>CM061141.1:239759441-240384455 GCA_030789695.1 Scilla litardierei | reverse complement strand
AATGTGTCGCCCTTGGACGCGTCGTATCTGTCACCCGGTGTGAGGTAAATAACATCAATGTCTTCTCCATCTGAATCGTCCATCCACTAATTGTTGAGTATTGGACTTCTCCCTACTTGGTGTTAATGATGAGCAAACATAAATACTTATGACTAATACCCTATTTTGCAGTTAATCCATTTCCTAAGCTTACTATGAAGATCAACTAGCAATGGATGACTCACAAACGTGATTGAAGGCAAATGATATGAATTGGATGATTGTAGATTGATGATTGAAGCTCCGTAAAGACTTCAAGCTCATACGATGGAAAGAAGAGATTATTCGTTAATATAATTTTTCTTTTATCTCTTCTAGTATGTAGCTTAGAAGTAGAACTTTGATGGAGCACTCACACACATCTACTTTCGGTCATAGGACATCTCTAGACCTTTGTCCTTTGATCTCAATTCAATTCTCTTTTGTTTGTGCTAGGATTGTTTATAATAGCCGACTGCTTAATAGTTTACAGTCGCCTGTCTCAAAAACAGTCGACTGTGTTTTGTTCTACAGTCGCATGTCATGCACAGACTATTACAATACAGTTTTTGGGTCCTCTCTGATTATCTCGCACATGCTACTGTTGAACGTTTATCAGGTGCCTGTCTTAGCGACAGTCGACTGTGAATGGTTCATCAGTCACCTGTCTCTCCTTGCCCAAACTCTGTTTGATCCGATTTCTACGGCTAGTCGACTTATGTTGTATATACAGTCGACTGTCTATTAGATCAGTCGACTGTCTATGCTGCAACAGTCGCCTGTCTGTAAATCTATTCTTTGACTCAGCTCTCTGGAAATTTCTTATGTCTGTGACAGTCGTCTGTTTAAGGAATTACAGTCGCCTGTTCTACTAACAGTCGACTGTATTAATTGAATCAGTCGTCTGTCCTGTATCTTGTGAGATTTCCAGTATTTCATCTAACTTACTCTTCTCTCGGCCAGTCGCCTGTCGAAGAAGTTACAGTCGCATGTTAATTTAACAGACGACTGTCTTGGCTTCATCAGTCGACTGTCCACGTGGTAAGTTACCGTTATGAATTCTCACCTACCCTTGCTGACTGTGCAACAGTCGACTGTGGATTGTTCAACAGTCGACTGTCGCGAGTTCAGATTATATCCGTTGAGATTTTTCTCACGGATTTCGATTGGGTTTTTGCCAAAACTGTTTTGTGGATTTGAGAAAGCTATAAATAGAGCTTCTACTGTTCCATTATAAGGTTACTCATTCATTGCAAAATCCTTCAAGCTTTCATTTCCAAAGATCAAAGCTTTCAAATCCAAAGCCCTAAGTATTTCCAAATCTTGTTCTCTTGCTCTCCAACCTAGAATCAAAGATTGATCTTCTAGGCAATTGATGCAGTCAAGAGAAAGGGCTTTTCTTCTCTCTTCCAAGAGAGTTCTTCAACACACATCACACTTCTCCTTCAAGTTCTACTTCAAGGCATAGGTGATAGTAAGTGTTGCTTTCAGATTTCATAACTTCTTTATTTGAATTGTGCTCTCGGTTGTGAGAGTGGTTTTTGCTTGCTCCCTGCTTGTGGGAGTCAAGGACATCGATTGTATTCGATCGCACTTGTACGGTTGCTACAAATGGGTTTTAATGAAACCTCAAGTTAGGGTTCTAACTTGAGTATCCGGTGGTATCCGGGTGGTAGGGACGTAGGATTACCGGGAACAAGTCGGGAGTTGAATTGGGTAATCCGAACCCTTGAAACATATATGGGTTTGCTTGTGTTTCTCTTTGGGTTGTTTTTCTATTCCGCACTATTTGTTGGATTGCATTTTATTTGGCATAAATTTCTTTTAAATTTGTATAAGCACTATTCAACCCCCCTTCTAGTGTTTTCCCCATAGACATGGTCCTTACAATTGGCATCAGAGCGCAAGGTTTTATCTATGGCATCCAACAACAACAACGTTCCTCCGCCGCCTACGTACAACAATCACGACCGTGATGGAGCGTCCACACTTTTCGAAGGTCAATCTACGGTACGTCCTCCACGTTTCAATGGTACTAACTTTGGTTATTGGAAGTGTAGGATGGAGACATTCCTTAGGAGTGCTTCTCTTTGGAGAACTCTCCACAAGGAGTACGTCGAGCCCTCCGAAGATGATTTCGAGAAATGGACGACTTCCGAAAAGTCCGCCGAAGACAACAACGCTAAAGCAATGAACGCTCTTCATTGTGCGTTGGACCCGAATGAGTTCAACAAGATATGCACATGTAAGAGTGTATATAAAATTTAGAACCATCTCATCATTACCCACGAGGGAACGAATAAGGTAAAGCTTTCAAAGTTATATGTTGCCGTGCAAAACTTCGACTTGTTTCACATGCAGGAAAATGAGAGCATTGCGTCGATGTACGGACGCTTTACCGACATCACAAACGAATTGGAAGCCCTTGGCCAAATCTACACCGAACCTGAAAAGGTAAGGAAGATTATCATGGGGATGACCTCCAAATGGGAAAGACGAGCAATCGCCATTGAAGAGGTCAATGACTTGAAGAACTACACCGTGGTGAATCTCATCGGGACTCTTATGTCTTATGAAGTAATACGGGATAACCGATTGAAGATTCGAGCCATGATGAATCCCTCGGAGGCCAAGAAGAAAGCTTTGGCATTCAACGCCAATTCGTCATCCTCCGAAAGTGATGAATCCGAGAACGAGATGGATTTGGGTGAAATGGCCCAAATGGCAAAGAAGTTCCAATGCTTCTTCTGCAAAGGTAAATTTCCCTCCAACAAACGTTTTGAATCTACTAATGCTACTTCCTCTCTTTGTTATAAGTGTAATAAGCCAGGGCACATCAAGAGGGATTGCCCGATGCTAAACAACAAAGAAAAGTGGAAGGCACCAAAGTACCACAATTCCAACAAGAACAAGAAAGACAAGAAGAAAGGACTCGTCGGTACCTTTGATGACTCAAGTGATGACTAATCAAGTGATTCCGATGATGAGAAGGGTGAGAGCGCCCACATGTGCTTCATGGCACTTGAAGACCCACTCTCGGATGAGAGTGATTCCGATACGGATAACACCGAGGTACCCAAGAGAAAGAAGAAGAGCAATAAATGCCTTATTAGCTCTAAAGGGAAAGGATGGATTCTTGATAGCGGTTGATCCAAACACATGACGGGAGATCCCTCATTGCTCTCCGAAGTGATTAGCATCAAAGATGGTGCAACGGTCACTTTTGGAGGTAATCAAAAGGGAACCATCATTGGAGTAGGTATCGTTGGTAATCCTTCCAAACCCCTAATTACTAATGTTTATCTTGTTAGTGGTTTATGTCACAACCTCATTTCCATAAGTCAACTTTGTGACAAAGGTTACAAGTTTAACTTCGGAGAAGGATTGTGTACTATTGTTGATTGTGATTCAAATATTTTATTTTCCGGTATTAAGCGTAAAAATATTTATTATTTAAGCTTGCATAAAACCGTAGAACATTTCTTAGTTTCTAACACAAGTGAACAACTATTATGGCATCGTCGTTTTGGTCATGTTCACTTCAAGCACTTATATAAGTTAGCTAAGCATGATCTAGTAAAAGGTTTTCCTAAGATTGTTTTTAATAAGAAATTTTTTTGTGATTCATGTCAAAGAGGTAAACTAAGTAAATCATCATTTAAGCTTAAAGAAGGGATTACTTCTAAGAGGCCCCTAGAACTTCTACATCTAGATTTGTTTGGGGCAACTAGAACCGCTTCTTTAGGTAATGCTCATTATGGACTGGTTGTCGTTGACGACTTTTCTAGATTTACTTGGGTTTCATTCTTAACTAATAAGAATGAAGCTCATGAAGAGTTTACCAAATTTGCAAAGAAGATTCAGAATCTTTTAGGATCCACCATTATCACTATTCGTAGTGATCATGGAGGAGAATTTGAGAATGAGTCTTTTACTAAGTTTTGTGATGACTCCGGGATAACTCATAACTTTTCCTTTCCTCGTGCACCACCATAAAATGGTGTTGTAAAAAGAAAGAATAGGACTCTTATTGAGTGTGCTCGCACTATGCTCCATGATAGTCATTTAGGACTACAATTTTGGGCAGAAGCGGTGCACACGGCATGTTATGTGCTCAATAGAATCCTAGTGAGACCCCGAACAAACAAAACTTGTTTTGAGTTGTTTTACGATAAAAAGCCTCAAGTGAAATATTTTCGTGTCTTTGGTTCAAAATGTTTTATAAAGAACACCTTTGGTAATTTAGACAAATTTGAGCCAAGATCCGATGAAGGAATTTTTGTTGGATATTCCACACGTAGCAAAGCCTACCGGATATACAACAAAACTTCTTCAACGATTGAGGAATCACTTCACGTATCTTTTTATGAAGATTTTGATTTTCCTCATGTTGATGATGATAATATAGATATTCTTTGTGATTCTCTTAATAATGTTAAGATTAATGATACTATTGTTGAGACTAACACTTCTAACGAAGTTGTTGAAGTTGTTCCTAGTGATCCAGGTTTACCTAAAGCTTATCCAACCGTTCGCAACCATCCCCATAACCAAATCATTGGAGATATTGGTGTGGGTGTTCGAACGAGATCAAGAATTGAAGAATTCTCCCATTGCGCATTCGTTTCTACCATTGAGCCAAAGAACATTCAAGAAGCTTGTGAGGATAGCTCTTGGATAGTGGAAATGGAAGAAGAACTAGCGCAATTCGAGAGAAATGAAGTTTGGGAACTTGTACCTCTTCCAAGTGGTCACCAAGCTATTGGGACCAACTGGATCTTCAAGAACAAGACGGATGAAAATGAGGTAATCACACGGAACAAAGCACGGTTAGTAGCTCAAGGCTATCGGCAAGAGGAAGGTATCGATTTCGAAGAATCCTTTGCCCCCGTAGCTAGATTAGAAGCTATTAGATTGCTTTTATCTTTTGCATCCCATAAGAATTTTAAATTATTTCAAATGGATGTTAAAAGTGCATTTTAAATTGTTTTGTAAATGAAGAAGTCTATGTTTCTCAACCTCCCGGTTTTATTCATGAGAAATTTCCAAACCATGTTTTCAAACTTAAGAAAGCGTTGTATGGATTGAGACAAGCTCCTAGAGCTTGGTATGATCGCCTTAAGACCTTTCTTTTGAATTTAGGTTTTAAAATGGGAGAAGTTGATTCTACACTCTTCATTAAAGATTATGAAAATGACATTCTTTTGATTCAAGTTTATGTAGATGATATTATTTTCGGTTCTACTAACTTTAATCTTTGTCAAGAATTTTCCAAGTCTATGAAGGATGAGTTTAAGATGAGCCACATGGGAGAGCTTACCTACTTCCTTGGATTGCAAATTCGACAAATGGAGAATGGCACTTTCATACATCAGAAAAAGTACACATGTGAGCTTATTAAGCGATTCGGGATGGAATCGTCTTCAAGCAAAAGGACTCCCATGAGTACTACTACTCATCTTCACAAGGATGAAAGCGGAAAAGATGTAGACGTTCGTCTATATCGAGGTATGATCGGTAGCTTACTTTACTTAACCGCTAGTAGGCCAGATATCATGTTTTACGTATGTATATGTGCTAGATATCAAGCAAGAGCTAAGGAGTCACACTTGATTGTGGTTAAACGAATATTTCGTTATCTCAATCAATCCCTAGATTATGGGTTACTTTACCTTTAGTCTAGCACGTATAAGTTAATCTCATATAGTGATGCCGACTTTGCCGGATCCAAGTCCGACAGGAAAAGTATTAGTGGCACATCCCATTTCTTAGGAAATTCCTTAGTTTCTTGGTTCTCTAAGAAACAGAATTCGGTGTCATTGTCCACGACTGAAGCGGAATATATTGCCGCGGGTCTTGCATGTGCACAAGTTATTTGGATGAGACACACTCTTAGTGACTATGGTGTCAATTGTGATACTTGCCCTATCATGGTTGATAGTCAAAGTGCTATTTGTCTTTCCAAGAATCCGGTACACCACTCTCGTACCAAACACATAGACGTGAGACACCATTTTATAAATGATCATGTAGCTAACAAGGACATCATCTTAGAGTACATTGAAACCCAAAAACAAATTGCCGATATCTTCACTAAACCTCTTAAAGAAGATTCATTTGTGAGGTTGCGTGGAGAATTGGGAATTATGGGTGAATCTAAAATCTAGAAGCTCAATTTTCATGCTATAACTCCTTATTTGAGCTCATATATTTGTGATTGTCTTTCTTCATGTGCTTTATTGTTTTATGAGATTAAGAAAGACAATTGTGACTTATTTGATTTCATGAGTTTTCGAAGTTGATTGGAATAATTTTTTGTTTCAATAGATTTATTGTTTTTCATAATGATTTTAAGATGTATTTGTGATTAGAGTATAGGTCCTAGGGTGAGTGTTCTTATTCTCTGGAATTCTATCTCACTGTGCATTTTTGGACCAAGACAGACGACTGTGTTTCTGTTGACAGTCGACTGCACTACTCTATATCCAGCATATGAAATTGATATCTTTCACACAGTCGACTGTTGACTGTTTTACAGTCGACTGTTAATTTAACAGGCGACTGCAATTTAGTCATCAGGCGACTGTACTCTTTGTCGAATTTTTTCACAGTATTCTCTATTTTTCTTGTGATCTGTATTAATTCTCGGCCAGTCGACTGTTGTGTATATGTCAGTCGACTGTCCAGCAGACATGTGACTGCATTATACTTGCCAGTCGACTGCCCATCTCTCTGAGACTTAATTTTATCACTTCATACAGTCGACTGACTTTTGTTCTCAAGTCGACTGTCTCCTGCTGTGTCGGTTCATTTGATTTGATCCGAGCCGTCGATTCTTTGATCCAATGGCTCAGATTGATTTTCCCTAGTTTATATTCAATCGAAGCGATCATTTCCCCTCGACGATTCTCTCTCCTCCGTTTCGTCTGTGCGTTCTTCCCGCTCGATTGATGCTTATTCGCCGTCAATCTCGCTCCCGTTCGTGCGTAAATCTCGAGGAGTCGTTGCCTTTTATTCTGTCACTCAACGTGGTTAGGTCCCTTCCATCTACCTCGTGTCTTCTTAGGGTTTGATCATTCTGTTTCTTGCCCTAGCTCCGTGCTCAGCCATGGCTCTTTTCGATCATTTCTTCCCTAATGTCTCACTCGATTTCCTCAATGAGCCTGTTCCTTCACCAAAACCTGATCCGGCTCCCTCTTCGCCTCAATCTTCAGGCGAGCCTCTTCATATCTCTGTCAGTGACCCTATCCCATCCGTGCATGCTGTTGAACCCTCATCTCGGGCTGCTGAGCATCCTTCTCGGTCCACGGAGTTCCTACTTCGTCAATTGGACGCTCGTATCTGTGCTCTTGAAATGCTGTCTGTTTCCATTGATGAGAAGCTTTCGCTTTTGCTTAAGCTTCAGCTTATCTCGTGTAAGCATCTTGCTTGTCCTGTTCCTCCTGAGCTTCGTGACCTGTTTGCTACCTCTGAGAACACTTCTCCTACTTGTGTTTCTCCTCCTCCTGGCTTCGCGCCAAAACCCCTTGTGTCTCCGACCTCTGTTGTCCAGACTCCACCTCATGTTCCTGTTGGTTCATCTGCTGCTCGTGTTTCATCTTCCAAGAGGAAGTCTCTAGATTTTCCTACTCGTCGCTCTGCTCGACTTTTGTTTCGATCTTCCGGCCGTCCGTCGAACCCCTCAGTAATTCAGATCGACTGAGGCTGATGCTGATGCTGTTCTGTTCACTCACCTGAAGACCTTGTTTTTATTTTGTAGGGTCTGCTTCTGCTTAGGTTGAGTGATGGTGATATATGTTTTGTCGTTGTATGATGGATGATGATGTACGCGACACTCTTTATATATGTATATTGCTATACTCTATGATGTCGTCATGATGTAGTTATTTTTTGTTGCTCATGATGTATCTTTTGGGGTGGACATGTTGATAACCACCCAATGATGTACTCAGCTTCTTTATATATATGATGTTGCATCTCTCTTTTGTGTCACACTATGCTATATTGCTTAATTTCTGTGTGATGTATAATATATTGTCTCTATGTATGCTTCACTCTTTTTGATGTGTTTTTGAGACAATACAAGAATTTGATATTGGTTAATTCATGCTCTTTCATTAAAGTGATGAATTTGTGAAAATTATTTTCATTTCGAATATCTAAACTGTTGATATTGGATTTCAATTCCATTACTCACATGTGTATATGATGAGATTTTATGAGTTTTGATTCGATATATCTTTATACTCCTTGATTGTTGTTAGTTCGTATTTTAGCACTATTATTGTTGTTGTTATTTGCTCCCACCTTTTTGGATAATGTCATAGGGGGAGAGAAATAAACATACAAGATTCATAATGGATGTGCTAAGTATGTTTTAATGCTTGAATCTAAGATTTTCGATGCCTTAGATTCAGGGGGAGTAAGATTACAATGAATAGGGATTTTACTTCCTAGATTTCTTGAATTAAATTCATTCATATCTCACTCATTTTCTTCAATTGCTATATAGATGCTCTAATATTTGTTGGCTAACTTGATTGGCATCTATGTAGGGGGAGTAAGTTTTCATAACGCACAACTATTTATCTTTTTGTTTATGTTTGTTTGTCATCATCAAAAAGGGGGAGAATGTTGAGTATTGGACTTCTCCCTACTTGGTGTTAATGATGAGCAAACATAAATACTTATGACTAATCCCCTATTTTGCAGTTAATCCATTGCCTAAGCTTACTATGAAGATCAACTAGCAATGGATGACTCACAAACGTGATTGAAGGCAAATGATATGAATTGGATGATCGTAGATTGATGATTGAAGCTCCGTAAAGACTTCAACCTCATACGATGGAAATAAGAGATTATTCGTCAATGTAATTTTTCTTTTATCTCTTCTAGTATGTAGCTTAGAAGTAGAACTTTGATGGAGCACTCACACACATCTACTTTCGGTCATAGGACATCTCTAGACCTTTGTCCTTTGATCTCAATTCAATTCTCTTTTGTTTGTGCTAGGATTGTTTATAACATCCGACTGCTTAACAGTTTACAGTCGCCTGTCTCAAAAACAGTCGACTGTGTTTTGTTCTACAGTCGCCTGTTATGCACAGACTATTACAATACAGTTTTTGGGCCCTCTCTGATTATCTCGCACAGGCTACTGTTGAACGTTTATCAGGTGCCTGTCTTAGCGACAGTCGACTGTGAATGGTTCATCAGTCGCCTGTCTCTCCTTGTCCAAACTCTGTTTGATCCGATTTCTACGGCCAGTCGACTTATGATGTATATACAGTCGACTGTCTATTAGATTAGTCGACTGTCTATGCTGCAACAGTCGCCTGTCTGTAAATCTATTCTTTGACTCAGCTCTCTGGAAATTTCTCCTGTCTGTGACAGTCGTCTGTTTAAGGATTTACAGTCGCCTGTTATATTAACAGTCGACTGTATTAATTGAATCAGTCGTCTGTCATGTATCTTGTGAGATTTCCAGTATTTCATCTAACTTACTCTTCTCTTGGCCAGTCGCCTGTCGAAGAATGTACAGTCGCCTGTTGGTTTAACAGACGACTGTCTTAGCTTCATCAGTCGACTGTCCACGTGGTAAGTTACCGTTATGAACTCTCACCTACCCTTGCTGACTGTGCAACAGTCGACTGTGGATTGTTCAACAGTTGACTGTCGCGAGTTCAGATTATATCCGTTGAGATTTTTCTCACGGATTTCGATTGGGTTTTTGCCAAAACTGTTTTGTGGATTTGAGAAAGCTATAAATAGAGCTTCTACTGTTTCATTGGAAGGTTACTCATTCATTGCAAAATCCTTCAAGCTTTCATTTCCAAAGATCAAAGCTTTCAAATCCAAAGCCCTAAGTATTTCCAAATCTTGTTCTCTTGCTCTCCAACCTAGAACCAAAGATTGATCTTCTAGGCAATTGGTGCAGTCAAGAGAAAGGGCTTTTCTTCTCTCTTCCAAGAGAGTTCTTCAACACACATCACACTTCTCCTTCAAGTTCTACTTCAAGGCATAGGTGATTGTAAGTGTTACTTTCAGATTTCATAACTTCATTATTTGAATTGTGCTCTCGGTTGTGAGAGCGGTTTTTGCTTGCTCCCTGGTTGTGGGAGTCAAGGACATCGATTGTATTCGATTGCACTTGTAGGGTTGTTACAAGTGGGTTTTAAGGAAACCTCAAGTTAGGGTTCTAACTTGAGTATCTGGTGGTATCCGGGTGGTAGGGACATAGGATTACCGGGAACAAGTCGGGAGTTGACTTGGGTAATCCGAACCCTTGAAACATAGCTGCGTTTGCATGTGTTTCTCTTTGGGTTGTTTTTCTATTCCGCACAATTTATTGGATTGCATTTTATTTGGCATAAATTCCTTTTAAATTTGTATAAACACTATTCAACCCCCCTTCTAGTGTTTTCCCAATAGACAGGGTCCTTACACTAATCATATGAAATAGCTGTATCAGTGGGTAGGGAAGTGACGGCGGTGCAAACTGGGTCTGCAGTAACACCTCCCGAGTGTCTCATCGTAGTTCTCTCATCAGAAGTGGATGCATCCGTGCCTGGTTCCGCTGTCTCCTCAGAGGTGGAAGTATCAATGTCCTTGGTCTTTCCCTCGGGTGCATGAGATGAATGATTCTTGTTGGTATCGTTCAGCTTAGCTCGCATTTCCTGACTTTGAAGTAGAATAGCTACACCGCTCTCCTTAAACTATGCAACCGTCAAATTGAGGGGATAGTCAAGACTCAACTAACAGACGCGTCTTTCGGAGTGCATGTGTCCCTCTTTGTCACAATACTCGCAGTATGCATATCACTCTGAGTAGTCATATCATTCCATCTGATAGTATGGGTCCTGTGATTAATATCGGCATTCTTCCATTGGAGCCTCATACTGTGCCAAATAATCATTGTCTGAATAATGCAAAAATTGCTCCATTGTACCTGAATAGTCAAAAGCCAACAACCTGGAAAAGATATCAGTTGTACAAGAAGATAGAAATAATGATAAAGCAGGTGGCAGGGAAAAACATCTCTTTATTTTTTACGCAGTCTAATCAACCTAATTGTGATAAATAGATAATATGGCGGAACGCCTCCCTAGCTACGGTGCCAAAAACTTGATCGGCCCGGATTTAAATCCGAAACGATGTCGTTTTACCGCAAGTGCATGGTATAGTCGCAAGCGGGTTTCCAACACGGGGAATCGGTGCTATACTACCTATCTACTCTTATGTTGATTTAGACTTGCGAGTTTATTGGTGGATGCATATTGTGGAGTGTCGTAATGGTAATGGATGCGAAGGTCATGTCACTCGATATCGCAAACAGAGGACTCCACACAAAGAAAGAAATAAAATATAAAATACTAGGGCGTAGGACTCACCACTATGATCGTCGGATGTCGAGGCTAGGTTAGAACTCTTATGTTGCATTGGCTTTATTAGGGTTGTCGCATCCAAGATGTAGAACAATGGCCAGCTGACATTAGCACCATTTTTCAAACGTATCGCATGCTTACCCCCAATCTCATGGGTGGCCTCACATACGATTCGTGTATTAGGATCGACAACTATTCATGCCACTCTCGTGGATAGAATGATCTCTATTCATGCCACTCTCATGGAAAGAACTTCGACGTGTATTTTAGTGGCTCTCATTGACACAAGGACGATAGTCATCAATTAGTAATATATGATGTCGGTGCATCCCATCAAGGAGGAAGTTGTGCATGGTTGCAAACCCTAAATGAATCCACTAACCTCTTAATTTAGTTCATACGATACTCCTTAAGTGCGCGTGTGCCACCGACCGTGGACACGATCCCAGTTCAAGATTTCCTACAAACTTTGCTGGATCAACCAAAACATGTCCCCTTTATACCAAGGCAACCTAAAAATCCTAACTTTACATCTAAATCCTAAGATTCTAGGGCCAATCCATTAGCCCTAGATAGAACTACTCATGGATCATAGCAATAGATATAAAAACAATAGAAAACTTCATTGCATGCATCAAAGATATATTCAATAAACAATAAATAAGCAGAAAGTCCACAGATTTCATCCGACCTCCGATTAATGCGTTTTTGGCGGCGTTGAAACCTTCATGAAGTCTAATATCCATAAAATATGAGAAAAGTACTTTACTAACTGGAATGATAGCAGTTTTCAAAAGAGTGAGAGGCTGTCTGAAAATCTGGGCACTTGCCTTACTCGATCGAGTGCTGTTGTGCTCGGTCGAGTAGCCTTCGTGCTCGATCGGGATACAGTAAGATGCTGCTTTAGTTTCAAAATGCTGCTCTGGAAGTTGGTTCGGCTCGACCAAGTAGTTGCGGTACTCGGTCGAGTCGCTGATCTGTTCGGTCGAGCTATAGTAGGTTGCTGAAGCCTTCAAAATCGTCGCTCTGTTTGGATTCAGCTCGGTCGAGCAACTACCTCACTCAGTCGAGTGGGGCATATCTATTCGGCTTCTTGATTCTGAGTTTCAGCTCGGTCGAGTGCTGATGCACTCAACTGAGTAGCCTGGGAAAACAGACTTGGTTGCTTTTTGGCTTCTTCTTTCTCTTTCTCTTCTCCACTCTTCCTTTAGTCTTCTTCTTTGGCACCTCAAGCATGTCATCATGAGTCTTCTTGGTGAGCTCACGTTGCCAATCATCTCATTAACTCCCAATTGCTCCAATATCGCTCCAAATCCCTGAAATACTCCGAAAGTCATATTGTTCCAAATAGTACCATAAAAGAGTATAAAATGGGGATTTGGAGGGTGAAATGCATCATGGAAATATGCAATTAATCATGAAAAATAGGAACATATCAAGCACAAGGCAGGGGGCAACTCCCCCAGCTGGCCGATCATTCGATCAACCGTATGCATTAGGGAAATTCCCCCAACGGGGCGAACGTACGATCGAACTTAGACCGATGGGCAGTTCCCCCTGCTGATTGATCTCACCATCAGTCCCAACCAGTCTAAAGTATCCTCAAGAAACCCTTCCCATAGCTCGAGCCACCGATTGACCTCGACAGGAACGACGTGAAGAGGGGTGCAAGGCCAAAACAAAGACAACATGACAACACGCAAACACAACAGATATACCGAAAAGGGGAAAACTTCAATTATTCATCCGCTTGTTACAGATGGGGGAGAAAACAAAAGGAAAACCACCATTACCACCTACGACGCGGGAGCGTGGTAGGAACTCTCCCTGGTTACTTCAGCGACATCCCTTGTCCCGATAAGCTGGTTGGGGGTAGCGGAGGGGTGAAGAAGCATTTGCCAACCCCACTGCTCGTATGCCAGGAATCCATCCATGAAGGACTTCGCAATCCTTGGGGCCAGGACATCCTCATAACCCCTCACAACTTCGTCAACAAGCCGCCCTGGATCCACTCCCATAGGGAACCGATCTCAGACCAAAGCTCGGCCCTTTCTTTCTTATGCACTTCCTAGACGAGGGACAATGCAAAAATTCATATTCAATAGCTCCTAAAAAGGGAGAAAACCCAAAAAGGAAAAAAGAAAAGAAAAATATTTCTCTTCATTACTACTTGGAGCTACAAAAATACTTGGGAAAAAGCCACAAAAATTCCATTGTTATTCCTAAGATGTGATGCCTCAAGATAAGCTTGGGGGGTGAATTCATTTGATTATACGAGTGAGTATGCCATTAGAGTGGAGTTGTGCACAATTGGGAATGTTTGATAATGCTTAGACTTTGCAAAATATATTAGCTATGGAGACTTTTCATGATTTGAGAGGAATATATGAAAGCCATGATCCTTATTCTATTCTCTATTGCATGCTTGATTTGACTCTTGTAAGCTTCATTTATATCTTTTGATTGAAAAGTGCATCGTCAACATTTGTATATTAAACTCTATGAATTACACGATGTGTATATGAATTGATTGCATGAATATAGAGAATCCCTTACTTTGCTCTTAAATGCTTGTAAGCAATATGTTTAGTTAAGATATGAAACTCTTATTAGCATGTGATCCATCTTCGAAGTATCGTGATATGTATCTATGGCTTGAGATCTGATCGAATGCTCTAGCATCCCTCTCCATCTTCCATTCTTTTTACATTTTTTTATTTTCATAACCCGGTGAGGCTCGTACTCGTCTTCCTCGAGGACAAGTAAGAGGTAAGCTTGGAGGATTTTGATGTCTATATTTTACATATATTTATTGCATCATCGCATGTTATAGTCGCCTCCAAAATCCACATTTTCATACATTATCGCGTTTCTAATGCCATATTCGAGTTTTGTATAGCTTTATGGATTTTCAGGAGTTTTGGAGTGAATTGGAGCTATTTTGAGACATGGACACATCCAGTACATCCAGGACGTCATTGGCAAGGCTCCATGAGAGTTTTCCATGGCAAGGAATAAGATTGGAGGAGAGGAGGAGAAGAGAGCAAGAGATGGACACTTCAAAATCTGTTTTCCAGTCGACTCGACCGAGTAGCAACAGCTACTCGGTCGAGCTAACAAGCAGAATTCGCAAGGAAACGGCCATGACCCACTCGACCGAGTAGACAGCCAGCTCGACCCGAGCTGTATCAAACAGAGCGACTATTTTGAGCTATTCTCCAAGGCAATGTAGCTCGACCGAGCAGCAAAGCCGCTAGAGTTCACCTACTCGACCCGAGTTGTCATCAGACAGAGCAGCGTTTTGGAGAAGCTTCAGACCTACTGTAGCTCGACCAATTAGGGGGGCTACTCGACCGAGTAGCCTGTATAAGCCAGAGCAGAAGCAGCAGCAAGCGAGATCCTTATATCAGCTCGACCGAGTAGGCGCCGCCACTCGACCGAGTTGGGCGACGCGACCAGTCAAGTTGATGGCCCCAAGTGCCCAGATTTTCTGAGATTTTGTGGGGTCCATACCCCTTGTATATAAGTACAATTTTTACCCTATTTATAGGGAGGCTAGACATTTAATATCTTCCTTAGTTTTAATTACAGTTTTTAGATCTAAAGAATTTGTGTGCCGTCGCTAATTTGTAGAGACTAGAGCTTGGATTTTTATTGATCTTTATTGCGTGGAATCTTTATATTCTTACTTCTCTTTGGTTTGCTATTGCTCTACAACGTGTTGGTACGATTCTCTAAAATTTCTATTACTTCTTGATGTTTTCTATTGCCAAGATGAGTTCTCTTGCTTCTATTGAATCTTTTGTTTCTTTTGCTATGATCCATGATTAGTTCTATCTAGGGCTAATGAATTAGTCCTAGGATCTTAGGATTTAGATATAAAGTTGGGATTTTTAGGTTGTGTTGGTATAAAAGGAACGTGTTTTGGTTTATCTAGCCAAATTTGTAGGAGATCTCGTACTAAGATCATGACCTCGGTCGGTGGAAGCGATTTTCTTAAGGAGTATCCTATAGATTTAATTAGGGAGTTAGTGAGTTCAATTAGGGCATATGTCGCCTATCGCGAGAGCAGGGCGATCACACGTGCCTTGACGGGATCCACCGATGTCCTATATTACTAATTGACGGCTACCTTATTTGCGTCAATAAGAGCCACCAAAACACATCGAAGCTCTAATCCACGAGAGTGGCATGAGTTGAGATCATTCTATCCACGAGAGTGGCATGAACATTGTCGATTCTTAATGCACATATCCTGTGCGCCTATCTCGAAAGCGGGGTATATTATGCGATAAGTTAGATTCATGGCACTTAGAGTCATGAGTTCTAAATCTTAGATGCGACAATCCCTTATAAAGCCAATGCAACGTAAGAGTCCTAGCCTAGCATCGACATCCGACGATCCTAGCGGTGAGTCCTAATGCCCTAGTCTTTTATTATTGATCACAATATCACAACAAACACTCTCTTGAAAATGACTACTACATCTATTTTAAGATCTAGAAATCACCCAATACAATAACGTCACTTACCTCCCCGTGGGATGGATATCTTTTATACTATTACATGACACCGTACGCTTACGTTAGGTACCCAAAATTTGCACTTGGGATAGATCTAGCCCTCGGTATTCATGCCTTTGCTAGGTGGGGTTTAAGTGTTGGTTTTAGGAGCATCAGACACCACTAGCAACTATGTTGCTTTTACTGCTGTCCTGAAAAGGCAATCTGACTGTGACACTCACAGTCAAGTTGGATCTTATGTTGCAACATTATGTATAACATCTGGTAGTAATCTAGACAATGTTAGTCAAAATGTTGCAACATTAACTACAACATCCAGCAATGAATCTGATTCTGAAGTTGATAGTGATGAGGATGTGAGTGAAGATGATATTTGAACAGCTTATAAGACAATGTTTGACAAGTGGATGAAGATCTGTGAAACAAACAAAACATTGAAAGATGAGAATGTCAGAATGAAGGGGGAAAAGGAAGAAGCCAAAGCCAAACTTTTGGAGACCGAGCTTACTCTCAGAATTCTAGATGGTACCTTTAGAAAAACTATTCTCAGAGCTGAAAAGGATGAGAGTACTCTCAACAAGTGGAACTCTGGGAAGTCGAAACTAGATGACATTCTAAGTATGGGGAAGACTCCAGGAGATCGCGTTGGTGTGGGATACAACATAGGAGCCTATTATCATGTGCATACGGAAAGATGAATCCTTGCGACCAAAGAACTTGAAAGGATAGGTCAGCTCAAGGGGCATGAACAGAAGAAGAAGCTGACTAGATGTACAAAAACTGGTCATCCTATGTGTGACTACTGCAGGTTCATAGGACATACTGGAAGAAACTGCTTCAGTCGCATGCGACATTGTCGAGAATGAAAAATTTTTAGACACTCTGACTTGAAGCGGAAGAAGAATTGGGTAAGGAAATGTGAACTATACATCATGGTGGCTTACACATCATTAATTGCCTTCTCCGAGAACATGTGGTATTTCGACAGTGGGTGCTCTCGTCATATGACGGGCAATAAGAATCTTTTTACTGACTATACAACCTGTAATAAGGGGCACGTAACTTTTGGTGATGGACGAAGAAGCAAGGTTGTTGGAAAGGGAAATCTGAATGTGGCTGGTCTTCTCAAACTAAAGGATGTTATGCATGTCAAAGATTTGAAATCCAATCTGATCAGTATAAGTCAACTTGTGATCAAGGGTTATTAGTAAGGTTTACTAAAGAAAGATGCTTAGTGTTTAATACCAATGAAGAATGTATCATTACTAGAAAAAGATCGACTGACAACTGCTATATTCTCCAAGAGGCTAATACTTGTCTTAATGCTGTTGCTGATGTGTCTGAACAGTGGCATCAAAAGTTAGGGCATCTGAACTTCAAGACTCTTATGAAGATATCAAAAGTGGGAGCTGTCAGAGGAATACCTGGTCTAGACAAGAAGAATGATGGCGTCTATGGTCCATGCCAATTGGGAAAGCAACAGAAGACCAGCCATAAACAACTTCAGACCATTACTACATCCAAGATACTGGAACTTCTACATATGGATCTAATCGGTCTAACATCTGAAACTAGTATCGGAGGTAAGAAGAAAATTTTTGTCTGTGTTGATGATTTTCTAGGTTTACCTGGGTAGAATTTATAAAAGAAAAGTCAGACACTTTTGAAGCATTTAATAAATTATGTACTCATCTGCAAATTGAGAAGGGAAGCATTATCTGCAAAATTATTAGAATCATGAGTGATCATGGAAAGGAGTATGAAAACCGTTCATTTGCTTATTTTTGTGAGTCCCAAGGTATTGCTCATGAATTCTCGGCTCCTAAGACTCCTCAACAAAGTTGGTGACTGAAAGAACCACACCCTGCAAGAGATGGCTCATAAGGTGGTGGGCTGAAGCAATCAATACGGCATGATATACTATTAACAGAGTTTATCTTCGTCCTAGAACTGGGAAAACTTCGTATGAAATCTGGAAAGGAAGGAAGCCTGACGTCTCCTACTTCCACATCTTTTGGAAGCAAGTGCTATATTTTACAGGATCGTACTCCAAGAGGGAAGTTTGATGCAAAAAGCGATGAAGGAACATTTCTTGGCTATTCTACAAACAGCCATGCATTTAGAGTGTACAACAAGCGTACAAACACCATGATGGAGTCTATTAATATTTTTATGGATGATTTTGATCGAAAGGAGACTGCCACAGTTGAAGGGAGTTCTTTACTGGAAGACTGTACTTAAGAAGAAGATCATGTTGAAACTGTTGTTGCAACACAAGATACAACACAATATACAACACAAGATCATGTTGCACCTAATGTTGCAACAGATGATACAACATCGGCTGAGAAGCCTCAAAGTGGTTTAGGTGATGATCATGCTCCTGAAGGAATCATCGGATTTTTACGAAATTACCCTCCAGAGCTGGTTATAGGTGATGTTCATGACGGTCGTTATACGAGAGGAACGAGCCATGTCAACTACCGTGATCTTACCAAGTATGTCTGTTTCATCTCTTTAGCTGAACTGAAAAATGTGAAGGAGGCCCTTATTGATTAATATTGGGTGTCTGCCTTGCAAGAAGAACTGAACCAGTTTCAGCAAAATGATGTTTGGACACTTGTAGAAAGACCAAAAGGGATGAACGTCATTGGTACAAAATGGATTTTTAAAAATAAAACTGATGAGAAAGGTAACATCACTTGCTACAAATCTTGTCTTGTGGCACAAGGGTATACTCAGGTGGAAGGTGTCGACTTCGATGAGACATTTGCTCATATTACCCGACTGGAGTCTATCACTCTTACTTGTTGTAGCATGCGGATTCAACTTCAAACTTCATCAGATGGATGTGAAGAGCGCTTTTATAAATGGCATTCTGGATAAAGAGCTATAAGTTGAGCATCCCAAAGGGTTTGAAAACCCCTTCCAACCAAATCACGTGTATTAGCTGAAAAAGGCTCTCTATGGCTTGAAACAAGCACCAAGGTCCTGGTATGAGAGACTAACTATCTTTTGTAGAAGGGATATGAGAGAGGGGGAGCTGACCAGACCTTGTTTTTTCAGAGAACTAATTCAGCTGTGATTGTAGCTCAGATCTACGTTGATGATAAAGTGCTTGGTTCTACCTCTCAACAGTTAGTACATGAGTTCATAACTCTCATGCAGAAGGAGTTTGAGATGAGTATGGTTGGAGAACTGAATATGTTCCTTGTTCTTCAAGTAAAGCAATCAAATGAAGTACTGTTCATCTCACAGAAAAAGTACACAAAAAATCTTGTAAAGAGATTCGGGCTAGAGAATGCTAGATAGGTTCGTACTCCTATGTCTACAAGTGACAAGCTCTCTAAAGATGATGGTGGAAAACCTGTGGAGGTCACATTGTACAGGAACATGCTAGGGAGTCTACTGTATCTAACGACCAGCAGACCTAACATCAGTTTCAGTTTGGGAGTGTGTGCCCATTATCAAGCTTGTCTAAAGGAGTCTAATATCACGGCAGTAAAAAGAATCATCAGATACATTAACGGTACAGCTGATTATGGTATATGGTATACCAAAGATACTAACACCCTTCTTTCAGGCTACATCGATGCTGATTGGGCAGGCAATGCTGATGATAGGAAGAGTACTATAGGTGGTTGCTTTTATGTGGGAAACAATTTTGTCTCATTGTACATCAAGAAGAAGAATTCTATTTCCATATCCACTGTGGAGGCTGAATACATAGCAAGTGGAAGTTGTTGTACTCAACTTCTATGGATGAAGCATATGTTGACTGACTATGTGGTGGAGCAAGCTGTATTCGCTATTCTATATGAAAACTAGAGTGCGAACAACATTTCTAAGAATCCAGTTCAACACTCGAGAACTAAGCACATTGATATCCAGCCCCACTTCATAAGAGAATTGGTAGAGAAGAAAGTACTTGTCATGGAATATGTTGCAACATTTAGTCAATTGTCTGATATTTTCACAAAACCCCTTAATTCAGGCAGATATGAAGAGCTACGACAAGCGCTCAGGCTTTGTTATATCTAATGCTCGACCATGTTACATCTCATGTTGCAACAAAAGGGTTCATCTCATTTTGCAACATAAGTGGCGATGTGATGTTAAGTATTCTTTTTTGGGCCGTGTCTTTATTTTCAAGTTTTCTTTTCGGCGCTCTTTACAACTTCTAATTTCGGTTTACATAGAAAAGAAGAGTAGTTCTTCTAGGGTTTCTCTGTGGTTCCTTGATCGATTCTCCCTCCACTGCAATGGCTCGCGATCAAGATCAAAAATCTTCACAAGGTCCTCGTCGGTACTCTCGACGTTCTTCTTCAACGAAAGCGATGGTGTCCTCTTCCTCTCCGCCTCGTTTTAAGCCAAAAATGGCGGTTTCTAGATCTGCACGTACTCCTCTCAAGGTTCCTCTACTCCCTCCTCATATCAGCCATCTTCCAGGCACATGCATTGTCCCATTGTGGTGAATTGGGAAATGGTTACATTTTCCCCAGTTTTGGCTCAATGCAAGGAACCCTCGTCTTTCGATTCCAAATTTTCTGATCCAGTCATAATTCAAGACTGGTTCTGGTATCTTAGGAGGACTTGTAAGAAATTGGACCTGTCTTATATGGTTTTCTTAGGAGTTCGTCTTGGTCCGTACAAATTGGACAGTTGATGAGTGTTGAATTGATTGATGATGATATAATTAGAATAACCACCTGAAAGTGTTGTCGTCATATCCTAATATTAACTGAAATTGTTGTTCTTGAGATCTCTGATTATGATATATCAATCTCTGCTGAGGGAGCTGGTGCTAGTGCTGGTGCTGAGGTGAATTCTGACCTTGCTATTGCAGATGATCAGTTTCAAAAACCTCCTACGTCTGTTGATAATCAAGACTGTAGCCACCTCCTTGATGTTCCTGCTGTTATTAACGAGGTCCATCATATGGAGGACACTAATGTGGTGGAGGATTCTGATATCCATTCTGATACCTATGTTCCAAAAAATCCTGAGGCTGATCCAACTCTGGGGGCAGGTGGTTCTTCCTATGTTGCAATTCAGATAGATGTTGTTCTTGAGGAAGCTCCTGATGTTACAACATCAACGTGTGTTGGTGCTGAGGATACCTCTCATGATGAACCTATTCTATCTCAAGCTGCTGCTTTTGGTTCTTCCTCTGATGTTGCACATATTGTTGCAACACAAGATACAACTCAAGATGTAACATTCATCCCTGTTGTTCAAGATGTTGCTGATTATTCTTCTCAGCCTGCTCAGACTAGGGATGATCTGGTTCCTCCTCCTCATACTCGCAAGCCAAGGACCTCATCCAAGAAATGAGCTGCTTCCTCTAGCCCTGCCGCTCCATCTCCTTCCAAGAGGGCCAAGATCCATGCTGCCTCAGGTTCTGCATCTTCCCCCTATTTACAGCTTCAGATGCTATGAGTAGGGTGTTTTTTTGATCAGTCTAGCAAAAAGAGATGGCCCCTTTACTCTGACAGGGCCATCCTAGCTGAGAAGCAACTATCTATCTCTTATTTTTCAAAGACCAAGTTCGTCTCTATTTTGGAGGATCTCAAGTTATATCATGCTGCCACATGTTTCAAGTCATATAACCATGTGCTGGTCAGGGAATTTTATTGTAGTCTGACTAGGTCTGTAGGAGACCCCTTATCCACATGGGCTTTTCATTCCTTTGTCAGATGGAAAATTGTCTCTTTCTCTCCCACTATTCTTAACAAGCTTCTTCAGTGGTCTGTCATCCCTCTTTGTCATCCTTTGGGGATTCTGTTGGAATTGACCACGACAACTTCATGAAGGTGGTCATAGCTGAAAAGTAGGTGTGTTGGCCTAAGTCCACCTCATTTCCCTCTTCTTCCTTGTCTGCCAAATATTTCATGTTGTATAGGCTGGCTACAATGAACTGGCTTCCCACCTCCAATGTTTCCGTGGTTACTAATGAAATGTGCAAATTGTTATACTCTACTGGTACTAAGCAGCCTCTCAATTTGGGAAGAATCATCTTTGATTCAATTTTATCCATGTCTGAGTCCTCTGTAGCTTCTCTTTCACTTCCTCATCCATGCCTTATCACTATGCTGCTATAATCTCAGAGAATTGTGCCCTCTGCAACTGAACTCTCTATTCCTTCTGAGAGCATTAGTTATATAATTAAGTCTGTATTGCGGAAAACTGATGACATTTCCTGTATGTCTTCATCATCACCTGAAACTAGAGTTGTCTATTCATCTCCCTCCTCTCCTGCTAGGCAGCCCACTTCTGTTACTCCTGTATCAGATCCTCTATACCCTATTGGTCCACATTCTCTTATTCCAGAAGACATCTCCATCTATGAGAGTGCCTTGAAGGATGTGAACAATCAGCTGTGGGTTCTTCAGGTCCAGAAGGTTATGTTTAAAGACATGATTCTTCTCCTAAACTTCAATCTGCCTCCTCCTTATTCAGAAACTCTGTATGATGCTGTTGGAAGTGGATCTAAATGAGGTACCCCTTCTTGGATTTGGTGGCACAAAGGGGGAGAAAAATCTGGGTAAATCTGGGTGTTTTTGGTTATCTTGGTGGTGTTTGTTGGTGTTATTATGTTTTTTGTGGTTGGAGTTATTCTGGTTTACTCTGCATGTCTGGCTCTGTAAATAATCACTTATTTATAATTCTGCTGAATACTGCTGTTACGATGTGATGTGAAAGGGAGTTCAGCATTATTGGTTCTCCCAGACAGTTATGAAAATAGTCTTGCTTATTTTCATTCTTGTTCTTTTCCTTCATGACTTGCCTTATGATGATTGTGCTATTAAATGCCAAAGGGGGGGTTTGTTGGGTCATACATAGTGTGACTATATTGTCATTAGTGGCAATTAGATATTTCAGTAGTTCTTTATTATCCTTATATGAAAGATCTTGTTTATTGGCCATGTTGCATGTCATGTTGCATGTCATGTTGGAACATGAGATTCAACGTGCTGTTCTGGAGCTTTGGGAAGAACGAAAAGTTATCAGAAGGTTGAAGGTATATTACTCCAGATCTTATTGGTTCTCTCGAAAGCATTCTGGTGTGTGCGGCTAAGCTTGAGACTGGTTGAATATGAAATAAGAAGTTGATGTTCCACATATACGGTTGTTGGATCTGTGAAGATTTAATTGACACACAATTGTTGGTTGAGAGATTTGTTGAAGATATTGTGGAACCACTTGCCCGAAGTGATTCCTTAATTTGTGTGATGTCAATCTGCATAAGATGCTTGTGAACAGAATTCCTTAACTACTTCGAGATTAGAGGAAGCTGGTCGATATAAAAGATATGTGATCGTTCCATATTTTACGCCTTTTTTCTGCATATTTGCATACCATTTAGATCGCCCATATCGCGCTTTTCACGATTATTCGACGATATTACGTTGCTTTTCACTATTTCTTGTTTTTGTCAGATTTCAGAAAATATGGAGCGATCAGGAGCATAAATGAGATTAACGGACTTGCACACGTACCGAAGCATTGCCCATGGCCTTATCGAGGAGCTAACAGCGCTGGATGATGAGCGGCAGAAGAAGAAGATCGATAGAATCGACGAAGAGTCGAGAAAGAGAAGATTTGCTTCCAGAAATAGGCCACTCGGCCAAGTACGCAGTCCACTCGGCCGAGTGAAGAAGCTTACTCGGCCGAGTACAACTGATAAGAAAATGTCTCGTGCCACAATGTACTCGACCGAGTGGATAATTCCACTCGACCGAGTAGAGAACTCCACTCGCCTTACTGAGTCAGAATTTCTAAAGGGATTCGAAGCCAACTCTCTGGAATTTTTGGGAGCACAGCAGAAGACCCACTCAACCGAGTGGGAAGTCCCCTCGACCGAGTGATAAATCCCACTCGGCTGAGTGATGCAGAGTGCCAGAGCGCCCAAATCCCCAACTTCTCTCTTTTTACTTGGATCTGTCACTCGGCCGAGTGAGTTTCCACTCGGCCGAGTAGCGCCGCCAGCCTGTTCAAAAACTAGGGTTCTGGGCTGCGCAGGGGTAATTCTATCAGGACTTTTTGGCCGTTTTGGGCATGTATTGAAGACCAGTTTTCACCCTAACTTATGAAGAGACCAGAAAATAGAATTTAGATTATTCCTAATTGTAATTGAGCTTTGGAGATTGAAGAACTCAGATCTGGGTTGTCTAATCCTTTGGATATTTGCACTTTTATGAATTGTTCTCTTTTGAATCTAAATTGCAATATGATTTCCATCATTGATTTTGCTATTGCATTGATGAATTGTGAGTAGAATCATTGTTCTAGGGCATAGGGATGAACCCTATGGATCTAATTTTAGATTTGTGATGAATGAATTTCTATGTTGCCAGAATTGATAGGAGGGTAGGTTGTGATTGATTTTTTACGGATAGCTAGGAATTTCTGTCGATATGGAGTTTGCAAGAGATTTGATTTTGATTGATAGGAAGGTCTAGATATTCGATTTATATTTATAATCGAGATTCACTAGACTTGGTTTGCAAGAGATTGGACCAAAGCTAGCATTTTTGTTATAAATCTACACCCATATTCGTTTGCAAGAGATTGGACGAATACGAGCTATCACAATCTAGATCGTAACTCGATTTTGCACGAGAGTGGGCTCGAGGTGCGATTGAACGATGATGTCGATCTTAATGCTAGTGGCTTAGGTTAGGGTTTGCACGAGAGTGGGCCCTAATCTAGGTTTCTATAGACTGGCAATAGCGCGAGAGCGTGAGCTTGGTTCTCTATTTAGTTACGACTAGTTCACCTCAATTCAAATCTTGCAACATTGAGATTTGCTATTCACATAGATTAGTGACAATCCATAGTAGGGATTCCCTAGCCCTAGACACTTTTATAATATTGAATTTGAATTGTTAATTGAAAGACTATAACAACAACATTCCAAAAATCGCCCTTCCACCAATAGCTTAGTGATCAAGATAGAGTACCGTCATTAGTCCGTCCTCGTGTTCGATACCCGTTTGCCACTACACCTGCGCTTGCAGTAAAACTATAATTGTTTCCCGGGTGTATATCCGGGAACGATCAATATGCAGATTGCGGCTACGGTTTCATTGTTTTTGAAGATTGTTATCAAATACTCCTGGTGGGAGGCTGACGACTACTGAGGTAGGGATCAAGGGAGTTGATTCGAGTCAGTTCTGTAAGGGGAGCTTGCATGTAAGGCGAGCTTGCATAGATTACTCCATTGGTTTGGTAAAGACAACCCACCACGGTTTGTATTGATGAGGAGTTTGTTCATCCTAATAGAAATCCGATATTAGTGATTGTATTAATTGATGTTTTAGTGGAGTAATCTGATCTTTCTGGGCGTGGCTCCACAGATATAGGTGTGCACACCGAACTGCGTTACCAAGTCTTGCGTGTCATTGCTTGGTTTTAAGCTTAATTATTATGTTTAATTGATTAATCACTTCGTACTGAATTAACAATTTCATTTATATATATACTATTTATAACCCGTGCCCGCGGGCACGGTTCATTTAATATTTTCCTCCGCGAAATCTTTGTTCCCCAAAAAATTATTTCAACAGCCAAAATTTAAAAAAAACAACAAATTATCGTAAAAATATTCAACGGCATGGGCACCTTTGGTGCGGAACAACAAATATGGCATAGGTGCATTCGGCGTGAAACAACAAATTCGACGCAGGCACCTTCGGCGCAGAACAACGCATGAGCGCCTTCGGTGCAGAACAACAAATTAGCATAAAAAATTTAGCAGAACAACAAATTCGGTGCGGAACAAAAAATTAGCGTAAAAAATTAGCAGTCGGCGTGGAACATCAAATTCGACGCGAGCACCTTTGGTGCGGAATAACAAATTAGCGTAAAAAATTGTGAGCCCGCCTTCGGCGCAGGTGCCATTTGTTGGCACGAAACAACACTCGAGCGCATTCTGCGCGAAACAACAAATTCGGCACGGAAGCCTTTTACATAGAACACCAAATTAGCGTAAAAAATTTAGTGGGCGCCTTCGGCGCGGAACAATAAAACTCAGGGTATTTTTCGGTGACGATATTAACTTAAATTTTTTTACGCTAGTTTGTTGTTCCACTAAATTTTTTAAAGCTTTTTTTACTTTGTTTAATATAATAGATCATGTTTCTCCACAATCTTTCCCAAGACACTTTTAATTTCAAAGTTTTGGTTCCCAAGACACTTTTTCCCCCAAAATTTAATCTCCACAATCTTTCACAATACACCTTTAATTTCACAGTGTTGGTTCCCAAGACACTTTTCCCCTCAAAATTTAAGTTTTTCCACAAAAATTTTCACAAAATCCAATCTCTACCATTGATTTACCAATATCAAATCTCAGCCACTCTTTAGCTTGTCCTAGTCAGCCCTAGAATTCAAAAAACGTTGTCAAATGTATAATATATATATACTAGTCATAGCACGTGCCCGAAGGGCACGGTTCATTTAAATTATCCCCTAGCAAAATCTTGGATCCCCTAATTTTAAAAGAACATCAATGATTAAAATGCAATAATTGGTATTTAGGTACCGCAAAAATTTGAGTTCTCCCAAAATTTAGTTTCCCATGAATGTCGTTCCACCCAAACAATTTTGGTCCCCTAAAAATTTTAGTTCCAAAAGCTAGTTCCATATATAAATAATATGTGCCCTAAGGGCATGGTTTATTTAAAATATCCACCTCAAAATCTTGGATCCATTAAATTAGTTCACATGTTAATTTGAAATATTCCACCTTCAAGATCTTAGATCCTCTAATTTTAAACAAACAACAATAACTAAAATGCAATAATTGTTATTTAGATCCCCTAAAAATTTAGCTCCCCCAATAATTTAGTTCCATCCAGATTTAGTTCCCGAAAATTTTCCAAAAAAATTAAATCCCCTTATAATTTAGTTACCCCAAGAGAATTTAGCTCCCCCCAAAAATGCTCTTTCATAAAAAGATGGTCAAGTAAATATACCCCAAGAGAATTTAGCTCCCCCCAAAAATGCTCTTTCATAAAAAGATGGTCAAGTAAATAGGATGAACCTAATGATGTAAATCCAAACAAATAAATTTAACACTATGGCCTACCAAGAAGATACGTATTTACCCCGACCTTGTTATATGTACATTAATAGTAGACCAAACGTTAAAATATGTAATAACATAAGTCAAGGTGATTAACTTAATACTACTATTGAAAGATGTCATACCTGAGGTTTATTACATGCTTTCAGAGGTTTATTACATGTGTTCATATAGTGACCATATTCAAAACAATTTTGACATTGTCGTTTCTGTTTCTCCTTTCTCTGTTATGTTATCGCTAGACAATCTTGAATTATTGTCTTTTGTTGGTGAACCTCCTCCACACTTGGTCTTTGCATGTTAAACAGAATCACGAATAGCAGTTGCAGTGTCCCGTTTATCCTATGCAATATGTGAGAGCAATTGTTTGCCTTAACCAGTATTTTCGTTTGTCTCAAGCCATTTCTCCCTTTTGTTATTTTCAATAATTATCAAAAAATATAAAACCATGTCAAAATCATTATATATATCCTCAGAAGCTTTTGTCTCTTCCAATGCCTTGTTATCCATTGCTCCATGTTCCCAAAATCTTATAATACAGACTTAGTTCTAGTATTTCTTCCAGTTAGATATATATTCCTTTTAAATGAGTGATACCTTGCATTTATTGTCCATCTTTGCAAAACATAACGATCAGATATCAAATGAAACAGTTTTTACTACCAAAATGCGCACACAGTGCATACTTAATATACCTTGAGTCTCAAACATAGCACTTGTGCATGTAACCTCTTCCCAAAAGACATCAAAGACAGCCTCCTTTCATTTTTTGTCAGCATTTAAAATTAATTTCACCTTATATTTTATAATATCTAAATCCATATCCCTGGCAAAACTGTAGTGCTTCTTTATCTTTATATACTTTTGGGAATATGTCAAAAATATTGTTGGTATAACATTGTTCGAAAATATTTCTTGTACTTTACGATGATCGCATTCATTGTTCAAAATCTTCACAAATTTTAGTAGCACAATGATCTGGTAATGCCTTATCATACTATTTAACAAAATTACTTACTGAAATTTGAGTGTTGACATATCCATCAAAAATAAGAATTCATAATCTTGCTCCTTTGTAATGTTGTCATACCGGTAAAAAAAGTGCCTTTGAGATAGATAGTGTCCCAATCATGCTTTTTCTGATACATGCTTAATAGCGAGCTCTTATCATCCAAAAAATATTTTTCTTTCATCATTTTCCGTCTCTCTTCAAATTTACGCATTTTTTTACTCATTTCCACTTATAGTAATCCTCCAAATGTTTTCATGTTCCTAATGCAACTTGTCACTTGGGAAAGACTGTTTCTACATCTGCCATTACCAGTTTTCACATTAAATAGTGCTGTTATAAATTTCAGGCACAACATCCAAGGTATTTTTTGGTTGCTATCCATAGTTTGGATTGATGGAGTGCTCAGTCCCACAGGTGTTAAGGAGTTTAGTTGATAATTTAAGCCGTGATGTATGTAAAATTTCTTAGCAATTCTTGTTATGAACTCCAACCCATTACATAGACGAAATTGATCAAATTTCTAGGAGCACCTTTGGAAATAAAACTCAACAATAATGATATCAGAAGTCTATTTGATGAACATCCACTCTCTAAGATAAATCAACCACCTTGTTATGGATGTAGTTATTCACAAAAAATTGTCAAATGATCAAATTCATATCAATAAACATCTCAATCATTAATTGCAATTATCGAATACTATGATATAATGAAAGCCAACAACTTGGAGTCTGTATTTTGATCATCATATAAGAAGTTAACATGTTAACCAGGATCTTGATCCAAATGAAATGACCATATTCTTTAACTGACAATAAGATATGAGATAGGTATTAAAATTATAATCTACATATTAATAGATATGAAGTATAAGTTTTTCGAGAATGGCATATTTTTCCAAACATAACCTTAGCACCAAATTATGCTTCCAATCTCTATTCTAAACTCTATTATGGCTATAAAAAAGATTAATTTCAAGTAAAAACCACACTCTGCCAAAAAAAACCAAAAGTGAATTCTCAAAAGAAACTTTCAATATATATCAAGGGTTGAAAAAACCATAATTATAAACCCCATCTCAACCCCAATTACCAGTAGTTCCACAATCAGCCTCCTAAAAGCACAACTCATCTATACAAAAAGGGATTCCAAACCTGATGGATATGCGAGCAAAACCCCATGTTTAACACATTCTTATAAACAAAACGCCAAAATTCTGGAATCTTCAAAGGGTGGGTCCAAAGCAAATTCTTAGAATTAAGTGACGAAGTGATTATGTATCTAAAGAAACATTAATTAAGTGAAAATGAAAAGACCCATCTCATAAAATCATCAAAAAAAATAAATAAAAAGATGTTTTCATGAAGAATCAAAGGAGCCCAAGTCAATTTTTTCACATACATTTATCTTAGGTCAAAGTTGAGCTTCCAAGATGGGAGGAAGGGGGAAGAGAGAGAGATATTCACACATTAAGCTACAAAAGAAAACGAAAATACCACAAAAATATTGAATGAATTAAGGGAAGAATTAATCATGGATCTAAATAAACATTAATTAATTAGAAATGAAAAGACACATCTCATAAATTCATCGAAAAATAAAAAAGATGTTTTTATTACGAATCAAAGAAGCTCAAGTCAGTTTTTTTCACATACCTTTATCTTATAATATCTCAGATCACAATTGAGCTTCCAGGAATTATTCTAAAACATCAGTGAATTACTCTAAAACAAAATTTTAAATGATAATCTCAACATAAACAACATAATTACAATGACAATCTCCACATAAACAAAATTCTGCAGTGAATTACTTTGAAATAGCAGAATTCTTATTAAATAAAAATAAACAACAAAATAAACATAAACAAACAATGAAACTGATCAATTGTTCCCTCCATATTAGAACCAAACAATATAATTCCGAATACCATAGCAAATAGTAGCTGACCTGGTCCCAACATGAAAGGTTTCTGTTGTATATCAAATTTGGTTTTAGAAGGATTTTATGACTATAACACAGATATGGTAGAACACTCAGCACCGAAGAAGCACAAATATGCCCTACTTCTTAAGCTAACATTGGCTTCTCATTCTTTATCATTTCAAGCTACAGTTTGGCAATCAATTTTTTGGGCTCTCATTGATAAGAGATTGCCACCAAACTTCAACCAGATATATGGCATGAAATGGCATTATCAGAACCAATTTTTGAAGTTAATGGTTCTAGTTGACAACATAAGGATGGTTTCTTAGATAATTTGAGAAAAATGGCAACCTGAGATCAGCATACTTATGTCTATTGTTGGCAAACTGTTTGTTGCCAACATCAAGTCAAGTTTTTTGTTGGCAACATCAAATCAAGTTTTTTGTTGGCATCCTTATGTTTGCATCATCAGGTCAACATCAAAACAGGTTGCCGATCTCAGCATCAAGTCTTTTGTTGCCAACATCAAGCAAGTCAGCATCCTTATGTTGGCAACCTGAGAAAAAAATGAGAACAAAAGTCTAATGTTGGCAACCTATTTTTGTTTAACAAATACCATTTAGTAGTCAACCTGAAACAGAACATGAGAACATGAACTAAATAGCAACCTGTTTTTGTTTTTTAAATAGCAACCCGTTTTTGTTTAACAAATACCATTTAGTAGTCAACCTGAACAGAACATGAAATTAATAGCAACCTGTTCATGTTGTGTTCAGGATAACAGGTTTAAGAATGTATGTTAAGTTTTTGTTTAGTAGTCAAGTAAATAGCAAACTTAACCAATAAACAGAACACCACATTTAAGAATAGACGCAATCTAAAACACAATGTGAATGGTATTTTTAAACAAAAACTACTAATGAAATGACCAACATAATGAACAGAATCCATTGTCTCGTAGTCGTAAGTTTTAGAGCTAGCAATATAACAACAAACAAACTTGACTTAATTTGTAGATGTCCAGGACCGATAAACTTGAATTAATTTGCAGATGTTCATGAGAGATCCATATATTGCAACCATGCTTCTGTTTAATATACCCAAGTCTTTGTACACGAATGCAACCACAGAACTTTTTCTTCCTCTTTTCCCGCTGAGCTATAAACAGAATTAATCGGCATGATTGTAAAGATTTCATAATGAGCTATAAAGTTGTGCTCTTACCTTCACAACGATCCTCAAAATGATACCTTGATGCTGATATGGAATCTTATCACGATCAACCAAAAGCTTAGGCACTGCCTCCTCCTTAACGTACAGTCCATAATTACTGGAAGAGTGAATCCTTTTCAGTTATTTTATGTCTATTGTCACTTTGTAAATGACTGGAAGAGTTGCTTTACCTTGTAGATAAAAAATTGATCTTAAGAAAAATGCTTGAAAATTTTCTAGAGTAATAAATGAAAGTCGAAATGTGGGCCTAATAGTAGTAAAATAATAGAATATTTAAAATAGAAGTAAATAGGAGACAATGTAAGTCGATCTAAATATGTATAAATATTGATTCTATGTCACTTACCTTCTTACACTTCTCTATTTGGTCTTACATGAAAACAAATAACTTTCTTTTTGGAGAGAAATTTCATTGAAAATGCTTACAGATTGTTTCCGTATAAAACAATTTACCACATATTATGTTTTTGTTCAACTTGCTACCAAAGGCTCTTCCTTCATTAGTAAATATGGCGGCCTTTATCTTAGAACATAAGGTGCAAGTTCAAGAAATGATCAATGTAAAAGACTTCTAGTGTTCTGGCAACAAAACTGCTATAAAAAGATCAGAAGAGAGAATGATGAAAGACCAGAAAGTGAAATACCAGACTGTGCATATATTATGTGGATTGTTGATTATTTTCTGAGGGAGGTTTAAATAGAGTGAAACTTTGAGAAAATTTTTTACAACATGATCAAGATGTTATATGGGCTGAGACCTAATCTAATTGAAAGCTGAGACCTAATCTAATTTTTTACATCAACCGTAGCTGTTACTTACATCAATCGTAGTTGTTGCTATGTTGCTAGGTAATATAAGAACTTCAATTATTGTGAACCAAGCTGTTATCCAAAACAAATTGAAGTTATCCTTACTATAAAGTGACAAATTCGTTAATACCTACCTAATGCCATGTCCAGGTCCACAAAAGACCCACTCGATGTAGAGCCCAACTGTTCCAGGTCCAACTGAAACACAGTTGCCCATGGTCTTGATATTAGTCTGCTCAATGCTAACATCTCTCGACGTCTGGACATGAATACCATCTGTATTAGGGCTATTGCTTGATGCAACAATGTTCACACCGACCACCTTCACACCCTCGCAGCCTTTGATCACAATGTGGTACAGCTAGCTATTTGCAAGCTAGCTATTTGCAGATGTCATGCCAACGATTTCAATGTTCTTTGAGCCGATGAAGCGAATAGACTGCAAGCATTTGAATTATTCAGAATGCATTTGAATAATACAATATGGACAATATGGCGTTGCAAAAGTTCTATTGTATTTGAGTGATATGTGTTAAATCCAAATGCATTTTTCATACTGAATACAGATTTAAAACATATCAGTATGAACAATGCATTCGAATTAGTCAGAATAATACAATATGGACAATAATTCAGTATTATTCAGATTTCAGATGGCTTTGAATATTTTTGCAAATGCCAAATGCATTTAACACATATCACTCAAATTTGATGTGGCTTCTGAATATTTGATATTAAATTTGATATGGATTTGAACATTTGAATTATTCAGAATAATATAGATTTAACACATATCACTCAAATGCATTTTTCATACTGAATAATTCAAAGCCAAAGATATGAAGTCATGCACAGATTTAACACAAACAAATAAACTATTATAAGTAATGAATTAATGATACGAACCTCGCTCTTGGGCTTGTAGAGCTGACATAGCCAATCGAATCACCCAATGGTTCAGAATGGGAAATTCTCAGTATGTATCGACATCGACAGCTTTGCGAGTTGCCTATCAAAATGCATATCCAAATTAGTATTAGTGTCAAAACTTATCTCCTTGGTGTTGAAGTTCTTTGACATATCCATACTCTTGCATTCATTTATATAAAAATTTGCAATTACAGGAAATTGTTCAAGAATATACACAAATTCATTCATATGAAATATTCACAAACAATCATAGCAATGTATTTATTATTAGTAAATTTTGTGCATTAATTGTCTCAATATCTAAACTATTCATCTTTCTGTTTCCATAACTTTTTTATGCATAATAATCATACATTCCCATTATCATTGATGATTTCACCTAATTTCATTTAACTACGGCAGCTTTTTTCTGAATATTGAATAGGTTTGAATGAAAAACAACTCAGTTTACCAGCATTAATTTTTTATTTCAATAATTAAGGTTACCTGTCAATTTTCTTATTTATCCATTTCTTGCACACATCAAGCTACGCTTGTTGTGATATGACATCTAAAGTAGATTATTTACCTTTTTTGGTTCAGAATCATATGATTTAGGTTTTCAGGTTAGGAATTTTAGTTGATGTGTGTTGATAGCAAAAAGAACACAAAATGCTGCATATCTAGTTGAAACCCTTGCATATCGCAATTACTGACTGTCGAACATTGGCATTCTCTTACGCAAACTGTGTTTGTTTAGCAAGCCCAATTTTATTGGGCATTTATTATGATTATTTCCTTGAATCTGCTTTGGCTATAGAGCATCTCCAAATTGGATCCAATAGAGCATCAACATCCACAAATAAGACACTTGCTGTATTAGATGGAAATCATTTCTAGTGTAATTTTTTATTCTGAATAGAATTCGTTCCTAACACTACTGTTACAAAATCTATATCATGGTTACTCTCTTAAAATGCTAGTAACAACACTTTGAGGTCACTGAAATTTCACAACACAAATCCATTGGTGATGTTCCGTGCCCTAAGCTAAGGGAGACCTGCTCTATTTCAAAGAACAACATGATGCTGACTAATTTAACCAGTTATCTGAACAAAAATTATTGAATACATCCATCTCTTAGCATGGATCTAACATTTGCATAACAGAAACATTTATTAAACATGTACTTATGTATCCTTGAAATTTAGATTATGTAAATTTTTAATTAGATATCCAATTAAAGAATACATAAGATAAAAATTGGAATAAATGATAATATGACATGTACGTAGGTATCCAATTAAAGAAATGACAATTTTTGATTATAATATCTCTTGATTTCTTAAAAATTGACAGTATTGTTTGTGCCTTTTTTTGTTTTTCCTTTTTAAAGACTCGGTCTAATTAAGGATCTGAAATCAAGTGTTAAGATCTAGTTCAATGTTTGAATTTCTAAGTGAAATAAGTTGTTTATCATTTTTCCTTTGAGTAATTTGTTTGTGATTTGTTGTACCTTGAAGATTCGAAGATCATATAAAAATATTTGATTATTGTGATGTAGATGTGAAAGATTCATCATCCAGTATAACAACAATCGCTTTAGTATAACAACAATCACCCAAACTGCAAGAAATTCTGCTCAATATCGATCAAATAAGTGATATTAGAGCAAAGGGGGGGGGGAATCGCTTACGATCTGGTGATAGTGTTTCGGGGGGGAAGAATTTCTTTAAACACATTGCACCATAAAACAATAGGAAAGAAGGAAATGCAAACCTCCTGCAGCCAACCAAAAATCAAACCACCCAAACTCATTCACTTTGGTTACTTTGACTGAAAAGAAGACAAAATGTACTACATCAGTTAAAAATCATCTATTTTAAGTGTTAAAAATTTAACAAAACACATGTGCATACCTTGCCATCGTAGCCCACATACATGTGTCAGCTAGGATGGTCGAAGAGAATACCCTTCATCACAGCCATCTCTAAAATGTCCACATTCTTGAGGCTCGTATCATAGGTTGGTGGCAGAAGCCTCAGCACATCAAGAAGATCCATCGGCCGCTTTGCATCAAGGCCATTTTTTCATTTTTCTGTCCAAATTAAGACGGCAACACATGAATGGGCATGAAAATGAATGATAAAAAACAAAAAATTCAAAAAACTGAAAGCCTTATTAACCCCAGATCTTTAGCTACCCTTAATTAAGGCTCCATATCATGCATATGAATTGGCAAGGTTTTGCCAAATAATATAAAGACAAAGAAAATTGTTATGACAATAATTTTCTATGTTCACCACACCATAGAACCTTGAGTTCCAATATCTTAAGAATAAAATACTCAATTATAGATTGATATGAATCAAAGGATTTCAAAGGACCAACTGGAGACAGACTTCAGAATACATTGCTTCATCTTTCATGATAGTGTCATAATCTTGACTGAAATTACTGATGTCAATGTTTATTTCTTTTTCTAAATCATTTCTCGCAAGTATTCACTTACATGTAATTCGAGAATTGAATACAGTAACTGATTCGTTAAAGAAATATTAGACTAAAGAGCAAAAACTTTTAAGTCTGTAACACCTATGGAAAGAGGGAAAATTACCTTGAGATTTTATTCCTAGTTAACAATTTCCCTATTGTTCTTTCATCTGAATAACATAGAAATAGATGTATCTTCACTATACACTACAATTAGAAGAGAGAAATTGTTCTTTTTTAAAAGATATATCTCAGAAATTGTTCTTTCTTAAAAGATGTACCTCAGAAAAAACAGTGTGATTTTCAAATCATGAAAAGTTAATCAAACAACCAAAAAATTAAGAATAAAAATAAATAAATAAATAAGATAAATCGTGATATCTAAAAAATCCTATAAATGAAATTTACTAAATGCCAATTTACTAAATTTCAACGCCAATTCAAGCTTGTCATCAAAAATAACTATAGGAATCCAATAACACAAATCAACCATGATCAAAGATAACTATACTAAATGACTAATTATAATATTTGAGTCATTTATTTGGAATAAGTTAATACCACATACAATTAAAATCAACCCCCAAATCAGATAAAAAAATCAACACCAAATCGGACCAAGTTAAAAAATCAAGGTATAAAACAAAATTCAAAAACCTAAATAAATAGAAGAGCGAGTGAAAAGGGGGGATTTCAACTTGAAGCGCCTCTTATCTCCTTCTCAACCAATGGCATGCATCTCAAGAAAATGGATCGCTTCCTTCACCATCTCCTTAGTGTTTGAAGATTTTGAAAAATAATAGAAAAAGGGCTTAGCTATACCTTGACGGGATCCTCGTCGGTTTGGGTGATCATGTCGAAGCCGGCATCCATGTCGGTCTTGTCGGGGATATCACCGCTGTACACATCATTCTCTTGGTCCTCCATCTCTCTTATTTCTCTCTCTGTGAATTGCAAAATATTTGGGGTAAATGTTCAGCAACCATTAAAAGTGTAGCAAACTATAACGGACAATGAGTTGAAAACGTTAAGGGTATGAAAGCAATTTCCAGCAAAATCATCGGCATTGAAAGCTGAATTGAGGGCAGTGTTCATTTCTGGATATCTTCTCTTCTTTGCTTTTGATTTTCATCATTTCAGTTTTGGTGAATATTCAGTTCTGGAAATTGAGGGCAGAGTTCAAGTTAAGAGCAGTTGGGAGGCGCTGTGGTAAGGGGATTGATGGCTGATTGCTGCTACAATTTAATTGCCAAGATGCAAACGTTAAGTGTATGAAAGCAATTTCCAGCAAAAACATCGGCATTGAAAGCCGAATTGTGCTATAATTATGGAAAAACATGATGATGGCAACAAATACCTGTCCAGTTCTTTGATCGAGCTCTATAAGGATATAAGCCTAATTATGCAAATCATACCAAATGTTGAATCCCCTGTATCAATAACACAACAAATTCAAACCAAAAGCTCACCGGCGAGAACATGCTAAATCCTATATATCAATAACACAACAAATTCAAACCAAAAGCCCACCGGCGGGAGAAGATGTGCAGGTGGTATAGATGATTACCGCTGCAGTTTAATTGCCAAGATGCAAAACTTTAAGGATTTGAAAGCAATTTCTAGCAAAAACAACAACATTGAAAGCCTGTCAATTGATTATAACACATGTAAGAATGATGCACTTGATCAGAAAATTCTGATTAATCATAAGAACTTGTGATGTCACAATAGCATCAATATTTGGTATGGCAATCTCTCATACGACGATCAGATGTGGTAGACTTTCCCTACGGTAAGCCATGGTAAGCAAGGCGTCTGCAATGGTAGGCTTCGCACGCCAAAATCCAGCTGAATAACAAAACACTCTTGAAACCGACACTATAGCAATACAAACATCTTAGGACACCATTTCTATAAATAAGAGGATTAAACGTAAATGACCAGAAACATAAAGGCACACATGAATGGCTATGTACAGAGTTTATAGGATGTGTGTCTAGAACTCGTTGTAGAAGTTGACTGCATCACTCATGTTGCCACCTACCAGCATCCTATTGATGACAAAAGTTGTTGCTCAATAGAACCCATCAAGCAGTAATGATACAATCAAATGGCCTGCTAATAATACTACACCAGCAGTCAAGATTCAACATAATAAAATAAGTATCCATGAGTATTGGTGGAGTATCAGATTATCCTAGTATCAGATATAGGTATAGATTCACATTTGAAATATCCATGTAACATAGATACTTATACAGGACGGATGTCTATAGCACATGAAATAAGAAAGCCAACTCTTATACCAACGGCCATGAAATTAAAAATAGTGGATGCATGCATGTAATTGATGTTTCTCTGAAATATTTCCCTATGTTGGCATAAATTTAAGATTATTACCTATATATCGAACTTTAGTAAATTAAAATTCATATGCTACTGAAAAATAATCGAAATATTATCAAACTCATTGGCCTTTTGACTTCCATCGATGCAAGATTCTAGCCAATTCTTCATCAGACTTCTCAAATTGGCTAATAAACATATCAATTCCAACCCTCCATGAAGAATTAAGAAGAAGCTGCATTATGAGATTTACGCGTCCTGTAAAATTTTACAACCCTCCATGGAACTTTTACCAAGAGATTGTTCTCTGGAGATGGGGTTTCTGAAGTATCATTCTCGTTTACTGACTCGACAAACCCAGAAGGAAATTCATTCCAAAGATTCATTCAATAGCGAAAGTTCTAAACAAACAAATTTAACCCTAATTATGCAGATCCGTAATCATTCCAAAGATTCAGAAGATGAAGTATCAGTAAATACTTACCATAGTTTTTAAAGGTGGAGGTCACAGATAGCAGCGACAAAGATCGGCACTGGAGTGTTTTTTGGGAAATTGGAGTGTTTTGAATTACCTACCAAACAAATCCAACACTCAATTTTACTCTTCAATCAATTCGTCAATTATGCATCAATCGAAATCTCACCCGAAATCGGCCCCTTGAACGGCGGATCCGCGTTATCGGCCCCCTTTTTCACCGTGAAGACCTTCTCCACGTCCAGCGAGTCCCGTGGATACCTCGATGATGACCCTGATGTGGAATCTCTCTGGGGAATCATATGCCGCCAGGGATCTGGTGGATGGGGAGGCGCCAACCATCATGCTGGCGTCGACCTTGACCGTCTCGGATCGGTGTGCCTGGGTCAGGCAGATCCACTGCTCTCTGGGGCGGTTGTTAACGGCGAAGGAGGAGGACGTCTTTGCTGTTGGTCGGAGCTCTAAGCTGTGGGCTGAGGTTTTTTACGGTGGGGGGAGGGGGGGGAGAGAAAGAGAGAGAGAGAGAGAGAGAGAGAGCACGTGCTGATGTTTGAGGCTGAGGTTTTGTTGGGGAGATGAAGTTTGCAGTTTAAATTTTTGTCTTCCCCCAAAACACTTTTTCCCGCCAAAATTTAATTCCTCTCAAACTCAATTTCTCTTCACTTATCCAATTTCTCTTATCTTATCCAATTCTCTCTTAATAACACCCCTCATTTATATCCAATTTCTCAACTCTTATCCAAAAACTCTTATCCAATAACCCATGATAACATCCCTGTTTTATAATATAGATAGATAGATATATATATATATATATATATATATATATATATATATATATATCTATATTATAAAACAGGGATGTTATCATGGGTTATTGGATAAGAGTTTTTGGATAAGAGAAATTGGATAAGGGTTTGAATTGTATTTGGGGTATATAAATGAGGGATGTTATGATGAGTTTTTGGATAAGAGATATTGGATAAGAGAAATTGGATAAGGGTTTGAATTGTATTTAGGGTATAAAAATGAGGGATGTTATGAGTTTTTGGATAAGAGATATTGGATAAGATATATTGGATAAGGAATATGGGGGGAGTTTTGAAATTTAAAATTTGAATTTTGAAAAACATTTTGAAGTTTAAAATTCTCTTCCCTGCCCATACTCTCTCCCCCAAAAAAAATCTCTTCCGCAAGCAGCACCCATCCAGTTCCGGAACGCCTCCCCTCAAACCCCAAAAAATTCTCTTCCCTACCCACACTGTCTCTCCCCAAAAAATCTCTTCCGCGAGCAGCTCCCATCCAGTTCCGGAGCGTCTCCCCTCAAACCCTCAAAACCCTCAACCTCTCTTCACAACCGAAGGGCACTCGCAAGCCTTCACAGCCGGCAGACCACCATCATCGACCCTGCAGCCGCCTCTAACGCTGCTAGCAAGTGGGCCCAGTCTTCATCGCAGCTGGTGGGTTTAATTGGCTTTATTGCCCGTTGGTTTTCGATTTTGATGGGTTTCCTTGGCTTTATTGCCTAATTCTTACGATTTGTTGGTTCATTTGTGTTGCATGTTGCTGAGGTTGGGAGTGGAAATGGATTGTTGACTACTGGGGGAAGAGAAGGCTTGCTACTTCATCTGGGGGAAGATGAGGTTTGGGAACATCTAGATGTGTCGGCCTTGATCTGGGGGAAGAGAAGGCACTATTTTGTGTGTTGGGTAATCTGCAAAATTTGATTTTTGGTTTGGTTTGGTTGAGATTTGAAGATTCGGCCTTGATGTGGGGGAAGATCAGGTTTACTATTTGATTTTCTATTTTTCTTCATCTGGTTGTTCTAAAAACATGATTTTGTGTGTTGGGTAATCTTCAAAATTTGATTTTTGATTTGGTTTGGATTGAGGTTTGAAGATTCAGCATTCATCTGGGGGGAAGAGCATGTATGCTATTTGAGTTTTCTATTTTTCTTCATCTAGATGTTCTAAAAACATGATTCAATTTGAGCGATCATTTGAAACTGCAGGACCAAAAAAGAAAGCGAAGACGAATCCAATTGTGAAGAGTTCATTCAAGTTGGAGCACCCGCTCGGTCTGTGCCCTCTTCCCCAATTTTCGATGAAATTATATGATGGTGATTAAATTCAGATTAGAAAATTGAAAAACAAATTCAGATTATAAAATTAACGATTTTGGCTAATACATTTTTGTGATGTTAACATGAAAAGGATTTAAATATAGATACTGATTTTGATAATTAGATGAGCTTCGACATATGCGTGACTTCATGGTACGTTTTGCCCATTAGGTTGATTTGCTATGCTTGCTCAATTGTTGTGAATTTTACTATTTTAATTTTTTTTCTCAATTGAAAAATGATGAAAAATATGGTCAATCGACAATAAATTGAATTGACGATTCTTGCAGTGTTCTACAGAAAGTTCTCTCATGGGCTACGCCAATTCTTCCTGGCCTCTATAGTTCTCTCATGGGCTATGACAATTTTTGCTACCATCATCTGGATAAAGGAGGAAGGACGAAACTCAGATTTTTGGGAAACTCAGATTTTTGGGTAACGGTTTTCAGTGAAGTAGTTGTGAGGAGGAAAGGGGCTGCCGCAGGTAAGAGGATAACCATCAAACAATATGTTTTTTACTTTGTAAGGAATATTCCTTAAGAATCAACATAGCTTAACCACTTGGACTAATTTGAATATGCAACTTAAAAAATGAGATTCTAATTTCAAAATACAAAGATTTGAATATGATAGATGAATATCAAAATATGAAAGATTTACTGGACATATGGTTAAAACCCAAAAAAATACACAAATGCTATGGGCTTTTACTGAAGTAACAAGCAACTAATCGTTATTCCTGTTAACATGTATGGTGTTATTCCTGTATGGTGTTAACACATTATGATCTTAGTTTTGACATATGCTTTCTATGGTTCTAAACTGTTAACAGGTATGGAAGGATGCAGATGGTATTCTGACATGTGATCCTAATATCTGCCCAACTGCAATGCCTGAACCATACTTGACATTTGATAAGGCAGCTGAACTGCCCACTTTGGTGCATAGGTAAACTTCTTGCAGATGGAATTCTTGAAGATGCTGAAGCTAAATGTAAGTTTAAAGCAATGTGCAAAGTTTTGTTGCATGATTATATTAATATCAGATTATGGAGATAAAGTTATTACCTGCAACGTTAGTTTTCTGCAGGGAATTTTAAATCTTCGGGCTTTTTTCATTAGGAAACAGCTAAGAATTTGTGTGATTCTAATTAATCGAGCAATATGAGCAGTACTATGAGATTTCTGATTCTCTCTCGAGAAAGTGAACGTTGGCTGCTCATCTCGATGGAGGTAAGATTTTGGTGAAGTTATCGAACCCTAACTATATGAACTTTTGTTTGGTTACATGTTGAAGCTCCATATGATTTGCAGAACAAAAGAAGCAGAAAATTTTTGAGGAAAAAAACGGGACTCGAGGATGCTGAAGGATTGGTACTGATTGAGAAACCTATCTTATTGATTTATTGGATTGAACTCACTTTGTGTGCTCTTTTTTTGTTATTTAAATTTGTTGTATTCTATTTAGATTCGAAAAATGGATCTTGAGGCAAGAAGTCTTCAGCCAAGTGTTGAAGCTGTGTTGCTTGCAAAGTTAAGGGAGTACAAATCAGATCTGAGCAACTTAAAAAGCGAGGTTAAGAGAATTACAACAGCTAATTCTAATGCCGCTACAAGGGTGGAGCTGCTGAAATCTGGGATGGCTGACGCACTAGCGGTATGATGGACACTTAGTTACTGCGTGGCAGCATCGTGTGTCAATATTTATTAAATTTTATGTGCTTGCTGTTTTGATAACTTTATTTATGTTCTCCCTAATCTTTCCTATTCAATCTCTCAAAATTTTACAATGCATCTGCCTCTTACTAGGCTATCCTGAAATTCATTTATATACGCCAGTCTCAAAATTTTGCAATGCATGCAGTTTGTTTCTAAGTGCTATTAAGATTTTGATTTTATTGTCTCTGTTGTTTGTGGATTGGCTGAGTTAATGTATTCAAATTTTTCTTACACCTGCAATCTAAGAGCACAGAATAGAGTGATGGCTTATCATATAGACCAACTCACTAAATACATTATACATTTTTGCAAAAGAAATCTCAAAAAGTCCTGCTAAATGCAAGAAAAAGAAAACTTGAGGTGTAGCGATGCTGTAAATTCGAGCAGCTTTTATACTGATGCTACATAATGAGTTTGAACACATTAATCTGTTAAAAAGCAAAAAAAGAGCATATTAAAGGAACCTCAAGAAATCTTTATACGTGGTAAGCTCAGAGTTTTGGCATAACAATTGAATGTGCCTAAGTTGATGTATGAACAGATTTATGGTTAACCAATAAAGCAATATATGATTGGAAGGTAGACACCTGAAAGATATATAGTGAAAGAAGGTTCAACATCAAATTCAGAAAGAAGACATCTGTGATGTCAATGGCCTCAGGTTCTCAAGGATATGGAAAACATCCTGATAAATAAAATCAGCACATTGAACCAGAGTAAGCTCCATGCCCAAACCTAAACTGCAAAATAGACTCTGACCCCCAGCAGGCATCGCTTTCAGCATATCCACAAAACCCAGTGCCCCTCAGAGTGAGAAAGGAAAACTAAACGGACGGTAATGTTAGGAGTTCTATCGTGTTACTGGGACAGTTCAAATTTAAAAAATTGTTGTGTTGGACATGCAAACATCACAGTGCACTACGACACATGTAATCGATGACTCAGACAGCTAATATAAAGAAAAAGAAACAGACTATCGATGCATAATAAAAGAAATAGAAATATGTTCGGAATGAAAATCAGATGCGTAAAGGGATGTTACATAGAAAGTGTTAGAAGAGGAGCAAACAGTGATATACACTGTTATGCTCTTTTACCTGACAATCATAGTTCTACCCCACCACCAACACATGCGTGCGCGTGCCCCCAACAATCATTGTCTCAATGAATCTGTAATTTTGAATGAGCAATTTTTTGTGGTGTAGGTGTTCATGTGAGAGGTTGAGGAGATATCAACTAAAATATTCATAGACTCTGTTGCTTGGCATGAAAGAAGTGGATATCATGTTTCCACATATGTTTTTTTCTTTGGTTTTACTTGCCACTATTGGTTGAGAAGGGAAGATGCATGTTTTTTTGTAATCAATGGGCAGAGCATGGTTTGAGGAGAGTAAACAAGTAGGATGATATATGTATGATTTGATTGAATTTGGAGAATTGATCTGTCAAATTACTTTGAAATTAGGGATCCTGTATGAAATTCTTATTTGATCCATTTTTTGTAGCAAAAGCTGCCGCTTGAAACTATTTACTTGGATGTTCGAAACGTCGCTGATCGATGACGAGTTATAACAAAATGATCTTTAAATTCTCATGGGAGTATGGGACTGATTTGTTTCTTTTTCTAAATCCAGAGGTTACATATAGTTTATGTTTGATGTTTAATAGATTATGACTTTTGTGTCTAAATTAAGTACTCCAATAGTTGGCAATGTGGCTTTTAATCTTTGGTATTATATATTTGTGACTATGTTCTATTAAGTCGCATATGATGCTTTTGCAATTGGTCATATTTAGGATGATACATGTATGATTTGATTGAATTTGGGGAATTGTTCTATTAAGTTCTTATTATTTGATATGTTTGCTTTGTAGAGAAAGCTGATGCACTCCCTCTGTGTTTAATGCCACCTCAAACACCTCTATGTTTCGATTCAGTAATTGAAATGATCCCATGTTTTCTTCAACTGAGTTTTTTCAGCTCTTCTGTTGATCGTTGAAACGACAAATTTTCATTATCAAGGTGTACTCCTTTACTCATTTACATTTGTTATGTTATTTTTTCTTAGGATATTTTTATGCTAACAAATGGTATGTTTTACACATAACCAGCTGTCTGTGTATAACAAATCTCGGTTTTCTTGGGGTTTATGTTTGTTTTTTCCAGATTTGGGGTTTTCTTGCAGATTTGGGTTTTATGTTTTACACATAACGAGCTCTGTTTTTCCCCCTCGGCCATGAACTGATTACACCCTCGACCATGAATGCTTTTTTCCTCTGTTGTTCTTGGGGTTTATATTTGTATAATTCGTCAGATTTGAGTTTGTATTGTTCACTCTTCCCCATTTTCCCTCATCTACACAGCAGCAGAGTGATCATCTAATCTATAAATATACGTTGGCGCTCTTCTTGCTTCCCAAACATGAACAAGCCTGTCATTGCCACCACTAGCCAACAAATTTCCACCGTCTGACCATTTAAGTCCACAAACTTCAGCATAGTGCACATGGAAGTAGGATGATGGTTGCCCGGGAATTTTCACTGCAGAAATGAAAAAGAAAATGCACATGAAAAAGGTTAACTCTTTACTGACTATTTACTGACTAATATATAAACATGAAGACAAGAAGGAAAAAAAATCAAAAGCCATAAATGTATAGATAGAGTACCATCATGGTTTATAATAAAGGTGTCACGGCTTCAGGATGTTAAAATGTTGCTATTCCAACTAAGGCTTCCAACCCTGTCACTGTGCTTCTCTAAAGTTCTTACCTAAAATGCATGTCACTGTTCATGTTCTTTCAACATTTTCAACATTTTGCATTATATCTGTTATGTTGAATTTTCATTTTCAATCTATTGCAAACATTTTCATTTTCAACATTTTCATTATCATTTTCAACAGTTTGCATTTTGAAGCGTTTGCATTTTGGATTCAACATTTTTCATTTTGGATTCAACCTGCAACCATCATGTTCATTTTGGATTGGAAAAGTTTAGATCAATTTTGTTTACTTGAATAATTTTGGGTGGGACCAGGTCATTTTGAATCATTTTGCTTTTCATTTTCAATTTTTGAAAAGTTCAGTTGAGGGTTAATGCATGTTGAGCTCATTTTCATTTGCAAGCTTATTCAACATTTTCATATGTGCCAGTAACAAATATGTACTGAAATGTTGATATGTGCCAGTAACAAATATCAACATATCAACTGAAATTGCATTTGTTAGGGTGTGTTTTTTGGTTCAAATTGGCATATATGATGAATGGGAAATTATATATTGGATGGAAAATTGGCAATATATGATGGACGGGAAAATATATGCTGGCTGGAAAATGCAATCTCAAACTGATGGTGGTCTAAATTTGATATGCAATCTCAAACTGATTTGATATGCAAATTACTTGGTAACTGCATTTTAATAGCTGAATACATCCTATATGAGTGAATGTGTGTGTTTATGGTTCAAATTGTGCAAAACTTATTAGGTGTGTTTAGAATGGGTGTGCAAAACTGATACATTGCAAACAGATACATTTTAATCTCCAACTACTCGCCTTCACATCTCAAATTGTTTGCATTTTATTTTTTGTTTGCATTTTAAATATGTGGTTTTATTCCTTTCTGATATTATATGTACTGAAATTGTTTGCATTTCACATCTCAAATTATATTTTAAATATGTGTGTTTAGAATGGTTTTTTATTTTACATCCTATATTGTCTTCTTCTTTTATTCCTTTCTGAGCTATTTTCTTGAATCTCTTCTTATAATTGGCCTAGATCTCTTCTGCTGTATATTCTACAAAGATCAGCAGATTTCTGATTTCATGAAGGCTGATTCCAATGTTCACCAGTAGAAGGGCAGCAATGCTAGGTGTGCTTTAATTATTCATTATATACATATACTTCTGTGTCATTTGTGCTAAGTAATGACATGATTTTGAACCCCAGTTCATCACAATTTAATCTATCGTGAATACCCGTCTTAATTTGGATAAATTTTGGAACAGAATATATGCATGGAGAGCAAATAATTTATTCATTGCCTTCAACGGCTACTGTAAGGAGGGTAACAGCGAAGTACAGGTAAGTTCACTAATTTGTCTTTCTATTCTCTGGTTGACGGGTAGTTTGCTGGTTGTCTTCGCAAAGAAACAATTTTTGCTACCATCATCTGGATAAAGGAGGAAGGACGAAACTCAGATTTTTGGGAAACTCAGATTTTTGGGTAACGGTTTTCAGTGAAGTAGTTGTGAGGAGGAAAGGGGCTGCCGCAGGTAAGAGGATAACCATCAAACAATATGTTTTTTACTTTGTAAGGAATATTCCTTAAGAATCAACATAGCTTAACCACTTGGACTAATTTGAATATGCAACTTAAAAAATGAGATTCTAATTTCAAAATACAAAGATTTGAATATGATAGATGAATATCAAAATATGAAAGATTTACTGGACATATGGTTAAAACCCAAAAAAATACACATAAGCTATGGGCTTTTACTGAAGTAACAAGCCTCCTATCACATTCCATATGATCATCTAGACGATCTAGCATTGTAAATGTTTTTATGATAATCACATACTTCCGTTTAGGATTAAGTTTGTCTTTTTGATGGATTACAATCCTTCATGAGAAAGCCCACAGAGTTTCATCATCTTGGCTTCCCTTTGATCTAAAAGACCGGGTCAAATATCATCTTTTCATCTTCTACATTCAACTGATGAATGTGTATATGATGGAATCTTTTCTATCATGAAGACTCCTGGTTCATGATATATGACCTTAAATCACCTTTCATTACCCATCTCTAAATCTAGCACTTAAAATTCTAAAATTCTTTGATGTATCAAGTTTGTGAGTGATTTTAAGTTTTCTCATGTGTGCCAATTTTGTGTTCAAGTTCCAATTTCTATTTAATTTTGTGTTCAATTTTGCAGAAATACATCAAGTTTCGATTGTTGTTGTTCAAATACCCAACAAGTAAGCTTGGTGGTTCAAATCTTCAAGTTCCGATTTGAATTCTGTGTTCAATTTCGTGTTCAAGTTCTGATTTCTATTCAATTTTGTGTTCAATTTTGTAGAAATACATCAAATTTGTGTTCTGATTTCAATTTTGTTATTGTTCAAATAACCTCGGAACGTATTTTGTTGCTAATTGAAGGATATTGACAGAAATTGAAATCGACTTGGTAGAAATTGAAGGATTTTGTTGCTAATTGAAGGATATTGACATAAATATATTTTGTTGATGTTCAATTTTGTTGCAGAAATACATCAACTTTTTTCCCGTGTTCAAGTTTTTCAGGTAATCCTCACCGTTTTTTATTTTTTTGTTAATTGAGCCTAAAGCTATATGTAAAAACCAAGTTTCTTGGTCCAAGTAAAACATCCAAGTGAAAGGGTTGATCACAAATACATATTTAGTTAACAACCACATTATCCTCTTTCATTTTGATATTTTAGTTGATCAGTAACATTATCCTGAAAAAAAACAGGATACATAGTTAACGGTAGAGGGTTACTTGCATGATCCAAGTTAGAGGGTTACTTGCAAGATTGTTACATGATACCTTTGTTACATGATATCCTTTAGTTAACATCCACCCACATTACTCATGGTGATAACAAATATGTAGCTATCGTCTTGGTAGCATTAAATGTTTGATACTTAGTTATTAGGATACTCATATTAACTTTAAACGTAACGTGATAGTTAACAGGATATTCATATTGGTAGCGTTAAATGTATTAACATACATTCTCAACAAGAATATCCTTTAGTTATACATCTATTATACAATCGAAAGTTAAACATGATACTTTGTTGGTGAAAAGTGAAAAGTGCCATAAATGTGCAGTACTAAAGGATATTCTTGATTGCAAAACTAAAGGATAATCATTAATCATTAATTATTGCAAAACTAATGTGCAAAACTACAGGATAATCATTGCAAAACTAAAGGATAATCATTAATACCCTCCTAACACAAACACTTTTGCTGACATTGAGAGAAAACTGAAGTTGAGAGAAAATTGAAGTGCCATGTTAATGTCCATTTTGAATAATAACAGGAGATTAATATAGCAAGCTACTACACTTCTTCTGACATATTTGCATGTTTTAGTGAACTGATGTACATCACTTTCACTCTAAATATTTGCATGTTGCAACATATTAAATATTTTCTTAGCAAACAACTGATCTCAAGGAAAATTAATGATCTATGGATTTTATTATGAACCGTATGAGTTTCATGAGTTGGTCTTTGAATAGCCTTTATTTTATTCTCCTCTTCTACAACCAAGGGCATAGGGTATTCTTCTTCGTGGTCTTAAATGAAGCAAACTTTTATATCCTCAAAAGTTAGGGCAGTGGTGGCATTCAAGGGTTATTGCATCCTCTGTGGATAATGTTGAAGCAAGTAAGCACCTGTATTTTGAATAACATTTGTTTGCTTAAAACTAAACATCTTTACAATCATAAGATGGTAAATTTAGATTCTCTTTTACTGCATTTGTAGATGTTTATGTCATGTAGTTCTAGAAGCATGGGTTGCCATACACGCATATATTTCTTATGGTTGTATGATCTCAAATAAATTTTGTTCCGTTTATTTTTGATGTTTTTGCATGATAGTGGATTGTTTTTTGTTTCTGTAAAATGTTGCACATTTTAGCTGTATATTTTATAGCATTGTGGGATTTCAAATAAAAACTTAAACCTGTCAAATTGTTAAACCTGAATGTTATATATTTTCAAGTTCAATATGATGGCATACATATTGTTAAATTGTTAAACCTGAATTTGCAAGAGATGTAGTAAATGTCTTTTGAATTTACAAGTTAAGAAGCCACATGTCTATCGACCTAATGGCATAATTGCTTTTCCCCCTTGCTTAGCCACTTATAATATCATCTTTGAAAGAATCCAGTCACAATGCAACTACAAATATTTACTTTGTACCTTGATACTTTGTTGTGGGATCTGTTTAACCCATAATAACATCATTCGTTAATTATGAAATCCAGAAGCATGGTGTTCCATTATTGTTAAAAATGGCTGGTCATTAGATCCTTCTCAAACTCTGATTCTCTCCCTAACACATCGAGGGCGGGTAGAAATGCCATTGCTGAATTTGGCACATGATGCTTATGAGAATTTTCCGAGTCATAAAGGTACATAAGTATTTCGATAAGAAAATAGTAACATGGATTATTTGTCAAAAAAATTGAATTGAGAAAACAATCTTATGTCTTTTTATTTTGTTTTCGATAGCATCGATATGGTTCCAAGTAGTTGATACTTGGCCAACAGTTGACATATTGGTAAAAATAATACAGGTCATATTGGTCTTCATTTCGGTCAAATGATCTTTATTTGCATTTTTTCGATTCATTCTTCAGTTTTTGAATATTCTTTTGATAATTTCAGGCATTATTTGCGACGCATTGTTAACAAAGATGAGCTGATCTCAACTGTTGTAGGTGTTAGTAGTTCAAGTGAGAGGGATGTGTATCATTTGATTAGTTATACTTGGGCAACAGTTGACATATTGGTTAAAATAATAAAGGTCATATTGGTCTTCATTTCGGTCTAATGATCTTTATTTGCATTTTTTCGATTCATTCTTCAGTTTTTGAAAATTCTTTTGATAATTTCAGGCATTATTTGCGACACATTGTTGACAAAGATGAGCAGATCTCAACTGCTGAAGGTGTTAGTAGTTCAGTGAGAGGGATGAGAGGGATGTGTATCATTTGATTAGTTATACTACCAACAGTAGTGCATGAATACATTTTTATGTAGAAAAGGTTGATTATGAACCATATATTTGAAGCATTCATCCTAAACAGCTGAATTGTATCCTCTTTGGAAATTAATCACTTTATATTGGGGGACAATTTGACGTTATGGGTATTGTACTTTTTTTGAAAGGATTTCAGGCACGAAAAGGCTCATTTTGCGTGTTATTTGTACATTTTAAAGCATTTGAGTAATCACTTTATATTGGGGGATAATCTGAATTTATTGGTATTGCACTTTTTTTGAAAGGATTTCAGGTATGAAAATGCGCATTTTGTGTGTTATTTGTACATTCTAAAGCATTTGCAAGTTATATTTTTTGCTATATACATCTTACAAGATTTCATATTCGGTATATATTGTGTTCAAAATTATGATATCAATGTACATCGACTAAGATGAAGCAATTTGTTCTAATCAAGTCAAGGATGTCCTAGGTGCCTGAAGACGTGGCACGATCTGCATAAGCAGGGCCAGAAATGCTTATCTCGGTTGAGCTATATAATGATTGGCCCCAAAATGTTTATCTCGACATTTAAAATAAGATTAATAGCCAAATGGAATAGCAACATGTGAATCTGTTTCAGTTGGGAAATGATGCTTCCAAACACTTGGAAACCTTGGCACATAGCAAAAAACGAGCAGTATTCCTTCTTTGCATGATTGTAGCCATTATACCTGCAATGAATGATAGTGACAAAGTTTTAGCATTTAATCAATAAAAACTAAATAAGGTTATATCAAAGATTGCTAAACCTGGAAGATCAACCTCAATTTCGTCTATAAAGAGGAAAAAAAAGAAAGAAAAAATAGATCTGAAAATATGAAAGCTTTAGGATAGTTCTAGCTAAAAACTAAACAAGCATGGCAGAATTTGTGTTTCAAGGGTGGCATGTTTGTACTGATGATATCTCTAATTAGGAGGTATGCAGACCAAATCCTCTGTAGAGAATATTGGCAGGGACGGATCCATGTGGGATAGGAGTGCGTAGGTGCCCATACATGACCTTCGCCAAACACTAAATATATATTAAGGATTGCAAATGTATCTATGTAATGGCGAAGGATAACCATGTTCAACCCACTAATAAAGAAGAAGCTGAAATGAAGACATTTTGTGTGGCTTTTATTGAGACAACATATCATCAAAGATCACCTATTCAAGAGATGTAGGTTAAAGTTGTCGTAAACCTGTCATCATTCTTTGCTTTCGGAAAAGATCCACATACATCCCTCCATTGGTGGGTATCAATTTTTCGAGAAGCAACCACAATGCCACGATAACTAATCATTCAGTTAGGAGAAGAGTCCGACACTTAAAAAATTGTGTATTTGTTAATTCACCAATGGCGGATTTTTAAATGCATAACCCCCTAATAATTGTGTAAGCTTTCGTATCCATCGGGCAGAACTAAATATGGATGGAACTATATTTTTGGTTGAATTAAAATTTTTAGGAAAACAAAATTCTCTGGAGGAACTGACTTATGTGATGAACTAGAATTTTTGGAAATTGTAAGTTTATGACGGAAACCTAAAATTATTTTGGAGGAACTACTTTGGAGAGAACGAATTTTAAGGGGAACTAAAATTTTTGGGGAAACTAAATTCTCTGGGACGAACATAATTTCAGGGGAACGAAATTTTTTTATAAATTTAAATTTTGGGGAATTAATATCTTTGGAAAGTGAAATTTTGAATGGGGGAAACAATAAAATTTTGTATATAGCGGGAAGTAAATTTTGCGGTGAACTAAATTTTTTTTGGAGAATTAAATTTTTTGGGGAACTATAATTTTCGCGGGTGCCGAATGCGTGGGCGGCGGGCACTAAATTTTTTATGCTTATTTGTTGTTCTGCGCCGAAGGTGCCCGCGCCGAATTTGTTGTTCCGTGGCAAAGGCGCCGGTGCCGCTAACTATTTTTACGCTAATTTGTGGTTCTTTTAAATTTTGTCTGTGGACATAATTTTTTAGGGAACAAAGATTTCGTGGGAGAAAATCTTAAATGAACCGTGCCCGCGGGCACGGGCTATGACTAGTATATATATATATATATATATATATATATATATATATATATATATATATATATAGAAAACACAGAAAAATCCCCAACCCCCTCCCCCTGCCTTCGGATTTTTTAGGAGGGTAAGGCAAGAGCCCGGTCGAGACTATGCAAACTGGGGGGTGACCGACGTGCCCTCAACGGCCCCCGGGTTAGTCCGAGAGGGGAGATGTAGCCCCAGGGTAAATAATTCCACAACAAATTCCATAATAATTACCAAGTCACGGTGGCCATAGGCCTTGAACCCCGCACCCCTTGACTTTGGAGCGGAATGACTTACCACTAGGACACCCTCTCGTGGGCATATATATATATGTGTGTGTGTGTGTGTGTGTGTGTGTCTGGGTAAAATGCGCCTGCGCTCAAGCTCAGATGGGATTCCTGCGCTCGACCCCTCCCTACCGTCCGATTCGATCAGCGATCATGGTAATATCTGACCTTTTGGTGCAATTACCAAAACGCCCTTTAAGCTCTTTTCAACGAGCCTCTGTACTAAATTACCTTTAAGCCATTTTGTACTAAAATACAATCGCCACCAATTCTTTTGCTCACTCCCGCGCAAAACGAAGAAGCTGGAGTAGATCCCCAATTTTGCACAAGGTCTTCAATTTCAACAGCCCACGCCTAAGATCGCTCCCAAATCCAGGCCATCACACGCTCGTTGATTCCCCTCCTACTCTCCTCCATCGAGGTAAGGATCGTCATCCCTAATTTGTTGGACATCTCATATTGCTCAACGCGCACAACAGGATAAATTTTTGAAGGGTTTTGCACGGTGACGAATTGCCAACCGATGGACGATTAGCGCTGGAAATTCCTATCCGCGCACAACAGGCTAAATTTTTGTATCGTTTTGCACGGTGAGTAATTTCCAAACCAGTGAAGGGTTGAGATGGAAATTACTCTCCACGTAAAACCCTTCAAACATATCACCCGTTGTGTGCGTTGAGCAATATTGGATGTCCATCATAACTTACCGAAGCCGCTCATATAGCACAATAACATAGAGCGAATGGCGTACAGAATATTGCCCACTGCGTAAAACGGGTGATATGTTTGATTTTTTGATGTATTTGATCCGGTCATCAAATATGATGGTAACAATTAGATCAGATTGAAAAAGAATCGATATAAATACGCAAGGTTTTAACATGATTAGTCTTAGTAGTGTGGTTTCAACTAACAAGCTGATGATAATCTACTGTTACTTGGATAGATATGTATAGTAGTCATGTTGCGTCAATATTACTGATATTTTTACTTGTTTCTAATGTAGAAAATGAAAATCGAAGAGAGTGAACCCTTTGTGCATGATCAGGAGATGCCAAATGAGATTGAAGCTGAAAATGACAGTGCAAACAGCGTATATCAGGAGGATAGGCATAGTGATAATGAAAAAGGCAGCCCACATATTGGAATGACATTTCAAACAGAAGATGATGCATATCAATTTTATAATACATATGCAGCAATGAAAGGTTTTGCAACCTGAAAGGGGTCTACGGGAAAGGGAAAAGATGGCAATACCAAGAGGAGGAAGTATACGTGCAACAAAGAAGGGTATAAAAGCTTAAAAGATAAGAGGGAGATAGAGAGGGATGTTAATCGAAGGAAAAATGAGAGAGAAGGATGTATGTCTCAAATGACAGTTTATAAAATCGGCGATGGAGTATGGCGCATAAACTCCTTTAATGATGATCATAATCATGAGTTCATAAAAAGCCCAGCGAAGATCCAGATGTTACAGTCACATAAAAGATCGTATATGGATGGAACATGTAGGAATGTAGTGGATCATATGCGTGGCTGTGGAGTAGGACCTGCAAAGATTGCAAGGATTCTAAATGCCACGAGTCGTAGTAATGTCAATATTACAACGCAACAATGCATTGATCATGGGAGAGTAGCAAGAAAGAACAACATTGGGAAGGAATGCATTAAAGTAATAGAACAATTTATTAAAAGGCAAGCTACAGACTCTCAGTTCTATTATGCTATTGAGCATGATGAAGAGAATGTATGTTGGGGTATATTTTGGGCTGATGGAAGGGCGAGGACATCATACAGCCAGTTTAGAGATGTTGTTGTATTTGATGTCACTTGTAAGACAAAAAGATTCATGTTGCCTTTTGCACCTTTTACATGTGTCAATCATCATAAACCGTCTATTTTATTTGGATGTGCTCTTCTTGCTGATAAGAAGAATCCTTTGAGTGGTTATTTGGACAGTGGTTAACATGTATGTGGGATAAAGTACCAGGAGCTACCAACACTGATCAAGACCCGACAATATGCAATGCAATCAAAAGAGTTTTTCCAAATACAAAGCACAGGTATTGCATATGTTTCCGCCCCGCTTCCCATTGTACTTGGGAGGAGGACGCGACGAAGGTCCGCATGTGCTTAAAGCAAGAAGGATGTACTTTTTCTTTTCTCTCCTCCTTGGTTTAAGCACACTACGCGTCTGTGTGATAAAATCCTGCAGATTCTTGCATGCGACTCAACAACACAGATAAATTTTATTACAATCTTAAATCTCAAAATGATTTACAACAATGAAAGGAGCAAAAGTGAAAGGGTCTGAAGCCCATACAAATATTGAAAGAGACAACAATGTATAAAAATGATGCGAAGGCACATCGCTTCTCAGCGAAGAAACTTGGCGGCAAGGCACTCCTGATCACCCTGCTTAATCTCTAAGCATGCTCCTCTGCAAACCTGTCGAATACCTGACATATATTTCACAAGACAAGAAATATACGTCAGCGAGGGTCGCTCGGCAAGAGGATAAAAGAAACTTGACCCTCGGCAAGGTTTTCGAAATCATTAACAAAGCAAGATAAGTGGCAAGATGTGATTTCAATAGTTAAAACATGGCAGCATAAGGAAGGTATAAGCAAGTCAAACATAGTGTACAAGTAGCAGCATGACAAGTGCATTTCCATAGCAATAACGTGGCAAGTGTAGTGTGTACATCAAATAACGTGGCAAGTGTAGTGTGCACAGCAAATAACGTGGCAAGTGTAGTGCGTACATCAATAAACATGGCATGCGTAGTATGAACAACAGATAACATGGCAAGTGTAGTGTGTACAACAAATAACATGGCAAGCGTGATGTGTGATCGCGCCCCGGATACACGTCCCGGAGCGACGGTTGTAGTTTTACCGTAAGTGCACGGTATAGCAGCGAGCGGGTTATCGAACACAGGGAGGACGAATGACCGTGCTTGTTCCAATCAACTTGGCTATTCAAGAAGAGAGAAATTTGCCTTTGGCGATCCTGTCACAATCGTCAGACAAAGTACGGAAATATCAAATCAAATAAAGAACGTTTAGGGAATGGGGAATCCCCGCTACTCACCGTATTTCGTAAATGTGGTTCGTCGGTATCAAAATTGCTAGAATAAGATTTTGGATGAACTAGTCGCAACTGAATGTAGAACCAAGCTCACGCTCTCGCGCTGTTGCCGGTCTATAGCTATCCTAGGTTTGGGTCCAATCTCTTGCAAACCCTAGCCTAGGGAAGCTAGCATTAGGATCAACATCATCGTTCAATCGCGCACCGAGCCCAATCTCTTGCAAACTTGGACTGCGACCTAGGTTGGGATAGTTCCTACCTGTCTAATCTCTTGCAAACGGGTATAGGCACGGAATTGCAACCGGAAACCCTAGTATCGGTCCAATCTCTTGCAAACCGATACTTCGGAAATTCGATTCCAACCCAATTCGGATTTCTAGGGTTTCCTATCGAATTGGGATCCAATCTCTTGCAAATCCCAATCGGTATGAACTCCTAGCTATCCGTAGTAAATCACTCCCAAACTAATCCCTAACAACGATTCTAGCAAAATTTCTACCAATTCATCACAAATATGAATTTGGGCTTGTAGGGTTCATCCCCACGCCCCAAGACGTGGAGACTACTCGCAATTCATAGCACAAACACAAGAATAATCAACGAAATAAGCAATAGAATTCATCACAATATTGAGATAAACAATAAAAATATAATTTTTGGAGAAGAGAGAGGCAAACCAATGGAGTTCTTCAATTAATCCAACAAAAATCAACTTTAGTCCTCTCTCCAATCACAAGAATAAAGCTAAAAAGTAAACCTAAAAAGCGGCAAAAATCTAAGAGAAAAGCTCTCTAAAACTAGGGTAAAAACAGGGGTTAAATACCCCCCAAAATCGTCCAAAAACTGTGACCAAAATACCCCTGCGCAGCCTGAAATCCGCAATTTTCGCTATAGGCAGCGCGTCGCACTCGGTCGAGTGACAAAAGTCGCTCGGCCGAGTGAGAAACCCTGTAATTTTCCAGTAAGTCTCGATCTTCAGGGGTCTCAACTTCGGGGGCGGCTCGGCTGAGTGAGTTGTCGTCACTCAGCCGATGGCTTCTTGGTACTCGGGCGGTCGGGATTATCCACTCGGCCGAGTGGGTCTTCTGAAGCTCAGGCAGCCGAAAAACAGAAAGTTGGCGATTTTTGAATGGCTTCGTCTCGGCGCCACTCGGGCGGACGGGATCTCGTCACTCGGCCGATGTGGTCTCCGTCGCTCGGCCGAGTGCACATATGAATCGTGTCTGATCTGGTCGGCCGAGCGGTGTCTCGCTGGTCGGCCGAGTGACTCCTTCACTCGGCCGAGTGGGACACTAAAAATGCCCAAACAGTTTGTTTTGGCCTCCTCGTCGCTCCTGTGACGTTCTTTCTTCGTCCGCTCCTCTCCAACAGCAAAATACCCCTCGGGGAGGTCGTCGGTGACCCTCCGGAGTAAGTGTATCTCGAGATCACTCCAAATCGCGCCAAATCACCTGAAATGCGACAAAAACAATAAATCGTGAAAAGCATCGCAATATCGTCGATATATCGTGAAAAACATGATTTGTGCGATCAAAATGGCATGCAAACATGCGGGAAAAAAGTGTAAAATAAGGAGTGATCAAAATCCCCCAAGCTTACCTCTTACTCGTCCTCGAGGAAGATAAGTAAAAGACGAACCCGGTGGATTCGGAAAACGAAATCGGCGAAAAATGAAAAATGAAAAACGGAGAAGAATGGAAAACGAAATAAAAAAATGAAGGAGAAAGAAAGAAGCGAAGAGGTAAGCTGCTAGATCATTTTCTCAGGACGTGGGTTCCGCTTACTCATATAGCATGCACTGAATGAAAAATACATGTCAAAGAGTTTTATTTTGATATCACAGTATAATAGTGCAAATAGAAATAGAAAACCCACGAACAACGATACAATCATGAAAACGGAATAATTTTAGAATTAGCATCGTCTGAATCATTTAAAGCGGTATACAAATCGCAGATCACACACTTTTCAATTGAATGCTTTCTATGAGGAGTATAAGAGTATCACACAATAGAATAGAGAGAATAGAAAAGTATGGATTTCATGATATGAATGCTAGGCTTAGATTTCTGGATTTCGCAAAGCTAGAAATAATCTCACCCAGTATAGAATATTACTTAGCCTAGGTTGTCGTGCAACGTCAAGTAGTCACTCTCTCACACATCAATGGATTCTCTCCCCCAAGCTTATCTATAAGCATGGTGGCATAAAAAATATTCACATCCCCATTTTGTAAAGAGCTCCAAAAGCAATAAAAATAAACATGAAAAGAGAGGAGAAAGAAAGAAAGTGAGATGGGATCTTTTATTGAGGATTTTTCCTCTCTTCTTTTTCTTTTTCTCTTTTTTTTTCTTTTTGTTGTTTTTTTTTGATATAGCATATATACACTACGATCCCAACTCAAAGAGAGATAATGATATACAAGAATATTTTCTCTCTCATTTTTTTTTGAATAAGAAATTTGGAGCTAGGAATTAATAGCGGGGGAAATGCCATATAATAGAATCGCTAAGGGGAGATTCACCAATGATTTTAAAAGTAGAGAAATGATGTTCAAGATTTGTGGAGAAAGAAATAGATATATTTCTCGGTTCACTCTATAAGACATGCACGACAACTTCAGCAGGGTAATCTAATCTACTCAGTTTCGATCACAAAAAAGCTAACTAATCCAGATTTATCATAGCTAACATCATTCAATCATCCTGAAGTGAAATGTACAATTCATGCATATAGAAGTGATATAGGAAAAGAAATCAGTACTCCAGATATAGGCATTCAATGCGTGAATCTTGGTGTGTTTTCTGTGATAGCATACATATGAATATTCAGACTCAGCTAATAATAAAATTTTATCCATTTTCATGTGGAAAAAGTGTGGGTTACTATCTCTAGATGCAAGGCAAGTCATAGCACATGATATCAGAAATAAAGTCTAAGACATGACAAATATAGCATGCATATAGAGTAAGCTAACTCCACGTCATCATCATCATAGAAAAGTCATCTCTAGCATGAGATGAAAAAGAAAGAAATAAAGATAAAGTGAAAATAGAACTAATTACAATGCGGCACACAGAAAAATAAGGAAAACGTGATGCATGGTGAAATAAAAGAAAAAATGATGAAAATAAGTGCAAAAGCGGAAAATGGTGCGAAAAACTAAAAATAAAGGTGGCAAAGCGAAAAAAGAACGTGACGACTCACTCCCCCAAGCTAAATGGCACAGTGTCCTCAATGTGCAAAGTGGGGCACACCGAGAGACAAGTAATGTGAGGGGAAAGTGAGGGTGCATGCATGATGGAAAAAAGAAAATAAAAATAAAGAAATAAAAAATATCATGCGGACATGATGCATGCAAATATAGGAGTGAAACAGATATATAGATGTGGTACCAAAAACTCTCCCTCTCTCCCAAAAAAGATATATAGAGATACGGTCAGAATGAGAATCCCAAAATAAGTGTGGGGAGGGGTGGACAAAAATGCAACAGGACCCAGCAGAAACAGGCAGCACAACGGCAAAAATAATCAACGGCATCAAGGGTGCCTAAGAAGGTGGTGCTGCGCTGTCTCCGTCCTGAGGCGGAAGTGGTGGTGGCTGGACAGGCTGCTGAGCGGGTGTGGGTGTGGAAGTGGTAGCAGGCTGAGTGCGTGTGGAAGTGTGGGTGGGAACCTGCTGGGTGGGTACGGGTACGCGGGGGAGACGCTCTAGGACCTGGGTAATGCAGTAGTGAATCTGCGGGAGCAGGTCAAAGCGGCCAGCCATCGCAGAGACGGTGGAGGACAGGGTCCAAAGGTCGCCTCTGAGGCCACTCACCGCCCCCTCTAGAGCACGAATGCTCTGAAGTACAGTGTCAGGGGGAGGTGGTGCAGAGGGACGCACCGGTCTGGGCTGTGCAGGGCGGGGCTGGCGTACTCTGGTAGCGTAGGTGACGGGCTCAGCAGGTAGGGGAACGAAAGGTGCTGCGCTCGCAAATGTGGGCCTGGCCTCAGTGCGAGGCTGGGCAGGACGGTGAGAAGTGGAGGCAGCAGCAGCGAAAGAAGAGTACAAAAGTGGCAGCGAGGCGGCCGGAGAGGTCGGTGGCACAGAAGTGTGGACAGACGCCACGACACTCTCGGAAAATACAGCAGCAGTGGGGACAGAGGGCCCGCCGCACTCAACTATTGTCGGCGGGTGCTCGGGTGGGGCAGAGGAAACTGGCTCAGCAGACAGAGGGCCAGTGGTGGTGGTGACAGGCGTGGAAGCAGCGGAAGTGGGCTCAGCTAAAGTACTCCCGACACCAACACAGGTGTGGACATAGGTGCCGGGAGCATCGGAAACATCGGGGATAGGCTTAGGGGCCACGGGGTCAACAGGGGCAGCAGGCTCGGCAGGGGCAACAGGGTTTGCGGGGGGCAGCGTGGGCAGCATGGGCCTGCTCGGCCTCCTCTGCCTCGAGCACGTAAGCAGCGGGGATGAGAACATCCATCGCAGGGAGCCAGTCCACATGGGCTGGTGCAATCTGAGTCCGAGCTGGGCTCGGAAGAATCATGTAGTCGGCACCGTAAGGGCCGTGCAACCAGACCCAGTGTCGCTCACCGTGCAGACGAAGCATCTTCATCCGGGCCATAACATCAATCGACAGAGAAGTGGGGCCCGGTGCTCTTCGCAGGTCGTCAGGGAAGTCCTCGCCGGTCATAAGGGCAAGCAAGGTGATCAGGCCGCCGCAGCATATCAGTGAGCGAGCGCCCACCGATACAATGATGCGGTCCAAAAACCAAGCCACGACATCAATCACGACGGCGGGGACCAGCTCATCGCCATCCCTAGATAGAACTCTGGGCCGTGTCATCGCGTAGAGCATGTAGAGCTCTGGCGTGGACATCGTGCCCGGCTCATATCTGGCCAAAAAGGTCGTCGCCATAAGGCACTGAGCTATACGTAGGCAGGGGTGGACAATGGCCGAGGCCTTGGCCCTACTAGGGTCAAAGGCAGCGTGAAGACCCGTAATCCGGGCCCAGAAGGCACCTGCGTCGAAGGAAGGTGGGGGGATATGGGTGGGGGCGTAACCTAGATCGGCCCCGGGGACATCGGGCCACGAGAAAAATGCTCTCATCATACCGAGAGTGACCTGGCACTCCCGGTTCATGAACCGAAACGAGCATCCCTCGTCGGTCCGGGCGATCGAACTAAGTACCTCAAGTGTCGGACGGGTAAACGTGTCCGCCGACACCTGAAAGAAATCTCGCCAGCCCACGTTGTCATACAACGTGAGCATCCCCTCTAGTACCCCCAGGCGTCCTAGGTCGGCAAGGTGTGCAAACCTGGAGGGTACGATCGAGCACTGGGAAATACGCTCGAAGGCGACGCGGTGTGCGTCGTCTCGGAACGTGATCCCCAGCGGCCCGATAAGTGGAGCCGGAGGTGGTGGCTGTGGAGCGGCAGGGAGTGGCTGTGCGGGCGCTGCAGGCTGTGCGGGGTGTGCGGGGCCTGCAGGCGGTGCTGGGTGTGCGGGGTGTGGTGGAGAAGGTGGAGGAGAGTCCTCCAACTCGTGGGAGGGGCCGGCATCATCCGACCCCTTCCGCTTGGCGGAAGCTCTCTTCGACCGCGGCCGTGTCCGGGGCGGCATATCGGCCCCGAGCGCGCGCCAAAAAAAACGTAAAAAGTGTGGCGTGCGTAAAATAAAGGAAAGAGTGTACCACAACACGCCGCGAGTGCAAGCAATGGAAGCGTGCGAAGACAACGCATCCGCGAAGCCCAAATCAGTCCCGAGAAGCTCCCCTGCACTCCCCTAAGCTCTCAGAAACAACCTGCGCATGAAACGGAGATATCAGCGAGTAATATTCAAAACATAAGGAGCATTAGGGGTATAATAGATAGATATAGAAATCAATTTGGGTTTGGGGTTCGTTTAAAGCATGGATCCTCGAAAAATACACAAAAAGAGGAGAAAAAGGCGAAATAGGCGATACCGGAGGTGGCCGGAGTGGTGGCCGCCGGCGGCGACTTGGGCGAGGCGCGGCGGGGCTCGGCCGGCGGTGGCTGGCCGAGCGGCAGCGCGACGGTCGGTGGTCGGGCGAGTGGGTGCGCGAGCGAGGGGAACGGGCGAGGGAGCTGAACAGTCGGGGGCGGTTTTGATTTTTTTCGTTTCGAAAAACGTGCCCACCCTCGGCCCTTTATATAGCAAAAGTTACGACTCGGCCGAGTGACTGGGTCACTCGGCCGAGTGAGATCAATGGAAAATTCCTCCCCGCTTACGCTTCGGCCGAGTGGCCTTGCCAGCCTCGGCCGAGTGGAGTAAGTCCATTCGGCCGAGTGGCTCAAGCTACTCGGTAAGACTCGCCCTAGGAGCGTATCCGTTTTACTCGGCCGAGGGAATATATATACTCGGCCGAGTAGCAGTTATACTGAAATCAGAAAAATAAACAGAGAGTTGGGTACATCAGACTTCCCTCGTTCGTGAGCGGCTCGGCCGGACGAACTTGTGTACTCGGCCGAATGACTAGTATACTCGGTCGAGTGAGCCTTGTGTTCTGCTGTTTGTCTTCGTTTGGGCTCTAAACTCCGTCTTTCTTCCTCCAGTCGATTTCATCTTCCTCCTAAGCGTCGAACGCCTTCCTGGGGCGCTCCTCGTCATCTCGTTCATCCTCCTCATGATGGATTTACCTATCTCCTCTCCCGTCAAGGAAAATAGGACCCGTTATCACAAAATTTTTGGACGAACGACTCAAAACACTAAAAATTTCTAAAACAAAAATAAAGAAAAAGTAAAAATAAAGCAATAACCGTCGGGTTGCCTCCCGACAAGCGCTCGTTTAAGGTCTTGAGCTCGACCCCCTATGATTTTCAATTAATGCGGGATGTTTGGTGCATATGAGATGCACCCATCAAACTTTCCGGGGAGAACGCTTGGATTCGGAAGTCACGGCGGCGTGTTCTCCCTCGGTGGTCTCCCGTCTCGAATAGTGTTGGGGGGAGGCTCCCCCAAGCTAGCGTTTGCTCCGGTCAACGGCTTCACCGGTGACACCGATTTCCGTATCGGCGGAGCTTTCTTCGGAGACTTCAATTTCGAGAGCTTGCAGAGCTCTCGAATCCTTGCGACATCAGCATTGCCTTCATCATTTTCAGCGGAGAGGTCAGGGGAATCATCTATCTTCTCATCTCGGCCTAAATCCGGGCCTTCCTCGAAATCCTCATCAGAAAGAGCGCCAATCGAGTGGGGGATCGCTTCTTCAATTACCTCATCAAGGAGGTCCATGTAGTCAAGCTCCTCGTGTTAAGGCATGTGTTTCATGGCCTTAGGAATGTGAAGCTCCACCTCGATGTTGCCGACGTTCAAAGTTAGTGTACCTTCTCGCACGTCGACAATCACACCGGCGGTGGCGAGGAACGGGCATCCAAGTATCAATGACGTATCTCCCTCCTCCTTAACGTCCATGATCACGAAGTCACATGGCAAGCATATTCCCCCCGGGACTTGTAGCGGGATGTCTTCGGCGATCCCTACCGGCCTTGTTATTCGCCCGTCGGCCAATTGTATCCGCATGTCGGTAGATTTCAACTTCGTCCCGGTGTTTAGCCTTAAGAACATGGAGAGAGGCATGAGGCTCACACTAGCCCCTAAATCTACCAATGCCTTTTGAAGAGGGACGCCGCCCAAGGTGCAAGGAATCCGAAAACTCCCCGTGTCTTTAAATTTGGGCGGCTCCTTCTCTCTCTTGGTGAACCAAGAGCCCTCCTCGGCTAGCATAATCTTCTCCTTCCTCTTTCTCCCCGAAATCAAATCCTTTAAGAATTTAGCATATGTGGGGATCTCCACGATGGCGTCGAGGAAGGGAATGTTGAGGCTAACTCCTCTCAGATACTCGAGAAACTTTGCTAGCCTTTTCTCCATTTTCGCTCTAGCAAGCCTTTGGGGGAATGGGACCGGTGGCATGAAGCGCCTTTCCTCAATCAATTGCTACGCTCTAGATTTTTCCTTTTCTTGTGGCTCGTTCTCCTTTTCAACTTCAACTACCGGCTCAATTGGCTCCAAACTTTCCTCCACGGGCTCCTCGGTAGGAATCATGGTGGGGGTGGTATCCTTACCGCCTCTAGTAGTAACGGCAACTACGGTATTGATGTGGCCGGTGTTGCTCCGTAGGTTTTGCTCCGGTTGCGCCGGTAAATGTTGAGTATTCCGATTGAGCAACGCCAATTGCTCCGAGACTTGAGCCACAACGGTTGCAAGGGAGTCTTGCCCTGCCTTCAAGGTAGCATTGACCTTCTTTTTCTCGACCACAAACGCCTCGACTCTAGCTTCGAAGTCGGATTGTTGTTGAGCTTGTGGAGGGTTTTGATTTTGATTCCTCCACCCTTGATTGTATCCGGGCGGCCTATATGGTGGGACTTGTTGCTTCGGTTGAAAATTTTGTTGTGGAGGCCCCCTCGGCGGATAGTGTTGTTGTTGGGGTGGTGGTGGTGGTCGAGCTTGTTGAGGTGGTGGTTGTGGCGGGTTCAAAGCTCCTTCATTGTTGGCGTAAGAGAATCCGGGATGATTTCTTGTGGTCGGATTGGCCCAATACCCTTGGTTCCCCGCGACATATTGTACTTGCTCCAAGGATCCTTCTCCGGGCTCTCCTCCCACATACATGGCTTGAGATTGGTCTTGCCAATCACACATTTGGCTCGTTGGTGCGGAGGTGGAAGGGGTTCCTTGGGGCTCCGTGATAAACTTCTCCAGTCTCTCCACTACCTTGTGGATAGAATCAAACTTGCTTGTAAGCTCCGCTACGGCCTTTGCCTCATAGATACTAGTTGGCTTCAAGGAGGATGTAGAGTGTCCTCGCTCATCGCCCCATTGTTGATTGTTTGAGGCCATCTCCTCAATTAGGGCCGTAGCTTCTTCGGGAGTCTTAGATAAGATAGCACCATTCGCCGCGGCATCAATAATTTGTTTGGTCCCCGGTTGGAGACCGTTGTAGAAGCTATGAACTAGCTCCCAATCTTCAATGCTATGGTGCGGGCATTGATGCTGCAGATCCTTAAAACGCTCTCAAGCCTCATAGAGCGTCTCTTGGGGTCCTTGCTTGAAGGACATGAGAGCGCTCAGGATCTTCACCGTCTTGGAGGGCGGATAGAACTTGTCAATGAATGCACTCGCCAACTCGTCCCAAGTGGTAAAGACTCCATCAGCCTGCGTCCTCAACCAATAGAGTGCCTTGTCTTTTAGCGTGAAGGGGAAGAGACGCAGTCTGATGGCATCGATGGAGACCCCCGGCATCTAAAATGTGGCGCACTTCGACAAGAATAATTGGATGTGGTAGTGAGGATTTTCATGGGCATTCCGATGAAATGGATCCTGCTGCATCAGAACCACTAGTCCAGTCTTTAGCTCGAAGTTCTTGTCAGCCGCCAACTCCGGCATGGCAATGGATGAGGTCGTAGAAGAGGTCTTAGGCCGAAGCCTATCTCGAATAGAAATTATCCTCGCCATCCTTGCCGCTAATTGGTCCGCAGTTTCCGGGTTGGTCATAAACCTCCCTTCCCGATCTTGTCTCCTTTCCGCTCTAAGTCTCCACGCGGTACGTTCGATCTTGGGATCAAATAATATAGCTTTAGGGTCCGCCGTAGATCTCGTGTACATGCACAGGGAAAACAGAGTTTCAAAGAAATGATTAGTAACGTGGAAGGGTTAGGTAAAAATAAAGAAATAAAATAATAATAATAATAATAATAATAAAAGAAATAGCTAGGGTGGTAAGATCAAACGCAATCGCCTCCCCGGCAACGGCGCCAAAAACTTGGCCGCTCCGGAATGTAACCCTAAAGAACGGTTGTAGTTTTACCGCAAGTGCACGGTATAGCAGCGAGCGGGTTATCGAACACAGGGAGGACGAATGACCATGCTTGTTCCAATCAACCTGGCTATTCAAGAAGAGAGAAATTTGCCTTTGGCGATCCTGTCACAATCGTCAGACAAAGTACGGAAATATCAAATCAAATAAAGAACGTCTAGGGAATGGGGAATCCCCGCTACTCACCGTATTTCGTAAATGTGGTTCGTCGGTATCAAAATTGCTAGAATAAGATTTTGGATGAACTAGTCGCAACTGAATGTAGAACCAAGCTCACGCTCTCGTGCTGTTGCCGGTCTATAGCTATCCTAGGTTTGGGTCCAATCTCTTGCAAACCCTAGCCTAGGGAAGCTAGCATTAGGATCAACATCATCGTTCAATCGCGCACCGAGCCCAATCTCTTGCAAACTCGGACCGCGACCTAGGTTGGGATAGTTCCTACCCGTCCAATCTCTTGCAAACGGGTATAGGCACGGAATTGCAACCAGAAACCCTAGTATCGGTCCAATCTCTTGCAAACCGATACTTCGGAAATTCGATTCCAACCCAATTCGGATTTCTAGGGTTTTCTATCGAATTGGGATCCAATCTCTTGCAAATCCCAATCGGTATGAACTCCTAGCTATCCGTAGTAAATCACTCCCAAACTAATCCCTAACAACGATTCTAGCAAAATTTCTACCAATTCATCACAAATATGAATTTGGGCTTGTAGGGTTCATCCCCACGCCCCAAGACGTGGAGACTACTCGCAATTCATAGCACAAACACAAGAATAATCAACGAAATAAGCAATAGAATTCATCACAATATTGAGATAAACAATAAAAATAGAATTTTTGGAGAAGAGAGAGGCAAACCAATGGAGTTCTTCAATTAATCCAACAAAAATCAACTTTAGTCCTCTCTCCAATCACAAGAAAAAAGCTAAAAAGTAAACCTAAAAAGCTGCAAAAATCTAAGAGAAAAGCTCTCTAAAACTAGGGTAAAAACATGGGTTAAATACCCCCAAAATCGTCCAAAAACTGTGACCAAAATACCCCTGCGCAGCCTGAAATCCGCAATTTTCGCTACAGGCAGCGCGTCGCACTCGGCCGAGTGACAAAAGTCGCTCGGCCGAGTGAGAAACCCTGTAATTTTCCAGTAAGTCTCGATCTTCAGGGGTCTCAACTTCGGGGGCGGCTCGGCTGAGTGAGTTGTCGTCACTCGGCCGATGGCTTCTTGGTACTCGGGCGGTCGGGATTATCCACTCAGCCGAGTGGGTCTTCTGAAGCTCAGGCAGCCGAAAAACAGAAAGTTGGCGATTTTTGAATGGCTTCGTCTGGGCGCCACTCGGCCGAGTGGGACACTAAAAATGCCCAAACAGTTTGTTTTGGCCTCCTCGTCGCTCCTGTGACGTTCTTTCTTCGTCCGCTCCTCTCCAACAGCAAAATACCCCTCGGGGAGGTCGTCGGTGACCCTCCGGAGTAAGTGCATCTCGAGATCACTCCAAATCGCGCCAAATCACCTGAAATGCGACAAAAACAACAAATCGTGAAAAGCATCGCAATATCGTCGATATATCGTGAAAACATGATTTGTGCGATCAAAATGGCATGCAAACATGCGGGAAAAAAGTGTAAAATAAGGAGTGATCAATGTGTACAACAGTAATGTGGCAAGTGTGGTGTGTTCATCAATTAACATGGTAGTTCTAAGCAAGTTTGAAATAGAGTAATGACTTGGCAATTTGTAATTTCACATCCGTGTTTCTATTCACTCCTAGGGTTCACGCCTGTAGGTCGTGATGAGAAGGTCGTTCCTCTCACGGGGGCTTACCGTGATTGACGCTAACCCACCGCATGCGGGTGGTGCTCTTGAGGAGAGTACCTTCATACGCCTAGTGGCCGCTCAACCCTAACCCCACCCAAAAGTTTTCCGGAACACGAGCCGGCCTAGTCGACTCTCACGACATCACGATTTCACGATTTTGCCGCTTGGGCGCACGAATTTACAATCTCACGTTTTCAAGTATTTCATTCCTTCAATGGGTTCCATCAATAACCATTCAATTAAGTGTATACAAGCATGTTAAGTTATCGGCGTGACAGGCATTATGGCATGACACAACATTAGTGGTTCTCGGTTTGACAAAAATGTAACAACACTTTAAAACACATAAAAGAATGCACACTTGCATATCAGAAAGTCACAGGTCCAATCAATTAAAAGTAAGACATGTAGAAATGTGCACTTGCCTGAAACGGCGCGATTTTGGGTGTCCATGTGATCTCGATGAAAGGCGTATATTATTTGTGTCATCAGATATAAAATCAACCATATGATTAAAACCTATTAACCCTAACTTATAATAATACACTGTTCTTGATTCAAAAACTGCAACTCGGTGTTTACTAACACATACAGTAACATCCTAGCTCGTATACGTGTATGGGTTACCATTAACATATATAGATAAAACTATCGCAGTAATGATATGTTAACCAAACTAAATATATACACTAACTTACTTATTTGACCTGTTTACAAGGATATATATATACTGTTAAAGGCAATCAGTTAGAAATATGCTAACTCAACTAACCCACTAACATTATAAAAATAGATTTGTGAACTAATATTAAACTCTCAGTACCCACTAACATTATAAAAATAAACTAACATTATAGAATAATATAATAAGAAAATATCCTAAAACTCTTACTTCTATCACCTGTTACTTCTATCGTCCTCTCATTTCGTTGTAGGGAGCTCAAAGGAGGCGCCATCGACAGGGCGGAAAGGGGCAGCGGTGACTTCGGCGAGGGAGGCGCCTGGGTTGCGACGGAGGCATGGATCCGAGATCTCCGAGCAGGCGGGGCGGTGGCACGAGGAGATCGATGGAGGGGGGGTCCGATCCGGCGGCAGCTGTGGGTCTCCGGGCGGCGCGTGCGGTATCCGGTGATCAGGGTGCGGGGATCTGGGCTGAGGGTCGAGGGAAGACGGCGGCAGGTCAGAGTGGGAGCGGCCAAGGAATCGGACTGGCGGCGGATCAGCGCGGCGTGGGTATGGGAGTCGGAGAGAGCGGTTGGGGAATCCTCTGTTCGAAGCAGAGGATGGGGTTTTCGGAACAGGGTGTTTCGGAGCGGGGATTACGGGCAGCATGGCTGAGGGCGGTGGGTTGGTTTTGCCGCACGGAAGAGGGCGGCCCAAGTTGGCGTGGGGGATGATTGAGTCGGGGTACTGCCGGGGAAGATGATGGCGAAAGGAGGTGGCGGAAGGTCGTTGGGTTATCGATGTTTGAGAGGAGGAATGCTCGGCGGTGGCGAGGGATCACCGGAGGGCAGAGTCGGGACTATGCGGAAGGAGGGAGGGTTGGTGTATTGGGGGGCTTCGGGATGCAGTGAAGACTGATCGTCGGTGGAAAGGGGACAGCGGGTCGAGGTGGTCTGAGCAGCGGAGGGCTGAAGTGCCCTATTTCGAACAGGATATATAGTATGAAGGCGCAGAGGGGCAACTGGGGTTTGGATTCGAATGGGTGATGCGGGGAGATTCGGGGACGATCGGAGAGGAGGGGCACAGCTGTGCGGTGTGTTCTATGGCGAAGTACACGCGAGTTGGCCGGAGGATGGGTTGAGGCCGATGGGTTCTCTTAGTAGGCTACGACGTAGGGAAATGAGGGTAGGCCTGGGTTCTCGTTCGCCAGAGATTGGAGGTGTGTCGAAGCCATCGTGGTTGTCATTGGAGGGGAGGAGGTGGACAGGGGTCTGGGTGTTTGTGGGAGATCGGAGGGAGTGGGTGGAACGGTGGTGTGGGTTGTTGGCGAGGAGGAAGAAAGCATGGTGGCTGGAGTGATGATCGGAGCGGGTACGAGGCGCTGGGTGTTGGGTTTGACAGCCGGCGGCCTGGAGTTGGGGAGGAGAACCGGTGTTGTGTGCGGGATGTGGGGAAGATGGAGTTTAGGGGGCGGCCACTGTTTGCGTTTGCTGAGGTGAGAAAATTAACTAGGTTTAACAATAGGGGGTAGGGCTACTAGTACTTGAGTCCTCTAGGTTTTAAGTATAAAAGAAAATAGTAGGGTTCCTATGATGAAGAGCAGTACGTGTTTTATATAAGGAAATGTAGGGTTCTAGGAGCACGTGAGGGTTCTAGCTGCTAGTGGTTTAGCCTTTAGGCTTCATACGTTTCAATTGTTTTCCCTTTTTTTTCTTGTGCTAAAGCTGTGTGTGTGCGTTGTAGTTCGGCCAAGAGGAAAGTCAAAAAAAGTGGGCTAGGTTATTAGGGAAATGATTTGAAAAATCAAAGGGTTTAATTAATAGGTTTATTCAAGGGGGAAATAAGAGCCAATTAATAGGTTTGAATAGGTCTTAATAAGGAAACTTTTTGCAAGGGCAATTATTAGGTCTTTATTAGGATTTAAATTGGGAAGTAACTCAAAACCATTTGTATTCAAAGGAGTTTTCAAACTTTGAAATTAGAATTCGAAAATAGAATTTGAAAAGAGTATTTAAAGAATTTGCTTTTAAGTTAATAATAAAAATATTATTAAGGTTAATAATAAAAATAGCTAATACGTACAAGGCTATCGGCTGATACGGGTACATTTAGGATATGATAAGATTAATTGGACAATTAGGATAACCAAGATATTATACGATTTGATAAAATCAATTTAGTTATGAAATATCGGATACGATTTTAATCGAGTTAGGATATAGATTGGGAGAATCAATGGCCAGTTTGGTTGAGATTTTAGAAACGTTGGTCTAATCAAGATTCGGTTTTTTTAAGAATCTATTCGATTTAATATATTTAATTTATTAGGATGCATTAAGTAAGATTAAGATCTTAGCAAGGTCAACTATGATTTGGTTACCATTTGATTTGAAAATCGATTCGGTTAAGATTTTGATCTGTTTCAGGAATTCAGTTCAGTTAGGAAATCGATTCGATAAAACTTGGACTTAAGATTCATTTCGGGGAATCGATCAAATCAGGAATGATTAGGAGTGATCGATCAAGATGTGAGAATTCATTCGGTTGAGATATCTAATACATATATTAGGATTAGATATGATCATTCGTTTGGTTAAGATATTGGTTAAGATTTGATTCGAAGGATCCATTTGTTTAAGATGTGATTTGGTTAATATGATCAACTAAGATGTTTAGACCAGGGTCGGATTGGATCAAGATAAGATTTCGAGGAATCGTCTGATTAGAATAATTGGATTATCACGATCTTGCCTCAGCACTCCACATCAAGCAAAATTTAAAGAAGGTAAGGACGCGATCACTAAGTCGCGTGATCAATCTATGAATAACATAATAGACTAAAATTATAAATCATATAGTTAAATAAATCATCACATTAGTATTAACACGTGCAAATACAAACCTACGGAAACAGGCCGTTACAATATGGCATATTAGTCTGCACGAAGATGAGCATCTACGTTCATTGCGGTCTTCTTATAACCCTGAATTTGATGAAGACTATGCAAACTGGTGTAAGAACAGTCAAAATATTGAAGAAGCTGAGAATTGTTGGCGCATCTTAATGGAGAAGTACCAAACGGAATTTCAGGAGCCATTGACAGAAAAACAAAAAAATGAAATGAAATCCCGGAAGTGGTTGATGCATGAGAAACCACAGTATAGGATTAAGTCATACATACTGGATACTTTCTTTGCGTGTATGAAAATGTTAATACAATAGAGATTGTAGTAAAATGTATGATCAAAATAAACTCAGCACATAGTATTCATTTCTTGTTTTGTGTGTAGGCATGGCGTCCAGCCAAAGGAGTGAAAGCATGAACGCATATTTTGATGGATACGTAAACTGTATGACTCCATTATACGAGTTCATTGATCAATATGATAAAGCCGTAAAATTTCAGTAAGACAAAGATGAGAGAGAAGATACTTTTTGTATGAGGAACAAACCAGAATGTAGCGGCATGAATGAGTTAGAGGTTCATGCCGCAAAGGTATATACTAGAAACATATTTTCCATTTTTCAAAATCGTTTCAAAAATTCTTTATAATGTTGGCATGAAAGGGTGAGCACGGATGGGGATACGACCACGTATAGAGTAACAATGCGGATTGATGGAAAGAGATACATGCATAATGTTCAATGCAATATATCTAAGGGAATGTTCAGGTGTACGTGTGCACGGGCTGTGACTGAAGGTTTGCTATGCACGCAAATTTTATGTATCATGAAGCAAAAGTATGATATGCAAGCCATCCCTGAGAGATATATTTTACCAAGGTGGACTCTAAATGCAAGACATAGCATCATAAGTCTTGGGGCCTCTTCGACTAGCATAGTACACGGAGTGCATCCAACTCAAATTACTTCACTTCAAGCCTGGAGACTTCGTTCATCATTCGATAAAGTCGTGGAGGCGGTTAAAAGAGATTCCCTTCTGTTTGATGACGTCTTTGGGTGGGCAAATAGTTTTTTAGACCAACATAATATGACTAATAAGCGCAAACTGCTTCTGAAGAGCCAAGATCACAGGGGGGGTCCAGTGCACCTATCAAACAAGAAGTGGGAGTAAATGATGTCATTATGCATGATCCTACAAAAGCAAGAACTAAAGGCCGATAATGAGTGGTGTCAAGGATTCCGTCTGGAATACAAGTCTCACAAGAACAAAGTCAAACAAGAGCAAGGACTTTCAGTGTTTGTGCAGAAAAGGGTCATGACATGATAACTTGTCATATGAGCACAGCTGGTAGAAAGAGAGCACATCTGGTTACTATTTTATATACTAGTATAAATTATTTTAACATCATTGCTACATATTCTCTGTAGGAAAAATATTCGCCCGATGACTTAACAAGGCTGTGATATGAAGGCCACCATTTTTATATCCTATATGTAACAATTTTGTATTAGCTTGGAAGAAATATACTACATGCATCTATCACGGACATATCAGTGTAAATGGGTTGTAATTAAACTGGTTCTCTTTAAAAAATGGTCATCTGAAAACGGCATCCTCCTATATTTTAGTCCAAAATGCAGCCGTCGTGGAGTTGAATTAATTGGGCTGGGCGTCCAAATTGAACCTTAAAACAAAAAGTCTTGATTATAGGCCTATGAGGATGAACCTATCATTCGAGACCTATATCCGATGCGGCGGATCTCATATCTTATAATTTCTCTATTGCTGCAGAACCTGACAATTGTCAAGAAAATTAATGGGATTAAGGAGTAAGAAGAAGAAGCTGAAGAGTTGAAGAGAATGAAGAGAATGAGGCATGTAGCTCTCCACGATGAGTAATGGTGGGTAGTTGTATACAGTTTAGCTCTGTGTGCACAACATTTACAACTTTTACCCGTTGTGCACGTTGAGCAAAACTTGATAATTTTGCAGGCTTCCTAATAATAAGCGCACACAACGTTCAATAATGTTGCGGATGTGCACGCTGAGTAATTTGGGTAATTGTAAACAGCTATGCTCCATGCGCACAACGGTTAGTAACGTTGACGGTTATGCTCGTTGAGTAAATGTTGGTAATCGTAGACAGTTGTGCTCAGCTCGCACAACGTTTAATGATGTTGCCGTTGGTGCGAGCTGAGTAATTGTGGGTACTTCAAGTTAGCATCACGCAATTTTCTAATGTGATGCAATTGCCCCAAATTTAATGACATTGTATTTAGATTTGTATTCCAACATGCTACAACATTTATGCATTCAAATGTACATAACACAACAAAGTAGAAACTACATCTAAACATTTTGCAACATCACAGTTTTTGCCCGACTAAGCAATTCAAGCCTTGGACTATACTATGGATACAGTGATTCCCACCATGAAAAAATTTAAACTTTGTTGCCATTTATGAGCTGCTACATCAGCTGCATCAGCGTCACTTGCTTCATTGTATCCGGCCACTGGCTGTGTTGAAGAAGAATCAGTGATGAACACATAACAAAGCATAATTAAGTAAAAATATTGTACGGGTAGACTTAGAATAAGATAGAACGTTTATTATCATCAAGCAGTGATGTCTGCAACTAAGTATCAAAGAACATATACAAGCATGACGTCTGCAATGAAGCGGGTGAGCATGGAAGGTGATAGCTTCAATGACGACGAACAAAACATATGAAGGAGCAAAGAACATCTTCGAATCAATATATATGTGATGTATTCAATTTCTACATCACGTCACTAGCCGCTAGTATATTGTCCATCTCTGAGTGTTGAGGACGCAGCAGTGATGAAGGAAAAAATAGAATGTTGTAGAGAAAAAATCATATAATTAGAATCAGATAGAATAAGATAGAATAATATCATCAAGAAGTGTAGTGGTTGACGAGGGCTTGTGGGAAGGGAAGCCATTTATAGACGAATTTGGATGCCATTGAATGAGGATGAGACTACAGTATAGTTAATGGGAGGCAACACAAGAGACCCCGTGAGTCTACAGCAAATTGCTTGTGATTATACAGAAGAATGACCGTGAATCTACAGCAGATTGATAGCAATCAGTGTTATTCCTAATAATGTATGACCGTGGTGGTGCGCGTTGAGGAAATTGATAGCCTCAAATAAAATAGCTCAACGCGCACAACCGGCAAGAATATGGCCGTTGTGCGTGAAGAGCAAATAATTTAGGAAGATGTGCGTGATGAATAAAATCTTATGTACATTCACGATCACTGCTTTGTAGACTCACGGCGTCTCTTCTGTAGACTCACGGTCACTTTACTATAGACTCATCCTCATCCAAGGGCAGTCTAATTCCTCTATAAATGGCTTCCCTACGTACAAGCCCTCTTCAACCTCTACACTTCGAGTGATGTTTATCAGTCATGAGGAAGAAGTAATGCTACACTCGACTGTAGGCTCATCCTCATCCAAGGGCAGTCCAATTCGTCTATTAATGGCTTCCCTACCCACAAGAACTATTCAACCACAACACTTCGAGTGCTGTGAAAGGCATGAGGAAGAAGTAACCTTGGTCAAATATTACTCTGACCATATTCAAGCAACCCCCCAACCAGAGACCAGATAGCTTAAACAAACCATCACATGTTTGCTGTAGCAGTGATGATGGCCACCCAACTGAGGTTGAATCTTTTCATAGACAAGAGGATGAAGAGAGTGTTGTTCGCTCTTCAGCCTTTTGGCCATGCCTGTGGGCTCTGTCATCAAGCTCATCACCAAAGAAAAAATGTCAGGGGTATGAAAAGCATTGATGTAATGAAGCCCATCATTAAATGCGCTAAAAACTGGATTTTTTTAACTGTATCCATGAAAACTGATTTATCTTGTATTTTAGTTCAAAATGCAGCTAGTGTTGCTTTGAATTCCTAGGTCTGCGGGTCCAAACTAAAACATAATACCCAAAGTTTTAATTATGAGAGTATGAGGATGATGCCTATCCTTCGAGAAATCTATATGATGCTGTCGATCTCATATCTTATAAATTATCTGTTGCAGCAGGTCACGCCAATTGTCAGGAAATCATTCGAGAAAATGTTTCCATTTAACAAAAATATCTCCAAGTACAACGAACAAAAAGGAGAAACAAAAAAGGGTTCGATCCACCTATGATGCAGGAGCTCACGAAGTGGCGTCCCCAGGTGATTTGTCTTCTTCCGAACCAGTAGGGTGACCAGGGACAACCGGAGGTTGGGAAAGCATTCTTCGGACCCGCTCCTCGAACGCTATGAAACCATCTCGGAAGGACCTCTCGATCTTCGCAGCTAAAATGTCCAAGAACGCCCGAAATCCCTCACGGATAGACTCCATGATCCTTGGAGCCAGGACATCCCCATAGTCCATCTGGACCTCAGCTACGATCAGACCATGGGCCACTTCCTGCAGGTCGCCTATATCGGCCCAAAGAGAGCCTTTCGCCTTTCTTTGCTCCTGCCGGGCGAGGGACAGTGCATCCTCAGCATACTTCGCCGAACTCTCGGCAATAGCCAGAGCTTCTGTCAAACATCACATCTCTGAGGTGAGCTATGTAACTCTCAGTTTGAACTGGTGGGCCTCCTTGGCTGATTGCTCAGCCGCCTCAGCCCTCAGGCGCTCTTGCGCCAAGGCCGCCCCAAGACCATCTACATTCTTTGAGACGCGATGTGCCTCTACAGCAACCGTGGAAACCTGCGAGACCAAAGGGGTGAATGTCGTCCTCAACAAAATAGTCGTAGAAGAAAAAATGGTCCGACATGCTGGATATGCCATACTAGAGAGTCTGCTAGTTTCTCCCAATAAGGAACCCCCTCTAACAAGGAGCAGTCACTCGGAAGGACAGATCCATGCACCAGCTGGACGGCCATGCCAGCTGGACAACTCTCAATCCTTTTCTTCTTCCCCTCGGGACCTTCAGACCACGAGTGAGAGCATCTCTTCCTCTCCTCCTCATTCCCAGTTAACACACATGAACCCTGCTCGACGGCCGCCACGTCCACCTCTCCGAGGTCGAGACCGGAGGGCGCATCAATCTGATTCGCCACGAAGGGCGAAGGTTTGGCTGTGCCCAAGGGCGGATGGTGAGGAACGCCCACCTGCCTTGAAACCCCAATCGGTGGGTCGCCCGCAAGAATGTCCTCCCCACAGTGCCACCAGGCCCATGGCCAGAGGAACTGCTGATCGCTCCGGGACGTACACCCAAAGAACGGTTGTAGTTTTACCGCAAGCGCACGGTATAGCGGCGAGCAGGTATCGAACACAGGGAGGACGAATGACCGTGCTTGCTCCTAATCAACCTGGCTATTTAAGAATATAGAGAATTGCCTTGGGCGATCATGTCATAATCGTCAGACAAATGTGCGAAATATCAAATCAAATAAAGAACGTCTAGGGAATGGGGAATTCCCGCTACTCACCGTATTTCATAAATGTGGTTCGTCGGTATCAAAATTGCTAGAATGAGAATTTGGATGAACTAGTTGCAACTAAATGTGGAACCAAGCTCACGCTCTCGCGTTGTTGCCGGTCTATAGCTATCCTAGGGTCGGGTCCAATCTCTTGCAAACCCTAGCCTAGGAAAGCTAGCATTAGGATCAACATCATCGTCCAATTGCGCACCGAGCCCAATCTCTTGCAAACTCGGTCCACAATCTAAATTAGGATAGTTCCTACCCGTCCAATCTCTTGCAAACGGGTATCGGCACGGATTTGCAACCGGAGATCCTAGTATCGGTCCAATCTCTTGTAAACCGATACTTCGAAAATCCGACTCCAACCCAATTCGGATTTCTAGGGCTTCCTATCAAATTGGGATCCAATCTCTTGCAAATCCCAATTGATATGAATACCTAGCTATCCGTAGTAATTCGATCCCAACCTAATCCCTAATAACAATCCTAGCTCAATTTCTACCAATTCATCACAATTATAAAATAGGGCTTGTAGGGTTCATCCCCACGTCCCAAGACGTGGAGACTACTCACAAATCATAGCAATAGCACAAAAATAATCAATGAAATAGGCAATGGAATTCATCACAACAATGATATAAACAATAAAAATAGAGTTTTTGGGGAAGAGAGATGCAAACCAATGTAGTTCTTCAATTAATCCAACAAAAATCCAAGTTTTTCCTCTTCTCCAATCACAAATAATAAAGCTAAAAAGTAATCTCAAAAAGCTGCAAAAAAACTAAGAGATGGCTCTCAAAACTAGGGTAAAAACAGGGCTTAAATAGCCCCAAAATTCGTCCAAAAATCCTGACCAAAACGCCCCTGCACAGCCTGTTTTCCGCAAATTTCGCTACAGGCAACGCATCGCACTCGGCCGAGTGACAAAAGTCGCTCGGCCGAGTGAAAACCCTGTAATTTTCCAGTAAGTCGGGGCTTTCAGGGGTCTTCAGTTCGGAGGCGGCTCGGCCGAGTGAGTTGTCGTCACTCGGCCGACGGCTTCAAGGCACTCGGGCGGACGTAATAATCCACTCGGCCGAGTGAGTCTTCTGAAGCTCAGGCAGCCGAGAAACAGTAACTTCGATGTTGTGGAAGGGCCTCGTCTGGGCGCCACTCGGGCGGACGTGGTATCGTCACTCGGCCGATGTGGACTCCGACGCTCGGCCGAGTACACATGGAAATCGTGTCTGAACGGGTCGGCCGAGCAGTGTCTCGCTGGTCGGCCGAGTGGCTCCTGCACTTGGCCGAGTGGGACACAAAAGATGCCCAATCTGATTGTTTTGGCCTCCTCGTCGCTCCTGCGACGTCCATTCTTCTTCCGCTCCTCTCCAACAGCAAAATATCCCTCGGGGAGGTCGTCGGTGGCCGTCTAGAGTAAGCGCGTCTCGAGATCACTCCAAATCACGCCAAATCACCTGAAATGCGACAAAAACAACAAATCGTGAAAAGCATCGCAATATCGTCGATATATCGTGAAAAACATGATTTGGGCGATCTAAATGGCATGCAAATACACGGAAAAAAGGTGTAAAATGAGGAGTGATCAACTGCCCCGACCACCTAAATATCCTCGTCACCGCGGGTTGAGTTAAGGAACGTCTTGATTGAAATCCCGACCCGCCATCTGAGCAAAAAAGATGAAAATCAGGGTAACGAGCAATGGGTAAAGAAGAATTTAAAAGGAGAAAGGCTTTATACTGAAGGTCCCTTCGAATCCAAGCCGTCAGTAGGGGACACGTGTCAAAGTCTTACAGAAGCGGCACTTCGAATCCCGCTCCCTATGGGCGGGAGAATTCGTGCGACTGGCCTTCATTCAATGCGACCCGGTCCCCGGGATACCCGATAAGTACGAAACCGTATCAGGTATTCCCGAAGAGACGATTGTTATGTAGAAAGAAAGAAAAGAAGAGAGTAGGAACACTGCAGGTACTACGCACTTACTGGGAAGTACAAGTAAAACTCCATCACAGATAAAAACACTGAGAAAATAACAAAAGTACAATATTCCATTTTATTGATACAATGATAAATCTTATACATACACCAACATCTTCATATTCACAACTCTAAAAGGTCCACTAGAAAAAAGAAACACCAAAAGTACATGTCTCTCATCATACATCAATTCATAACACTAATACTCTTAGATGATGAGTATATGTAGCGCAAAATTGCGGTGCAAGCAATTATTATTTACTAAAAAAGGGAGAAGATACATGTTTTCTTGTATTATTTGACACTTTGAATTGATTTTTTTTCTATTTTTGTATCTCAATGATTAAATGCACCTCAGTCTTGACATACACTCTGCTTGTTGCATGTGTGGATCCATTGTTGTACACCTTGCATGTTGCACGTGCACGCTTTCACATGTTCATAAGTACAGTTGTTACTTCCTTTACTATAGTAGATGTTTATGCCATGACATACACTCTGCCTGCTCACATGCACCCTTTCCAAACTTTATGTAAGGACTAGTTGAGACATGGAATTTCTTAACAATTACGCAACGCGCACAACGGATAATAAATTTACACGTGCACATGTGAACGTGGATGGGAAAAAAATGTCTATGTGCGGTGAGAAATTGTGAGTTTTGAGTGCGTGTGTGTGGTGAGAAATTCTAGGGTTTGAGTCGTTGTGTGCGCTGAGCAATTACCCAATGCCTTTTCTGTCGCCGTACATGGGTATCAACATTAGCCCCTGTGATTCGTTCTCGATTAATAACGCAGATCGAGGCCGAATGATGAGTACTTTCATTTAATAGGGCACTAAATTCGAAGCATCTGATTTGATTTAGGCCGCCAAAACCTCTCGCCTTCAGTTGATCTCAACCGTTGTTTTTGGCAAATTTCTGACACGTGTCGATCATCTTGTGCTATTCGTTCGCGTAATAAAAGAAATTGGAGTTGAACCCAATGGCTTTTGCGCTCCGGTCTCTGGTTAATGCGAGGAAATCTCATCATCTTATTATATCTTCCAGAAACAAAAATGGTGGGAGGAGCATACAGAGGGTTTACTTCAGCGATGGAGCGGGCCAATGAAGAAGGCCGTAAGAGGAAGAGGGATGAGGAGGAAAAGGTGGAAGCGGAGGAATCGGATGAATCGGGGAACCTCATTCTGGAGTTGGGGGATGCTGGATGCTCCTCAAGTCAAGCTGCTTGGTCTTTGAAGGTGGCTCCTTATGATCCTCGAGTTGGGGCCGCATCGTCCTCCAGCACGCCACATGACGAGTGGCCATACGAGGACATTGTTCCTCGGTTCCGTTCCGTCGGCCACATATCTCCAGAGTTCGGCCACCTTCTGCAGTCGAAACGCATTGGGTCTGGCCATCATGGGGAGATTTAGGGGGAGACCTATCGGCCACCGTACGTCGTGGGGACGGCTGAGTCGGCTCTCCTGGACTTTAGGACGGGGGCTCGTCTGGCGGAGAATATCACTCGGCCAAGGGATGTCGATTTCCTGAATGGGGTCGACCTTGAGACGATGGCCAACTGCTTCGTTCGTAGTGGCCTTCAGGTTTGTGGCCACTGGGCCTTCCGAATTTTGCTTCCCCTTCTGGTTTTGCTGATTGTTGCCATATGCAGGTGACCATATTTGGGGCAGGTCTGCGCCGTAGGGCCCTCGCACTGATCGAGGGGCAGCGCCGGGAGGCGGATGCCGAGAACGAGGCTTCTGAGCTCAGAGCTCAGGTGACGAAGCTGTAGGAAGAATTGGGGAAGATCATGGATGCCAAGGGCAAGTCGGATTGGGTGGCCTCGGAGGCAAAATCCAGCCTCGCCGCCGTGTCAAGCACCAAGAAGCAGTCGAAAGCTTAGTAGGGTAGGGAGTGATCTCAACTCCGAGCTGCTCTTGAGGCATTGAGGAAGGAGGTTACTGACCTTCAGGCCAAGCTTCTCGAGAATAAGCAAGAGATCGATGCTTGCAAAGCTCGGGCCCCCTCCAAGATGGATAGGGTGGCGAGAGTGACAAAGGACCTGTTTACAGCAGACGATGCATCGTCTTCCTAAATTTTGCGAATCGTTACTTTTGTAACACTGCTATCGAGCTAGTAATATGTAATTTTCCAGAATTTAATGAAGGGAATTTTTGCAACAGACGCCGAGTGAGAGCGTTTACTTCCTCTCCCCCTGATTCCAGTTCGATACCTGGGAACCCTGCTCGACGGCCGACACGGCCCCGTCACCGAGGACGAGACTGGCGGGAGAATGACCTTCCGTATATGATCACGATGAGTAATTGTGTGTACTGTGTAATTGTATACAGTTTTGCTCCGAGCGCACAACGGATTGTTAAATAACACCGTTATGCATGATGAGAAAAACACGGTAATTGTAGAAAGTGTTGCTTAGCGCGAACAACGTTCATTTCTGTTGCAAGTTGTGCACGTTGAGAAATTATGTGGGGTGATTAATTAGTGTCCCGGGGTAAATGGTGTTGGATCCTGTGGATGGCAAACAACACTAGAAGGGGGGTTGAATAGTGTTGTACAAATAGTAAACTTTTTCGATCGTTAATTAAAACCCTTCTAATGTTTCCTAAGAAACCAAGTAGAGCGATCTACGCTTGGTTCTTAATCAACAAAATAATCTTAAAAATATACAGAGTAATTTCACAGCAGGTAGTCGACTCCATATGAACAGTAGTCGACTCCCAGAGTATTTATAAGCACAGATAAGATTGCAAGTAAGATAAATATTATATTCACAGCGGATAAAAGTAAGTTGATCTTTGCAACAAATGAATAACAATTATCGAATAATAAAGTAAGAGAAAAGATAAACAAACACAGATAAGCAATCGTAGACACAAGGATTTTTATCTTGGTTCCCCACAACTTTTGGGTACGTCCAGTCCTCGACCAATCCGGTACAAGATTTTTCACTATCTGCCTTGGCAAATACAAGTACCTAACTCCACTCGTTAGGACTTCCAACGACCTAGTCTTGACCAGGATTTCCAATTGGCAACACCTAGACTTGTCTAGTGTTCGAACAACACAATAAAAAAGATATCCAATTCACCACAATAAATTGGTGGAGATTGGTTTTACACCCGATTCTATAGCCAAACAATGATAGACAAAATTGTGTGTAGTGGCTTGATAGAATGAGATTCTAGATCACACAAAGATACGAGAGAATTCTTTGTGATCTAGATCTAATGTTTTTCAAAAATCCTTTTAAACAAAAAATCAAGAGAAGAGCAATAAGGATTTGAAAAACAATTAGCCAATAAAACGAGAATATGATCTTAAAAAATAATAACAGAATTTTGCAAGATCATAATTAAAATAGAATTGGCTAAAGAGAGAATGAGAGCTTATAGAATTTTCAGAGCGTTTGCGCGAAAGATTTTGATTTCAATAGTTGTGTTTTTCTCAAATGAAATTAGCTCTTATTTATAGGGAAAATTCTGAGATTTGAAATTCAAATTTACTTTGACTTTTGTCCCAAAAATCACGGAGAAAATCGCTCAACGAATTTTAAAAATTCAAGTCAAAAACATCAGATTTTTACAGCTGGTAGTCGACTCCCTCATGTAGGTTGTCGACTACCAGAGTGTTTCAGGAAATCATGATTCTCAGCTGGTAGTCGACTCCCTACCTTTGGTAGTCGACTCCCAGAGGAGTTTTTCCTGTGACAAAGCTAGTCAAACAGGTAACTAACTCCAAGGTGTGTGGAGTTTTACTACGAAAGTTATAAGATGACTAGAGAAAGCTCTCTAAACCATTTTGAAAAGATTTAAAAAACATTTTTCAAATTGTTTATGTGTGCGTGTGTTTTGTCAATATGATTTGGCTTTAACAAATACCCTAAAGAGACACAACACACTCACTATAGACTTAGGACACGTCTTCGGAAGCTTGATCAATTTGATGAAGTAGATGTGAGCTTCACTTGAGCTTCTCGTTCTATTTGAGCTTTGAACTTCATTATTTGATCTTAGCCACGTTCGTCCTAGTCTTTGAGCGTAGATTACGCTTCCTTGAGTATGAGTAAAGCTTCGCATATCCTGCACACTTAATTGTAATGTTTTTAGTACACTAAGCGTCATTTGGTGTGCTCATCATCAAACTCACTTGGGGTGGAATTCAATTTCCATCACTCTCCCCCTTTTTGATGATGACACCCAAATGAAAAATGAAGTAAGTTTGAAAAATGAAAATACATGAAAGTAGACTTACTCCCCCTGCTTTGATGCGGTTCTCCCCCTACATCGAAGCTATTAGCAATACAATATGATTTCATTTTTGCATTTCATATCGTTCTCCCCCTTGTCATCAACAAAAACAAAAAAATAGGCTAGTGACAAAGTATTATACTTTATCATTATTCAATTCCTTTTCACTAACAATACCCAATTCTCTACGAAGTCTAGAGAATGTATCTTTTTGTAGGGGTTTTGTTAGAATATCTGCAACTTGCAATTCAGAGGAGACAAATTTAAGTTCAACATCCTTTTTGGTACAGTGATCAACGATAAATCTATGTCTGATATCAATATGTTTTGTTCTAGGATGGAGAATGGAGTTTTTAGTGAGATTAATCCGCTTTTATTATCGTAATAAATTACACATGTAGATGTATTAACACCATAATCTACGAGAACTTGTTTCATCCAAAGAATTTGGGCACATGCAAGTCCAGCAGCTATATATTCTGCCTCAGTGGTAGATAGTGAGACTGAACTTTGCTTTTTGCTAAACCACGAGACAAGGGAATGTCCAAGAAAATGACATGTTCCACTTGTGCTTTTTCTTGTGGCTTTACAACCAGCATAGTCTGCATCACTAAACGAAGTTAAATTAAATGTGCCGCTTTTGGGATAAAATAGTCCAAAATCAGAAGTGGTCTTAAGATATCTAAATATGTATTTTACCGTTTTTCAGATGTGATTCTCTAGGATCACATTGAAATCTAGCACATGCACAAACACTAAACATAATGTCAGGCCGGCTGGCAGTTAAATAGAGTAAAGATCCGACCATACCTCGATATGTTTTCTGGTCGACCTTTTTACCTGCTTCGTCTTTGTCTAAAGACATGGATGTTGCCATTGGTATGTTCTTTCCTGATGCGGTTTCCATCCCGAACCTTTTGATTAGGTCTTTGGCATACTTCGTTTGATGAATGAAGGTTCCTTCTTTTCCTTGTTTGATTTGTAAGCCGAGAAAATATGTGAGCTCCCCCATGTGGCTCATTTCAAAATCTTCCTGCATTAGCTTAGCAAACTCTTGACAAAGATCTTCATTAGTAGATCCGAAGATAATGTCGTCTACATAAACTTGAATAAGAATAATATCATCATGAATTTTCTTAACAAATAAGGTTGTGTCTATCTTTCCAATAATGTAACTTGAGTCAATTAAAAATTTTCTTAATCTTGCATACCAAGCTCTTGGAGCTTGTTTTAGACCATACATGGCTTTATTTAACTTGTAAACAAATCCTGTGTTCTTATCATGTTCAAATCCAGGAGGTTGCTCAACGTAGACTTCCTATTTTATGAATCCATTTAGGAAAGCGCTTTTTACATCCATTTGGTATAGTTTGAAATTTTTATATGATGCAAATGCAAGTAACATCCTAATAGATTCTAATCTAGCAACAGGAGCAAAAGTTTCATCGAACTCTATACCTTCTTCTTGTGAGTATCCTTTCGCTACTAACATTGCTTTATTTCTTACTACATTTCCATCTTCGTCTAGTTTGTTCCGATATACCCATTTGGTGCCGATAACTGGACGGTCTTCCGGTCTATGTACTAACTCCCATACTTGATTGCGTTCAAATTGCAGAAGTTCTTCTTTCATAGCTTCAATCCATGCTTCATCTACAAGAGCTTCTTCTACCTTTTTTGGCTCAACGTTAGAAACAAATGCAACATGTGTCAAGTGTTCTATTTGAGATCTAGTTCTAATTCCTGCATCAATATCACCTATGACTTATGTGTGGGGGTGATATGTGACTTCAGGAAATGATTTAGGTAGAGAACTAGATATGTCATTAGCAGTGATAGATTCATTATTGGGAGTAGATGCAATGATTATGCTATCATCATCATTATGAGCAGTATTATGAGGTAGAGATTCATCAAATGTTACATGTAGAGTTTCAACAATAGTTTCAGAACTTTTATTGTAAACTCTATATGCTTTACTACGTAAAGAGTAACCAATAAATATGCCTTCATCTGCTTTGGAGTCAAATTTATCTAAGTTATCTTTAGTATTCAGAATATAGCACTTACAACCAAAAACTCTAAAGTAAGATACTTTCGGAATTCGTTGGAGCAATAACTCATAAGGGGTCTTTTCAAAAGGGTTTCTAATTAAAACTTTGTTTTGAATATGGCACGCGGTTGCTACAGCTTCCGCCCAAAAACTTTTTGGAAGGTTGCTTTCACACAACATTGTTCGTGCACACTCTTGGAGTGTTCTATTTTTCCTTTCAACTGCCCCATTTTGAGGAGCAGCTCTAGGAAAAGAAAAAGTATGAGAAATGCCTCGTTCTTCACAAAACAGTTTAAAATGTTCATTTTCAAATTCACCACCGTGATCACTTCTTAAAGAAATAATTTTCAAAGAGTATAAACGTTCAATTCTTTTGAAAAATATTTCGAATTCACGGAAGGCATCATTCTTATGAGTTAAGAATAATACCCACGTATATCGAGTAAAATCATCAACTATGACAAATACGTATCTAGAGTTACATAAGGATGGAGTTCTAGTTGGGCCAAACAAGTCCATATGGAGTAGTTCAAGTGGCCCATTAGAACTAAGAGCTCCAATATTCTTAAATGAACTCTTATGCATTTTGCCAAATTGACATGAATTACATATTTTATCCAATTTAAAATTTATTTTGGGAAGTCCTTGCACCAACTCTTTCCTAGAAATCTTATCTATGTTTTTGATGTTCACATGGCCAAATCATCTATGCTAGAGCAAAGGGTCATTTGTTGAAACAATTAAACATACATTTGATTCATATTCATTTAATCTAAGTACATAAATATTTTCTACTCGCTTGCCTTTAACAAGAATATTTTTCATATCCTTGTCATAGACTAAGCAGGAGTCAAGAGTAAATAGAACTTTCATACCTTTGTTGCACAGTTGACTTATGCTTATCAGATTATGCTTTAATCCTTTCACCAAGCTTACATCTTTGATGAGCAATTTTGAAGGACTGCCGATATTACCTATTCCAACAATTTTACCTTTCTTGTTATCACCAAATGTCACGGTTCCGCCATCATACATTTTTAGATTGCTAAGTAGTCTTGCGTTCCATGTCATGTGTGCGGAGCATCCGCTATCCATTATCCATATGTCCTGAAAATAATTTTGACACGTTTGGTACCCACTTATAATTGGGTCCAATTTGTTAGAGAAAAGACAATTTTATTGTTATGAGCGATCTTGAATGTTTGGGTATCAGAAGAATATACATGAAGCATGTGGATACCCTAATGCATGTACAAAATGAAAGAATTACTTATTAGGAACCCAAATTCGATTTGAATTTGATTTCCTATGAACAAATGAATCATTATAAAATCCATGTATACTTCTAGTCAAATTATGAACATAAACATTATTATCATGCAGACATAAGTGTTTAGGTACCCATATCATGTTAGGTCTAATATTGTGTACATTGTGAGGTTTGTGTACAAAATGTGATCTTTGATATGCATTATGTATAGCATGTGGTTTTTGTGACATGTGGGATGTATTGTGTCCAACATTTTTTTCATACACAAAAGTATGCTTTCTAACATTTGTATGCACAACATGTTTACAATTGTTGCTAGAGGTAGAAGCATGAGCATTCTTATTATGTGTTGTGGCTACATGCTTTTGTGAATGAGTAGCTTTCGTACTTGGATTTGTCTTAAACTCATCAAGCTTAAGAACTGATTCTTCATGTTTAAGCTTACTCATGCTCAAAACATTTTCAAGCATCTCAATTCTATCATTTAAAATGGAAACATAAATAACAAGTTCAGTTTTCAGTGCATCGTGATCACAAACTAGTTTGTCATGTTCTTTATTCAGAGTATTGTGTTTTTTGTCTAGTACCTTGTGTTTCTTTGACAAACGTTCATATTCTCTATAAAGGTTTTCATATGCGCTTACAATGTCAAACTCATTTTCCTCATCGGAACTAGAATCACTTACCTCGTCTTTGTCGTTTTGACGTGCCATCATGCATAGTTCTTCATTATTGACTTGAGGTATCTTCATGGGTGTTTGGATCTCATTTGATCTTGATCCGAATCTTTCATCCAATAGGTTTAGGATTTGATGTGCGGTTTCGGACTTTTCTACAAGATCTAATATTTGATCAGTTAATCCAGTATAAAGTAAATGAATTACCTTGAGGTTGTTGAAGTAGGCTTCCTCTTGATCAGGACTCCATTGAGTTTGCGGTATGGTTGGAATCTCGTACAGTTCTCTGAGAGATCTCATGTATTTCAGATCTTGTGCCTCTAAGAAAATTTCCATTCTCCTTTTTCCATTGAGAATAGAGATTGCCGTTGAAGATCGGAGGAGTGTGAGTGTTGCAGACGTTTGTTGATGACATCACTTTGACCTTGCTCTGATACCAAGTGTTGGATCCTGTGGATGGCAAACAACACTAGAAGGGGGTTGAATAGTGTTGTACAAATAGTAAACTTTTTCGATCGTTAATTAAAACCCTTCTAATGTTGCCTAAGAAACCAAGTAGAGCGATCTACGCTTGGTTCTTAATCAACAAAATAATCTTAAAATACACAGAGTAATTTCACAGCAGGAAGTCGACTCCCTATGAACAGTAGTCGACTCCCAGAGTATTTATAAGCACAGATAAGATTGCAAGTAAGATAAATATTATATTCACAGCGGATAAAAGTAAGTTGATCTTTGAAACAAATGAATAACAATTAGCGAATAATAAAGTAAGAGCAAAGATAAACAAACACAGATAAGCAATCGCAGACACAAGGATTTTTATCCTGGTTCCCCACAACTTTTGGGTACGTCCAGTCCCCGACCAATCCGGTACGAGATTTTCCACTATCTGCCTTGGCAAATACAAGTACCTAACTCCACTCGTTAGGATTTCCAACGACATAGTCTTGACCAGGATTTCCAACTGGCAACACCTAGACTTGTCTAGTGTTCCAACAACAACACAATAAAAAAGATATCCAATTCACCACAATAAATTGGTGGAGATTGGGTTTACACCCGATTCTATAGCCAAACAATGATAGACAAAATTGTGTGTAGTGGCTTGATAGAATGAGATTCTAGATCACACAAAGATACGAGAGAATTCTTTGTGATCTAGATCTATTGTTTTTCAAAAATCCTTTTAAACAAAAAATCAAGAGAAGAGCAATAAGGATTTGAAAAACAATTAGCCAATAAAACGAGAATATGATCTTAAAAAATAATAATAGAATTTTGCAAGATCACAATTAAAATAGAATTGGCTAAAGAGAGAATGAGAGCTTATAGAATTTTCAGAGCATTTGCACGAAAGATTTTGATTTCAATAGTTGTGTTTTTCTCAAATGAAATTAGCTCTTATTTATAGGGAAAATTCTGAGATTTGAAATTCAAATTTACTTTGACTTTTGTACCAAAAATCACGGAGAAAATCGCTCAACGAATTTTCAAAATTCAAGTCAAAAACGTCAGATTTTTACAGCTAGTAGTCGACTCCCTCATGTAGGTAGTCGACTCCCAGAGTGTTTCAGGAAATCTTGATTCTCAGCTGGTAGTCGACTCCCTACCTTTGGTAGTCGACTCCCAGAGGAGTTTTTCCTGCGACAAAGCTAGTCAGACATGTAGCTAACTCCAAGGTGTGTGGAGTTTCACTACGAAAGTTATAAGATGACTAAAGAAAACTCTCTAAAACATTTTGAAAAGATTTAAAAAACATTTTTCAAATTTTTTATGTGTGCGTGTGTTTTGTCTATATGATTTGGCTTTAATAAATACCCTAAAGAGACACAACACATTCACTATAGACTTAGGACACGTCTTCGGAAGCTTGATCAATTTGATGAAGTAGATGTGAGCTTCACTTGAGCGTCTTGTTCTATTTGAGCTTTGAAATTCATTATTTGATCTTAGCCACGTTCGTCCTAGTCTTTGAGCGTAGATTGCGCTTCTTTGAGTATGAGTAAAGCTTCGCATATCCTGCACACTTAATTGTAGTGTAGTTAGTACACTAAGCGTCATTTGGTGTGCTCATCATCAAAATCACTTGGGGTGGAATTCAATTTCCATCAAATGGAAGCTGGTATAAATACAAGTATCACTTCTACTAAATGAAAGTCAACAGAAGAGGTCTCGGAAATATACAGAAGAGTCATCTTGTACCTCGGGTATTTATTGTATATATTACACAGATGATGTTCACGATAATGATCCACTGACGTGGTGAGCGATGAGCAAAATTGTTGGCCTCGATCAAAATTTCTAAACGCACACAACGTTCACGCCTTTTGCCATTTGTGCGCGCTGTGTAAATGTAATGTATATTAATTTCACTAATTTTTCCCAATAAATTTCAATGTTGGAATTTGATTTAAGTTAGCATCAATGTATATATCACCAATCACAATTTTGTAATGGGCTGCAATTGTATCAAATTAATTGACATTGTATTAAGGTCTGAATTCCAACATACTACAACATTTATGCTTTCCAATGTACATAACACACCATCTCCATCCTTCAATGCATTCTTAGCCTCCGCCCTTCTCTTGTTTGCTTCATCTTCTGCTTTATACTTCTTTGCCTCAAGGAACATCCATTCAATCTCCTCCTGGGTCAACCTGCACTTATCGTTGGTGATTGTGATCTTATTTTTCTGCACAGCTGTCTTTTCCTCTGCAGATGCATTCAAGATACCATCGGCATCTATCTCAAGGCAAACAATGACACTTCGAACACCCTTGGGAGCAGGAGGGATACCATCAAGTACAAACTCCCCTAGGAAAAAATAGCATAAAAAGTAAAATTTTTGTATAATTAGACTTAGCTAGATTTAATATAGAACATGTGTTATCATCAAGAAGTTATGTATGCAATGAATCTGAACAGAACTTACGAAGGGTCAAAGAATATCTGCAAGTTGGGATGGACGAGAATGAAGCTTTTATGGTTGCAAGAACATCTTCGCCTTCAAGTGATGTTTGCAATGAAGATGAACAGATCAGGCGAAGAGGAGCAAAAGAACATCTTCGCCTCCAAATAAATGTGATGTATTCAATTTCTGCATCACGGCACGTGCCGCTAGTATATTGGCCATCTTTGTATGCTGTAGACGACGCACTCATGAACAACAAAAAAATTATAAGTTTAAAGAGAAAACATTGTATAAGAAGAATCAGAGAGAATCAGATAAAGGAACTACCATCACCTGGGGTAGTGGTTGATGAGGTCTTGTGGGTATGGAATCCATTTACAGACGAGTTGGACTGACTATGTACGAGGATGAGACCACCGTAGAGTAAATGTTTGTGCTCGTGAATACATAGCAGATGGATGCCAGCCAGATGTTGTTCCAAATAGTATTTGACCGCAGTGGTGTGCGATGAGAAATATTGCTTGAAGGTATACCTTTTTACTCAACGTGCACAACGGAAAAAAACATCTGATTTCGATTAACAAAGAGCAAAATCTATAGATGTGGACTAAATACACCGATACTCTTGCGGTGCTTGTCCAATTTTTTCCAAAAAACAGCATACAGCTTCACATCAGAAGACAATAACTGTAACAAACCATAGTATTGTAAATATTTTTGCTTAGTGCACACAAAGGTCACTACTTTTGCACGTAGGGTGGGCTGATTAACTTTGGGCAATGGAATACAGTTTTGCTCATACGACCAGTTCTCATGTCGTGACCTTTTCTCCACAAACATTGCAGTTATGAGCAGCTCCATTAGAGATTCTTCACAATTTTGCACTGGTATGAAATTCAATAGTGGCACTCGTAAGAAATTCTTCTGAGCATAGAGAGAAATGAGGATGCACAGATTTGGAGTAGATTGCTCAGTTTGAGAGAAGATACCTCGGTGGCACCTTTAGGCTAATGGCAATGTGAAGCATTCGATGTTGGTAGCAATGATCTAGGATCCCTAGTTTGATGATGACAAATGTTATGTTATATATAACGTGTGTGCTAAGTGTGTTTCAGAAAAGGTGAAACGATAATCTTCTCAATATTTGGAGTTGCTAATCATATAGCAAATTGGGAGAGAAATGAAGTGGTGTGCACAAAGCTATTTTGGACTTGGTCAATATTGGAAAGAGATGGATGAATCCATATCTATTTGGGATTTGACCAAATCAATCTACAAGATATCCTTCCATCCAAAATACCCTAGCCTAAAGGGGAGCCGCACTTTCTCTAGGGCAGGCCGAATTCCTTTAGCTCTTAATATCCCCCATACAAATTCCTAGGAGCCGCATACTATTTTCAAATACCCAATCATCAAGAAGCCGAAATTTCAAGGGAGAGGGTTGAGAATCTCAATTGCCAATTTTCCCAAAAGCCTGTGCAAATCTTCATTGGGCTAGCCACAAAAATTCCCAAGAGCAAACTCATTTTTATTCTTCCCAAGAGCAGTGGGCGCATGGGGTTTTCTCTTCACAAAATTCCCAAAGACATCCAATAAAAAGCTCCCATAAAAATTCCCCTGAGAGAAATAAAACGAAAGGAGAGCCACACTTTTTTCCCCTCCTAATCAAAATTTTTCACAGGGCCGCATGTGTTTTTTTTTGAAAGAAAAAAAAACTCCCTGAAGCCGCCGCACATTATCAAGGGCTAATTCGAAATCTGATTTCTCTTGCCCATTATCAAAGAGCCGCAAGAAACATTAAAAAAGGGGAAAGCAAGGACACAGACCTATCTTCAATACCCATCAACCAAACCGCCGACGCCGTGGAGATCAACCAAGCCGCCGACTGCTGCTTCATCAACCTAACACACGACCGATGCACCTCCTTCATAAAGCTGTAGCAGCTTCTTCAAGTCGAAGCCGAGATCAATTATATCTCTGCACTTCACCGCACGGATTGATTTATTTGAAAGCTAGTTAAATGATTCAACTTGGTTTAAGATTGAAGCTGTGCATTTTTCTTGCAGGGCTTTCATCAATTAAGAGAGTGGATTATTCCTTGAAGAGAGAAGTGGAGAAAAATTAATTAAAGGAGATTAAAGGAAGAATTTAAGGCCACTTGTTTTTGGAGAGAGGACGAAAGCTTCATGTGAAGTGGCAGGGACAAAATTGTAAGTGATTTGTTTTTGTTTTTAATTAACATCACTTCCCTCTTTGTCTTTGTGGTGCAGGGACAAAATATTCATGTGGACAAGGCCGAAAATAATCTTGAGAGAAATCCTTGAGGATCCTTGAAGCTGCCGTATTTTTTTGTGAAGAGCCGCAAGTCAAAAAAAAGGAGAGCCCTTCTCCTCAACAAGGCCGCACGTTCTAAACACAGGTCAAAACGCAACATCAAGAGCAAGCAACCGAATCATACAAGGGGGATTTGTTTTTCTTTTAGCCGCAAGTTTAAATGTTTGGCGAAAGGCGCAAGCTTCATTGAGAGGGGAGCCGAATTATTGAGGGGACATCAGAGACTACATCTACGTCAGACGAGATCTGAGACGTGCTGATTGACGAGGACATCGCCGCTACACAAAATAAGATTCCTAAACTCTATTTATCATTATTTTGTGTAGTTGTTGTGTTAGATCCTCGTAGGGGAAACTTTACATTCTTTGTTACTTTTGGGGACCTGACGACTGTGGGAGTCGTCACGGAGGGAGAGCATCTGACTAGATTGATAGTGTAGAGCACGTGGTGTGCGTACGAGCTAGGTGAGAGTAGATTTGGGATCTTGACTCATTGTAGCTGTACTTGATTACATATCTATCTAGTAGTTGCTTTCGGGGCTGGAGTAGGTCGTGGGGACGACCGAACCAGGGTATATCTGTGCGTATTCTGTGATTGCTATTTTATTGCCCTGTCTGTGCCTATAACTGCGTGGGATTGTTCGTGGGTTGCACGATAATTTTTATTAGCCTATTCACCCCCCCTCTAGGCTACGATCCAGATCCAACAAGTGGTATCAGAGCAGGTTAGAGGATCTAGTGTAGATTTTTAGATGACCATGAATATATCTGATTGTGCTTTTGCTGAAGGTCAGTCTATAGCCTGTCCCCCTAAGTTTAACGGTGTAGACTTTGCTTATTGGAAGGCTAGGATGAAAATCTATCTAGTGTCTGTAGATTATGATGTGTGTGATATTGTTGAAAATGGTTATAGTCTACCCACTATTAAAATTGAAGACACTATTATGATTAAGCCTAAAGACAAGTGGGATTTAGCTGATAAAAAACTTTATACTCTTAACGGTAAAGCTATGAATGCGCTTATATGCTCTCTTGATAAATCTGAGTTTAATCGTATCTCACATTGTCTAACTGCGCAGGAAATCTGGCATACCCTGGAGGTGACACACGAGGGAACATCGCAAGTGAAGGAATCCAGACTTGCATTGCTGAGCACAGAATACGAGAGCTTCCGCATGCTACCAACAGAATCTGTGAAAGAGATGTTTGCGAGGTTCACGGACATCGTCTACAAATCCAGTTCCCTCGGTAAGCCATACTCTAGCCATGAACTGGTACGAAAGATCTTAAGGGCGCTACCAAGCTCGTTTAGGCCTAAAGTCACCGCTATTCAAGAAGCTAAGGACTTGTCAACGATGAAAGTGGAGGACTTGATCGGCAACCTAATGTCACACGAGCTTGAGTTGCAGAGTATAGAAGCCAGAGAAAAACCTGAAGAGAAGATCAAAGCTTCCACACCATTAGCTCTTCAAGCTAACGACGACGAACTTGATGAAGAGCAAGCTCTAATGGTCAGAAATTTCAAGAGATACATTCAGACTGATCAAGGAAGAACCGAGATGGGGAAAAGGTTCATTCGTTCTAGTAATGCTAATTTTGGTAGAAATTCCTATGATCAGAAAGCTATTAATAGAAGTGAATGTTTTAAATGCAGGAAGAAAGGGCGCCACATAAAAGATTGCCCACAACAACACACAGCTCAAGTTACAAAAGGAAAAACGAAAGTGCTGACGTGGGACATGGATAGCGAAGCTGAGGAGGAGGATAAGGAACATGAAGCCCACTCCTGCATGGCATTGATGGCCAAACACAATGAGGTAGAATCTCCCACTAAAGTTGAATTCTTAGAAATCTGTAAAGGAATGCAACATAGAATTGATGAGCTAGAAGCTGATGTGGAATGTTATAGGAATGATAATTTTGATATGCAACAAACTGAGTATGACATGTCTATAGAAATGAAAAATATTAAACAAGAGCTTGTTGCATGCAAATCTACCATTACTATGTTAGAAAAAGAGAAAGCTAGCTTGCCTGAAAAAATTGATTGTCTTTCATGTCCCTCTTTATTAAAGGATATTAGCATGTATAAGCTTGATAAGATAAAGCTTGAAACTGAAAATGAATTGCTTTCTGAAAAGATTAACATGCTAAATCTTGAACTTAAAGAAAAAATGAGGGATTTTGAAAAGAAAGAAGAGGAAAACAAGCAAGCTTTCATTAGTAAATGCACTTTGCTTGTGAACGAAAATGCTCATTTGAAATCCAAAGTCGCTAGTTTAGAATTGTCATTAAAGAAATTTTCTATTGGAAAACAAAATTTGGACATTATTCTTAGAAATCAACTTTATGGCAATAATAGGCGAGGACTAGGATATGATCTTAAAAATGTTGAAAAATCTAAATATAGAAAAGTTCACATTGAAACAACAAAAGTTGGAAATTCTCATGCTAAGTGCTTTACATGTGGATGTGTTGGTCATACTTCATATCATTGCAAATATAGGAACAAAAACATTAAGTTCAAACAAATATGGGTTCCTAAATCTTTGATGACTAACGTGAGTGGACCTTGTTGGATTCCAAGGTCACACACAACACCTCTTTTGTAGGTGGTTGGAAATTTGACGAGGAGCAATAAATTGAATGTCTCATTATTGTTTAGCTCCTTAGTCAAACGGCGACGCGAAGGTATATCCCATTCTGTGAACTTAATGCATACCTTCATAGCATTTTTTTTCTCTTAACATTTTTGTGTGCTTGGATTTTCTTTGTTTTTTGTTTTTTGTCTGCTTATTTTTTTTGGCGTGTTTTTTAGTTCATTATAAAACCAAAAAAAATGAAAAAGAAAAAAGCAAAAAAAAATGAGCTTATTGCCTATCTTCCTCTTTGCATTATTCTAATGATATAAATGAATGATGATCATATCCTTGTAGAAAGTGGAGTATTATTATTTTTGGCTACATGCGTATGTTTTATTTCAATAATAGCCATGCCAAGTTCAATGCTTTAATAATATGAATTCTACACCTGCTTTCACTTCCACGAATATTAGACTATGTCGTACTTTTGGAGATACTATTTATGAATATTGGAAAGTGAATGTAGGATGATTATTAACTGAAAAATCTACGGGATATGATGTGATTTGCCATGAATAAAAATTGAGCACCAAACAAATGAAATGAATATGAAAAAATTTCTGAAAATTGCTCCGTATGAAAAATGGATACAATTCATGGCAAATACACTACCCACGAGTATCCAACATAAGCTTTATGGGTAATCTTTAGCGTTGGTGTTTTTACTCGTCAAGCAATGTCACCCCCATATCTAAGAGTCCTTTTCGGCTATTTGGGGTGTGATACCTTGAACTCATTTTTAATGAGGTGGGAAAAATCAATCCTAGGTGATATGAAGTTATTTGGAAAATGTGGATTGGTTTTGGTTGAATTTGTAAAAGTATCTCCCTTTGTACTTCTATGTTTAATAATTGCACTTACACGATGGTGTTGAATTCTAATTATCATTATCATTGGATTTGTAGTGCTAATTATAGAATGACGACATGCAAATTCTAGTTATAATTAATAATGCTCTCTTTTTACATGTGCTATGCTTTTAATCTTCATGAATACTCTCTTTTGATGATGCCAAAAGGGGAGAAAAGTGTTGAAAGATTTGTGGTATCAATGTTGGTTCAAAATACGGTATTATTGATTGAAGGGGGAGCCATGAAAATACATGAATATGGGGAGCTTGGAAAAGGGGGGAGCATGCTAATTTTATTGTTATATTGTGCATGCTACACACTTCACACACACACTTTTACTTGTACAAATCCTTTATGGGTTTGTCATCATCAAAAGGGGGAGATTGTTGGTAGCAATGATCTAGGATCCCTAGTTTGATGATGACAAATGTTATGTTATATATAACGTGTGTGCTAAGTGTGTTTCAGAAAAGGTGAAACGATAATTGATCACTCCTTATTTTACACCTTTTTTCCGCATATTTGCATGCCATTTACATCGCCCAAATCATGTTTTTCACGATATATCGACGATATTGCGATGCTTTTCACGATTTGTTGTTTTTGTCGCATTTCAGGTGATTTGGCGCGATTTGGAGTGATCTCGAGATGCGCTTACTCTAGACGGTCACCGACGACCTCCCCGAGGGGTATTTTGCTGTTGGAGAGGAGCGGAAGAAGAATGGACGTCGCAGGAGCGACGAGGAGGCCAAAACAAGCAGATTGGGCATTCTTTGTGTCCCACTCGGCCGAGTGGAGGAGCCACTCGGCCGACCAGCGAGACACTGCTCGGCCGACCAATTCAGACATGAGTTACCTGTGCACTCGGCCGAGCACAGAAGACCCACTCGGCCGAGTGACGATACCACGTCCGCCCGAGTGGCGCCCAGACGAAGCCCTTCCAAAACATCGAAGTTTCTGTTTTTCAGCTGCCTGAACTTCAGAAGACCCACTCGGCCGAGTGGAGAATCCCGTCCGCCCGAGTGCAGTGAAGTCATCGGCCGAGTGACGACAACTCACTCGGCCGAGCTGCCCCCGAACTGAAGACCCCTGAAAGCCCCGACTTACTGGAAAATTGCAGGGTTTTCACTCGGCCGAGCGACTTTTGTCACTCGGCCGAGTGCGATGCGCTGCCTGTAGCGAAAACTGCGGAAAACAGGCTGTGCAGGGGTATTTTGGTCACGATTTTTGGACGATTTTTGGGGCTATTTAAGCCCTGTTTTTACCCTAGTTTGAGAGCTCTCTCTCTTAGATTTTTTGCAGCTTTTTAGATTAGTTTTTTAGCTTTATTCTTGTGATTGGAGAAGGAGCAAAACTTGGATTTTTGTTGGATTAATTGAAGAACTACATTGGTTTGCATCTCTTTTCCTTAAAAATTCTATTTTTATTGTTTATATCATTGTTGTGATGAATTCTATTGCTTATTTCAACGATTATTTTTGTGATCTTGCTATGATTTGTGAGTAGTCTCCACGTCTTGGGGCGTGGGGATGAACCCTACAAGCCTACTTTCATATTTGTGATGAATTGGTAGAAATTGAGCTAGAATTGCTATTAGAGATTAGATTGGGATCGATTTACTACGGATTGCTAGGTATTCATATCAATTGGGATTTGCAAGAGATTGGATCCCAATTTGATAGGAAGCCCTAGAAATCCGAATTGGGTTGGAATCGGATTTTCGAAATATCGGTTTGCAAGAGATTGGACCGATACTAGGATTCCCGGTTGCAATTCCATATCGATACCTGTTTGCAAGAGATTGGACGGGTAGGAACTATCCTAATCTAGATCGTGGACCGAGTTTGCAAGAGATTGGGCTCGGTGCGCGGTTGGACGATGATGTTGATCCTAATGCTAGCTTCCCTAGGGTAGGGTTTGCAAGAGATTGGACCCGACCCTAGGATAGCTATAGACCGGCAACAGCGCGAGAGCGTGAGCTTGATTCTACATTCTGTTGCAACTAGTTCATCCGAATTCTCATTCTAGCAATTTTGATACCGATGAACCACATTTATGAAGTATGGTGTGTAGCGGGGATTCCCCATTCCCTAGACGTTCTTTATTTGATTTGATATTTCGCACATTTGTCTGACGATTGTGACAGGATCGCCAAAGGTAAAATTCTCTTATTAAATAGCCAGGTCGATCGGAGCAAGCACAGTCATTCGTCCTCCCTGTGTTCGATATCCCGCTCGCTGCTACACCGTGCACTTGCGGTAAAACTACAACCGTTCTTTTGGGTCACGTCCCGGAGCGACCAAGTTTTTGGCGCCGTTGCCGGGGAGGCGATTGCGTTTGATTCTTTCTCACCCTAGCTATTCTTTTTTATTATTATTATTATCATTATTTTTATTTCTTATTTCTTACCTAACCCTTCCACGGTGCTAATCATTTCTTTGAAACTCTGTTTTCCCTGTGCATGTACACAAGATCTACGGCGGACCCCGAAGCCTTATTATTTGATCCCGAGATCGAACGTACCGCGCGGAGACTTAGAGCGGAAAAGAGACAAAATCCGGAAGGGAGGTATATGACCAACCCGGAAACTCCTGAAGAATTGGCGGCAAGGATGGCGAGGATAATTTCTATTCACGATAGGCTTCGGCCTAAGACCTCTTCTACTACCTCGTCCATTGCCGTGCCGCAGTTGGCGGCTGACAAGAACTTCGAGCTAAAGACTGGATTGGTGGGTTTGATGCAACAAGACCCATTTCATGGGAACGCCCATGAGAACCCCCACTACCACATCCAATTATTCTTGTCGAAGTGCGCCACATTCCAGATGCCGGGGGTCTCCATCGATGCTATCAGACTGTGTCTCTTCCCCTTCACGCTTAAGGACAAGGCACTCTATTGGTTAAGGACGCAGGCTGACGGAGTCTTCACCACTTGGGACGAGTTGGCAAGCGCATTTATTGATAAGTTCTATCCGCCATCCAAGACGGTGAAGATCCGGAGCGCTCTCATGTCCTTCAAGCAAGGACCACAGGAGACGCTCTATGAAGCTTGGGAGCGTTTTAAGGATTTGCAGCATCAAAGCCCGCACCACAGTATAGAAGATTAGGAGCTAGTTCATAGCTTCTACAACGGTCTCCAACCGGGGACCAAACAAATTATTGACGCCATGACGAATGGTGCTATCTTGTCAAAGACTCCCGAGGAAGCTACGGCCCTAATTGAGGAGATGGCCTCAAATAACCAACAATGGGGCGATGAGCGAGGACACTCTACGTCCTCCTTAAAGCCAACTAGCATCTACGAGGCAAAGGCCGTAGCGGAGCTTACGAGCAAGTTTGATTCTCTCCACAAGGTAGTGAAGAGATTGGAGAAGTTCATCATGGAGCCCCAAGGGACCCCTTCCACCTCCGCGCCGACGAACCAAATGTGTGATTGGCAAGACCAATCTCAAGCCATGTACTCGGGAGGAGAGCAAGTAGAAGGATACTTGGAACAAGTACAATATGTTGCGGGGAACCAAGGGTATTGGGCCAATCCGGCCACGAGAAATCATCCCGGATTCTCTTACGCCAACAATGAAGGAGCTTTGAACCTGCCACAACAACCACCTCAACAAGCTCGACCACCACCACCCCAACAACAATACTATCCACCGAGGGGGCCTCCACAACAAAACTTTCAACCAAAGCAACAAGTTCCACCATATAGGCCTCCCGGATACAACCAAGGGTGGAGGAATCAAAATCAAAACCCTCCACAAGCTCCACAACGATCCGACTTCGAAACTAGAGTGGAGGCGTTCATGGTCGAGCAAAATAAGGTAAATGCTAGCTTGAAGGCGGGGCAAGACTCCCTTAATACCGTTGTGGCTCAAATATCGGAGCAATTGGCGTTGCTCAATCGGAACACTAAAAGATTACCGGCGCAACCGGAGCAAAACCCACGGGGCAACACGGACCACATCAATGCTGTAGTTGCCGTTACTACTAGAGGCGGGAAGGACACCACCCCCGCCATGATTCCTATTGAGGAGCCCGTGGAGGAAAGCTTGGAGCCAATTGAGCCGATAGTTGAAGTTGAAAAGGAGAAGGAGCCACAAGACAAATAGAAATCTAGAGCGGAGCAATTGATTGAGGAAAGGCGCTTCATGCCACCGGTTCCATTCCCCCAAAGGCTCGCTAGAGCGAAAATGGAGAAAAGGCTAGCAAAATTATTCGAGTACCTAAGAGGAGTTAGCCTTAACATTCCCTTCCTTGACGCCATCGTCGAGATCCCCACGTATGCTAAATTTTTGAAGGACTTGATTTCAGGGAGGAAAAGGAAGGAGAAGATCATGCTAGCCGAGGAGGGCTCTTGGTTCACCAAGAGAGAGAAGGAGCCGGCAAAATTCAAAGACCCGGGGAGTTTTCGGATTCCTTGCACCTTGGGCGGCGTCCCTCTTCAATAGGCGTTGGTTGATCTTGGGGCTAGTGTGAGCCTCATGCCTCTCTCCATGTTCTTAAGGTTAAACACCGGGACAAGGTTGAAACCCACCGACATGCGCATTCAATTAGCCGATGGACGGATAACAAGGCCGGTGGGGATTGCCGAAGACATACCGCTACAAGTCCCGGGTGGAATATGCTTGCCATGTGACTTCGTGATCATGGACGTCAAGGAGGAGGGAGACACTTCATTGATACTTGGACGCCCGTTCCTAGCCACCGCCGGAGTCATCGTCGACGTGCGCGAAGGTACCCTAACTTTATACGTCGGAAACATCGAGGTGGAGCTCCACATTCCTAAGGCCATGAAGCACATGCCTTACCACGAGGAACTTGACTACATGGACCTCCTTGATGAGGTGATAGATGAGGCGATCCCTCACTCAATTGGCGCTCTTTTTGACGAAGATTTCGAGGAAGGCCCGGATTTAGGACACGATGAGAAGAAAAATGATTCCCCTGATCTCTCTGCTGAAGATGATGAAGGCGACGCTGATGTCGCAAGGATTCGAGAGCTCTGCAAGCTCGCGAAACTAAAGTCTCCGAAGAAAGCTCCGCCGGCACGGAAATCGGCATCACCGGCAAAACCGTTGAACGGAGCAAATGCTAGCTTGGGGGAGCCTCCCCCCAACACTATTCGAGACGAGAGACCACCGCGGGAGAACACTACGCCGCAACTTCCCAATCCAAGCGTTCTCCCCGGAAAGTTTGATGGGTGCATCTCATATGCACCAAACATCCCGCATTGATTGAAAATTATAGGGGGTCGAGCTCACGACCTTAAACGAGCGCTTGTCAGGAGGCAACCCGACGGTTTTTGCTTTATTTTTACCTTTTCTTTATTTTTGTTTTAGAAATTTTTAGTGTTTTGAGTCGTTCGCCTAAAAATTTTGTGATAACGGGTCCTATTTTTCTTGACAGGAGAGGAGATAGGTAGATCCATCATGAGGAGGACGAACGCGATGACGAGGAGCGCCCCAAGAAGGCGCTCGACGCTTAGGAGGAAGATGGAATCGACTGGAGGAAGAAAGACGGAGTTTAGAGCCCAAACGAAGACAAACAGCAGAGATTAAGGCTCACTCGGCCGAGTATACTAGTCACTCGGCCGAGTACACAAGTTCGTCCGGCCGAGCCGCTCACGAACGAGGGAAGTTTGCTGTACCCAACTCTCTGTTTATTTTCCTGATTTCAATATAACTGCTACTCGGCCGAGTACATATTCCCACTCGGCTGAGTAAAACGGATACCCTCCTAGGGCGAGTCTTGCCGAGTAGCTTGAGTCACTCGGCCGAATGGACTTACTCCGCTCGGCCGAGGCTGCCAAAGCCACTCGGCCGAAGCGTAAGCAGGGAGGAAATTTTCATTGGCCCCGCTCGGCCGAGTGACCACGTCACTCGGCCGAGTCGTAACTTCTATTATATAAGGAGCTGAGGGGGCGCATTTTTCGAAAACGTAAAAACCCCAAACCCCCCCGACGCTCCAACTCCCCTCGCCCGAACCCCCCTCGCTCTCGCCCTCACTCGCCCGACCGCCGCTGCCACACCGCTGCTCGGCCCGCCACCGCCGGCCGAGCACCCACCGACGCCTCGCCCGAGTCGCCGCCGGCGGCCGCCCGTCCGATCACCTCCGGTACCCCTGTTTTCGCCGTTTTTGCCTCTTTTTGTGTATTTTTTGAGGATCCGTGTATTAATCGAACCCCTAACCCAAATCAATTCCTATATCTATCTATTATACCCTTAATACTCCATACATTTTGAATATTACCTGCTGAAATCGCCGTTTCATGCGCAGGTTGCTTTTTGGAGCTTAGGGGAGCCCAGGGGAGCTTCTACGGTCTGATCCGGACTTCGCGGAGGCGCTGACTTCGCACGCTTCCACTGCTTAGCACTCGCGGCGTGTCGGGGTACACTCTTTCCACTCTTTTACACGCACCGCACTTTTTTCACTTTTCGGCGCGCTCAGGGCCGATATGCCGCCCCGGACACGGCCGCGGTCGAAGAGAGCTTCCGCCAAGCGAAAGCGGTCGGATGATGCCGGCCCCTCCCACGAGTTGGAGGACTCTCCTCCACCGTCCCCCACACACACCGTCCACCCAGCACAGCCTGCAGGCCCCGCACACCCCGCACAGCCTGCAGTGCACCCACAGCCCGCACAGCCTCTCCCTGCCGACCCACAGCCACCACCACCGGCTCCACTGGTCGGGCCGCTCGGGATTACGTTCTGAGACGACGCACACCGCGCCGTCTTCGAGCGTATCTCCCAGCGCTCGATCGTACCCTCCAGGTTTGCACACCTCGCTGACCTAGGACGCCTGGGGGTACTAGAGGGGATGCTCACGTTGTACGACAATGTGGGCTGGCGAGATTTTCTGCAGGTGTCGGCGGATACTTTTACCCGCCCGACACTTGAGGTTTTGAGTTCAATCGCCCGGACCGACGAGGGATGCTCATTCCGGTTCATGGATCGAGAGTGCCAGGTCACTCTCGATATGATGAGAGAATTCTTCTCGTGGCCCGCTGTCCCCGGTGCCGATCGCGGTTACGGCCCCACCCATATCCCCCCACCTTCCTCCGACGCCGGTGCCTTCTGGGCCCGGATTACGGGTCACCACGCTGCCTTTGACCCTAGTAGGGCCAAGGCCTCGGCCATTGTCCACCCCTGCCTCCGCATAGCCCAGCGCCTCATGGCGACCACCTTCTTGGCCAGATATGAGCCGGGCACATGTCTACGCCAGAGCTCTACATGCTCTATGCGATGACTTGTCCCAGAGCTCTATCTAGGGATGGAGACGAGCTTGTCCCCGCCGTCGTGATCGACATTGCGGCTTGGTTTTTGGACCGCATCATTGTATCGGTGGGCGCTCGCTCACCGATATGCTGCGGCGGTCTGAGCACCTTACTTACCATGATGACCGGCGAGGACCTACCTGACGACTTGCGACGCGTCCCGGGCCCCACTTCTCTGTCGATAGACGTTATGGCCCGGATGAAGATGCTTCGTCCGCATGGTGAGCGTCACTGGGTCTGGTTGCACGGCCCTTACGGTGCCGACTACATGATTCTCCCGAGCCCTGCTCGGACTCAGATTGCACCAGCCCACGTCGACTGGCTCCCTGCGATGGATGTTCTCATCCCCGCTGCCTACGTGCTCGAGGCCGAGGAGGCCGAGCAGGCCCACGCTGCCCACGCTGCCCAGGCTGCCCCCGCAGACCCTGCTGCACACCCTGCCGACCCTGCCGCCGACCCTGTTGACCCAGTGGCCTCTCAGCCCATACCAGATGCTTCCGCTGCTCCTGACACCGCTGTCGGTGTCGAGAGTACTTTTGCTGAGCCCACTTCCACCACTGTCACCACTTCCGAGGCTGTCACCACCACTCCCACTGCCACCTCTGGCCCTCTGTCCGTGGAGCCTCTTTGCTCCGCACTCCCCGAGCGCCCGCCGACCTTTGTCGAGAGTGGAGAGCCCTCGTTTGCCGCGGTCGTGGAGACCATGGCTAGCATGATCTCCGCTGGGATTGCACCTTTTGGCCCGCACACTTCCACCCCAGCGGTAGTTACCTCTGTCTCCACCTCCGCCGTATTTTCCGAGAGTGTCGTGGCGTCTGTCCACACTTCTGTGCCACTGACCTCCCTAGCCGCCTCACAGCCACCTTTGCACACTTCTTTCGCTGTCGCTGCCTCCACTTCCCACCAGCCGGTGTCCCGGCCTCACACTGAGGCCAGGCCCACATTTGCAGGCATGGCACCTTTTGTCCCCTTCCCTGCTAAGCCCGTTACATACTCTACTCGCGTACGCCAGCCTCGCCCTGCACAGCCTAGACCAGTGCGTCCCTCTGCACCACCCCCGCCTGACACTGTACTGCAGAGCATACGTGCTCTTGAGTTGGCGGTGAGTGGTCTTAGAGGTGACCTTAGGACCCTGTCCTCCACCGTCTCTGTGATGGCTGGACGCTTCGAGCTGATCCCCCAGATCCACTACTGCCTTACACAGGTCTTGGAGCGTCTCCCACGCGTACCCCCACCCACCCAGCAGGTTCCCACACACACTTCCACACACACTAGACCTGCTTCCACTTCCACGCCCACCCCAGCTCAGCAGCCTACACCACCACCACCACCACCTCCGCCTCAGGACGGAGACGGCGCAGCACCACCTTCTTAGGCACCCTTGATCCCTTGATTTATTCCTGCCGTTGTGCTGCCCGTTTCTGCTGGGTCCTGTTGCACTTTTTGTCCACCCCCCTCCCCTCACTTATTATGGTATTCTCTTTTTGATCATATCTTTTTATATCTATTCTGGGAGAGAGGGAGAGTTTTTGGTGACACTTATATCTATGTATCGCTCCTATCTGTGCATGCATCATGTCCGCATCATATTTTCATTTCTTTATTTTAGATTTTTCTTTTCATTTTTCCATGCATGCATCCTCACTTGCCCCTCCCATCGCTTGTCTCTCGGTGTGCCACACTTTGCACATTGAGGACACTGTGCCATTTACCTTGGGGGAGTGAGTTCTCACGTTCTTTTTCTATTTGCCACCTTTATTTTTAGTTTTTTCACACCATTTTTTCGCTTTTGCACTTATTTTTCATCACTTTTCTTTTATTTTGCCATGCATCACGTTTTTCTTATTTTCCTGTGTGCCGCATTGCATAGTTTCTATTTTCCCTTTATCTTTATTTCTTTTTCATCTCATGCTAGAGATGACTTTTCTGTGATGATGATGACGTTGGATTTAGCTTATTCTATATGCATGCTATATTTGTCATGTCTTAGGTTTTATTTCAGATATCAGATGCTATGACTTGCTTTGCATTTAGAATAGTAACCCACAACTTTTTCCGCATGAAAATGGATGAAATTTTATTATTAGCTGAGTCTGAATATTCATATGTATGCTATCACAGAAAACACACCAAGATTCACGCATTGAATGCTTATATCTGGAGTACTGACTTTCTTTTCCTATATCACTTCTATATGCATGAATTGTACACTTCACTTCAGGATGATTGAATGATGTTAGCTATGATAAATCTGGATTAGTTAGCTTTTTTGTGATCGAAACTGAGTAGATTAGAGTACCCTGCTGAAGTTGTCATGCATGTCTTATAGAGTGAACCGAGAGTTATATTTATTTCTTTCTCCACAAATCTTGAACATCATTTCTCTACTTTTAAAATCATTGGTGAATCTCCCCTTAGGGATTCTATTTTATGGCATTTTCCCCTGCTACTAATTCCTAGCTCCAAATCTCTTATTCTAAAAAAAGGGAAAAAAAAGAGAGAGAAAAACATTCTTGTACATCATTATCTCTTTCTGAGTTGGGATCGTTGTGTATATATTACTTATTGCAAAGAAAAAACAACAACAAAAGAAAAAAAAAAGAGAGGAAAAATCCTCAATAAAAGATCCCATCTCACCTTCTTTCTTTCTTCTTTCTTTTCGTTGCTTTTGGAGCTATACGTATAAAAAAAATGGGGATGTAAATATTTTTTTATGCCACCACGCTTATAGATAAGCTTGGGAGAGGGGATCCATTGATGTGTGAGAGAGTGACTACTTGACATTGCACGACAACCTAGGCTAAGTAATATTCTATACTCGGTGAGATTATTTTAGTTTTACGAAATCCAGAAATCTAAGCCTAGCGTTCATTTCATGAAATCCATACTTTTCTATTCTCTCTATTCTATAGAGTGATACTCTTATACTCCTGATAGAAAGCGTTCAATTGAAAAGTGTGTGATCTGTGATTTGTATACCGCTTTAAATGATTCAGACGACGTTAATTTTAAAATTATTCCGTTTTTCATGATTATATCGTTTTTCGTGGGTTTTCTATTTTTATTTGCACCATTATACTATGATATCAAAATAAAATTCTTTGACATGTATTTTTCATTCGGTGCATGCTATAAGAGTAAGTGAAACCCACGTCCTGAGAAAATGATCTAGCATCCTACCTCTTCGTTTCTTTCTTTCTTTCTTTCTTTATTTTCATTTCGTTTTCATTCTTCTTCGTTTTTTTCATTTTTCCGTTTTTCGCCGTTTTCGTTTTCCGAATCCACCGGGTTCGCATTTTACTTATCTTCCTCGAGGACGAGTAAGAGGCAAGCTTGGGGGATTTTGATCACTCCTTATTTTACACCTTTTTTCCGCATATTTGCATTCCATTTAGATCGCCCAAATCATGTTTTTCACGATATATCGACGATATTGCGATGCTTTTCACGATTTGTTGTTTTTGTCGCATTTCAGGTGATTTGGCGCGATTTGGAGTGATCTCGAGATGCGCTTACTCTAGACGGTCACCGACGACCTCCCCGAGGGGTATTTTGCTGTTGGAGAGGAGCGGAAGAAGAATGGACGTCGCAGGAGCGACGAGGAGGCCAAAACAAGCAGATTGGGCATTCTTTGTGTCCCACTCGGCCGAGTGGAGGAGCCACTCGGCCGACCAGCGAGACACTGCTCGGCCGACCAATTCAGACATGAGTTACCTGTGCACTCGGCCGAGCACAGAAGACCCACTCGGCCGAGTGACGATACCACGTCCGCCCGAGTGGCGCCCAGACGAAGCCCTTCCAAAACATCGAAGTTTCTGTTTTTCAGCTGCCTGAACTTCAGAAGACCCACTCGGCCGAGTGGAGAATCCCGTCCGCCCGAGTGCAGTGAAGTCATCGGTCGAGTGACGACAACTCACTCGGCCGAGCCGCCCCCGAACTGAAGACCCCTGAAAGCCCCGACTTACTGGAAAATTGCAGGGTTTTCACTCGGCCGAGTGACTTTTGTCACTCGGCCGAGTGCGATGCGCTGCATGTAGCGAAAACTGCGGAAAACAGGCTGTGCAGGGGTATTTTGGTCACGATTTTTGGACGATTTTTGGGGCTATTTAAGCCCTGTTTTTACCCTAGTTTGAGAGCTCTCTCTTAGATTTTTTGCAGCTTTTTAGATTAGTTTTTTAGCTTTATTCTTGTGATTGGAGAAGGAGCAAAACTTGGATTTTTGTTGGATTAATTGAAGAACTACATTGGTTTGCATCTCTTTTCCTTAAAAATTCTATTTTTATTGTTTATATCATTGTTGTGATGAATTCTATTGCTTATTTCAACGATTATTTTTGTGATCTTGCTATGATTTGTGAGTAGTCTCCACGTCTTGGGGCGTGGGGATGAACCCTACAAGCCCACTTTCATATTTGTGATGAATTGGTAGAAATTGAGCTAGAATTGCTATTAGAGATTAGATTGGGATCGATTTACTACGGATTGCTAGGTATTCATATCAATTGGGATTTGCAAGAGATTGGATCCCAATTCGATAGGAAGCCCTAGAAATCCGAATTGGGTTGGAATCGGATTTTCGAAATATCGGTTTGCAAGAGATTGGACCGATACTAGGATCTCCGGTTGCAATTCCGTGCCGATACCCGTTTGCAAGAGATTGGACGGGTAGGAACTATCCTAATCTAGATCGTGGACCGAGTTTGCAAGAGATTGGGCTCGGTGCGCGATTGGACGATGATGTTGATCCTAATGCTAGCTTCCCTAGGGTAGGGTTTGCAAGAGATTGGACCCGACCCTAGGATAGCTATAGACCGGCAACAGCGCGAGAGCGTGAGCTTGGTTCTACATTCAGTTGCAACTAGTTCATCCGAATTCTCATTCTAGCAATTTTGATACCGATGAACCACATTTATGAAGTATGGTGTGTAGCGGGGATTCCCCATTCCCTAGACGTTCTTTATTTGATTTGATATTTCGCACATTTGTCTGACGATTGTGACAGGATCGCCAAAGGCAAAATTCTCTTATTAAATAGCCAGGTCGATCGGAGCAAGCACAGTCATTCGTCCTCCCTGTGTTCGATATCCCGCTCGCTGCTACACCGTGCACTTGCGGTAAAACTACAACCGTTCTTTTGGGTCACGTCCCGGAGCGACCAATAATCTTCTCAATATTTGGAGTTGCTAATCATATAGCAAATTGGGAGAGAAATGAAGTGGTGTGCACAAAGCTATTTTGGACTTGGTCAATATTGGAAAGAGATGGATGAATCCATATCTATTTGGGATTTGACCAAATCAATCTACAAGATATCCTTCCATCCAAAATACCCTAGCCTAAAGGGGAGCCGCACTTTCTCTAGGGCAGGCCGAATTCCTTTAGCTCTTAATATCCCCCATACAAATTCCTAGGAGCCGCATACTATTTTCAAATACCCAATCATCAAGAAGCCGAAATTTCAAGGGAGAGGGTTGAGAATCTCAATTGCCAATTTTCCCAAAAGACTGTGTAAATCTTCATTGGGCTAGCCACAAAAATTCCCAAGAGCCAACTCATTTTTATTCTTCCCAAGAGCAGTGGGCGCATGGGGTTTTCTCTTCACAAAATTCCCAAAGACATCCAATAAAAAGCTCCCATAAAAATTCCCCTGAGAGAAATAAAACGAAAGGAGAGCCACACTTTTTTCCCCTCCTAATCAAAATTTTTCACAGGGCCGCATGTGTTTTTTTTGAAAGAAAAAAAACTCCCTGAAGCCGTCGCACATTATCAAGGGCTAATTCGAAATCTGATTTCTCTTTCCCATTATCAAAGAGCCGCAAGAAACATTAAAAAAGGGGAAAGCAAGGACACAGACCTATCTTCAATACCCATCAACCAAACCGCCGACGCCGTGGAGATCAACCAAGCCGCCGACTGCTGCTTCATCAACCTAACACACGGCCGATGCACCTCCTTCATAAAGCTGTACCAGCTTCTTCAAGTCGAAGCCGAGATCAATTATATCTCTGCACTTCACCGCACGGATTGATTTATTTGAAAGCTAGTTAAATGATTCAACTTGGTTTAAGATTGAAGTTGTGCATTTTTCTTGCAGGGCCTTCATCAATTAAGAGAGTGGATTATTTCTTGAAGAGAGAAGTGGAGAAAAATTAATTAAAGGAGATTAAAGGAAGAATTTAAGGCCACTTGTTTTTGGAGAGAGGACGAAAGCTTCATGTGAAGTGGCAGGGACAAAATTGTAAGTGATTTGTTTTTGTTTTTAATTAACATCACTTCCCTCTTTGTCTTTGTGGTGCAGGGACAAAATATTCATGTGGACAAGGCCGAAAATAATCTTGAGAGAAATCCTTGAGGATTCTTGAAGCTGCCGAATTTTTTTGTGAAGAGCCGCAAGTCAAAAAAAAGGAGAGCCCTTCTCCTCAACAAGGCCGCACGTTCTAAACACAGGTCAAAACGCAACATCAAGAGCAAGAAACCGAATCATACAAGGGGGATTTGTTTTTCTTTTAGCCATAAGTTTAAATGTTTGGCGAAAGGCGCAAGCTTCATTGAGAGGGGAGCCGAATTATTGAGGGGACATCAGAGACTACATCTACGTCAGACGAGATCTGAGACGTGCTGATTGACGAGGACATCGCCGCTACACAAAATAAGATTCCTAAACTCTATTTATCATTATTTTGTGTAGTTGTTGTGTTAGATCCTCGTAGGGGAAACTTTACATTCTTTGTTACTTTTGGGGACCTGACGACTGTGGGAGTCGTCACGGAGGGAGAGCATCTGACTAGATTGATAGTGTACAGCACGTGGTGTGCGTACGAGCTAGGTGAGAGTAGATTTAGGATCTTGACTCATTGTAGCTGTACTTGATTACATATCTATCTAGTAGTTGCTTTCGGGGCTGGAGTAGGTCGTGGGGACGACCGAACCAGGGTATATCTGTGCGTATTCTGTGATTGCTATTTTATTGCCCTGTCTGTGCCTATAACTGCGTGGGATTGTTCGTGGGTTGCAAGAATATTTTTATTAGCCTAGTCACCCCCCCTCTAGGCTACGATCCGGATCCAACATTCGAGAACATCGAGTGCTTCGTCTGAATGAGCCAACACCATCTTTGATGCCATCTGAAGGAGCAAACACCATCTTTGATGCCATATAAATGTGATGTATTCAATTTCAGCATCACGTCAATTGCTGCAAGTATATTGGCTGGCCATCTTTGTGTGTCGTAGACGAAGCATTCATTATTAAGAACAAAAATTTAGCATGTAAAGGAAAAATATTGTATATGTAAAATCATATAGAACACTATCATCGAGAAGTGTAGTGGTTGACGATGACTAGTGGGAAGGGAATCACTTTATATAGACGAATTGGACTGGGTAAGGTCCGCATGGATGAGGCTGAGACTACAGTAGAGTTACTGTGGGCTAAGACATTACCAATAACAAAATTGATTGCCTCTAACAAAATTGCTCAACGCGCAAAACTGGCAAAAATATGGCAATTGTGTGAGTTGAGCAAATTATTTATATTTATACAATATTACTCATAATTCCATTTATAGCGATGTTACAAAATGGGACACCATCAACTCCAACAGCGTGACACATGAGTATCATACACATAGATATATGTTGTCTTATTCTGTCTTATTCTGTAAACAGCAAGATATGTGTTGTCTTATCACTTAAATGTATTTACACCCATCACTCAACTGACTGTGCTTCAATGTTGAATTTTTTATCTGATATGTCAGTCTGAACATTATTTAAATCTCCCCTGATTTTTTGTTTCTTCTTAATTATTGGGATTTTTTATTGAACGTTGTGCACGCTGAAGATCTTAATTATGGTGATTTTGTATTGAACTTTGTGCGTGCAGAGTAATTATTCGTTACGACCGTGTTGCTCAACTCGCACAGCTGGGTGTAATTTGATCAGTTGTGCGCGCTGTATTATATTTCCAAAATGTATACCTTTTTACATACTGCGTACTACGGGTCAAATTTTAATAAATCAAAGAAATGTAGATATTTTTGCTGTCTTATTCTGTAAATAGTAAGATATGTGTTGTCTTATCATTTAAATGTCTTTACACCCATTAATCAACTGACCATCTGCAGATTATATTTGTTTCAATGTTGAGTTTTTATGTGGCATGTCAGTCTGAACATTATTTAATTCTTCCTTGGTTTTGTGTTGTTCTTAATTAGGGTGATTTTTGTATTGAACTTTGTGCGCGCAGAGTAATTATTCGTTACGACCGTTTTGCTCAACGCACACAGCTGGGTGTAATTTGATCCGTTGTGTGCGATGTATTATATTTCCAAAATGTATATCTTTTTACATACTGCGCACTACGGGTCAAATTTTAACAAATCAAAGAAATGTAGATATTTTTTCTGTCTTATTCTGTAAACAGTAAGATATGTGTTGTTTTATCACTTAAATGTCTTTACACCCATCAATCAACTGACCGTCTGCGCATTATCTTTGCTTCAATGTTGATTTTTTTATTTGGCATGTCAGTCTGAAAATTATTTAATTCTCCCTCGATTTTGTGTTTATTCTTTATTATTGGGATTTTTTATTGAAAGTTGTGCATGCTGAGTCATTATTCGTTACGACCGTTTTGCTCAATGCGCACAGTTGGGTGTAATTTGACCAGTTGTGCGCGCCGTATTATATTTCCAAAATGTATACCTTTTTACATACCGCGCACAACGGGTCAAATTTTAACAAATCAAAGAAATGTAGATATTTTTGCTCAGTGCTCGCAACGTTACCTTTTGTTGCCCATAGGACGAGATGATTAACTGTGGGTAATGGATCATGTAATACAGTTTTGATCAGCATGCACAACGGTCATGGCATCTGACTATTGTGAGCGATAGTGTATTGTGTTTAATTGCATACAGTTTGGCTCTGCGCGCAGAAGGGTCACACATACGTCCAGTTATGTGATCTGAGTAATTGTGGATAACCAGATACGGTTTTGCTCAGCGCACGCAGTGATCAAACAAATCGATGTGACCGTTGTGCATGCTAGTAACTGTGTGCACACGTAAATAGTTTATCACAACATATAGCATGAGCTTGTGGTGCACCCTGGGTAATTTATAGTTCGGTGAACAGTGTTTGCTCAGTAATATCAATGTCGGAAATTGATTCAAGTAAGCATCAATGTATATATCACCTATATCAATTTTGTATTGTCCTGTAATTGTATCAAATTAAATGACATAGTATTAAGGTCTGAATTCTAACATACTACACGATTATGCATTATAATGTACATAATGCATAAATGTAATTTATAGTTCAGTAAACATTTTTACTCAGTAATATCAATGTCGGACATATATATCACCTATATTATTTTTGTAATGTCCTGCAATTGTATCAAATAAAATGACATTGAATTAGGGTCTGAATTCCAAAATACTACAACATTTATGCATTATAATGTACATTACACAACAAAGTTGAAACTACAGCTAAACATTTTGCAACTTCACATTTTGGAACTGGTATGAAATTCAATCACGGGAATATCCTAATGGTACATTGAATCCCACTACGCAAAACTGTTCAGAGTCATGCTGAACAGCTCAAGCAAGATGGCATTTATGATCAGCTCCAATAGCGCGCACCATCATCACTAGCATCCAGATCGTCCCTAACAGTATAACTAACCACTCCTTTAACGAAGTTGGCTAATCTGTATTCTTCAGCGCATGTCCCTGTATGCGTTGAAGAATCGTCAGTAATGAACGCTAACAAGCAAATTTAAGTAAAAAATAGGGTATAAAGACTTGCAAATTTATGTTTAGGCACTGATATAAAAATATATCACGGTTACTTCTTCTCAGAAGAACCCGCTGTTGTAGAACATATGAAGGACCAAATAACATCTTCCCGTACATATACATGCGATGGCTTCAATTTCTTCAGCACGTCAATTGCCGGTAGTATATTGGACATCTTTGTGTGTTGAAGACGAAGCAGTGATGAACAACGAGATAAATTTAGCATGGTGAAGAAAAAATATTGTATAAAGTAGAAACAGATAGAATCAGATAGAATACTATCATCAAGAAGTGCAGTGGTTGATAAGGTATAGTAGGAAGGGAGGCCATTTTATAGACGAATTGGACTGGCCCATTGATGAGGACGATAGACTACAGTAGAGTCACTGTGCGTCTACCTAAAAGAACCCGGAGGAGTGATATTGTATTGAATATAGAGACGAGTGAATCTACAACCGATTGTTACCAGCCAGATGTTGTTCCCAAGAATGTTTGACCTTTATGGTGCGCGTTGAGCAAACTTGATGGCCTATAACAAAATTGCTCAACACGCACAACGGGAAAAATTTTGGCAGTTGTGCGAGTTGAGCAAATTATTTATGTTTATACAATATTACTCATAATTCCATATAGTGGGATGTTGCAAAATGGGACACCATCAAATCCAACAGCGTGACACATGAGTATCATTCACAAAGATATATGCTATCGTATTCTGTAAACAGTAAGATATGTGTTGTCTTTTCACTTATATGTATACTAGAAATTTCACGTGCACATTGTGCACGGAGCAAAAATAATTCCCCATGAACACATAGCGGTTTACACGCGAAACTGGGAAGGAGCGGAAAGTGTGGGTGTGCGTGTCGTCAGCGTCGGGGGGTTAAAAAGGACCAAACACTTAAATACGGATGCCAAAAGGACCTAAATACAAAAGGGGAAGGAGTATGTATCTGCACCCATCAATCAACTGACCGTCTGAGCATTATATTTGCTTCAATGTGGATATATTTATTTCGCATGTAAGTCTGAACATTAATTCTCCCCCGATTTTGTGTTTTTTCTTAATTATTTTGATTTTTTATTGAACGTGGTGCGCGTTAAGAAATTATTAGTTACGACAGTTTTACTAAACACACACAGGTGGGTGAAATTTTAGCAGTTGTGCCAGCTGAATTATATTTCCGAAAGGTATACCTTTTTACACACCGCGCAGGACGGGATGATTAATTGTGGGTAATGGATTATTTAATACAGTTTTGCTCAGCGCGCACAATGGTCATGGCATCTGAAGATTGGTTGCGATAAATTATTGTCGTTTTAATTGCATATAGTTTGGCTCCGCTCGCAAAAAAGTCACAATTACGTGCAGTTGTGTGATCTGAGTAATTGTGGATAACCAGATATGGTTATGCTCACAGTCCGCACAGCGGTCAAACAAATTATGTGACCGTTGTGTGCGTTGAGTAATTATGTGCAAACGTAAATGTTTTATCACAACGTATATCATGACGGTCACAACTTATGCCCGTTGTGTGCGGTGGGTAATTCATATATCGGTAAAATTTTTTTTACTAGTTAATTTCAATTTCGGACATTGATTCAAGTAAGCATCACTGTATATATCACATATATCAATTTCGTAATGTCATGCAATTGTATCAAATTAAATGACATTGTATTAAGGTCTGAATTCTATCATACTACAACATTTATACGTTCTAATGTACATAACACAACAAATTTGAAACTACATTTCGTCTATTATGACATAAAACACCAAAGAATATCTACCCGCAATCACTCTTCGCCGTCAATGATCAAAAATACATTATAAGACAAGAGAAAGGCTGGTGTGCCAACGGCATGTCCACCTCAAAAACCTGGTGGTGAAGGTGGAGGTGGTGGCGGATGTGGTGATGGTGGGGCAACAGTACGGATGTCTCTAGGAGAGGGCACCAGAGTCTCCATCTTCTCTTGTATGTTCGACATTATGAGCATCATAGTGTCGAAGTCGCTACGCAGAAGTGAGATCGCCAGATTGGTGTTGGAGAGATATGTTTCAATTTCTCCTAATCTATGAGTAAAGTTCACCGGCAGATGGGATTAGGATGAAGGAGCAGATGCGGGGCTTACATTGCCTATGAATATATCCTTAAGTTGACGTTATTCATCTATAAGTACAGAGACAGACGTAGTAAGTGCCACGAGTTTTCTACGGAGGTTGTACAGAACAGAGTCCTGACAGCGAGACATCCCAACCATATAGCGGAGGCTGTTACTGATGTCCTCGAGTGGAGCTTTTTCAGCCGGAGATGGAACTGATGAACCTGCATGTAGATGATGAAACCCAGGAGGAGGCAACATGACATTATGTTCACCTTGCGTTGGACCAAGAGAAAGCACATCACGATGCATAGCATCACGAAGAATGGGTCTATTGGTCGGGAATGATGAGGGAAGGTGATCACTCCTTATTTTACACTTTTTTCCCGCATGCTTGCTTGCCATTTAGATCGCTCAAATCATGTTTTTCACGATATATCGACGATATTGCGATGCTTTTCACGATTTGTTGTTTTTGTCGTATTTCAGGTGATTTGGAGCGATTTGGAGTGATCTCGAGATACGCCTACTCCAGAGTGTCACCGATGACCTCCCCGAGGGGTATTTTGCTGTTGGAGAGGAGCGGAAGAAGAAAGAACGTCGCAGGAGCGACGAGGAGGCCAAAACAAGCTGTTTGGGCATTTTTGGTGTCTCACTCGGCCGAGTGAAGGAGTCGCTCGGCCGACCAGCGAGACACCGCTCGGCCGACCTGATCGGACACGCTTTATGTGTGCACTCGGCCGAGCGACGGAAGCCACATCGGCCGAGTGATGAGACCCCGTCCGCCCGAGTGGCGCTCAGACGAAGCCATCCAAAAATCGCCAACTTACTGTTTTTCGTCTGCCTGAGTTTCAGAAGACCCACTCGGCCAAGTGGCAAATGCCGACCGCCCGAGTACTAAGAAGCCATCGGCCGAGTGACGACAACTCACTCGGCCGAGCGACTCCCGAAGTGAAGACCCTCGAAGACCCAGACTTACTGGAAATTTACAGGGTTTCTCACTCGGCCGAGCGACTTTTGTCACTCGGCTGAGTGCGACGCGCTGTCTGTAGCGAAAATTGCGGTTTTCAGGCTGCGCAGGGGCATTTTGGTCATAGTTTTTTGGACGATTTTGGGGGGTATTTAACCCCTGTTTTTACCCTAGGTTAGAGAGCTTTTTCTCTTTAATTTTTGCAACTTTTTAGATTAACTTTTTAGCTTTTATTCTTGTGATTGGAGAGGAGACAAAAGTTGATTTTTGTTGGATTATTGGAAGAACTCCATTGGTTTGTGTCTCTCTCCTCTAAAAATACTATTTTTATTGCTTATCTCAATATTGTGTTGAATTCTCTTGTTAATTTCATTGATTATTTTTGTGTTTGTGCTATGAATTGTGAGTAGTCTCCACGTCTTGGGGCGTGGGGATGAACCCTACGAGCCCAATTTCAGATTTGTGATGAATTGGTGGAAATATTGCTAGAATTGCTATTAGGGTTAGTTTGGGATCGATTTACTACGGATGGCTACGAGTTCATACCGATTTGGATTTGCAAGAGATTGGATCCCAACTCGATAGGAAACCCTAGAAATCCGAATTGGGTTGGAATCGAATTTCCGTAGTATCGGTTTGCAAGAGATTGGACCGATACTAGGGTTTCCGGTTGCAATTCCATGCCAATACCCGTTTGCAAGAGATTGGACGGGTAGGAACTATCCCAACCTAGGTCGTGGCCCGAGTTTGCACGAGAGTGGGCTCGGGGCGCGATTGAACGATGATGTTGATCCTAATGCTAGCTCACCTAGGCTAGGGTTTGCAAGAGATTGGACCCGAACCTAGGATAGCTATAGACCGGCAACAGCGAGAGAGCTTGAGCTAGGTATTACATTCAGTTGCAACTAGTTCATCCAAAATTTTATTCTAGCAATTTTGATACCAATGAATCACATTGACGAGATACGGTGAGTAGCAGGAATTCCCCATTCCCTAGACGTTCTTTATTTGATTTGATATCTTCGTACTTTGTCTGACGATTGTGACAGGATCGCCAAAGGCAAATTCTCTCTTTTCTGTTCTTAATAGCCAGGTTGATTGGAGCAAGCACTTTCATTCGTCCTCCCTGTGTTCGATAACCCGCTCGCCACTACACCGTGCGCCTGCGGTAAAACTACACGGTCGCACTTTTGGGTTACATTCCGGAGCGACCAAGTTTTTGGCGCCGTTGCCGGGGAGGTGATTACGTTTGATCTTACCACCCTAGCTATTTCTTTCTTTTTGTTTTTATTTCATTATTTTTTACCTAACCCTTCCATTGTGCTAATCACTTCTTTGAAACTTTGTTTTCCCGTGCATGAACACGAGATCAACGGCGGACCCTGAAGCTATATTATTTGATCCCGAGATTGAGCGTACTGCGCGAAGAATCAGAGCGGAGAGAAGACAAGATCCGGAAGGGAGGTTTTTGACCAACCCGAAAACTGCGGAACAATTAGCGGCAAGAATGGCGAGGATTATTTCTATTCGAGATAGGCTTCGGCCTAAGACCTCTTCTACGACCTCATCCATTGCCATGCCGGAGTTGGCGGCTGACAAGAACTTTGAGCTGAAGACTGGACTAGTGGTTCTGATGCAGCAGGATCCATTTCATGGGAATGCCCATGAAAATCCCCACTACCACATCCAGCTATTTTTGTCGAAGTGCGCCACATTTCAGATGACGGGGGTCTCCATCGATGCCATCAGACTGCGCCTCTTCCCCTTCACATTAAAAGACAAAGCACTTTATTGGTTGAGGACGCAAGCTGAGGGAGTCTTTACCACATGGGACGAGTTGGCGAGTGCATTCATTGACAAGTTCTATCCGCCCTCCAAGACGGTAAAGATTCGGAGTGTTCTTATGTCCTTTAAGCAAGGACCCCAAGAGACGCTCTATGAGGCTTGGGAGCGTTTCAAAGACCTACAACATCAGTGCCCGCACCATAGCATTGAAGATTGGGAGCTAGTTCATAACTTCTACAATGGTCTCCAACCGGGGACCAAGCAAATTATTGATGCCGCGGCAAATGATGCCATCCTCTCGAAGACTCCCGAAGAAGCTACGGCCCTAATTGAGGAGATGGCCTCAAACAATCAACAATGGAGCGATGAGCGAGGACACTCTACGTCCTCCTTGAAGCTAACTAGCATCTACGAGGCAAAGGCAGTAGCGGAGTTGACAAGCAAGTTTGATTCTCTCCACAAGGTAGTGGAGAGACTGGAGAAGTTTATCACGGAGCCCCAAGGAACCCCTTCCACATCTGCACCAACGAATCAAATGTGTGATTGGCAAGACCAATCTCAAGCTATGTATTTGGGAGGAGATCAAGGAGAGGGATCCTTGGAGAAAGTCCAATATGTCGCGGGGAACCAAGGATATTGGGCCAATCCGGCCACAAGAAATCATCCCGGTTTCTCTTATGCCAACAATGAAGGAGCTTTGAACCCGCTGCAACAACCACCTCAACAAGCTCGACCAACACCACCACCCCAACAACAACACTATCTGCCGAGGGGGCCTCCGCAAAAAAATTTCCAACCGAAGCAACAAGTTCCACCCTATAGGCCGCCCGGATACAATCAAGGGTGGAGAAATCAAAACCCTCCACAAGCTCAACAACGATCCGACTTCGAAGCTAGAGTGGAGGAGTTTATGGTCGAGCAAAAGAAGGTCAATGCTTCCTTGAAGGCGGGCCAAGACTCCCTTACAACCGTTGTGGCACAAATATCGGAGCAATTGGCGTTGCTCAATCGAAACACTCAACAATTGCCGGCTCAACCCGAGCAAAACCCACGGGGCAACACCGGCCACATCAATGCTGTGGTTACCGTTACTACTAGAGGCGGGAAGGATACCACCCCCGCCATGATTCCTACCGAGGAGCCCGTGGAGGAGAATGTAGAGCCAATTGAGCCGGTAGTTGAAGTTGAGAGGGAGAAAGAGCCGCAAGAAAAGGAGAAATCTAGAGCGGAGCAATTGATTGAAGAGAGGCGCTTTATGCCACCGGTCCCATTCCCCCAGAGGCTTGCTAGGGCAAAAATGGAGAAAAGGCTAGCAAAGTTTCTCGAGTATCTGAGAGGGGTTAGCCTCAACATTCCTTTCCTCGACGCCATCGTGGAAATCCCCACATATGCTAAATTTTTAAAGGACTTGATTTCGGGGAGAAAGAGGAAGGAAAAGATTATGCTCGCCGAGGAGGGCTCTTGGTTCACCAAGAGAGAGAAGGAGCCGGCTAAATTCAAAGACCCGGGGAGTTTTCGAATTCCTTGCACTTTGGGCGGCGTCCCTCTACAAAAGGCGTTGGTGGATTTAGGGGCTAGCGTTAGCCTCATGCCTCTCTCCATGTTCCTAAGGCTAAATACCGACACGAAATTGAAGCCCACCGACATGCGGATACAATTAGCCGATGGACGGATCACGAGGCCGGTAGGGATCGCAGAGGACATCCCACTACAAGTCCCGGGGGCTTATGTTTGCCATGTGACTTCGTGATCATGGACGTTAAGGAGGAGGGAGATACGTCATTGATACTTGGACGCCCATTCCTCGCCACCGCCGGTGTCATTATCGACGTGCGAGAAGGTACCCTAACATTGAACGTCGGCAACATCGAGGTGGAGCTTCATATTCCTAAGGCAATGAAACACATGCCTTACCATGAGGAGCTTGACTATATGGACCTCCTTGACGAGGTAATTGAGGAGGTGATCCCCCATTCGATCGGCGCTCTATTCAAAGAAGATTTTGAAGAAGGCCCGGATTTGGACCAAGAAGAGAAGAAAAATGATTCCCCCGACTTCTCCGCTGAAATTGATGAAGGCGACACTGATGTCGCAAGGATTCGAGAGCTCTGCAAGCTCTCGAAATTGAAGTCTCCGAAGAAAGCTCTGCCGATATGGAAATCGGCGTCACCGGTGAAACCGAGGACCGGAGCAAACGCTAGCTTGGGTAGCCTCCCCCCAACACTATTCGAGACGAGAGACCACCGAGGGAGAACACGCCGCCGCAACTTCCGAATCCAAGCGTTCTCCCCGGAAAGTTTGACGGGTGCATCTCATATGCACCAAACATCCCTCATTAATTGAAAATCATAGGGGGTCGAGCTCACGACCTTAAACGAGCGCTTGTCGGGAGGCAACCCGACGGTTATTGCTTTATTTTCACTTTTCTTTTATTTTTGTTTTAGAAATTTTTAGTGTTTTGAGTTGTTCGCCCAAAAATCTTGTGATAACGGGTCCTATTTTTCCTGACAGGAGAGGAGAACGAGGTACCCATCATTAGGAGGATGCACAAGGCAACAAGGAGCGCCCCAGGAAGGCGCTCGATGCTTAGGAGGAAGATGAAATCGACTGGAGGAAGAAAAACAGAGTTTAGAGCCCAAACGAAGACAAACAGCAGAAAACAAGGCTCACTCGGCCGAGTATACTAGTCACTCAGCCGAGCACACAAGTTCGTTCGGCCGAGCCGCTCACGAACGAGGGAAGTCTGCTGTACCCAACTCTCTGTTTATTTTCCTGATTTTAGTATAACTGCTACTCGACCGAGCATATAATTTCACTCGGTCGAGTAAAACTGATACGCTCCTAGGGCGATTCTTGCCGAGTAGCTTGAGCCACTCGGCCGAATGGACTTACTCCACTCAGCCGAGGTTGGCAAGTCCACTCGGCCGAAGCGTAAGCGGGGAGGAATTTTCCATTGAGTTCACTCGGCCGAGTCGTAACTTTTACTATAAATAGGGGCGAGGGTCAGGCGCGTTTTTCGAAACGAACTAAACCGATCGCGCCCTGACCCTTCGCATTCCCAGCACCCGAATCCCCCAAGCTCGCCCGATCGCCCGACCGCCGCCGCCGCTCGGCCACCCTTCGCCTGCCGAGCCGCCGCCGCATCTCGCCCGAGTCGCCGCCGGTGGCCACTGCTCCGGCCGACTCCGGTAACCCCATTTTAGCCTATTTTCTCCTCTTTTGTGTATTTTTCGAGGATCCATGTATCTAACGAACCCCAAACCCAAATTAATTTCAATTTATATCTATTATACCCCTAATGCCCCATACGTTTTGAATATTACTCGCTGATATCTCCGTTTCATGCGCAGGTTATATTTGGGAGCTTAGGGGAGCCCAGGGGAGCTTCCAGGGACTGATTTGGGCTACGTGGAGGCGTCGTCTTCGCACGCTTCCATAGCTTTGCTCTCGCGGCGTGTCGTGGTATATTCTTTCCTTTATTTTACGCACGCCGCATTTTTATTGGTTTTGGTGAGCGCTCGGGGCCCATATGCTGCCCCGGACACGGCCGTGGTCGAGGAGAGCTTCCGCCAAGCGGAAGTGGTCGGATGATGCCGGCCCCTCCCACGAGGTGGAGGACTCTCCTCCGCCTTCTCCACCACACCCCGTTCACCCAGCACGGCCTGCAGGCCCCACACACCCTGCACAGCCTGCAGAGCCCGCACAGCCCATACACCCCGCACAGCCACTCCCTGCCGCTCCACAGCCACCACCTCAGGCTCCACTTATCGGGCCGCTGGGGATCACGTTCCGGAACGACGCACATCGCGTCGCTTTCGAGCGTATCTCCTAGCGCTTGATCGTACCCTCCAGGTTCGCACACTTTGCAGACCTAGGACGCCTGGGGGTACTCGAGGGGATGCTCACGTTGTACGACAACGTGGGCTGGCGAGATTTCTTCCAGTTGTCAACGGACATGTTTATCCGTCCGACACTTGAGGTTCTTAGTTCGATCGCCTAGACCGACGAGGGATGCTCGTTTCGGTTCATGGACCGAGAGTGCCAGGTCACTCTCGGTATGATGAGAGCTTTCTTCTCGTGGCCCGACGTCCCCGGGGCCGACCGAGGTTACACCCCCACCCATATCCCCCCACCTTCTTTCGACGCCGGCGCCTTCTGGGCCCGGATTACGGGTCTTCACGCTGCCTTTGACCCTAGTAGGGCCAATGCCTCGGCCATTGTCCATCCCTGCCTCCGTATAGCTCAGCGCCTTATGGCGACGACCTTTTGGCGAGATATGAGCCGGGTACGATGTCCACACCGGAGCTCTATATGCTCTACGCGATGACACGGCCCAGAGCTCTATCTAGGGATGGCGATGAGTTGGTCCCCGCCGTCGTGATTGATGTCGCGGCTTGGTTTTTGGACCGCATCATCGTATCGGTGGGCGCTCGCTCACCGATATGCTGCGGCGGCCTGATCACCTTGCTCGCCCTTATGACCGGTGAGGATTTTCCAGATGACTTGCGACGAGCACCGGGCCCCACTTCACTGTCCATTGATGTTATGGCCCGGATGAAGATGCTGCGTCTGCACGGTGAGCGACAATGGGTCTGGCTGCACGGCCCTTACGGTGCCGATTATATGATTCTTCCGAGCCCAGCTCAGACTCAGATTGCACCGGCCCAGGTGGACTGGCTCCCTGCGATGGATGTTCTGATCCCAGCCGCATACGTGCTCGAGGCCGAGGAGGCCGAGCAAGCTCACACTGCCCACGCTGCCCCCGCAGACCCTGTTGCACCTGCTGAGCCTGCTGCCCCTGTTGACCCCGTGGCCCCTCAGCCTATCCCTGATATTTCTGCTGCTCCTGACACCTCTGTCCACACTTCTGTCGGTGTCGGGAGTACCCTAGCTGAGCCCACCTCCACTGCTTCCACGCCTGCCACCACCACCACTGGCCCTCTGTCTGCCGAGCCCGTTTCCTCTGCCCACCCGAGCACCCGTCGACTATAGTTGAGTGCGGAGAGCCCTCTTTTGCCACTGCCGTAGAGACCATGGTCTCCACCTCTGTCTCCACCGCTGCAGTATTCTCTGAGAGTGTCATGGCGTCTGTCCACACTTCTGTGTCACCGACCTCTCTGGCCGCCTCGTTGCCACTTTTGTATTCTTCTTTCGTTGCTGCTGCCTCCACTTCTCACCAGCCGGTGCCCCGGCCTCGCACTGAGGCCAGGCCCACACTTGCGAGCGTAGCACCTTTCGTTCCCTTGCCTGCTGAGCCCGTCACCTACGCCACCAGAGTACGCCAGCCCCGACCTTTACAGCCCAGACCGGTTCGTCCCTCTGCACCACCTCCCCCCGACACTGTACTTCAGAGCATTCATGCTCTCGAGGGGGTGGTGAGTGGCCTCAGAGGCGACCTTAGGACCCTGTCCGCCACCGTCACAGCGATGGCTGGCCGCTTTGACCTGCTCCCGCATATTCACTACTGCCTTACCCAGGTCCTGGAGCGACTCCCCCGTGTACCCCCACCGACCCAGCAGGTCACCACCCCCACTCCTACCTATACCCAGCCTGCTTCCACTTCCACACCCACACCCACTCCCGCTCAGCAGCCTGTCCCACCACCACCTCCTCCTCCGCCTCAGGACGGAGACGGCGCAGCCCACCTTCTTAGGCACTCTTGATGCCATCGATTCTTTTTGCCGTTGTGCTGCCCGTCTCTGCTGGGTCCTGATTCATTTTGCCCACCACCCCCTCCCCTCACTGTTTTTGGGTACACATCTTCTTTACATACCTTTATATATCTTTTTTGGGAGAGAGGGAGAGTTTTTGGTGCCACACCTTTATATCTGTATCACTCCTTTATCTGCATGCATCATGTCCGCATCATATTTTCCGTTTCATTATTTTCTTATCTTTCCTCATGCATGCACCCTCACTTACCCCTCACATTACTTGTCTCTCGGTGTGCCACACTTTGCACATTGAGGACACTGTGCCATTTAGCTTGGGGGAGTGAGTTCTCACGTTCTTTTTTGATTTACCACCTTTATTTTTAGTTTTTTCACGCCATTTTCCGCTTTTGCACTTATTTTCATCATTTTTCTTTTATTTTACCATGCATCACGTTTTTCTTATTTTTTTTTGTGCCGCATTATAAATAGTTTTATTTTCCCCTTTATCTTTATTTCTTTTTCATCTCATGCTAGAGATGACTTTTCTGTGATGATGATGACGTGGAGTTAGCTTCTTCTATATGCATGCTATATTTGTCATGTCTTAGATTTTATTTCTGATATAATACGTTGTGACTTGCCTTGCATTTAGAGATAGTAACCCACACTTTTTCCACATGAAAATGGATGAAATTTTATTATTAGCTGAGTCTGAATATTCATATGTATGCTATCGCAGAAAACACACCAAGATTCACCCATTGAATGCTTATATCTGGAGTACCGATTTCTTTTCCTATATCACTTCTATATGCATGATTTGTACATTTCACTTCAGGATGATTGAATGATGTTAGCTATGATAAATCTGGATTAGTTTAGCTTTTTTGTGATCGAGACTGAGTAGATTAGATTACCCTGCTGAAGTTGTCGTGCACGTCTTATAGAGTGAACTGAGAGACATATTTATTTCTTTCTCCACAAATCTTGAACATCATTTCTCTATTTTAAAATCATTGGTGAATCTCCCCTTAGCAATTCTATTATATGGCATTTCCCCCGCTATTAATTCCTAGCTCCAAATTTCCCAAAACCAAAAAAAGAAAAAAAAAATTTCTTGTATGTTCTTACTTCTCTTTGAGTTGGGATCATTGTGTATATATGTTATTTGAAAAAAAAGAGAAAAAAAAAGAGAAAAAGAAAAAGAAAAGAGGAAAGAACCTCAATAAAAGATCCCATCTCATGTTCTCTCTTTCTTTCCCTCTTTTTGTTTTTATTTTTTTTTTGGAGCTTTATAAAAATGGGTATGTGAATATTTTTTATGCCACCACGCTTATAGATAAGCTTGGGGGAGGGAATCCAATGATGTGTGAAAGAGTGACTACTTGACGTTGCACGACAACCTAGGCTAAGTAATATTCTATACTCGGTGAGATTATTTCTAGCTTTACGAAGTCCAGAAATCTATGCCTAGCACTCATTTCATGAAATCCACACTTATCTATTCTTTCTATTCTATTGCGTGATACTCCTATACTCCTCATAGAAAGCATTCAATTGAAAAGTGTGTGATCTGCGATTTGTATACCGCTTTAAATGATTCAGACGATGTTAATTCTAAAATTATTCTGTTTTTCATGATTATATTGTTGTTCGTGGGTTTTCTATTTCTATTTGCACCATTATACTATTATATCGAAATAAAATTCTTTGACATGTGTTTTTCATTCGGTGCATGCTATATGAGTAAGCAAAATCCACGTCCTGAGAAAATGATCTAGCAGCTTCCCTCTTCGCTTCTTTCTTTCTTCTTCGTTTTTATTTCGTTTTCGTTCTTCTTCGTTCTTCGTTTTTTTTCGCCGTTTTAGTTTTCTGAATCCACCGGGTTCGCCTTTTACTTATCTTCCTCGAGGACGAGTAAGAGGTAAGCTTGGGGGATTTTGATCACTCCTTATTTTACACTTTTTTCCCGCATGTTTGCATGCCATTTAGATCGATCAAATCATGTTTTTCACGATATATCGACGATATTGTGATGCTTTTCACGATTTGTTGTTTTTGTCGCATTTAAGGTGATTTGGAGCGATTTGGAGTGATCTCGAGATACGCCTACTCCAGAGTGTCACCGATGACCTCCCCGAGGGGTAATTTGCTGTTGGAGAGGAGCGGAAGAAGAAAGAACGTCGCAGGAGCGACGATGAGGCCAAAACAAGCTGTTTGGGCATTTTTGGTGTCTCACTCGGCCGAGTGAAGGAGTCGCTCGGCCGACCAGCGAGACACCGCTCGGCCGACCTGATCGGACACGCTTTATGTGTGCACTCGGCCGAGCGACGGAAGCCACATTGGCTGAGTGACGAGACCCCGTCCGCCCGAGTGGCGCTCAGACGAAGCCATTCAAAAATCGCCAACTTACTGTTTTTCTTCTGTCTGAGCTTCAGAAGACCCACTCGGCCGAGTGGCAAATGCCGACCGCCCGAGTACTAAGAAGCCATCGGCCGAGTGACGACAACTCACTCGGCCGAGCGACTCCCGAAGTGAAGACCCCCGAAGACCTAGACTTACTGGAAATTTACAGGGTTTCTCACTCGGCCGAGCGACTTTTGTCACTCGGCCGAGTGCGACGCGCTGCCTGTAGCGAAAATTGCGGTTTTCAGGCTGCGCAGGGGCATTTTGGTCACAGTTTTTTGGACGATTTTGGTGGTATTTAACCCCTGTTTTTACCCTAGGTTAGAGAGCTTTTTCTCTTTAATTTTTGCAGCTTTTTAGATTAACTTTTTAGCTTTTATTCTTGTGATTGGAGAGGAGACAAAAGTTGATTTTTGTTGGATTATTGGAAGAACTCCATTGGTTTGTGTCTCTCTCCTCTAAAAATACTATTTTTATTGCTTATCTCAATATTGTGTTGAATTCTCTTGTTAATTTCATTGATTATTTTTGTGTTTGTGCTATGAATTGTGAGTAGTCTCCACGTCTTGGGGCGTGGGGATGAACCCTACGAGCCCAATTTCAGATTTGTGATGAATTGGTGGAAATATTGCTAGAATTGCTATTAGGGTTAGTTTGGGATCGATTTACTACGGATGGCTAGGAGTTCATACCGATTTGGATTTGCAAGAGATTGGATCCCAACTCGATATGAAACCCTAGAAATCCGAATTGGGTTGGAATCGAATTTCTGTAGTATCGGTTTGCAAGAGATTGGACCTATACTAGGGTTTCCGGTTGCAATTCCATGCCAATACCCGTTTGCAAGAGATTGGACGGGTAGGAACTATCCCAACCTAGGTCGTGGCCCGAGTTTGCACGAGAGTGGGCTCGGGGCGCGATTGAACGATGATGTTGATCCTAATGCTAGCTCACCTAGGCTAGGGTTTGCAAGAGATTGGACCCGAACCTAGGATAGCTATAGACAGGCAACAGCGCGAGAGCGTGAGCTAGGTATTACATTCAGTTGCAACTAGTTCATCCAAAATTTTATTCTAGCAATTTTGATACCAATGAATCACATTGACGAGATAGGGTGATTAGCGGGAATTCCCCATTCCCTAGACGTTCTTTATTTGATTTGATATCTTCGTACTTTGTCTGACGATTGTGACAGGATCTTCAAAGGCAAATTCTCTCTTTTCTGTTCTTAATAGCCAGGTAGATTGGAGCAAGCACTTTCATTCGTCCTCCCTGTGTTCGATAACCCGCTCGCCACTACACCGTGCGCTTGCGGTAAAACTACACGGTCGCACTTTTGGGTTACATTCTGGAGCGATCAGAAGGGGATCATCGTGTTCAGGTGACGTTGAATCATCATCACTTATTATTCTCCAAGATTCAGAAGAACTTGACTCATGAGATCGTTTTGGCGGCATGAAGAAACCATAGTACGAAATGCGAGAGTGTTGAGATGAAGAAGAAAATGGAACGACTGACCAAAGGGCAGAGGAATGAAATTTTCCACAAAACCCCAAGTCTACTGATTCCACATATATATAACGATTGGTTATTTTAATCTCAGTCGCTGGATTACATAGGGAAGTGGAACTGACTAAAACGATCTCATCAGACGGCTGGAGTAAAGCATCCGTTCAGATGGCCATAAAATCGTAATGAAGGGCTTACACGGAAACCGAGGTTCTACTTGACTCATTCTCCAGTCTCCACACGTGAGCATTGTTAAGAAGAAATCAGAAAGCATTTAAAATGTCCTGTAGTTCGTACCTCCGAAATGAGATTGTACGAGGTGGCGGTTGTACTTTCCATCATTACGTGGCATACCGATTGGGTCTTGTAACCAATCTATAAATATCTATTGTTTAGTGGCCATTGCACATTCTTTCCAACCTTACGTGGCTTGGCACCCGATCTATTACATCGGGGTCCACCTTTACGGCAGTAATTCTCTCTATTGACAGGGATTCATGTTTATCAGGCAGGAACTGATATAATGGAGCTGGTGCAAGACACACATGGTGTGTAAACCACATGGAAAGTAAATTCCATGAGGTGCCCATTCTTTCTATCCTTACGTGGCTTGGCACCCGAATTTTAACATCGGGGTCCACCTTTATGGCAGTAATTTCCTCTTTTGATAGGGATTTGACCGACGCCCCGATTACGTTGCGACGGCGCGGTGTCGTTTACCGCAAGTTTCATGGTTAGTGTAGGGTGCGGGAATATCGAACTCAGGGAGGCGAGGTTGTGCTTAGGTCAGGTAGGACCTAAATCACCCCGAGGGGCGAGCTAGCCCGAATCGGTGAATGGTTGTCACCAAAGGAAATAAAAGGGTATGAACAGCAAGAAAGAAAACCCGGGACTTTGGTTTCCAACACGACGAGAGACTCTCGCCGATACGACCTACGGGTATGGATATCGATCGGGATTAGGGTCTAATGGTGTGACGTTGCCTATGAAAGTGGTACCGGCGTCCCATGGGCCCGATATTCCGGTCGGTGCCTAGGATGATACACCGGACTTCCCGGATTCGATCAGTGGGCACTCCCGTGTCCATTAACACTGATCGATCTCGAGAGCACTAAGCCCGCAACGATATCTCCCAATGTCTCATCCTGCCGCTCCCGCGTGCTAGGATTCGGCGTCTACGCTAAGGGTGTGAGCTATGGCTAGGGAGTCAACCGCCAAGTTTATTCCCCCTTGGCCCAACGGTCAAAGGCGGTCTTTTTCCCGCCGATGACAATGAAACACCCCACGTAACCGTTAGATTCCTACTCCCTATCGATTTCCTAACCCTATGGACGCATCGGGAAGAGCCCCCGAAGGGGTTTCCACCAAAATCCCAGATTTGGGAACTACTCACAAAAATTCATGAAAAAGCGATCTAAATGAAATTTAACCGTTGGAATCATAATCGGACAATTGCAATGCGGAAGTAATGGAGTAATAAAGACAATACTAAAATTTTAGAAAGATCTGAAAACTTACAAAAGAGTAACAATTACAGCCGTCACAAGGAGATAAAACAGTAGAAAAAATAACAGCCCCCGTTTCTGGAACCCTAGGGGTTCTATTTATAGACCTTCGTATCAACCGATCGGTTGATAAGTCAACCGATCGGTTGATCCATTACAAATTAATAATAGAAAACGGCGAGCTTTCACCCGATCACATGAACCGGTCGGGTGAGTTCTTGAGTGACCAGTTGGATCTTGGAGCAGTCGGGTGAATCGATCGGTTCGATGTCCGTGTCTTCAGCTCTTCTTCTTCAGCTACAGATGAACCGATCGGGTGAGAGTCACCCGATCGGTTGGTGTTTTGCTTCGAGAAAACAGAGAACAGCCCCCGCTGAACCGGTCTGTGAACCGGTCGGGTGACTTCTTTGTGAGCTGCGACAGAGACCGGGTGGTGCACGCGTGCATCACCCGATCGGTTGGAGATGACCAACCGACCGGGTAAGGGGCTGAAAGATGAATTCTTCGACGTTTGACCCCCTGGATCACGCGTGACTTCTCCCGTTGCTCCGGGGACTTGGGATATCATCGTTAAACGTCCCCTACGTGGTCAATCCCCTGCAATCATGGATAAACAAAGAAAAGTAAAAAGAAAACGGGAAAATACACGAAAACGAACAAGAGACGACGGAAAAACACGGAGAAACACAAAAGAAAACGTGCGTGAATATATGAAATATAAACGCACGTCAAAATCCCACAAGCTGAACTCTTCCTCGTCCTCGAGGAAGACGAGTGAGAGTAGGAGCTCTGAAGGGAAAAATAGAGAGGAAGAAAGAAAAAAGAAAACTCTAAACCCTAGATCATCCATCAGAGCCACCAAAATCAGAAACGACACATCAAGAAAGCAAACGCCAAATCACACCACTAAACCTAGGAAAGCGAGTCCAAACAAGTGTCGTGGGTCCACGCGGTGAAGCGCGAGTGAGCGTGGTCGTGTGCTAGCAAATGGTGATGCTTTCTACAATGTGCTATGAGGCTCGATATACACAAATCCAAGAAATGACCCAAAATATCGATCCGAATTGAATTAAGCGGCGAATATAAGTTCAAGCATGCATGAGAAGAGTGAGAATAGAAGCGTATCATGCATCGGGGACTCCACAACTAGGGTTAAGGAAATCACGCCACTATATCCTAGATACTAGCTAAAAAGTTCATAAGCCAAGTTTTTTCGATAACGACGGGGGGTTGAGATGATGTGGAGAAGAACACTCGGTGCAAATTCTCGCCTTCCATTTATTCATGGCGAGTAGGAAAAAATATTCTCACGGAAATTTTTTTTTGGGTTTTGGGCATTTGTATTTTTTTTGGATTTTGGGCTATACACAATTTTTCTTTTCTGTTCTTTTTGGGTTTTTCTTTTCTTTTCTCCTTTTTTTTTTGAATTTTGGGTTTTTGGCTATACACATGTGTACTCTCCCAAGTGGGAGAACGGTACACGACGAGGGGAATTGCACCAAGTAAAACAAAAAAGAAGTCGAAATCTAAACACTCGGGCAAAGGAAACTATTCTTGCTAAATAGAGCATAGGCTAAATGGGTTATCCTAGTCCTTAGTTGTGGAATCCCGACGCATGCGAATTGAAGTATACGATATAAATATAGCATGCATATAGTGGAAACCAATACCGCATATTCAAATCGGAGCATGATAATCTAGGGGTCATTCCTGGACAGGTATATAAAGTAAAATCACAAAGCAGAAGCACACCAAATGCTAGTCACGACACACGACTCACAAAAAGCTAAGTGGACCCGCGATGCGTGAAATGCAAGAGGACTCGAAATCCTAGGGTTAGTGAGTGTGATTATAGATGCAATGCTAGGTGTGTGTGACTTTGTGGCGATTCATCATAGGATTCATCTCTAGGAGAAAGAGCTAAAAAAAGAAGAAAAGAAAAAATAAAAACACGATGAAAACGACACAAAAAACGAAAAAGAAGGACTCAAACGACGCACACAGTGCGACTCCCCCAAGCTGAAGTTTGCATTGCCCTCAATGCAATATGAGTGAGTACGGGAGGGCAATGAAAATGGGGGGGAATACGCACTGACACAAAAAGAAATGAAAACGAGGAAAACACATAGATGAAATTGAAAAAGAAAGAAAGATCAAAATCAAAATCAAACAATACGAAAATAAAAATAAAACCACACGACACGACACTCAAAAAATGAAAAACAAGCACACACTCAAAAATGAGAAAAACAAACAAAACACGACAGCACACCAAAATAGACGTCCCCCAAGCTAGACCAGAAAGTGCTAGCGAAATGATGTGCTCAATGAAATGCAGAGATGTGCAAGGGGGAGTCAAAAACAAAAGAGGTGAAATCAAAAAGCGAGACGCGAATGGTCCCCCCCTCCGACAGAGACAAAGCAGGGCCCCCAAAAGACAGATGGGCACAAATATGGGGGGGGGCAAAAAGGGGGAAAGAAAGATCAAGCAGGGGCACCACCCTCCGGTGGTGGTGACGGGGGCCTGCGCTGTGGACCATGGGTCGTGGGGGGTGGAATGTGGAGCTCGGAGACGTCGGGTGGGTCTTCACGGATGTGGCGAATGAAGCTTTGAAGAAAGGGGAGGTCTCGGTCGACGGACTCCTCGGTTATCCGACCACCCTGCCCAGCTAAGAGGATCATGGCCATGAATCGATCGGCTTGGTCTTGATCGGGGGCAGATGGGTTGGAGGTGGTGGGCTGAGCAGGGGGCTGAGCGCGACGAGTGCGACGGGTGGGCCTAGGGTTCGAAGAGCTGGCGTCGGTGGGTTTAACACGGCGGGGAGGCATTGTGCGGGTGTCTTGTGTGTGTGCGAGTATGTAAAAGTACAATGAATCAAAACAAACACGAAATACGGCCAACGAGCAAATGGAATATCTGGGGTAAAAATAAAATTAAGTAAAGGAGCGAGTTTACCCAAATGAGATGAAGATAGTTGCTTGTAGACGCCCCGATGCTACTCGATTGGAGCACGCTGTGAAGCCGCAGCGATCTCTTCAACAAGTTTCGATGTTTGGGGAGGATGGGTGAAATTTAGGGTTTTGTGTGTAGGGAGATGGCGGGGGAATGGAGGGAAATCGATGGTTGACGGGTAGGGAGATGGCGGGGGAAGACGATCGAGGTTGATCTTGGGGAAGAAAGAAGGCAGGAGCACGAGAGGAGTCGAAATGGCGGCGATTTGGGCGATCGGGCGAGGATGGAAATGAACGGATGTCGGGGGGGTTTATATAGGGTTTTAAGTCGAACCGATCGGGTGACTTGTCACCCGATCGGTTGACGGTTAGGTTGAAATTCTTGCCGAAGAAATGCTACAGGCGAACCGGTCGGGTGACTTGTCAACCGATCGGTTGGCCGCTCCACTCATTTTCCCGAGAAATTAGGGCTGCTCACCCGGTCACGTCAACCGATCGCGCTCGAACTCAACCGATCGGTTGATACTCCCCAAAAATTTCCGAGAGTTCTCCCCAGTTCACCCGGTCTGCCACCCGGTCTCTTCATTACTCAACCGATCGGGTCATATGGGGGCAGATCTCAGCATGTATATGATACATCCCAACCGATCGGGTGAGTTGTCATCCGATCGGTTGGGGCTTGTTTCCTGCAAAAACCAATAGATTTGTTTAATTCCCCGAACGGATGTTCTCGCGGCTGATTTTATATATAAAAATAGATAAAATAAAGTCAGAAATAACACTAAAAAGTGAGCAAAAGTTTAGAGCATGGGTTGCCTCCCATGAAGCGCACTTGTTTAGCGTCGTTGGCTCGACGCCCGCAAGAGATGTTCACGGTGGTTGATACGGGTGATGCCCGAAGTTCGGCATCTCTTCTTCATTGGAGCTGAAGGCACTTGGAGTAGTCAGCGGCTGGAAAAATACTTGCTCGACTACCCTCCCCTTGTTCTTGGGATCCGGGGGCTTTTCCTTGGTGTTGGCGCTTCCCGCCATCTTCTTCAGGATCCGGACTTCGTCTTTAGTGAGGTCCGTGGGTTCTTTCCTCGTTCTCCTCACAGGAGGAGCCTTGGGGAACCCGGGAGGGGTCGTTCTTGCTGCACTCGGTTTTCCAGCAGCTCCTTTGTACTTGGGGCCATCTCCATCTTCTGAATCCCCCAAGTCATCGGGGGGGTTTCTTAAGAGAATCTACCAGGAGCTCTCTTCAACAGCTTTTTCTTCTTCCATCTCCAGCAGATTACACCGAGGGTCGTCTGGGGATCGGGGTACTTCATGGATAACCCCAGATCAAATTCAACTTTTTCTCTGCTGACGTTTAGAGAAAGTTTTCCGTTCTTCACATCAATCAAAACGCCAGCAGTGGCCATGAAAGGCCGTCCCAGGATGATCGGGGTGTGTGCGTCTTCAGGCATGTCCATGACTACAAAGTCCACTGGCACATGCACCCCTTTCACATTGACGGGTAGGTCATCCACAATTCCCACCGGATATTTGACCGACCGGTCAGCTAGTTGTAGGGTCATACCGGTGGGCTCCAAATCACCCATTCTTATCCTTTTGTACATCGACAAGGGCATCAAACTTACACTCGCTCCGAGATCGACGAGTGCACGATGAACCTTTACTGCCCCGATCATGCAAGGAATTGAGAAACTCCCCGGGTCTTTAAGTTTCGGCGGATTTGCCCTCTGGATAAGAGCGCTACACTCCGCCGTCAACACTACTTTCTCTTTTCTAGACCCTCTCGTCACCAAATCTTTCAAGAATTTTGCATCGGAGGGGATTGTTTCGATTGCTTCTAGGAAGGGGATTTGCAGGCTTAGGTCCTTGAACATGGCGAAGAACTTGCCAAATTTCTCATCAATTTTTGCCTGAGCCAACCGTTGTGGAAATGGCACTACGGGTTTATACACTTTCGGGCTCTCTTCCTCCTTCTTCTTCTCTTCTTCAGAGGCTCCCTCTGGAGTCATAGGATTTGATGACGAAGCACCGGCGTCATTTGATTTTTCGGTCGGTCTCTCAACGACCAATGGTGCCTCAGGGTTGCTAGGGGGCACTCTAGTAGGAATTTGTGTCCCGCTTCTCAGAACGATAGCGGACACATTTGCGTGCTCGTGCACGAGTGCCGATGTTTGGGTTGCTCCCCTCGGGTTCACCTCCGGTTGTGGCGGTAATTGGTTTTGTGACCTTGCAAGGTTCGCCACTTGTAACCCCAGCTGGGTTACTTGGTCCGTGAGGGTCCGCTGACCAATTTCCAGCTTTTGGTTGATACTCTCCTGGTTGGTAATATATTGAGTCAAGAGAGACTCAACCGGAGAGACGGCCCTCTGTTGGCCATACTGCTGCTGCTGCTGGAATGGCTGCTGAGTCCTGGGGGCGTAAGATTGTTGCTGAGGTTGTTGCTGAAATGGTTGCTGCTGAACCTGATTCTACTGTGACCTAGCTGGCTGATATGTTTGTTGCTGCGGCTGCTGAGGCGGCGAGGGCTGAAATGGTGGCCGGTAACTGAAGTTTGGGTGGTTTCGGTTGTTTGGAGAGTAGGCCGGGTTGGAATTTGTCCTTGGCGGATACGGCGCATTTCCCGTGGGGTTGTAAAATAGTGCGCTCGCCTGATCCAGCGGTGGTGAGATGTCACCACCGTCGAATTCCCCAAAGAATTCGGACTCCACCACAGAAATTTGCTGTGTACCGGCCCCACCGGCTCCTACCATTAGTGCGGAGATCTGGGTCGAAAGCAAGTCGAACTTGCTTGAAAGTTTGTCGACGTCCTCGACTCTATGTATACCCCCGGATCTGGGTGTGGCTCTCTCGTCACACCGCCGCTCATTGTTGGATGCCATATTTTCCAGAATATGCCCGGCATCCTCCTCGCTCCTAGACATGAAGGAACCCCCAGCCGCGGCGTCCATAGAAGATTTCAGGTCATCCCTCAACCCATTGTAGAACAGATTAATAATCTGCCACTTCGGAAGCTCATGGTGAGGGCATCTTCTTTGCATCTCTTTATATCTCGTCCAAGCTTCATGCAAGGACTCGTGGCTGGCCTGGGAGAAGGAGGAGATCTCACTCCTCAACTTCATGGTCTTCCCCGGAGGAAAGAACTTCGTCAAAAAAGCGTTGGAGAGCTTCTCCCAGGTGTTGAAAGTGTTGGGGTCCTTCCCCCTTAGCCATTGCTTGGCTTTGTCTCGCAAAGAGAAGGGGAACAGCTTCAGACGGATAGCCTCTGTCGTGACACCATTAATCCGGAAGGTGTCACACTTCTCCAAGAAGGAGTCTAGGTGCTCGATCGGGCTCTCCATGGGTGCACCCGCAAACTAGTCCTGCTGGATCCATGTCACTAGAGACGGCTTCAGCTCAAAGCTTTGGGCCGTAATAGCTGGAGATCGGATGGCGGAAGTCGACTCGATGGATGGCATCAAGTACTCCAGCAGAGACTTGTGAGGTGGGGTGTTCTCCTCCATGGATTCGGGATCTTCCCTTCTTCGCTTCTCGACGGCCAAACGCCTAAGGGTGGCGTTAATCTCTGGATCGAGGGGAATCAAGTCGTCAAGACTCCTTGAACTCCTGCGCATGAAAAACAACAAACACCCGTGAAGCGACAAGTGGGAAAGAAACAGATAAAATAAGAAATAAAAATAAGAAAAATAAAAAAGAAAAAGGAGAATGCGAAAATTATCGCGAGGTAGGGATATGGGCTAGACACGAGGGTTCAAGAGATCCTAAAATAACAAGCACGTTGCCTCCCCGGCAATGGCGCCATAAACTTGACCGACGCCCCGCTTGCGTTGCGGCGGCGCGGTGTCATTTACCGCAAGTTTCACGGTTAGTGTAGGGTGCGGGAATATCGAACTCAGGGAGGCGAGGTTGTTCTTGGGTCAGGTAGGACCTAAATCACCCCGAGGGGCGAGCTAGCCCGAATCGGTGAATGGTTGTCACGAAAGGAAATAAAAGGGTATGAACAGCAAGAAAGAAAACCCGGGACTTTGGTTTCCAACCCGACGAGAGACTCTCGCCGATACGGCCTATGGGTATGGATAGCGATCGGGATTAGGGTCTAATGGTGAGACGTTGCCTCTGAAAGTGGTACCGGCGTCCCATGGGCCCGATATTCCGGTCGGTGCCTAGGATGATACACCGGACTTCCCGGATTCGATCAGTGGGCACTCCCGTGTCCATTAACACTGATCGATCCCGGGAGCACTAAGCCCGCAATGATATCTCCCAACGTCTCATCCTGCCGCTCCCGCATGCTAGGATTCGGCGTCTACGCTAAGGGTGTGAGCTATGGCTAGGGAGTCAACCGCCAAGTTTATTCCCCCTTGGCCCAACGGTCAAAGGCGGTCTTTTTCCCGCCGAAGACAATGAAACACCCCGTGTAACCATTAGATTCCTACTCCCTATCGATTTCCTAACCCTATGGATGCATCGGGAAGAGCCCCCGAAGGGGTTTCCACCAAAATCCCAGATTTGGGAACTACTCACAAAAATTCATGAAAAAGCGATCTAAATGAAATTTAACCGTTGAATCATAATCGAACAATTGCAATGCGGAAGTAATGGAGTAATAAAGACAATACTAAAATTTTAGAAAGATCTGAAAACTTACAAAAGAGTAACAATTACAGCCGTCACAAGGAGATAAAACAGTAAAAAAAATAACAGCCCCCGTTTCTGGAACCCTAGGGGTTCTATTTATAGACATTCGTATCAACCGATCGGTTGATAAGTCAACTGATCGGTTGATCCGTTACAAATTAATAACAGAAAACGGCGAGCTTTCACCCGATCACATGAACTGGTCGAGTGAGTTCTTGAGTGACCGGTTGGATCTTGGAGCAGTCGGGTGAATCGATCGGTTCGACGTCCGTGTCTTCAGCTCTTCTTCTTCAGCTACAGATGAACTGATCAGGTGAGAGTCACCTGATTGGTTGGCATTTTGCTTCGAGAAAACAGAGAACAGCCCCCGCTGAACCGGTCTGCGAACCGGTCGGGTGACTTCTTTGTGAGCTGCGGCAGAGACCGGGCGGTGCATGCGTGCATCACCCGATCGGTTGGAGCTGACCAACCGACCGGGTGAGGGGCTGAAAGATGAATTCTTCGACGTTTGACCCCCTGGATCACGCGTGACTTCTCACGTTGCTCCGGGGACTTGGGATATCATCGTTAAACGTCCCCTACGTGGTCAATCCCCTGCAATCATGGATAAACAAAGAAAAGTGAAAGAAAACGGGAAAATACACGAAAACGAACAAGAGACGGCGGAAAAACACAGAGAAACACAAAAGAAAACGTGCGTGAATATATGAAATATAAACGCACGTCAGGATTCATGTTTATCAGGCGGAACTAATATAATAGAGCCGGTGCAAGACACATGCGATGTGTAAACCACATGGAAAGTAAATGCCCATTAGGTGCCCGATCTTTCTTGCCTTAAAGTGGCTTGGCACCCGATCTTTTACATCGGGGTCCAACTTTACGGCAGTAATTCTCTCTATTGACAGGGATTCATGTTTACCAGGCATGAACTTATATAATGGAGCCGGTGCATGGCACACGATGTGTGTAAACAACATGGAAAGTAAATGCCCATGAGGTGCCCGTTCTGCCCAACCTTACGTGGCTTGGCACCTGATCTTTTACATCGGGTTCCACCTTACGGCAGTAATCCTCTCTATTGACAGGGTATCATGTTTATCAGGCGGGAACTGATATAATGGAGCCGGTGCAAGACACACACGGTATGTAAACCACATGGAAAGTAAATGCCTATGAGGTGCCCGTTCTGTCCAGTTATAAGTGGCTTGGCACCCGATCTTTTACATTGGGCTCCACCTTCACGACAATAATCCTCTCTATTGACAGGGTATCATGTTTATCAGGCGGGAAATGATATAATGGATCCAGTGCAAGGCACAAGCGGTGTGTAAACCATATGGAAAGTAAATTCACATGAGGTGCCCGTTCTTTCCAGCCTTACGTGGCTTGGCACCCGAACTTTTACATCCGGGTCCACCTTTACAACAGTAATTTTCTCTATTGACAGGGAGTTATGTTTATCAGGCAGAAACTGAAATAATGGAGCCGGTGCAAGGCACACGCGGTGCGTAAACCACATGGAAGGTAAATGCCCATGAGGTGCCTGTTCTTTCCAGCCTTACGTGGCTTGGCACCTGAACTTTAACATTGGGGTCCACCTTTACGATGATAATCCTCTCTATTGACAGGGATTCATGTTTATCATGCGGGAACTGATATAATGGAGCCGGTGCAAGACACACGCAGTGTGTAAATCACATTGAAAGTAAATGCCCATGAGGTGCCCGTTCTTTCCAACCTTACGTGGTTTGGCACCCGATCTTTTACATCGGGGTCCGCCTTTATGGCAGTAATCGTCTCTATTGACAGGGATTCAAGTTTATCAGGCGGGAATTGATATAATGGAGCCAGTGCAAGACACAAGCTATGTGTAAACCACATGGAAAGTAAATGCCCATGAGGTGCCTGTTTAGTCCAGCCTTACGTGGCTTGGCACCCGATATTTTACTTCGGGCTCCACCTTTACGGCAGTAATCCTTTGTATTGATAGGGTATCATGTTTATCAGGCGGGAACTGATATAATGGATCCAGTGCAAGGCACACGCGGTGTGTAAACCCACTGGAAAGTAAATGCCCATGAGGTGCACGTTCTTTCCAGCCTTACGTGGCTTGGCACCCGAATTTTTACATTGGGGTCCACCTTTACGACAATAATCCTCTCTATTGACTGGGATTCATGTTTATCAGGCGGGAACTGATATAATGGAGCCGGTGCAAGGCACACACGGTGTGTAAAACACATGGAAAGTAAATGCCAATGAGGTGCCCGTTCTGTCAATCCTTACGTGGCTTGGCACCCGAACTTTTACATCGGGCTCCACCTTTTCGGCAGAAAGTCTCTCTATTGACAGAGGTTCAAGTTTATCGGGCGGGAACTGATATAATGTAGCCGGTGCAAGACACACGAGGTGTGTAAACCACATGGAAATTAAATGCCCATGAGGTGCCCATTCTTTCAAGCCTTACGAGGCTTGGCACCTGATCTTTTACCTCGGCCTCCACCTTTACGGCATTAATTCTCTCTATTGATAGGGATACATGTTTATCAGGCAGGAACTGATATAATGGAGCCGGTGCAAGACACACGCGGTGTGTAAACCACATGAAAAGTAAATGCCCATGAGGTGCTCGTTCTGTCTAGCCTTATGTGGCTTAGCACCGAACTTTTACATCGGGGTCCATCTTTACATCAATAATCCTGTCTATTGACACGGATTCATGTTTATCAGGCGGGAACTGATATAATGAAGCCGGTGCAAGATACACGTGGTGTGTAAACCACATGGAAAGTAAATGCCCATGAAGTGCCTGTTCTGTCCTGACTTACGTGGCTTGGCACCCGATCTTTTACATCGGGCTCCACCTTTGCGGCAATAATTCTCTCTATTGACAGTGTATCACGTTTATCAGGCGGGAACTGATATAATGGATCCGGTGCAAGGCACAAGAGGTATGTAAACCATATGGAAAGTAAATGCTCATGGGGTGCCCGTTCTTTCCAGCCTTACGTGGCTTGGCACTCGAACTTTTACATCGGGGTCCACCCTTACGGCAGTAATTCTCTCTATTAACATGGATTCATGTTTATCAGGTGGGAACTGATATAATGGAGCAGGTGCAAGGAACACGCGGTGTGTAAACCACACAGAAAGTAAATGCCCATGAGGTGCACATTCTGTCCAGCCTTACGTGGCTTGGCACCCGGTATTTTACATCAGGGTCCACCTTTACGGCAGTAATTCTCTCTATTGAGAGGGATTCATGTTTATCAGGCGGGAACTGATATAATGGAGCCGGTGCATAACACACGCGGTGTGTAAACCACATGGAAAGTAAATGCCCATGAGGTGCCTGTTCTGTCCAGCCTTACTTGGCTTGGCACCCGATCTTTTACATCGGGGTCCACCTTTACGGTAGTAATTCTCCCTATTGACATGGATTCATGTTTATCAGGTGGGAACTGATATAATGGATCCAGTGCAAGGCACACGCGGTGTGTAAACCACATGGAAAGTAAATGCCCATGAGGTGTCCGTTCTGTCCAGCCTTACGTGGCTTGGCACCCAAACTTTTACATCGGGGTCCACCTTTACGGCAGTAATCCTCTCTATTCACGGGATTCATGTTTATCAGGCGATAACTGATATAATGGAGCCGGTGCAAGACACACACGGTGTGTAAACCACATGGAAGGTAAATGCCATGAGGTGCCCGTTCTTTCCTGCCTTACGTGTCTTGGCACCCGAACTTTTAAAATGTGGTCCACCTTTACGACAGTAATCCTCTCTATTGACAGGGATTCATGTTTATCAGGCGGGAACTGAAATAATGGAGCCGGTGCAAGACATACGCAGTGTGTAAACCACATGAAAAGTAAATGCCCATGAGGTGCCCGTTCTATCCAGCTGTACGTGGCTTGGCACCCGATCTTTTACATCGGGCTCCACCTTTACGGCAATAATCCTCTCTATGGACAGTGTTTTGTGATTATCAGGTAGGAACTGATATAATGGAGCTGGTGCAAGACACAACCGGTGTGTAAACCACTTGGAAAGTAAATGCCCAAGAGGTGCCCATTTTGTCCAGCCTTACGTGGCTTGGCACCTGATCTTTTACATCGGGCTCCACTTTTACGGCAGTAATCCTCTCGATTGACAGGGTATCATGTTTATCAGGCGGGGACTGATATAATGGATATAGCGCAATGCACACGAGGTGTGTAAACCACCTGGAAAGTAAATGCCCATGAGGTGCCCATTCTTTCCAGCCTTACGTGGCTTGGCACCCGAACTTTTACATCAGAGTCCACTTTTACGTCAGTAATCCTCTCTATTGACTGGGATTCATGTTTATCAGGCGGGAACTGATATAATGGAGCCGGTGCAAGGCACACGCGGTGTGTAAAACACATGGAAAGGAAATGCCCATAAGGTGCCCATTCTGTCAAGCCTTACTTGGCTTGGCCCCGAACTTTTACATCGGGCTCCACCTTTACGGCTGTAATTCTCTCTATTGACTGGGATTCAAGTTTATCAGGCGGGAACAGATATAATGGAGCCGGTGCAATACACACGTGGTGTGTAAACCACATGGAAAGTAAATGACCATGAAGTGTCCATTCTGTCCAGCTTTACATGGCCTGGCACCCGAACTTTTACATCAGGGTCCACCTTTACGGCAGTAATCCTCTCTATTGACAGGGATTCATGTTTATCAGGCAGAAACTAATATAATGGAGTCGATGCAATGCATATGCGGTGTGTAAAACACATTGAAAGTAAATGCCCTAGAGGTGCCTGTTCTGTCCAGCCTTACGCAGCTTGGCACCCGAACTTTCACATCGTGGCCCACCTTTATGGTATAATCCTCTCTATTGACAGGGATTCATGTTTATCAGGCAGGAACTGATATAATGGAGCCGGTGCAAGACACACGCGGTGTGTAAACCACATGGAAAGTAAATGCCCATGAGGTGCTCGTTCTGTCTAGCCGTTCGTGGCTTGTCACCCAATATTTTACATCGGGCTCCACCTTTATGGCAGTAATCCTATTTATTGACAGTGTTTCGTGATTATCAGGTGGGAACTAATATAATGGAGCCGGTGCAAGACACAAGTGGTGTATAAACCACATGGAAAGTAAATGCCCATGAGGTGCCCGTTTTGTACAGCCTTACGTGGCTTGGCAACTAATCTTTTACATCGGGCTCCACCATTACGACAGTAATCCTCTCTATTGACAGGGTATCATGTTTATCAGGCGGGAACTGATATAATGGATCCAGTGCAAGGCACACGCGATGTGTAAACCACCTGGAAAGTAAATGCCCATGTGGTGCCCGTTCTTTCCAGCCTTACGTGGCTTGGCACCCGAACTTTTACATCGGGGTTCACCATTACGGCAGTAATCCTCTCTATTGACAGGGATTCATGTTTATCAGGCGGGAACTGATATAATGGAGCCGGTGCAAGACACACGCGGTGTGTAAAACACAAGGAAAGTAAATGCACATGAGGTGCCCGTTCTGTCCAGCCGTATGTGGCTTGGCACCCGATCTTTTACATCGGGCTCTACCTTTACGTCAGTAATCCTCTCTATTGACAGGGGTTCAAGTTTATCGGACGGAAACTGATATAATGGAGCCGGTGCAAGACACACGCGGTGTGTAAACCACATGGAAAGTAAATGCCAATGAGGTGCCCATTCTTTCAAGCCTTATGTGGCTTGGCACCTGATCTTTTACCTCGGCCTCCACCTTTATGGCAGTAATCCTCTCTATTGACAGGGATTCATGTTTAGTAGGCAGGAACTGATATAATAGAGCCGGTGCAAGACACACGCGGTATGTAAAGTACATGGATAGTAAATGCCCATGAGGTGCCCGTTTTGTCCAGCCTTATATGGCTTGGCGCCCGAACTTTTGCTCCGGGATCCATCTTTACAGCAGTAATCCTTCCTATTGACAGGGATTCATGTTTATCAGGCGGGAACTAATATAATGGAGCCGGTGTAAGACACAAGCGGTGTGTAAACCACATGGAAAGTAAATGTTCATGAGGTGCCTGTTCTATCCAGCCTTACGTGGCTTGGCACCCGATCTTTTACATCGGGCTCCACCTTACGGCCGTAATTCTCTCTATTGACAGTGTATCATGTTTATCAGGCGGGAACTGATATAATAGAGCAGTGCAAGGCACAAGTGGTGTGTAAACCACATGGAAAGTAAATGCACATGAGATGTCCGTTCTTTCCAGCCTTACGTGGCTTGGCACCCGAACTTTTACATCGGGGTCCATCTTTACGGCAGTAATTCTCTCTATTGACATGGATTCATGTTTATCAGGAAGGAACTGATATAATGGATCCAGTGCAAGGCACACGCGGTGTGTAAACCACATGGAAAGTAAATGTCCATGAGGTGCCCGTTCTTTCCAGCCTTACGTGGCTTGGCACCCAAACTTTTACATCGGGGTCTACCTTTACGGCAGTAATCCTCTATATTGACAGGGATTCATGTTTATCAGGCGGGAACTGAAATAATGGAGCCGGTGCAAGACACACGAGGTGTGTAAAACACATGGAAAGTAAATGCCCATAAGGTGCCCGTTCTGTCCAGCTGTATGTGGCTTGGCACCTGATCTTTTACATCGGGCTCTACCTTTACGGCAGTAATCCTCTCTATTGACAGGGGTTCAAGTTTATCGGGCGGGAACTGATATAATGGAGCCGGTGCAAGACACACGCGGTGTGTAAACCACATGGAAAGTCAATGCCCATAAGGTGCCCATTCTTTCAAGCCTTATGTGGCTTGGCACCTGATCTTTTACCTCGACCTCCACCTTTACGGCAGTAATCCTCTCTATTGACAGGGATTCATGTTTAGTAGGCAGGAACTGATATAATGGAGCCGGTGCAAGACACACGTGGTATGTAAACCACATGGAAAGTAAATTCCTATGAGGTGCTCGTTTTGTCCAGCCTTATGTGGCTTGACACCCGAACTTTTGCATCGGGGTCCATCTTTACAGCAGTAATCTTTCCTATTGACAAGGATTCATGTTTATCAGGCGGGAACTGATATAATGGAGCCGGTGCAAGACACAAGCGGTGTGTAAACCACATGAAAAGTAAATGCCCATGAGGTGCCTGTTCTATCCAGCCTTACGTGGCTTGGCACCCGATCTTTTACATCGGGCTCCACCTTACGGCCGTAATTCTCTCTATTGACAGTGTATCATGTTTATCAGGCGCGAACTGATATAATGGAGCAGTGCAAGGCACAAGCGATGTGTAAACCACATGGAAAGTAAATGCCCATGAAATGCCCGTTCTTTCCAGCATTACGTGGCTTGGCACCCGAACTTTTACATCGGGGTCCATCTTTACGGCAGTAATTCTCTCTATTGACATGGATTCATGTTTATCAGGAAGCAACTGATATAATGGATCCAGTGCAAGGCACACGCGGTGTGTAAACCACATGGAAAGTAAATGCCCATGAGGTGCCCGTTTTGTCCAGCCTTACATGGCTTGGCACCCAAACTTTTACATCGGGGTCTACCTTTACGGCAGTAATCCTCTATATTGACATGGATTTATGTTTCTCAGGCGAGAACTGATATAATGGAGCCAGTGGAAGACACAAGCGGTGTGTTAACCACATGGAAAGTAAATGCCCATGAGGTGCCCATTCTTTACAGCCTTACGTGGCTTGGAACCCGAACTTTTACATCGGGGTCCACCTTTACGGCAGTAATTCTCTCTTTTGACAGGGATTCATGTTTATCAGGCAGGAACTGATATAATGGATCCAGTGGAAGGCACACGCGGTGTGTAAACCACATGAAATGTAAATGACCATGAAGTGTCCGTTCTGTCCAGCTTTACATGGCCTGGCACCCGAACTTTTACATCGGGGTCCACCTTTACGGCAGTAATCCTCTCTATTGACAGTGTATCTTGTTTATCGGGTCGGAACTGATATAATGGATCCAGTGCAAGGCATAAGCGGAGTGTAAACCACATGGAAAGTAAATGCTCATGAGATGCCCGTTCTTTTACATCGGGGTCCACCTTTATGGCAGTAATTCTCTCTAATGACATGGATTCTTATTTATCCGGAGGGAACTGATATAATGAAGCCGGTGCAAGACACACGCAGTGTGTAAACCACATGGAAAGTAAATGCCCATGTGGTGCCCGTTCTTTCCAGCCTTATGTGTCTTGGCGTCCGATCTTTTACTTCGGGCTCCACCTTTACGGCAGTAATCCTCTCTTTTAACAGGGATTCCGGTTTATCAAGCGAAAACTGATATAATGGAGCCAGTGCTGGGCACACGTGGTGTGTAAACCTAATGAAAAGTAATCCTCTTTATTGACTGGGTTTCAGGTTTATCAGGCAGGAACTGATATAATGGAGCCGGTGCAAGACACAAGCAGTGTGTAAACCACATGGAAAGTAAATGCCGGTGATGTGCCCATTCTTTCCAGCCTTACGTGGCTTGGCCCCCGATCTTTTACATCGGGCTCCACCTTTACGCAGTAATCCTCTCTATTGACAGGTTTTCATGATTATCAGGCGGGAACTGATATAATGGAGCCGGTGCAAGACACAAGCGGTTGTAAACCACATGGAAAGTAAATCCCCATGAGGTGCCCGTTCTGTCCAGCCTTACGTGGCTTGGCACCCGATCTTTTACAACGGTGTCCATATTTACAACAGAAATCCTCTCTATTGATAGGGATTCATATTTATCAAGCGGAAACTGAAATAATGGATCCGGTGCAAGGCACACATAGAGTGTAAAGAACATGTAAAGTAAATGCCCAAGAAGTGCCCGTTCTGTCCAGCCTTACGTGGCTTGGCACCCGATCTTTTACATCGGGGTCCACATTTACGGCAGTAATTCTCTTTATTGACAGAGATTCATGTTTATCAGTCGGGAACTGATATAATGGAGCCGGTGCACGACACACATGGTGTGTAAACCACATGGAAAGTAAATGTCCATGAGGTGCCCATTCTGTCCAGCCTTACGTGGATTGGCACCCGATCTTTTACATTGGGCTCCACCTTTACGGCAGTAATCCTCTCTATTGACAGGGTTACATGTTTATCAGGCGGGAACGGGTATAATGGATCCGGTGCACGACACACACGGTGTGTATACCACATGGAAAGTAAATGCAAATGAGGAGCCCGTCCTGCCCAGCCTTACGTGGCTTGGCACCCTATCTTTAATATCAGGCTCCACCTTCACGGCAGTAATCCTCTCTATTAACAGGGTATCTTGTTTATTAGGCGTGAACTGATATAGTGGAGCCGATGCAAGACACACACGGTGTGTAATCCACATGATGAGGTGCCCGTTCTGTCCAGCCTTACGTGGCTTGGCACCTGATCTTTTACATCGGGCTCCACCTTTACAGTAGTAATACTCTCTATTGACAGGGTATCATGTTTATCAGGCGGGAACTGATAAAATGGAGCCGGTGCAAGACACACGCGGTGTGTAAACCATATGGAAAGTAAATGCCCATAAGGTGCACGTTCTGTCCAGACTTACGTAGCTTTGCACCCGATCTTTTACATCGGGCTCAACCTTTACGGTAGTAATCCTCTCTATTGACATGGTATCATGTTTATTAGGCGGGAACTGATATAATGGATCCAGAGCAAGGCACAAGCGGTGTGTAAACCACATGGAAACTAAATGCCCATGAGGTGCCCGTTCCTTCTAGCCATACGTGGCTTGGCACCCGAACTTTAACATTGGGGTCCACCTTTACGGCAATAATTCTCTCTATTGACAGGAATTCATGTTTATTAGGCGGTAACTGATATAATGGAGCCGGTGCAAGGCACACGCGGTGTGTAACCCACATAGAAAATAAATTTCCAAGAGGTGCACGTTCTGTCCAGCCTTACGTGGCTTGGCACCCGATCTTTTGCAACGGGGTCCACATTTACGGCAGTAATCCTCTCTATTGACAGGATTCATGTTTATCAAGCGAAAACTGATATAATGGAGCCGGTGCAAGACACACACGGTGTGTAAACCACTTGGAAAGTAAATACACATGAGGTGCCCGTTCTTTCCAGCCTTACGTGGCTTGGCATCCGAACTTTTACATCGTGGTCCACCTTTACGGCAGTAATCCTCTCTATTGACAGGGATTCATGTTTATCAGGCGGGAACTGATATAATCGAGCCGGTGCAAGACACACACGGTGTGTAAACCACATGGAAAGTAAATGCCCATGAGGTGCCCTTCTGTCCAGCTGTACGTGGCTTGGCACCAGATCTTTTACATCGGGCTCCACCTTTACGGCAGTAATCCTCACTATTGACAGTATTTCGTGATTATCAGGAGGGAACTGATTTAATGGCGCTGGTGCAAGACACAAGCGGTGTGTAAACCACATATAAAGTAAATGCCCATAAGGTGCCCATTTTGTCCAGCCTTACGTGGCTTGGCACCTGATCTTTTACATCGGGCTCCACCTTTACGGCAGTAATCCTCTCTATTGACAGGGTATCATGTTTATCAGGCGGCAACTAATATAATGGATCCAGTGCAAGGCACACGCGGTGTGTAAACCGCCTGGAAAGTAAATGCTCATGAGGTGCTCGTTCTTTCCAGCCTTACGTGGATTGGCACCTGAACTTTTACATCGGGTTCCACCTTTACGGCAGTAATCCCCTCTATTGACTGGGATTCCTGTTTATCAGGCGGGAACTGATATAATGGAGCCGGTGCAAGGCACAAGTGGTGTGTAAAACACATGGAAAGTAAATGCCCATGAGGTATCCGTTCTGTCCAGCCTTACGTGGCTTGGAACCTGAACTTTTACATCGGGCTCCACCTTTATGGAAGTAATCCTCTCTATTGACAGGGTATCATGTTTATCAGGCAGCAACTGATATAATGGATCTAGTACAAGGCACACGCGGTGTGTAAACCACCTGGAAAGTAAATGCCTATGAGGTGCCCGTTCTTTCCAGCCTTACGTGGCTTGGCACCTGACCTTTTACATCGTGGTCCACCTTTACGGCAGCAATCCTCTATATTGACAGGGATTCATGTTTATCAGGCAGGAACTGATATAATAGAGCCGGTGCAAGACACACGCAGTGTGTAAACCACATGGAAAGTAAATGCCCATGAGGTGCCCGTTCTATCAAGCCGTACGTGGCTTGGCACCTGATCTTTTACATCGGGCTCCACCTTTGCGGCAGTAATCCTCTCTATTAACAGTGTTTCGTGATTATCAGGTGAGAACTTATATAATGGACCCGGTGAAAGACACAAGCCGTGTGTAAACCACATGGAAAGTAAATGCCCATGAGGTGCCCATTTTATCCAGCCTTACGTGGCATGACACCCGATCTTTTACATCCGGCTCCACCTTTACGGCAGTAATTCTCTCTATTGACAGGGTACCATGTTTATCAAGCGACAACTGATATAATGGATCCAGTGCAAGGAACACGCAGTGTGTTAACCACCTGGAAAGTAAATGCCCATGAGGTGCACGTTCTTTCCGGGCTTACGTGACTTGGCACCCGAACTTTTACATCAGGGTCCACCTTTAAGGCAGTAATCCTCTTTATTGACTGGGATACATGTTTATCAGGCGGGAACTGATAAAATGGAGCCGGTGCAAGGCACACGCGGTGTGTAAACACATGGAAAGTAAATGCCCATAAGGTGCCCGTTCTGTCCAGCCTTACGACGCTTGGCACCCGAACTTTTATATCTGGCTCCACCTTTACGACAGTAATCCTCTCTATTGACAGGGTATCATGTTTATCAGGCGGCAACTGATATAATGGATCCAGTGCAAGGTACACGCGGTGTGTAAACCACATGGAAAGTAAATACCCATAAGGTGCCCGTTCTTTCCAGCCTTACATGGCTTGGCACCCGAACTTTTACAACGGGGTCCACCTTTACGGCAGTAATCCTCTCTATTGACAGAATTCATGTTTATCAGGCGGGAACCGATATAATGGAGCCGGTGCAAGACACACACGGTGTGTAAACCACTTGGAAAGTAAATGCCCATGAGGTGCACATTCTTTCCAACCTTACGTGGCTTGGCACCTAAACTTTTACATCGTGGTCCACCTTTACGGCAGTAATCCTCTCTATTGACAGGGATTCATGTTTATCCGGCGAGAACTGATATAATAGAGCCGGTGCAAGACACACGCAGTGTGTAAACCACATGGAAAGTAAATGCCCATAAGGTGCCTGTTCTGTCCAGCCGTACGTGGCTTGGCACCCGATCTTTTACATCGGGCTCCACCTTTACGGCAGTAATCCTCTCTATTGACAGTGTTTCGTAATTATCAGGCGGGAACTGATATAATGGAGCCGATGCAAGACACAAGCAGTGTGTAAAACACATAGAAAGTAAATGCGCATGAGGTGCCCATTCTGTCCCGCCTTACGTGGCTTGGCACCCGAACTTTTACATCGGGCTCCACCTTTACAGCAGTAATCCTCTCTATTGACAGGGTATCATGTTTATCATACGGCAACTGATATAATGGATCCAGTGCAAGGCACACGCGGTGTGTAAACCACCTGGACAGTAAATGCCTATGAGGTGCCCGTTCTTTTCAGCCTTACGTGGCTTGGCACCCGAACTTTTACATCGTGGTCCACCTTTATTGCAGTAATCCTCTCTATTGACAGGGATTCATGTTTATCAGGCAGGAACTGATGTAATGGCACCGGTGCAAGGCACATGCCGTTTGTAAAACACATGGAAAGTAAATACACATGAGGTGCCCGTTCTGTCCAGCCGTACGTGGCTTAGTACCCGATCTTTTACATCGGGCTCCACCTTTACGGCAGTAATCCTCTCTATTAACAGTGTTTCGTGATTATCAGGCAGGAACTGATATAATGGAGCCAGTTCAAGACACAAGCAGTGTGTAATCCACATGGAAAGTAAATGCCCATGAGGTGCCCATTTAGTCCAGTCTTACGTGGCTTGGCACACGATCTTTTACATCAGGCTCCACCTTTACGGCAGTAATCCTCTCCATTGACATGGTATCATGTTTATCAGGCGACAACTGATATAATGGATCCAGTGCAAGGCACACGCGGTGTGTAAACCACCTGGAAAGTAAATTACCATGAGGTGCCCTTTCTTTCCAGCCTTACATGGCTTGGCACCCAAACTTTTACATCGGGGTCCACCTTTACGGCAGTAATCCTCCCTATTGATTGGGATTCATGGTTATCAAGCAGAAACAGATATAATGGTGCCGGTGCAAGGCACATGCGGTGTGTAAAACACATCGAAAGTAAATGCCCATGAGGTGCCCGTTCTGTCCAGCCTTACATGGCTTGGCACCCGAAATTTTACATCGGGTTCCACCTTTATGGCAGTAATCCTCTCTATTGACAGGGTATAATGTTTATCAAGTGGCAACTGATATAATGGATCCAGTGCAAGGCACACGCGGTGTGTGAACCACCTGGAAAGTAAATGCCCAAGAGGTGCCTGTTCTTTCCAGCCTTACGAGGCTTGGCACCCGAACTTTTACAATGGGGTCCACCTTTGCGGTAGTAATCCTCTCTATTGACAGGATTCAAGTTTATCAGGCGGGAACTGATATAATGGAGCCGGTGCAAGACACACACGGTGTGTAAACCACTTGGAAAGTAAATGTCCATGAGGTGCCCGTTCTTTCCAATCTTACGTGGCTTGGCACCTAAACTTTTACATCGTGGTCCACCTTTACGGCAGTAATCCTCTCCATTGATAGGGATCCATGTTTATTAGTCGGGAACTGATATATTAAAGTCGGTGCAAGACACACGCGGTGTGTAAACCACATGGAAAGTAAATGCCTATAAGGTGCCCGTTCTGTCCAGCCGTACTTGGCTTGGTACCCGATCTTTTACATTGGGCTCCACTTTTACGGCAGTAATCCTCTCTATTGACAGTGTTTCGTGATTATCAGGCGGGAACTAATATAATGGAGCCGGTGCAAGACACAAGCGGTGTGTAAACCATAAGGAAAGTAAATGCCCATGAGGTGCCCGTTTTGTCCAGCCTTACGTGGCTTGGCACCCGATCCTTTACATCGGACTCCACCTTTAAGGCAGTAATCCTCTCTATTGACAGGGTATCATGTTTATCAGACGGCAACTGATATAAGGGATCCTATGTAAGGCACAAGCGGTGTGTAAACCACCTGGAAAGTAAATGCCTATAAGGTGCCCGTTCTTTCCAGCCTTATGTGGCTTGGCACCCGAACTTTTACATCGGGGTCCACCTTTACGGCAGTAATCCTCTTTATTGACTGGGATTAATTTTTATCAGGCGGTAACTGATATAATGGAGCTGGTGCAAGGCACACGCGGAGTGTAAAACACGTGGAAAGTAAATTCCCATGAGGTGCCTGTTCTGTCCAGCTTTACGTGACTTGGCACCCGAACTGTTACATTGGGCTCCACCTTTACAGTAGTAATTCTCTCTATTGACAGGGATTCAAGTTTATCGGGCGGGAACTGATATATTGGAGCCGGTGCAAAACACACGTGGTATGTAAACCACACGGAAAGTAAATGCCCATAAGGTGCCCATTCTTTCAAGCCTTACGAGGCTTGGCACCCGCTCTTTTACCTCGGCCTCCACCTTTATGGCAGTAATCCTCTCTATTGACAGAGATTCATGTTTATCTGGCAGGAACAGATATAACGGAGCTGGTGCAAGACACACACATTGTGTAAACCACATGGAAAGTAAATGCCCATGAGGTGCCCGTTCTGTCGTAAAGGGCTCCACCTTTACGGCAGTAATTCTCTCTATATTGACAGTGTATCATGTTTATCAGGCAGGAACTGATATAATGGAGTCGGTGCTAGGCACAATCGGTGTGTAAACCACATGGAAAATAAATGCCTATGAGGTGCCCGTTCTTTCTAGCCTTACGTGGCTTGGCACCCGAACTTTTACATCGGGGTCCACCTTTACGGCTGTAATTCTCTTTATTGACATGGATTCATGTTTATCAGGCAGGAACTGATATAATGGGTCCACTGGAACAACACGCGGTGTCCACATGGAAATTAAATGCCCATAAGGTGTCTGTTCTATCCTGCCTTACGTGGCTTGGCACCCGAACTTTTACATCGGGGTCTACCGTTACAGCAGTAATCCTCTCTATTGACATGGATTCATGTTTATCAGGCAGGAACAGATATAATGGAGCCAGTGCAAGACAAATCGGTGTGTAAACCACATGGAAAGTAAATGCCCAAGAGGTGCCCGTTCTTTACATCCATACGTGGCTTGGCACCCAAACTTTTACATCGGAGTCCACCTTTACGGTAGTAATTCTCTCTATTGACAGGGATTCAAGTTTATAAGGCATGAACTGATATAATGGATCCAGTGCAAGGCACACACGGGTGTGTAAACCACAAGGAAATAAATGACCATAAGGTGTCCGTTCTGTCCAGCCTCACGTGGCTTGGCACCCGAACTTTTACATCGGGGTCCATCTTTATGGCAGTAATCCTCTCTATTGACACGGTATCATGTTTATCGGGCGGGAACTGATATAATGGATCTAGTGCAAGGCACAAGCGGTATGTAAACCACATGGAAAGTAAATGCCCATGAGGTGCCAGTTCTTTCCAGTATTACGTGGCTTGGCACCCGAATTTTACATCGGGGTCCACCTTTATGGCAGTAATTCTCTCTATTGATAGAGGTTCATGTTTATTGGGCGGGAACTGATATAATGGAGCCGGTGCAAGAAACAAACGGTGTGTAAACCACATGGAAAGTAAATGCCCATGATGTGCCCGTTCTATCCAGCCTTACGTGGCTTGGCACCCGATCTTTTACCTCGGTCTCCACCTTTACGGCAGTAATCCTCTCTATTGACAAGATATCAAGTTTATTTGGCGGGAACTGATATAATTGATCCAGTGCAAGGCACAAGTGGTGTGTAAACCACATGGAAAGTAAATGCCCTTGAGGTGCCCGTTCTGTCCAGCCTTACGTGGCTTGGCACCTGATCTTTTACATCGGGGTCCACCTTTACGGCAGTAATCCTCTCTATTGACAGGGATTCATGTTTATCAGGCGGGAACTGATATAATGGAGCCCGTTCAAGGCACACGCGGTGTGTAAACCACATGGAAAGTAAATGCACATGTGGTGCCCGTTCTGTCCAGCCTTACGTGGCCTGGCACATGATCTTTTACATCGGGGTCCATATTTACGACAGTAATCCTTTCTATTGACAGGGATTCATGTTTATCAGGTGGGAACTGATATAATAGAGCCGGTACAAGACACACGTGGTGTGTAAACCACATGGAAAGAAAATGTGTAGGATCATGTCAAAACAGTGTTAGGATCGAGAAATAAAGTTGAGACTTACGCTTGCGTATGCGGCACGGTAGTCTCGGAACTTTGCCTTCGGATTCGCCACGACGGATCGAGTCTTCTCACGAACGGAGTAAGGCTACTAAATCCACAATCTAAATCTCTACTCTACTTTTAGATTAAGAACTTGGATAAAGAGAGAGGAAGGATTTCGCCAGAGCTTCGCTAGAATGAAATGCATGCAAGAATGCCATGCAAAAGTGTTAGGAAATGGCTAACCCTTGGGTCTTATTTATAGCCCCCAAGGTAGTTATTTTAGGAGCAATTGTTCCTTTGGAACAATTTAACTAAGGTGTACCATCGTACATGGCATATTATAAGCTTAAGTTGTACCATATGCATGGTACAACATAAGCTTAAGATATTACCCCTTTATTAGCCATATGTCGCATGCATTTATGCACATATAATGCGACTTTCCCATCAATCTAGAGATCCTCTCCGCAAGGGAACATATTCCCTTTGCGCATGACTTCGTGTACGCGACATTCGAGGTCCGTATTCCCTCGTACATCCCCTACAAGGGTGTACTAACGTCTTCCATATCCAACATCTCCCACTCACACTTGAGGGGATTGTAAGAGAACGTCTTTCTCTTAGTTCTTTCATCTATCATACCGAGAAATAGACTGTGCGACCGTCATGCGCGTAGATTCTGTTGTTGTGCACTTGTTAGAGATACACAACGACCTCGAAGGTGCAAAGTTGAGTAGTTCAACGCATGCTTTACCCTAGATTATTTCTTCACATTTCTTATACTTTATATTAAACAATTGAATCCCATCTGGATTACAATTGGCTGGCCAGCTTTGAATCATTAAAGTCCAAATGTGAATATGAAATCAATCTTCCTCTTCTTGCGAACCTTCTGATCTTGACTTGATTCGCTTTTCTAACGTGCCCCACCGAGCCGAATTATCATAGCCCATTAGCAACACGCTAAGATAGCGATCATCTCGTCAAATCTAAAGGAACCAATTGGAGTCCTTGAGGGTAAGAGTTAAGACCCGTATGGCCTTTGAGTCTCACATAATAGCAAACACTATTGCTACTAACTCAGTGGTCGAAATGCATACGTGGTATGAACACGTATTACAACATCACTCCTTTCCCAGGGAGAGTATGTCTTAATGATGTTGTACGGATGAAAGATCAGACACCACAGTGCCTATCTTTTGAGTCCCCTTACTACTCATGAAATATTCCCGGACTCTCATCCTGCATAAGACAGATAGGATTTAAAAAATCCTATGAGATCTCTTTCAAATATCCTTGTGATATAGATCTCAGATCTTTTGTAAGCATCCATATGATGCAGATCTTTCATTCGACTATTTTGTTTAAGTCACGACTCTAAATCATTTAATGATTTTGACTTTAAACTAGTCTCATCTCTATCTTATCCATCTGATAAGATAAGGCGGTTGCTCATGTGAGAGAGCCAACCTTAATCTGTCTGACATACACACAATAAAATAGCTGAGACTTAAACACAAATGTACATAAAATCATTTGTAAGAAACTTGTATGCAAATTAAACTTTGATCTTCTATAGACATGTGAAATATTATATGATACAGCTCAGCACCTACGCATTTCCATAGATGATAAGTGTTTGAAAAAACACATCTCTGGGGATCGCCTTAGTAAGGGGATCCGCTATCATCTTATGCGTGGATATGTATCCTATGTCTACTTCCTTCCGTTTGTCATAGTTCTTCGCAAACTTGAATCGAATATCAATGTGTTTGGTCTTATAATGAAATTTTAGGATCTTTGACATAGGCAATCGAAGAATGACTATCATTGTATATAGGAACAGTGCTTGAGTCAGTGGCATCCGTCAGCCTGTCTAAGAATTTCCTAAGCCAAACAGCTTCTTGGACCGCCATGCCGAATGCTACAAATAGCATAATGCATAGTCCGCAGTCCCTTTGAGGTACCTTAATATCCTCTTCACCGCTTTCCAGTGTGCCTGTCCTGGGTTGGATTGGTAACGGCTTACCATACCAACAGCATAGCAAATGTCCGGTCTGGTACACATCATGGCGTACATCAGACTCCTGACAGCACTGGAGTATGGAACCTTTTCCATAGCTTTCTTTTGGATCTTTGGGACACATTTCCAAACATAGACCCTCGCCTTTGGAGGAAAAAAGCACGACAGGAGAGAAAAATCTCTTCGTAGTTTATTCCTTCCTGTTGCGTGAAACCTTTCGCAACAAGGCGAGCTTTATATTTCTCGATGGAGCCATCAGCCTTATGCTTGATTTTGAGAACCCACTTGTTCACAATGGCTCTACGTCCCTTAGGTAAATCAACCAAGTCCCAGACTTGGTTTGTTTTCATGGATTGAAGTTCTTCTTCCATCGTTGCTATCCATTTATCTTTAGCAGGGCATGTGACGGCCTGTTTGAAATTTGCAGGTTCGTCATCATCTTGTAGTAATGTCATGAATGTTTGAGGAAATTCATCCTCAAATCTCAGAGGTGTTAGCCTCGTTCGATTACTACGTCTTGCTTGAGTTTGATCACTCCCACTTGGAATGATATCACTCCCACTTGGAATAACATCACTCCCACTCGGAATAGGATTGGTATCGTTCGTATCATTCATATGTGAAGTTTGAAACATATTTTCTTTTTCACCAAGAATTCTCCCACTCGAACGTTCCGATCCTTCTTGATCCCAAGTCTCAAACAAGGATAAGTCTTGACTTATCTCACCCTGTCTTGGAAACTCGTTTTCCAAGAAGACAACATCCCTCGATTCGAATTCTATAAGACCCCCATTGTCCTCTTGACCGACGAAAACATATCCTTTGGAGTTTTTAGCGTATCGGATGAAGATACACTTCCTCCCACGTGGCCCAAGTTTGCCATATTTGTGAGAGGATAAATGTGCATAAGAGGCACAACCCCAAGGTTTTAGAATGCTTAAGTCTGGAGTTCTATTGTTCCACAACTCATAAGGAGTAGAACTTACCGACTTCGAGGGTACACGGTTTAAGATGAATGCTGCCGTCAATAATGCATCACCCCCAAAGGTGATAGGCAAATTTGCCTGAGACATCATTGATCGGATCATTTCCATCAATGTCCTATTTCTTCTTTCCGCAACACCGTTTTGTTGCGGAGTATAAGGCATAGTTATTTGATGAACTATGCCTTTTTCATCACAGAGTTCCTTAAAACTCGTTGATTGATATTCTCCACCCCGATCGGTTCGCAAGACCTTTATCTTGCGATTTAGTTGATTTTCCACTAAACTCATATAGTTTTTGAAGCAAGTTAAAGCTTTATGTTTGTGGGAAATCAAATAAATGTGACCAAAACGGGTGAAGTCATCAATGAAATAGGACTTCCCGTGTCTTGTCTTAACATTCATTGGACCACAAATGTCCGAATGGATAAGCTGTAATGGAACTTCGGCCCTTGTGCCAGTTCCAAATGGCTTGCGACAAGTTTTCCCTACAAGACAATGTTCGCAAGTTGACATTTCAAATTTTGAAACATTAGATAGCAAGCCACTTTTGGCAAGTCTATCCATTCTAGTTGGTCCAATGTGACCAAGTCTTGCATGCCAACAAATGATCTCAGATTCAGAGTTAGAAGCATTTGTCAAATGGAAACTTTCATTAATAGAAGAAGAATCATCACACATAGTGTTTAATACAATCAATCCATTACAAACATTACCCGACCCAACTAAAGAACTATTACAAACAAGGTCAACATTTTTTTTATAGAACCTCCATTCATAACTTAAAGACTTTAACATGACCACGGATACGATATTCCTTCGAATATCTGGAGCAAAGAGGAAGTCATGCAATAATAGAGTCCGGCCGTTGTCGAGAACAAGCTTGCATGTTCCGACGCCCTTGACTTTAACACGAGTGTTGTTACCGACGTATATCCACTTTGTTCCTTGAGTTATCCTTTGATACTCTACGAAGAACCTTCTGTCCTTCGCTACGTGGTCTGTGGCCCCTGAATCAATCAACAAAAATAGTTAGATTCAGCAAGAAACATGGAACTAGAAACACATATGTAACTAGCCCTACAAGTTACCTTATCACTTCCATCCGTACACGTACGGGCGAAGTGACCGTACTTGTTGCACTTAAAGCACTTGATCTTCTTCAAGTTTTTTTTCTTTGAGTGCACATTCTTTTGCCACTTTGTCTTCTTTGAGGTTTCCGGTTCTTGCTTTCGTTCATTCACAAACCTTAAGCGTTTATTATTCCGCTTATTTCCTCCATGTGAGGAACTAGTGGCCATGTGCACTTCTGCACTAGGTTTTGCTGCTTGAATTCGCTCTTCCTCGAGTTCGAGGTGTTTAGATACATCGCTTAAAGTTTTAATGCACTCATTATGAGTGAGGTGCATTTTCATGTTATCCCAGCTATCTGGGAGTGAACGAATGACTGCTTGGATCTGCTGTTCGTCAGATAGCGTAAGACCCGCGTCCTTCAATTCAGCTATGAGATTCGCCATGTGGCGGAGATGCTTTTTCATAGAATGATCTCGCCGCATCTTGTACAAATCAAATTGAATATTTAAGGAGCGGAGTTTGGTAACCGAAGTTCCACGAAACTTTATTTCTAGCTCAGACCATATGTCTTTGGCTAGGTCGAATTCCCGAAATAGACGCATTATGTCATTGTCCATTGCGGACAGTAACGTAATACGTGCTATTTTGTTCTTTCGAGTCCAAGTCTCATAAGCTTCCCGGTCCCTCTTGTGTTGGGCCGTATTGCCCAACTCAGGTTCTTCCATTATGTTTTGGAGTGTTTCAAGCACATCTTGCTCCTCCAAAACATATTGGATTTTTATTGACCAAATTTTATAATTGTCGCCGTTGAGCTTTTCACCTTTGTTAAGCTCTGCGAAAATGTTCTTAGAAGCGGTAGACATATTCGAATCAAAAAACTGCAAAGAAAATGAAAAACACGATCAAAATTCTATGCATAAAGTTTCGATTCTTTAAACACTTGATAAGTTCCTTGGATGCGCTGAAATGTTACTCTAGAATCGAGAAGTTCACTACGTTCCCAACTACCATCTAGAAGTAACTTTCAAAGTATCCCTCTTACTTATCTTAAGTAAAAAGAAATCAGAAACGATACCCGTATGGTACCAGCAGCGGAAAAATACTTTTGAAAAACATATCTTTCAAAATGGAATAGGTGAGAGTTTGCGCAAAGAATTTTAGCGCAACAATTGCCAAGCCACGAGACCTGTTCTACACACCCATGGGTTAGATAACCATGGCCGGATCGTGGTAGGACTTGGAATTCTAAATTGCGCTATCCCGATTAAGGACGGGACATAACCTATTTGAAAACGCCTTTTTCAAAAAATTTGAAAATACATTGGCTAATCTCCGTAGAGTAGAGCACAACGTCTATAAGTTCATTGGCTAATCTCCGTAGAGTAGAGCACAATGACATGGCTAATCTCGCATGAAGTAGAGCATTACGGCTAATCTTCAAGGAGTAGAGCACAATTTCATAAGTACATTGGCTAATCTCCATAGAGTAGAGCACAATGACCTGGCTAATCTCGCATGAAGTAGAGCATTACGGCTAATCTTCAAGGAGTAGAGCACAATTTCATAAGTACATTGGCTAATCTCCGTAGAGTAGAGCACAATGACCTGGCTAATCTCGCATGAAGTAGAGCACTATGGCTAGTCTTCAAGGAGTAGAGCCCAAGTTAAAAAAAACTTCATAAAATGTTAGCCCCGTATGGGCTAATCGGCACATTCGTGTTTGACCAAGGCCTTTTGACACCCCGTATGGGCTAGTCGGCAAATTCGTGATCGACCTAGACCTTTCGCTGGATTGGTCGACCAAAACACCCAAATTGGTCGACCAAAAATTGGTCTTCATCACTCTCGGCCAGTGCCGATCAGACCGGCCCTCGGCCAAAGAACAACCGCTGCCAGGGCCGACCGTGGCACTGGCAGCGGCCAGGCCCTGGCCTCTGCCAGGGCCGGGGCCGGCCAGGCCCTGGCCGGCGACCAGGGCCCCTGCCATGGCCTCGGCCAGGGCGGCCAGGCCCTGGCCTGAGGCCAGGGCGCTGCCCTGGCTCCTGCCAGGGCGGCCTGGCCACTGGCCAAGGCCAGGGCCCCTGCCCTGGCCTCAACCAGGCCCTGGCCTCGGCCAGGCCCTGGCCTAAGGCCAGGGCGCTGCCCTGGCCCCTGCCAGGGCGGCCTGGCCCCTGGCCGGGGCCAGGGCCCCTGCCCTGGCCTCGGCCAGGCCCTGGCCTGGGCCAGGGCGCTGCCCTGGCCTCTGGCAGGGCGGCCAGGCCCCTGGCCGGGGCCAGGGCCTGAGGCCAAGGCGCTGCCCTGGCCCCTGCCAGGGCGGCCCTTTAGCCATGGCCGGTCTCCCCCCTTTCATGGGATGGCCGCATGCACTCTTCCCCCTTGATGGGGTGGTCGCCGGTGGTTATTGGCCGTAGCCAACCTCCTCCGCATGGGGAGGGGGGTGCATGGCCTTCATAGCCCATTTGGCCATGGCGCACATGCACTAAAATTCATCTTCTCCGATGGAGATAACTACCATCATCTTCCTCGATGAAGCACCCGTTCGTCGATGAAGCACCCGTTCGTCGAGAAATTAGTTATTTCCTAATGGCCGTGTGCCAAAAATGAAAAATAACATACTACGTGAACGGTCGGTTCTTCCCGTCACGGAGAGTTCCTACCATATCCGTAATGATAGGAGACCCTAACGTGAAAAGAACAACCGTTGCGTTCTCTCCGTCACGAAGCGTTCCTACCATATCCGTAATGGTAGGAGACCCATTCGTGAAAAAGACAACGACTCGTTCATAGTTTCGACGGGGCGGCGGTTTGACCGGGGCGAACCCGTATGGCTCTGATACCAATGTAGGATCCTATCAAAACAGTGTTAGGATCGATAAATAAAGTTGAGACTTACGCTTGCGTATGCGGCACGGTAGTCTCGGAACTTTGCCTTCGGATTCGCCACGACGGATCGAGTCTTCTCATGAACGGAGTAAGGCTACTAAATCCACAATCTAAATCTCTACTTTTAGATTAAGAACTTGGATAAAGAGAGAGGAAGGATTTCGCCAGAGCTTCGCTAGAATGAAATGCATGCAAGAATGCCATGCAAACGTGTTAGGAAATGGCTAACCCTTGGGTCTTATTTATAGCCCCCAAGGTAGTTATTTTAGGAGCAATTGTTCCTTTGGAACAATTTAACTAAGGAGTACCATCGTACATGGCATATTATAAGCTTAAGTTGTACCATATGCTTGGTACAACATAAGCTTAAGATATTACCCCTTTATTAGCCATATGTCGCATGCATTTATGCACATATAATGCGACTTTCCCATCAATCTAGAGATCCTCTCCGCAAGGGAACATATTCCCTTTGCGCACGACTTCGTGTACGCGACGTTCGAGGTCCGTATTCCCTCGTACATCCCCTACAAGGGTGTACTAACGTCTTCCATATCCAACAAAATGCCCATGAGGTTCCTGTTCTGTCCAGCCTTACGTGGCTTGGCACCCGATCTTTTACATTGGGCTCCACCTTTACGGCAGTAATTCTCTCTATTGACAGTGTATCATGTTTATCAGGCGGAAACTGATATAATGGAGCTGGTGCAAGGCACAATCGGTGTGTAAACCACATGGAAAATAAATTCCCATGAGGTGCCCGTTCTTTCCAGCCTTACGTGGCTTGGCACCAGAACTTTTACATCGGGGTCCACCTTTACGGCAGTAATTCTCTCTATTGACATGGATTCATGTTTATCAGGCAGGAACTGATATAATGGATCCACTGCAAGGCACACGCGGTGTGTAAACCACATGGAAAGTAAATGCCCATGAGGTGTCCGTTCTGTCCAGCCTTACGTGCCTTGGCACCCAAACTTTTACATCGGGGTCTACCGTTACGGCAGTAATCCTCTCTATTGATAGGGATTCATGTTTATCAGGCGGGAACTGATATAATGGAGCCAGTGCAAGACAAATCGGTGTGTAAACCACATGGAAAGTAAATGCCCATGAGGTGCCCGTTCTTTACAGCCTTACGTGGCTTGGCACCTAAAGTATTACATCGGGGTCCACCTTTACGGCAGTAATTCTCTCTATTGACAAGGATTCAAGTTTATCAGACAGGACCTGATATAATGGATCCAGTGCAAGGCACACGCGGTGTGTAAACCACATGGAAAGTAAATGACCAAGAGGTATTTGTTTTATATAGCCTTACGTGGCTTGGCACCCGAAATTTTACGTCGGGGTCCACCTTTTTGGCAGTAATCCTATCTATTGACAGGGTATCATGTTTATCGGGCGGGAACTGATATAATGGATCCAGTGCAAGGCACAAGCGGTGTGTAAACCACATGGAAAGTAAATGCCCATGAGGTGCCAGTTCTTTCCAGCATTACATGGCTTGGCACCCGAAATTTTACATCGGGGTCCACCTTTATGGCAGTAATTCTTTCTATTGATAGGGATTCATGTTTATTGGGCGGGAACTAATATAATAACCGGTGCAAGAAACAAGTGGTGTGTAAACCACATGGAAAGCAAATGCCCATGATGTGCCCGTTCTATCCAGCCTTACGTGGCTTGGCACCCGATCTTTTACCTCGGGCCCCACCTTTGCGGCAGTAATCCTCTCTACTGACATGATATCAAGTTTATCTAGCGGGAACTGTTATAATGGATCCAGTGCATGGCACAAGCGGTGTGTAAACCACATGCAAAGTAAATGCCCATGCGGTGCCCGTTCTTTCTAGCCTTACATAGCCTAGCACCTGATCTTTTACATCGGGCTCCACCTTTACGGCAGTAATCCTCTCTATTGACAGGGTTTCATGTTTATCAGGCGGGAACTGATATAATGGATCCGGTGCACGACACACACGGTGTGTAAACCACATGGAAAGTAAATGCAAATGAGGTGCCCGTTCTGTCCAGCCTTACGTGGCTTGGGACCCGATCTTTTACATCGGGCTCCACCTTCACGACAGTAATCCTCTCTATTAATATCATGTTTATCAGGCGGGAACCGATATTGTGAAGCCGGTGCAAGACACACACGGTGTGTAAACCACATGTAAAGTAAATACCCATGAGGTGCACGTTCTATCCAGCCTTACATGGCTTGGCACCCGATCTTTTACATCGGGCTCCACCTTTACGGCAGTAATCCTCTCAATTGAAAGGGATTCATGTTTATCTGGTAGGAACTGATATAATGGAGCCGATGCAAGACACACGCGGTGTGTAAACCACATGGAAAGTAAATGTCCATGAGGTTCCCATTCTGTCCAGCCTTATATGGCTTGGCACCTGATCTTTTACATCAGGCTCCACCTTTACGCCAGTAATCCTCTCTATTGACAAGGTTTCATGTTTATTAGGCATGAACTGATATAATGGAGCCGGTGCAAGGCACACGCGGTGTGTAAACCACATTGAAAGTAAATGGCCTAGAGGTGCCCGTTCTTTCCAGCCTTACGTAGCTTGGCACCTGAACTTTTACATCGGGGTCTACCGTTACTGCAGTAATCCTCTCTATTGACAGGGATTCATGTTTATCGGGCAGGAACTGATATAATGGAGCCAGTGCAAGACAAATCGGTGTGTAAACCACATGGAAAGTAAATGCCCATGAGGTGCCCGTTCTTTATAGCCTTACGTGGCTTGGCACCCGAAATTTTACTTCGGGGTCCACCTTTACGGCAGTAATTCTCTCTATTGACAGTGATTCAAGTTTATCAGGCAGGAACTGATATAACGGATCCAGTGCAAGGCACACACGATGTGTAAACCACATGGAAAGTAAATGACCATGAGATATCCGTTCTGTCCAGGCTTACGTGGCTTGGCACCCGAGCTTTTACATTGGGTTCCACCTTTATGGCAGTAATCCTCTCTATTGACAGGGTATCATGTTTATCGGGCGGGAACTGATATAATGGATCCCGTGCAAGGCACAAGCGGTGTGTAAACCACATGGAAAGTAAATGCCCATGTCACGACCCGCTTCCCTAAAATGGAGGCGAGACGTGAAAAGGTCCGCACGGGAGTGGAGCTGTGAAACCCCAAACCCGATAAGCGTCCACAATACATAAACAGGTCCCTGTAACCACAACAGAATAACAATAATAACACAAGGCGGGACTGAAATAAAATTCCACATCTCACAAATTGTCCAACATCAACAAAAGTCCAACATCCAGAAAAGCCACCAGGCTAAAAGAAAAGAGTCTAAAGGCCCAGAACAAGGCCAACAAAAACAACAACAACAACAAGTATGGGTGCTACGCACCGATAACAAAACAACTGTCTAATAAAAGTAAAACACAACGAAGACACTAGGACTGGTCCCCAGTGTCCACGTACTCCCCGTCAAACACAAGCTCGGGCTCGGCGTCAGCAAACACCTCGTCCTCAACAAGGTACTCGGGCTCAGGATCTAACATGTGTCACCCAAAAGAGTAAAGGGGCACATGTCAGCAAGTCTAAAAGACTTGAGCAAGGAAACTGAAAATAAGGCTCTAGCAACCTAGCAGTTTAGTATGCATGACATGGCAGTTATAACATGAGTGCACAATTAAAACATGGCAAGACAATTTGTACAAGGGAACAATTTATCGGGACAAGACAAGAGTAGCCAAGCTACTATCAATTCAATCAATTCACATTTTGTAGGTGTTTACGCCCTTCGCTGAATGGTATAACATTTCAGACCGATCGGCACTAAACACTACCCAATACCCACACGATATGGAGCCTGGGGTCCCCGCACATGGAACTCAGCTAGTGAGCCTGGGGTTGCCCCGCACATTGAGCTCGCATTCTCAGTTCACAATTCAATGCATTTCGAGCGTTGGGGTTAGCAACTCATTATGCTCGCTTCTGGCCACGAGCCAGGAACACAAGTATCGTAGCAAAGCTACGCAATCATAGCAACACCTAAAGAATGCGAGGTCATGACAATTTATTTGCATACCGTTAATTAAATTAAACGTGACTGGTGAAATGCAATGACATGAACATATTCGCGTACCGTTAATTGAAAGTAAACATGACATGGAAATTGTGCAACATGCTAAATGTCGGAACTAGCTTCATTGTCAAGCTAGTTCCCCAATTTGCGCCTAGGCGAGTATCATTTCGTCGCCTAGCCTCTTTTACGTCTACAACAAGCAAATGGCCTAAAACATGGCCTAAACCCTAAGTGGCAAGTTTCACTTGCCTAGCACCGGGGATGACGACCACTTCGTCACACGGATGCCAATCTACGGGGGAAACGCTGTTTTGGGGGAGCAATCAACAAACAACATGAATTTTATTAGGGTTTTCATAAAATTATAAATAGGCTATGAAAACAACGGTAGATCGATTTCTTACCAAGAGGAGATGGAAGAAACACTCCGGGGAACCCTAGGATCAGATCTGGAAAAGTTTGGAGAAGTTTGGGGAAACTAGGGTTTTGGGGGATTTGGGGATTTTGATGGGTTTTGGTGAGATTTTGGGGAAGATGAGAGGTAGATGGAGTGAATGGATGGTTTGGATGATGGATTTAGGGCTTGGAATGAAGAAATGGAGCTTGGAGGAAGATGGGGGCTGAAGGGGGAAGATTTTAGGGTTTTGGGTCGTGTTGGAGAAGAAGAAGTCGTTTGGGTTGGGTTTAAATAGGTTGAGCTGGCGGCTGCCCAGAAATTAGGGTTTTAACACTAGTTAGTCGGTCAAAGAGCAACCACTGACCGACTAGTTTGGCAACTAGTCGGTCGGTTGACCAACGCAGACCGACTAAGTGCAAACAGTAACTCCTGAACGAAAATAGGATTCTAGAGTTAGTCGGTCCATGAACAAATACTGACCGACTAGTTTAGCATCTAGTCGGTCGATGAACATTCTTAGACCGACTAAGAGTAAACAGTAGCTGATACACAAATAAGATGATGAGTTAGTCGGTTAAAGAAGCATTGCTGACCGACTAGTTTGCAACCTAGTCGGTCAACCAACGTTCTTAGACCGACTAACGATAAACAGTAACTCCTGAGAAATTTAGAAAGCTAACTAGTCGGTCCAAGAAGGATTTCCGACCGACTGGATCGTCATCTAGTCGGTCGGTGGCCCTTCTCACACCGGCTAATGAGCACCAAAAGTTCCGACACGGAGCGCGGGGCCCCGGGGTCGATCCCTAAGACTCCTAGGCTTGATCTAACAGTTAGATACGACCGTTATGAAGTCCGTCACGAGTGACACACTTCGAAATCGACAATCCTAAGGAAGAAACGAGAAAATAAGACGAATCGATCGAAAATGAAATCTACGGAGACGAAAAGCACACAAGAGGAGAAAATCCACCAAAACATATATTATATTATATTAAATCCAGATACATGAAAAGCAGTCGTTACATCCTCCCCAACTTAAGAAAAATTCCGTCCTCGGAATTTCCAAACACTCACGAGTCCGGAAACAAAAGTGGGAAACGCTCTCGCATCTCATCCTCATTCTCCCAAGTAGACTCTCCAGGTGAGCCGTGTCGCCACATCACCCTCACAAGATTGACAATCTTGTTCCGAAGCGATTTCTGACGCCTGTCCAGAATCTGCACTGGATGCTGGTCATACGTCATATCGGGGCGAACGGTAATCTCCGAAAAATCCACCGCATGAGACGGATCGCTAATGTATCGACGAAGCTGCGACACATGGAAAACATTGTGAACTCCTTCCAAAGATGGCGGCAAGGCCAAGCGAGAAGATACCTCGCCAACCCTCTCCAAAATGTCAAACAGTCCAATGTATCGCGGGCTCAACTTTCCACGCTTCCCGAAACGAATCACACCACGATTCGGGGAAATCTTCAAGAACACATGGTCGTCCGGCTGAAACTCCAAAGGACGACGTTTAGCATCCGCCCAATGCTTAAAACGGTCCTGAGCAATTCTCAACCTCTCCCGAATATTCCTGACGATATCCACGGCCTCCACGATCATCTCAGGTCCCAACAACTCCCGATCACCAACGTCATCCCAACTCAATGGCGATCGACATTTCCTCCCATAAAGAGCGGCGAAAGGCGCCATGCCAATACTCGCCTGGAAGCTGTTGTTGTAGGAAAACTCCACCAAGAACTTCTCTTCCGCATCCCACCAATTCCGAGCATTATCCTTGAGTTGCCTCTTCGCCAAATCAACCCATCCAGCCGGGGTGATCTTGGCCATCTTCAGATTGTCCTCGACGTTCCGAATCCACTCATTGGCAGCCAGAGGACCCTCAGAACCATCAAAATAAGCGGGACCCAGCTCCCAAAATTGCTTCGCTCCTGGCTCAGAGCGAGGGGCATCCGGAAGAGCCCGGGCAGCTCGAGCAAGTGGAGCATTCTGGACTTGCAGAAGCACGCCCTGCTGCACTTGCATCATCTGGAGCATCATCCGCATCATCTCACCGCTGGTGGGTTCCCGCTCAGGCTCCTCATCATGAGGGACCGCGCCACTACCCCCACCACGGGTGAAACGTCTTCCTGCCATCTAGTGACACAGAAAACGAATCAGATTAGACTCATAGCTTATGACTCGGACGTCGAACTCAATTTATTGGACATTCTAATATTATTAACGCTATTCCAAAAGTCGCAGTTACAGAGGGACCTGCATGGGCCACCAACAAAACCTGTCACGACCCGCTTCCCTAAAATGGAGGCGAGACGTGAAAAGGTCCGCACGGGAGTGGAGCTGTGAAACCCCAAACCCGATAAGCGTCCACAATACATAAACAGGTCCCTGTAACCACAACAGAATAACAATAATAACACAAGGCGGGACTGAAATAAAATTCCACATCTCACAAATTGTCCAACATCAACAAAAGTCCAACATCCAGAAAAGCCACCAGGCTAAAAGAAAAGAGTCTAAAGGCCCAGAACAAGGCCAACAAAAATAACAACAACAACAAGTATGGGTGCTACGCACCGATAACAAAACAACTGTCTAATAAAAGTAAAACACAACGAAGACACTAGGACTGGTCCCCAGTGTCCACGTACTCCCCGTCAAACACAAGCTCGGGCTCGGCGTCAGCAAACACCTCGTCCTCAACAAGGTACTCGGGCTCAGGATCTAACATGTGTAACCCAAAAGAGTAAAGGGGCACATGTCAGCAAGTCTAAAAGACTTGAGCAAGGAAACTGAAAATAAGGCTCTAGCAACCTAGCAGTTTAGTATGCATGACATGGCAGTTATAACATGAGTGCACAATTAAAACATGGCAAGACAATTTGTACAAGGGAACAATTTATCGGGACAAGACAAGAGTAGCCAAGCTACTATCAATTCAATCAATTCACATTTTGTAGGTGTTTACGCCCTTCGCTGAATGGTATAACATTTCAGACCGATCGGCACTAAACACTACCCAATACCCACACGATATGGAGCCTAGGGTCCCCGCACATGGAACTCAGCTAGTGAGCCTGGGGTTGCCCCGCACATTGAGCTCGCATTCTCAGTTCACAATTCAATACATTTCGAGCGTTGGGGTTAGCAACTCATTATGCTCGCTTCTGGCCACGAGCCAGGAACACAAGTATCGTAGCAAAGCTACGCAATCACAGCAACACCTAAAGAATGCGAGGTCATGACAATTTATTTGAGTACCGTTAATTAAATTAAACGTGACTGGCGAAATGCAATGACATGAACATATTCGCGTACCGTTAATTGAAAGTAAACATGACATGGAAATTGTGCAACATGCTAAATGTCGGAACTAGCTTCATTGTCAAGCTAGTTCCCCAATTTGCGTCTAGGCGAGTATCATTTCGTCGCCTAGCCTCTTTTACGCCTACAACAAGCAAATGGCCTAAAACATGGCCTAAACCCTAAGTGGCAAGTTTCACTTGCCTAGCACCGGGGATGACGACCACTTCGTCACACGGATGCCAATCTACGGGGGAAACGCTGTTTTGGGGGAGCAATCAACAAACAACATGAATTTTATTAGGGTTTTCATAAAATTATAAATAGGCTATGAAAACAACGGTAGATCGATTTCTTACCAAGAGGAGACGGAAGAAACACTCCGGGGAACCCTAGGATCAGATCTGGAAAAGATTGAAGAAGTTTGGGGAAACTAGGGTTTTGGGGGATTTGGGGATTTTGATGGGTTTTGGTGAGATTTTGGGGAAGATGAGAGGTAGATGGAGTGAATGGATGGTTTGGATGATGGATTTAGGGCTTGGAATGAAGAAATGGAGCTTGGAGGAAGATGGGGGCTGAAGGGGGAAGATTTTAGGGTTTTGGGTCGTGTTGGAGAAGAAGAAGTCGTTTGGGTTGGGTTTAAATAGGTTGAGCTGGCGGCTGCCCAGAAATTAGGGTTTTAACACTAGTTAGTCGGTCAAAGAGCAACCACTGACCGACTAGTTTGGCAACTAGTCGGTCGGTTGACCAACGCAGACCGACTAAGTGCAAACAGTAACTCCTGAACGAAAATAGGATTCTAGAGTTAGTCGGTCCATGAACAAATACTGACCGACTAGTTTAGCATCTAGTCGGTCGATGAACGTTCTTAGACCGACTAAGAGTAAACAGTAGCTGATACACAAATAAGATGATGAGTTAGTCGGTTAAAGAAGCATTGCTGACCGACTAGTTTGCAACCTAGTCGGTCAACCAACGTTCTTAGACCGACTAACGATAAACAGTAACTCCTGAGAAATTTAGAAAGCTAACTAGTCGGTCCAAGAAGGATTTCCGACCGACTGGATCGTCATCTAGTCGGTCGGTGGCCCTTCTCACACCGGCTAATGAGCACCAAAAGTTCCGACACGGAGCGCGGGGCCCCGGGGTCGATCCCTAAGACTCCTAGGCTTGATCTAACAGTTAGATACGACCGTTATGAAGTCCGTCACGAGTGACACACTTCGAAATCGACAATCCTAAGGAAGAAACGAGAAAATACGACGAATCGATCGAAAATGAAATCTACGGAGACGAAAACCACACAAGAGGAGAAAATCCACCAAAACATATATTATATTATATTAAATCCAGATACATGAAAAGCAGTCGTTACAGCCCATGAGGTGCCAGTTCTTTCCAGCATTACATGGCTTGGCACCCGAAATTTTACATCGGGGTCCACCTTTATGGCAGTAATTCTCTCTATTGATAGGGATTCATGTTTATTGGGCGGGAACTAAAATAATGGAGCCGGTGCAAGAAACAAGCGGTGTGTAAACCACATGGAAAGTAAATGCCCATGATGTGCCCATTCTATCCAGCCTTACGTGGCTTGGCACCCGATCTTTTACCTCGGGCTCCACCTTTACGGCAATAATCCTCTCTATTGACATGATATCAAGTTTATCTGGCGGGAACTGATATAATGGATCCAGTGCAAGGCACAAGCGGTGTGTAAACCACATGCAAAGTAAATGCCCTTGAGGTGCCTGTTCTTTCCAGCCTTACGTGGCCTAGCACCTGATCTTTTACATTGGGCTCCACCTTTACGGTAGTAATCCTCTCTATTGACAGGGTTTCATGTTTATCAGGCGGGAACTGATATAATGGATCTGGTGCACGACACACACGGTGTGTAAACCACATGGAAAGTAAATGCAAATGAGGTGCCCGTTCTGTCCAGCATTATGTGGCTTGGGACCCGATCTTTTACATCAGACTCCACCTTCACGGTAGTAATCCTCTCTATTAATATCATGTTTATCAGGCGGGAACCGATATTGTGGAGCCAGTGCAAGACAAACATGGTGTGTAACCCACATGGAAAGTAAATGCCCATGAGGTGCACATTCTGTCCAGCCTTACATGGCTTGGCACCCGATCTTTTACATCGGGCTCCACCTTTACGGCAGTAATCCTCTCAATTGAAAGGGATTCATGTTTATCTGGTAGGAACGGATATAATGGAGCCGATGCAAGACACACGCGGTGTGTAAACCACATGGAAAGTAAATGTCCATGAGGTTCCCGTTCTGTCCAGCCTTATATGGCTTGGCACCTGATCTTTTACATCGGGCTACACCTTTACGCCAGTAATCCTCTCTACTGCCAAGGTTTCATGTTTATTAGGCATGAACTGATATAATGGAGCCGGTGCAAGGCACACGCTGTGTGTAAACCACATTGAAAGTAAATGCCCTTGAGGTGCCTGTTCTGTCCAGCCTTATGTGGCTTGGCACCCGATCTTTTACATCGGGGTCCACCTTTACTGCAGTAATCCAATCTATTGACAGGGATTCATGTTTATCAGGCAGAAACTGATATAATGGAGCCCGTGCAAGGCACACGCGGTGTGTAAACCAAATGGAAAGTAAAGGAACATGGCTTGGCACCCGATCTTTTACATCAGGGTCCTTCTTTACGGTAATCCTAGCTATTGACAGGGATTCATGTTTATCCGGAGGGAACTGATATAATGGAGCTGGATCAAGACACACATGGTGTGTAAATCACATGGAAAGTAAATTCCCATGAGGTGCCCGTTCTGTCCAGCCTTACGTGGTTTGTCACCGTATCTTTTACATCGGGCTCCACCTTTACGGTAGTAATTCTCTCTATTGACAGGGTATCATGTTTATCAGGCGGGAACTGATATAATGGAGCCAGTACAAGACACAAGCGGTGTGTAAACCACATGGAAAGTAAATGCCTATGAGGTGCTCGTTCTTTCCAGCCTTACGTGGCTTGGCACCTGAACTTTTACATCGAGGTCCACCTTTACGGCAGTAAGTCTCTCTATTGACAGGGATTCATAATTTTCAGGCGAGAACTGATACCAAGGATCCTGTGCAAGGCACACACGGTGTGTAAACCACATGGAAAGTAAATGCCCATGAGGTGTTCGTTCTGTCCAGCCTTACGTGGCATGGCACCTGACCTTTTACATCGAGGTCCACCTTTACGTCAGTAATCCTCTCTATTGACAGGGATTCATGTTTATCAGGTGGGAACTGATATAATGTAGCCAGTGCAAGACACAAGCGGTGTGTAAACCACATGGAAAGTAAATGCACATGAGGTACCTGTTCTTTACAGCCTTACGTGACTTAGCACCCGAACTTTTACATCGGGGTCCACAATTACGGCAGTAATTCTCTCTATTGACAGGGTATCATGTTTATCGGGCGGGAACTGATATATTGGATCCAGTGCAAGGCACAAGCGGTGTGTAAACCACTTGGAAAGTAAATGCCCATGAGGTGCTCGTTCTTTCCTGCATTACGTGGCTTGGCGCCCGAACTATTACATCGGAGTCTACCTTCACGGCAGTAAATTCTCTCTACTGCCAGGGATTCATGTTTATTGGGCGGGAACTGATATAATGCAGCCGGTCCAAGACACATGCAGTGTGTAAACCACATGGAAAGTAAATGCCCATGATGTGCCCATTCTTTCCAGCCTTACGTGGCTTGGCACCGATATTTTAACTCGAACTCCACCATTATGGCAGTAATCCTCTCTATTGACTGGGATTCATGTTTATCAAGCTGGAACTGATATAATGGAGCCGGTGCACGACACACACGGTGTGTAAACCACATGGAAAGTAACCCTTGAGATGTCCGTTCTTTCCAGCCTTACGTGGCTTGGCACCTGGAGTTTTATATCGGGGTCCACCTTTACGGCAGTAATCCTTTCTATTGACAGGGATTCATGTTTATCCGGCGGAAACTGATATAATGGAGCTGGTGCAAGACACACGCGTTGTGTAAACCACATGGAAAGTAAATGCCCATGAGGTTCCCGTTCTGTCCAGCCTTACGTGTTTTGGCACCCGAACTTTTACATCGGGCTCCACCTTTACGGCAGTAATTCTCTCTATTGAAAGGGATTCAGGTTTATCGGGCGGGAACTGATATAATGGAGCTGGTGCAAGACACACGCGGTGTGTAAACCACTTGGAAAGTAAATTCCCATGAGGTGCCCATTCTTTCCAGCCTTATGTGGCTTGGCACCCGATCTTTTACATAGGGGTCCACCTTTACGGCAGTAATCCTCTCTATTGACAGAGATTCAAGTTTATCAGGCGGGAACTGATATAATGGAGCCGGTACAAGGCAACCGCAGTTTGTAAACAACATGGAAAGTAAATGCCCAAGAGGTGCCTGTTCTGTCCAGCCTTACGTGGCTTGGCACCCGATCTTTTACATCAGGGTCCACCTTTACGGCAGTAATTCTCTCTATTGACAGGTATTCATGTTTATCAGTCAGGAACTGATATAATGGATCCGGTGCACGACACACACATTCTGTAAACAACACGGAAATTAAATGCAAATGAGGTGCCCATTCTGTTCAGCCTTACATGGCCCGGCTCCCGATCTTTTACATCGGGCTCCACCTTAACGGCAGTAATCCTCTCTATTAACAGGGTAACATGTTTTTTAGGCGGGAACTGATATAGTGGAGCCGGTGCAAGACACAAGCGGTGTGTAAACCACATGGAAAGTAAATGTCCATGAGGTGCCTGTTCTGTCCAGTCTTACATGGCTTGGCACCCGATCTGTTACATCGGGCTCCACCTTTACAGCAGTAATCCTATCTATTGACAGGGTTTCATGTTTATCAGCCGGGAACTGATATAATGGAGCCGGTGCAAGGCACAAGTGGTGTGTGAACCACATGGAAAGTAAATACCCATGAGGTGCCCGTTCTTTCCTGCCTTACGTGGCTTGGCACACGATCGTTTACATCGGGGTCCACCTTTACGGCAGTAATCCTCTCTTTTGACAGGGTTTCATGATTATCAGGCGAGAAGTAATATAATGGAGCCGGTGCAAGACACAAGCGTTGTGTAAACCACATGAAAAGTAAATGCCCATGAGGCGCTCGTTCTGTCCAGCCTTACGTGTCTTGGCACCCGATCGTTTACATCAGGGTCAACCTTTACGACAGTAATACTCTCTATTGACAGGGATTTATGTTTATCAGGCAGAAACTGATATAATGGAGCCGGTGCAAGGCACACACGATGTGTAAAGCACATGGAAAGTAAATCCCCAAGAGGTGCATGTTCTGTCCAGCCTTACATGGCTTGGCACCCGATCTTTTACATCGGGCTCCATCTTTACGGTAGTAATCCTCTCTATTGACATGATATCATATTTATCTAGCGGGAACTGATATAATGGATCTAGTGCAAGGCACAAGCGGTAAGTAAACCATATGGAAAGTAAATGCACATGAGGTGTCCGTTCTTTCCAGCCTTACGTGGCTTGGCACCCCAACTTTTACATCGGGGTCCACCTTTACGACAGTAATTCTCTCTATTGATAGGGATTCATGTTTATCAGGCAGGAACTGATATAATGGATCCAGTGCAAGGCACACGCGGTGTGTAAACCGCATGGAAAGTAAATGCCCATGAGGTGCCCGTTCTGTCCAGCCTTACGTGGCTTGGCATCCGATCTTTTACATCGGGCTCCAACTTTACGGTAGTAATCCTCTCTATTGACAGGGTTTCTTGTTTATCAGGCGGAAACTGATATAATGGAGCCGGTGCAAGACACAATCGATGTGTAAACCACATGGAAATTAAATGCCCGTGAGGTACCCATTCTGTCCAGCTTTACGTGGCTTGGCACCCGATCTTTTACATCGGGCTCCACCTTTACGATAGTAATCTTCTCTATTGACAGGGTATCTTGTTTATCAGGCGGGAACTGATATAATGGATCCAGTGCAAGGCACACGTGGTGTGTAAATCACATGGAAAGTTAATGCCCATGTGGTGCCCATTCTTTCCAGCCTTACGTGGCTTGACACCCGAACTTTTACATCGGGGTCCACCTTTACGGCAGTAATCCTCTCTATTGACAGGGATTCATGTTTATCAGGTAGGAACTGATATAATGGAGCCGATGCAAGACATACGCGGTATGTAAACCACATGGAAAGTAAATTCCCATAAGGTGCCTGTTCTGTCCAGCCTTATGTGGCTTGGCACCCAATCTTTTACATCGGGCTCCACCTTTACGCCAGTAATCCTCTCTATTGACAGGGTTTCATGTTTATCAGGCAGGAACTGATATAATGGAGCCGGTGCAAGGCACACATGGTGTGTAAACCACACTGAAATTAAATGCCCATGAGGTGCCCGTTCTGTCCAGCCTTACGTGGCTTGGCAACCGATCTTTTACATCGGGGTCCACCTTTACGGCAGTAATCCTCTCTATTGACAGGGATGTTGGATCCTGTCAAAACAACGACATTAGGATCGAATAATAACATAGACTTACGCTTGCGTATGCGGCACCGTAGTCTCTGAACTTCACCCTCGGAATCGCCACAACGGTCGGTATTTCGTCACGGTGGATCGAAGCAGAGTTTCACCGCCTAAATCTCTATTTAGAAGAGGATTTTAATGGAAGGGAGAGGAAGAACATAAGATGCCTTATGCAAACTTATGGCTTGGAAAGTGGGGTATGAATTCCTTACCCTTGGGTCCTATTTATAGGCTTTAGGGGTAGTTATTGTAGGAAATAACTAAATATAAGCTTATTAGCCTATATTAGCACTTTCATTTATCCTCTTCTTCATTCACTTATCAAGTGCCATTATGCACTTATAAAGTGGCTTTTTCCACTTATCGAGTGGCTTTTTCCACTTATCGAGTGGTCCTTTTCACACGAGAAAAGGTTTCCTTCGTGCACGCTTTCGTGCACGCGACATCTAAGGTCCGTATACCCTCATACATCCCCTCATGGGTGTATTCATGTCGCCCATATCCCACATCTCCACTCACACTTGAGGGGATTGTAAGGAAACATCTTTCCTTTAACTCTTCTGTTTATCATACCGAGAAATTGGCCGTGTGACCGTCATGCGCATAGAGTCCGCTGTTATGCACTTGTTAGAGATACACAACACTCCTCGAGGAGCAAAGTTGAGTAGATCAACGCATGCTTTACCCTAGATTATTTCTTCACATTTCTTATACTTTATATTCAACAATTGAATCCCATCTGGATTACAATTGGCTGGCCAGCTTTGAATCTTTAAAGTCCAAATGTGAATATGAAATTAATCTTCCTCTTCTTGTGATCCTTTCGATCTTGACTTGACTTGCTTTTCTAACATGCCCCGCCGGACCGAATTGACCATAGTCCATAAGCAACATGCTAAGATAGCAATCACCCAGTCAAATCTAAAGGAACCAATTAGAGTCCATAAGGGTAACGAGTTAAGACCCATGTGGTCTTTGGGTCTCACATAATAGTAAACACAATTACTATTCCAACCCAATGGTCAAAAATGCATACGTAGTATGAATACGTATTACAACATCACTCCTTTCCCAGGGAGCGTATGTCTTAATGATGTTGTAAGGATGATGATCAGACACCACAATGTCTGATTTTGAGTCCCTTTTACTACTCAAATAATCTTCTGGACCCACATCCCGCATAAGACAGATAGGATTTAAGAATCCTATTAGATCTTTTGTAAGCATCCATATGATGCAGATCTTTCATACGACCATTTTTTTCAAGTCATGACTCTAAATCATTCGTCTGACGATTTTGACTTTAAACAGGTCTCATCTTTATATTATTTATCTGATATAATTGTCATGCCCCGCTTCCCAAAACAACAGAGGCGAAGCGTGACTAAGGCCCGCTTAGGCCGGGGCGAAAAGCCCGGACCCAGTAAGCGTCTGTGTGGTACTCCAAGTTGAAGGTACAGGTCCCTGCATGTTAGTACAGAACAATAAAAGTACGAAAAAGAAAGAAAATCATTCTATTCCAAAATAAATATCCAAAGTACTGAGAGTCTAAGACGCCCGAAGGGCTACAACTACAGAAAAGGAAACTACCGGTGCAAGCACCAAACCTAGACAGGAAAACAAAAGGGTGCTACGCACCCAAACAACTAAGATGGAACCTCCTGATCAGCAGTGGGGATCTCTAACTCTGGTGATCCTTGGTCACGTTCTCGGGATCGACGTCCTCCGGCTCTACGTCCTCTGGTAGCTCGGTCTGGTCGTCGTACTCCGGCTCGACACCTGACGTACAGCACCAAAGAAAGGAACTGTACGTCAGGTAAAGTCTACAACAGAATGTCAGACTCTACTGCAAGTGTACTGAAATATTAAACATCGTTTTACTGGTTGATTAACATGCTGGGGTTATAACAAAGTAACAACAGAAGTAACGTAGCAGGAAAGTAAAGCGTAGCAGGCAGTAGTCGTAGCGTGTGCTACCGACTACGGGACTAACCTAAAGGTGTCAGGACAAGACGAAGACAGACAAGACAAGTAGGACACGACACGACACGACACGACACAAAGGGTTCACGCCTTACGGGTTGAGGGGGATCAGACCCTCTCCCCGTGCGAACGCTCAACCCTACCCCAAACCCCAGAACTCAGGACAAGAAGTACAGAGATCACTTCCGCTAGGGAAGCACCTGAAACGCCCGCATGATTTTTGTAACACGGAGATCACTCCCGCAAGGAGAGCATCTGAAACGCCCGAAGGCTTTTTGTATCACGGAGATCACTTCCGCTCAGGAAGTATCTGAAACGCCCGAAGGCTTTTTGTGTAACAGTGACAAGACACGACCAGTGTGTATAACAGTGACAAGACACGACCAGTGTACGGGAGAGTTATTCTAGGGTGTCCACACGCATGCACACACAAGATAATCCAAAAGTGTCACAAGTTTTTGTTCGTCGGACTTAGACTTCGTCGTCAAGTCTAAGTCGTCAGGGTGACCCAGATGCTATCATTTCACGTCCGAAATCTAAACACTCACAGTCTAATAGTTCTAACAACTTAAGACCAAGACACGGTCAAAAATGCAAGTGGCTACGCTTGCCTGCGGTGGCGAGGGTGTCGTCCGTCCGGGGCGTCTCGTCCAGTCGGCGCGTCCACGGTAGTCCGTCTGAAACAGTCACGGCGACGGTGTCAGGTCGTGATTTTAGAAATTCTTATTTAAGTTCATTTCTATGTTGAGCGTGGCTACCCTAACAGTCATGAGTCGAGTTGTCCGATCAGCCTATCCGACGATTCTATCCTATGTACACAGTAAAAAGTACGATCGTCGGTCTACGGTTCCACATCGTTTTAAAAGAGCAGAAATTAAATTTAATGAGTTAAGTTACCGTTTTAGTTAGGTTTCAGTTTTGTCTACGGTTTGGGTTGCGCTACGAGTTTCGGGAACTAACCTCTCCGGGGTTTGGTGCGAACGGGAAGTAGAGTCTGAACGGCTACCGATCTGAGTGGCACGGCTATGGAACGTCTTCTAGCGGTGTCTCGGCTACGGGTAGCATAGCCAGACACGCTCTGGTAGTGGTCAGAGAGTGCGGACAGTGGGCTAGGGGCTGGTCAGCGAGCAGGAGCGTCGGAAAGGCGTTCTACGGCTTACGAGAAACCGTAACAACAACTCGGGACGAACGGTTCGTCGTACGCTATGCCTACGAAGTCGAGAGTCGCAAGTGATGCTCGTGACATCGGAAGACGCCCCTAGAGGATGCAGGAGGCTGTCAGATGACTCCCACAGCGAGAGACAATGGCGAGATCGCAGCGACGCGTCGGGACGACGTCAAACACGCAAAACAGCGAGCAAGCACGCTGTTTTCAGAGGATCTGCGGCCTGAGGTCACTGTCAACGGCGAGAGGGGGCAGAGGGGGATCCACGGCGGCGGCTTGGGGCAGCGGTGGCGGCGGCAGTGGCAGCGGTGGCCACTGCAGGCTGCTGCTGCTGCTGTACGAGTTTTCCGGCGGAGCAGCGGGGTTAGCGGCGGCCACCGGCGTCGCACAGGGTCACAGGCGAGAGAGGGTGGTCGGGGGAGGCAGCCGGAGTTGGTCGGCGGCGGCTAGTGTTGGGTATTGGACTCCCCGGATTTGGTTTTGGATGATGAGCAAACATAAATATATCATGAACTAACAATTTGTGAGCGCAGTATTGGAGATCGTCGCCAAATTCACGAGAACATTCAAAGCGACATCTCAACACTTCACAAAGCTTGTATTCATGCCTAAAGCTTCGTTGAAGCTCTTGCGCCGTTCTGGAAGTCATGAAGAATTAATTGAAGCTTTGAAGACGGATCGTTAAGGTTTATTTCATAGTCTTTTAGCTTCGATTTATAGAATGTTAAGCCTTGAGTAATTCTTACATTTCTATCTTCATTACGCTCATGTCGTAGCTCTAGGATCTTAGTAGAAGTCCATTCTAACTTCCCCGAAGCATCGCGCTTCGATTCGGACTTCTAGTGCAAGTTAGTTGGTACAAGAAGGAGTCCTGACCGACTAGATGGTGATCTAGTCGGTCGGCAACTCTTATTGGACCGACTAGTTTGCCTTCTCTATTTCTTGGACTTTACTGTTTACAGTTAGTCGGTCTACGTTGACTCACCGACCGACTAGTTTGTGAACTAGTCGGTCAGTGATGCTTCTTTGACCGACTAGTTGTAACTTACTGTTCATACTAAATTTCTCCTAAGCTACTATTCATCGCTTAGTCGGTCTAAGAACGTTTGGCGACCGACTAGTTGTTGATCTAGTCGGTCAACATTTGTTCTTGGACCGACTAAATCATTTGTATTCAGACTATTTGTTTTTGACTCTTAGTCGGTCTAAGTTTACTGACCGACCGACTAGTTATCTAGGTCTGAAATCTTCATCTGTTCACTGTTCACCTCTTAGTCGGTTCATGTTGTTTCACCGACCGACTAGTTGATGAACTAGTCGATCAGTGGTTGTTCTTTGACCGACTAGTCTGCTTCAGATTTAGATCCGTTGGAGTTTTGAAAGCGACGTTTCTCTCTCCCTTTTCCCTTGATCCTTTAAATACCTGGAGGGGTTATTTCATAGGATCTAAGGCTGATATTCCAGAGCTCTATTGATTCAAAGAGAAGTTCTTTCAACTCTCATCTTCAAGCTCTCCCATTCTCAAGAATCTCTCCTTCACTCTTATTCTTCAAGAGAGATTCATTGGTTGTGAGCCTTCCAAGCCAAGGGCTTGATTCTAGGTCATCCATCTAATCCCTAGGCTTCCATTGCTGGTCATCTTCTTGAAGCTAGGGTTTGGTGACATCCTCTTCCTCAAAATCCATCATTGCCCTAATTTGGTAAGTATTCTCAAGGCATATGATTTTGTAAGGTAAGAGTTTATTTCATTTCAATCGTATTTGAATTGTGTCTCTCGGTTGTGAGAGAGGTTGTGATCCCAGTTTGTGGGAGTCACATGTCTTTTGTATGATTTGAATTGTGAAGGTTTTTCACAAGTATTTCATAGTGGAAATCTTGAGTTAGGATTGCTAACTCAAGTATCTGGAGGGGATCCGGGTGGTTGGGACGTAGGATCACCGGGAACAAGTCGGGGAGACTTGGGTGGATCCGAACCCATTAAACCATTGTGTTTGCGTTTGTTTTAATTCTTGTTGATAGTTGTTTAATTCCGCATTGTCGTTTGTTTCTTGCACAATAATTAGGAATAACTATCTTGATTATTTTAAGTACTATTCACCCCCCCTCTAGTACGTGTGCAGTAACTTCCCAGGGCACTACAATTGGTATCAGAGCCAAGTTCAAAGCTACACATAGACAAATTTCAAAGCTATGACGAACAACGACTACAACGTCTTCAAGAATCGCGATGGAGCTTCTTCAGTTATGGAAGGACTATCCTCCGTCAGGCCTCCACACTTCAACGGTACCAACTATGGGTACTGGAAATGCCGGATGCAAATTTTCCTCCGGAGCGCTTCACTATAGAGAGCCACCATGACGGAATATGTCGAGCCTTCCGAAGAAGATTTCGCGAAGTGGACTCCCGCGGAGGTCGCCGCGGAAGTAGCAAATGCCAAGGCAATGAATGCCTTGAATTGTGCGTTGGAGCCCGAGGACTTCAACAAGATATGCACATGTAAGAGTGTATATCAAATATGGAACCAACTCCTCATATTGCACGAAGGATCGAGTACGGTAAAAGATTCTAAACTCGTCGTTGCTAATAAAGAATTTGAGTTTTTTCATATGGAGCAGGGCGAAACCATGAAGGAATATTACGCTCGCTTCGTGGATATGTCAAACGACTTGGAAGCTCTTGGGAAGGTCTATACCCAAAAGGAGAAAGTCGCGAAGATTATCGACGGTCTTCCATCATGTTGGGAAAAGCGTACCTACGCCATCGAGGAAGGTAATGACATGAATAAATATACCGTCGTACAACTAATGGGTACCTTGTTGTCTTACGAGGTACGCAAGGATAGTAAGATCCGAATGAAGGAAAAGATGAAGGCGTACTTGAAGCAAGACGAGCCAAAGAAAAAGGCAATTGCATTCAAGGCCGCTCCATCTACCGATGATGAAGATTCGGAAGAAGAAGAGGACGAAGAATTGGACATGGAAGCATTGGCCAATATGGCAAAGAAATTCATCCGATTCTTCCGACAAGGTGAGTTGAATCGTAAATCTAAATTTATTTCGACTAATGTTTCTACTCCCGTGTGTTACAAATGCAATAAGCCAGGACATATCAAGCCGGATTGTCCTCTCTACAAACACAAGGGGAAGTGGAAGGCATCCAAGCACGACAAGTCAAGAAAGCACAAGAAAGGACTTGTCGGGACATTCACCGACTCTGAGGACTCCTCTAGTGGAGAGTCGGATGATGAACGTGTGGAGAAAGCACACACGTGCTTCATGGGAAGAGAGGATCGTGATGAAGACACATCCTCCGATGAAAGCGAGGATGGAAGCGAGGATGAAGGCGGAGAGGTAACCAATGATGAACTTAGAATAGCCAATGAACAACTTTGGAATAAATTTTCTAATATGGCTACTAAGCTTATGAAGACTAAAAATGAATTAGATAGTCTTAAAAACTCGCCTAAGCCTTTCATCGTCAACAACGACACCGTTGTTGATGGTTTGAGAAATGAGATTGAAAATCTCAAGTCTCAACTTGAGCATGTTCATATCGAGGATTCGGATGAACATGTGATAGCGGATTTGACGTCTCAAATCTCAACTTTGAGTATTGAGAATAAAAATCTCAAGTCACGTGTTTGTGCTCTCGCATCGCAAGTGTCCACTTTGGATGCTTCTTTGCATTCTCTCACCGAGAAGCATGAGAGCACATTAGGCCGAATTCATGAATTCAACAAAGGTAAGGGCAAGTTGGATGATATCCTAAATGACTTACTTCCGGCCAATCATCACATTGGTTTGGCGTATAAGATGGGAGAGTCATCCAAATCGTTCGCCACCTTTGTTAGGCCATCTTCCGATGCTTCTACTAGTGGAAGTAAACACGTCATGGGTAGATCTTCTACTAATGGTGCTTCCGCTAGGAACACGCCCCCATTTGGAAAGAAACCCACTTTGGGTGGACCTCCAAAGAAGGGTCATGCTTACATGTATACCATGCCACGTAGGAACACACAACCTACCCCACATGTTAGCACAAATGATGATTTTTATGCTCCGCACCCACGAGCACGTGCACACCTTGTGAGACACACTCATGCACGTGTTCCTCCACATTCATATGTTCATCCTCATTCTCATATGAATAATTATCATCATGCACCATTGCATCGAATTCCATATGCTTACCCACGACATGCATCACATAGAAATCAACAACGTATGCATGTTCCCAATAGGATTAGGACTCCCAAGACATACATCATTTGGGGTCCGAAGAACACAAGCATGCATAATAAGAATTTGTATGTGAAATCGTTTATTAATGATGTTATTTTGAATGATAATTATGTTGGAAAATCAAGTTCTTCGTGGACTTGGTTTCCGAAGGGTTAGTTTCCTTTGACTCTTCATTGCTTGGTACCATAAGTTCAATTTCATTTTTTTTGGGTACCAAAGCAATAGTGGTAAGAATGGGTTACATTTATTTTGAATTTAGTTCTCTAAATTTATTGCCTAACCCGTTGGATCCAAATAGATTTTTTTTGGATACCAAAATAATATTCTCTAGGTTAACTTCACCATGGGATACCTACCCTACCAACTCCGTGATTTGCAAGGATTTTCATTCAAATGGAGTTGTTGGTGCTTAAGTGATGCACCAAAGTAGGGGGAGCTTAATGTTGTAAGTATGTTCATACTTTTGATTCATATTGATATCCATTGGTAGAATATATTACATTTGGTATCATTTTGCTACATTTGGTATGCATATCGGATTATTTTTATCTCTGATATTGATTTCGTCGGTCGACGATTTTATGGATTTAATAGAATTCTTTCTATGGAAACATAGAATTGTTTTTCATGCATTCTATTGATTTTGGAGAGTATGTTCCAAAACTCAATAAGTGAAATTGATTTGAGTTTTGATGATTTCGGATTTCGTTTTTCGCCTATGGAGTGATGATTTCGTATTTCGATTTTCGCCTATGGCTTGGTGATTTCGTTTTCCGATTTTCACCGATGAGTTTATGATTTCGGATTTCGTATTTCGCCTATGGAGTGATGATTTCATATTTCGATTTTCGCCCATGGCTTGGTGATTTCGTTTTCCGATTTTCGCCGATGAGTTTATGATTTCGGATTTCGTATTTCGCCTATGGATTGATGATTTCGTATTTCGATTTTCGCCTATGGCTTGGTGATTTCATTTTCCGATATTTACCAATGATTTTATGATTTCGGTTTTCGATTTTTGACTTTGGTCTCCTTGACACGCTTTGCATTTATTCGGTATTTTGAATTTGATATTTTGCATTGGTGTTATTTTGGGCTTTGGTCGTATTCTTAGACTCCCATGCTTAATGAATTATTTGGCCTTGCTCTATTCATTTTGAATTCCTCCCGCTCTTTTTGGATTATGCCAAAGGGGGAGAGATATATAATAATGGCATGTGCTAAATGATAATTTACCATGAATCTAATTTGATATGTTAGATTCAGGGGGAGTTAAGATATAAAAATGGATTACAAATCCTAAATCTCAAATATTGGATTTGAATTTTTACTTTCCTCGTCTGCTTGATGTATGTGCTTATTATTTCATATGGAACTAATGTGTCATCAATGCAGGGGGAGTAAGTATATTCCATTTAGTTCATTATTTTTTATTATTATTTATGTTGGTTTGTCATCACCAAAAAGGGGGAGAATGTTGAGTATTGGACTCCCCGGATTTGGTTTTGGATGATGAGCAAACATAAATATATCATGAACTAACAATTTGTGAGTGCAGTATTGGAGATCGTCGCCAAATTCACGAGAACATTCAAAGCGACATCTCAACACTTCACAAAGCTCGTATTCATGCCTAAAGCTTCGTTGAAGCTCTTGCGCCGTTCTGGAAGTCATGAAGAATTAATTGAAGCTTTGAAGACGGATCGTTAAGGTTTATTTCATAGTCTTTTAGCTTCGATTTATAGAATGTTAAGCCTTGAGTAATTCTTACATTTCTATCTTCATTACGCTCATGTCGTAGCTCTAGGATCTTAGTAGAAGTCCATTCTAACTTCCCCGAAGCATCGCGCTTCGATTCGGACTTCTAGTGCAAGTTAGTTGGTACAAGAAGGAGTCCTGACCGACTAGATGGTGATCTAGTCGGTCGGCAACTCTTCTTGGACCGACTAGTTTGCCTTCTCTATTTCTTGGACTTTACTGTTTACAGTTAGTCGGTCTACGTTGACTCACCGACTGACTAGTTTGTGAACTAGTCGGTCAGTGATGCTTCTTTGACCGACTAGTTGTAACTTACTGTTCATACTAAATTTCTCCTAAGCTACTGTTCATCGCTTAGTCGGTCTAAGAACGTTTGGCGACCGACTAGTTGTTGATCTAGTCGGTCAACATTTGTTCTTGGACCGACTAAATCATTTGTATTCAGACTATTTGTTTTTGACTCTTAGTCGGTCTAAGTTTACTGACCGACCGACTAGTTATCTAGGTCTGAAATCTTCATCTGTTCACTGTTCAACTCTTAGTCGGTTCATGTTGTTTCACCGACCGACTAGTTGATGAACTAGTCGGTCAGTGGTTGTTCTTTGACCGACTAGTCTGCTTCAGATTTAGATCCGTTGGAGTTTTGAAAGCGACGTTTCTCTCTCCCTTTTCCCTTGATCCTTTAAATACCTGGAGGGGTTATTTCATAGGATCTAAGGCTGATATTCCAGAGCTCTATTGATTCAAAGAGAAGTTCTTTCAACTCTCATCTTCAAGCTCTCCCATTCTCAAGAATCTCTCCTTCACTCTTATTCTTCAAGAGAGATTCATTGGTTGTGAGCCTTCCAAGCCAAGGGCTTGATTCTAGGTCATCCATCTCATCCCTAGGCTTCCATTGCTGGTCATCTTCTTGAAGCTAGGGTTTGGTGACATCCTCTTCCTCAAAATCCATCATTGCCCTAATTTGGTAAGTATACTCAAGGCATAGGATTTTGTAAGGTAAGAGTTTATTTCATTTCAATCGTATTTGAATTGTGTCTCTCGGTTGTGAGAGAGGTTGTGATCCCGGTTTGTGGGAGTCACATGTCTTTTGTATGATTTGACTTGTGAAGGTTTTTCACAAGTATTTCATAGTGGAAATCTTGAGTTAGGGTTGCTAACTCAAGTATCCGGAGGGGATCCGGGTGGTTGGGACGTAGGATCACCGGGAACAAGTCGGGGAGACTTGGGTGGATCCGAACCCATTAAACCATTGTGTTTGCGTTTGTTTTAATTCTTGTTGATAGTTGTTTAATTCCGCATTGTCGTTTGTTTCTTGCACAATAATTAGGAATAACTATCTTGATTATTTTAAGTACTATTCACCCCCCCCTCTAGTACGTGTGCAGTAGCTTCCCAGGGCACTACAGCTAGGACCTCCGACGTGGGTCAGGTCGAAGGAGAGAGAAGCTTTTTACGTGGGTGAGGGTTTGTTAGGGCCGGCTACGGGATAAAAAGATCTAATGCTGTGAAATGAAACGCAACCCTAGGTCTTTCTTTATAGGAGTGGGCCCACGTGAGTAGGATGAGGGTTTAATCGTGGGGGCTCCCAATTAGTTAGGTCTAGGGTTAATAATAGGGTTAAATTGTTAGGGTTAAAGTTGTAATAAGTTGGGTCTAAACGTGCACATAGCTCAAACGGAGCCCAAAAATTATAAAAAAATACCGGGGCAACCGGGACGAGAAGAGAAAGAAGTCAGAGGAAACGGATCATAATTTCGATGACGAGAAACGAAGTTAAAAATAAAAACGTCTCATGCCAAAAGCGAGAAACGCGACGTCTCTTCAGATATGGTCCAATCGTGGGAGAACGACCCGTGAAATGATGTTGCAAGTCAACACCACAATTGTAGTACTCTCAGAGAGGGTCACAATGACATAACACACGATAAAGTTCCAAATCAAATAGATTCAAAAAAATAAACACGTGCACGATCAAGAGCATGTGCCCAAAGATAGTATAATCGGAAACCGACCGTTACATCCTCCCCAACTTAGAAATGATTCCGTCCTCGGAATCAACATCAAGCACTGCTCAGGAAAAGATGCGGGAAACGCTCTCTCATATCATCTTCGCACTCCCAGGTGGACTCTCCAGGTGATCCATGCCGCCACATCACTCTCACCAGGTCGACTATCTTATTCCTCAACTGCTTCTGTCGACGGTCCAAGATCTGCACAGGCTGCTGGTCATACGTCAGGTCCGGGCAGACCGTAATCTCTAAGAAATCCACAGTGTGCGATGGATCACTGACGTACTGACGTAACTGAGATATGTGGAATATGTCATGAACGCCCTCCAAAGATGGTGGCAGAGCAAGGCGGTAGGCCACTACTCCCACACGCTCCAGCACATCAAATGGTCCAATATACCTCGAACTCAGCTTTCCCTTCTTCCCAAAACGAATAACTCCGCGGTTCGGAGAAATCTTCAGGAAGACGTGATCTCCAGGCTGAAACTCCAAAGGTCTCCTCTTGGCATCTGCCCAATGCTTGAAGCGATCCTGTGCAACTCTAAGCTTCTCCATGATGTCCCTCACGACATCCACAGCTTCCACTATCATTTCTGGACCCAACAGCTCCTGATCTCTGATGTCATCCCAGCTCAGTGGCGATCGACACTTCCTTCCATATAAGGCAGCAAACGGCGCCATGCCAATGCTCGCCTGGTAGCTGTTGTTATAAGAAAACTCCACCAAGTGAAGATGGTCCTCCCATGATCCCTTAAAATCGAGCGTACAAGCTCGCAGCATATCCTCCAGAATCTGAATAGTCCTCTCGGACTGGCCATCACTCTGCGGGTGGTACGCCATACTGAAACTCAGACTCGTACCCAAATTCTCCTGCAGACTTCTCCAGAACTGAGATGTGAACCTCGTGTCACGGTCAGACACAATGCTCACATGGACTCCATGTAAGCGTACAATCTCCTGCACGTACACGGTCTACATCACGACCATTTCAAAGAGAAAATCAAAATAGAAGTAAAAGTAGAAACAAAATTTTACCTCAAGATATTTCCTCGCCAAAGCTTCCGTAGACTGGCCCACTCGGAATGGAATAAAGTGTGCAGACTTGGTCAACCGATCCACGATCACCCAAACTGTGTCGTTCTGCCTCGGGGTCCGAGGTAAACCAGTCACGAAATCCATCGTAATATGTTGCCACTTTCACTCTGCGTTAGGAAGTGGTTGCAGCAACCCAGCAGTACGATGGTGCTCGGCCTTCACCTGTTGGCATATCAAACACTTGGCAACGCTCCGTGCCACACTTCTCTTCATTCCAATCCACCAATAGTTCAGACGGAGATCCTTATACATCTTGGTGCCTCCAGGATGTATAGAATATGGCGAGCTATGAGACTCGCTCAACAGCTCCTCGCGAACATCACCTGCAGGTACACAGAGTCTGCTGTCGTACCGCAGCGAACCATCCTCATGAATCACGAACTCCGTCCGTAGCCCAGCTTCAACCTGCCTCCTGATCCTCTGCAGCTTCGGATCTCCTGCCTGTGCTGCCTTGATCCGATCCACGATCGTGGACTGAATCTGCAAATTCATGAATGAATGAACTACACCAGGTAGGACAACCTCCAAATCCATCTCTCTCAGCTCCTGCTGAATCCTCCAGTCGGCGGTATGCATCATCGCAGTAGGAAGTCTACTCAAGGCATCCGGCACTACGTTCACCTTCCCTGGGTGATACTGCAAATCAATCTCGTAGTCAGCCCTGAGCTCTAACCATCGTCTCTGACGCATGTTGAGCTCTTTCTACGTAAAGATGTACTTCAAGCTCTTGTGCTCGGTGAAGATCTTCACGCTCTCACTCAGCAAGACGTGCCTCCAAATCTTCAGTGCAAAAATCACCGCTGCCAACTCTAGATCGTGTGTCAGGTAATTCTTCTCATATGTCCTCAACTGACGAGAAGCGTACACGACCACGTGGCCATGCTGATGCAAGACGCATCCTAGGCCCTTCCCTAATGCATCACAATACACTTCGAAGCCTCCGCTTCGATCCGGTACAGCCAGAACTGGTGCTGTGGTAAACCTCGCCTTCAAGATACTGAAAGCCTCCTCACAAGCATCAGACCAAAGGAACTCCATATCCTTCCTCGTCAGCTTCGTCATCGGCTCCGCAATCTTCGAGAAATCCTTGATGAACCACCGATAATAGCCTGCTAAGCCAAGAAAGCTCATGATATCTGAAGCTGACTGCGAGTCGGCCAATCTCTGACTGCTCTGACCTTCTCCGGATCTACAGATATGCCATCACCGGACACCACGTGTCCCAGAAACGTAACCCTGTCCAGCCAGAACTCGCACTTACTATACTTGGCATAAAGCTTGTGTCGCCTCAGCGTCTCCAGCACTGTCCTCAGATGACAGCTGTGCTCCTCCTCAGACTTCGAATAAATAAGAATGTCATCAATGAAGATGACAACAAACTTGTTCAGGAAGTCGTAGAATATTAAATTCATCAAATTCATGAACACAGCTGGCGCATTGGTCACGCCAAACGGCATGACCACGAACTCATAATGTCCGTACTTTATCCGAAAGGCTGTCTTCAGAACGTCATCCTTCTTCACCTTCAACTGATGGTACCCGCTCCTCAAGTCCAACTTCAAGAAGACTCTCGAACCTCCAAGCTGATCAAATATATCGTCGATGCACGGCAACGGATACTTATTCTTCACTGTGACAGCATTCAGCCCTCAATAGTCGACGCACATCCTGCGGGACCCATCCTTCTTATTCACAAGCAAAACAGGTGCACCCCACGGTGACACACTAGGGTGGATGGAACCCTACTGCAGCAGCTCATCTAACTGCTTCCGCAGCTCCTCAAGCTCAGCAGGAGCCATCCGATACGGCGCCTTCGATATCGGCTGCGCTCCCGGCATAAGATCAATACCAAATTCTAGAGCTCTGTCAGGTGGCAGACCCGAGATATCCTCCAGGAAGACGTCGTCGAAGTCTCTGACGACTGCTGGTCGCTCGATCTCCATCTCCATCTGCATGGCTGCAACAATCGGCACCTTCGGCTTGGCCCGAAATCTGATGGGCCCAAGCGACTCATCTCTGCTACGAAACTCGAACTCCGGATGACCTGGAACCCGGAATACAACCCTCTTGCTGTGGCAGTCAATCGAAGCGTGGAAGTCTCCCAGCCAATCAATGCCAAGAAAGACATCGAAATGCGGCAGGTTGTGGACGATGAAGTATGCAAATAGTTCGTGTCCACTGACCACTAAAGGAATCGATCGACAACCCATGTTCACAGTCACCACTCCGTTCCCTGTGGTGATGTCCCAACACTTAGGAAGTGTGTGGGTGGGAATGGAGTGCTTTGTTATGAACCTCTGGGATAAGATGCCCATGGATGCACCGGAGTCAAACAAAGCCAAGGCTGGGTGAGAGGACACTAGAATGGTGCCTATGTTATAAACAACTACGTCAAACCAAGCTACTCTAACAAGCAAGTCAACAAACAACACAAATAATAAGATCTAAACTATGAAATGAAGGACTAGGATCAAGAGTTACCTGCAATAACTCCATCCAGCTCCTCAGTCTCCACAGCAGTCATGGTGTACGCTGGCCTCTGGGGCTGTGCTGCTCTCTGAAACATCTGCCTCTATGGAGCCAAAGGTGGTCCATGAACAGCAGGTCCTCTCTGAACTGTAGCAGGCGCTCTCATCTGTAGCGGGGCTGGTGCTCCAACCATAGCATGACGCGCTCTCGAACAATCCTTCACAGCATGCGAGGCATCTCCACAAACTAAGCATAGTCCCAGCTTCCTCCTACAATCCTTCTGAACATGTCCTGTCTTCCCACAGTAATGGCATGGTCCCTTACTCTGAATCTGCATAGGTGCTCCCGGCCTCTTGAAAGGCACTGTCTGGACTGGCCTCATCGTCGGCCTAGCAGGTGGCCGGTAATGCTCCATGGGACGCTTCCCCTTATCAGCTGGAGGGTCAGGTAGGAGCGAAATTAGCTCATGATTCTTTGCAGCATCTAGCACCTCCCTCATAGTCATGAAACTCGCCGAAGACATGGCAGCCTTAATCTTCGGACGCAGTCCCTGACGAAAGCGATCAGCTCGCTTCTCCTCCTTCCTTACCATATGCGGAGCAAAACGGCTCAGCATCTCGAACTCAGCTTCATACTCCTCGACAGTCATATCCCCTTGCTTTAGATCTATAAACTTGCTCAACAGCTCCCTCCTAGCAGACTTGGTGAAATACTTATCCTTAAACACCGAGCGGAAGGTCTTCCACTCCACTTGCTTCTCCAGACGCCTCTCCTCAATGCGCCACCAGTTCCTTGCATTCTCTATCAGCTGCATCGTCGCTATCTCCACTCGGGTATCATCAGGAATCTTCGCGGCTACTAACTTCTCCTTCGTGCTCTGGATCCACTCGTCAGCAGCAAGGGGTCCCTCCTTCCCCGAAAAAGTCCTCGGCTAGAGCTCATTGAACTGCTTCACTCCTGGAGCAGCTCGTGGGGCAGGCGGAGGTGGTGGTGGTGCAACTGGGGGAGCCTGAGCAGCACGCTGAGACTGCTGAACCAACTGATGCTGCACCTCCAGCATCTCTCTCATCACACCCAGAAACTGACAGAAGTCTCCGCTCTAGTCCTCCGGAACTCCATCGCCTGAGTTATCGGATCGGGTCACGCGTCGTCCTGCCATCCTATTGTCAAGAAATACAGAGATTAGACTCGTACGATTACTGGATATCATAAAATGAATGTCCTGACTCCTATTGTTCTGTACTTGTAGAAAGAATGGGGTGGAACCTGCATGGGCCACCACTAAAACCTATCACGCCTCGCTTCCCAAAACAACGGAGGCGACGCGTGACTAAGGCCCGGTTAGGCCGGGGCGAAAAGCCCGGACCCAATAAGCGTCTGTGTGGTACTCCAAGTCGAAGGTACAGGTCCCTGCATGTTAGTACAGAACAATAAAAGTACGAAAAAAAGACAATCATTCTATTCCAAAATAAATATCCAAAGTACTGAGAGTCTAAGACGCCCGAAGGGCTACAACTGCAGAAAAGGAAACTACCGGTGCAAGCACCAAACCTAGACAGGAAAACAAAAGGGTGCTACGCACCCAAACAACTAAGATGGAACCTCCTGATCAGCAGTGGGGATCTCTAACTCTGGTCGTCCTCGGGCACGTACTCGGGATCGACGTCCTCTGGCTCTACGTCCTCTGGTAGCTCGGTCTGGTCGTCGTACTCCGGCTCGACACCTGACGTACAGCACCAAAGAAAGGAACTGTACGTCAGGTAAAGTCTACAACAGAATGTCAGACTCTACTGCAAGTGTACTGAACTATTAAACATCGTTTTACTGGTTGATTAACATGCTGGGGTTATAATAAAGTAACAACAGAAGTAACGTAGCAGGAAAGTAAAGCGTAGCAGGCAGTAGTCGTAGCGTGTACTACCGACTACGGGACTAACCTAAATGTGTCAGGACAAGACGAAGACAGACAAGACAAGTAGGACACGACACGACACGACTGATCACTCCTTATTTTACACTTTTTTCCCGCATGTTTGCATGCCATTTAGATCGCTCAAATCATGTTTTTCACGATATATCGACGATATTGCGATGCTTTTCACGATTTGCTGTTTTTGTCGTATTTCAGGTGATTTGGAGCGATTTGGAGTGATCTCGAGATACGCCTACTCCAGAGTGTCACCGATGACCTCCCTGAGGGGTATTTTGCTATTGGAGAGGAGCGGAAGAAGAAAGAACGTCGCAGGAGCGACGAGGAGGCCAAAACAAGTTGTTTGGGCATTTTTGGTGTCTCACTCGGCCGAGTGAAGGAGTCACTCGGCCGACCAGCGAGACACCGCTCGGCCGACCGGATCTGACACGCTTCATGTGTGCATTCGGCCGAGAGACGGAAGCCACATCGGCCGAGTGACGAGACCCCGTCCGCCCGAGTGGCACTCAGACGAAGCCCATCTAAAATCACCAACTTACTGTTTTTCGTCTGCCTGAGCTTCAGAAGACCCACTCGGCCGAGTGGAAAATGCCGACCGCCCGAGTACCAAGAAGCCGTCGGCCGAGTGACGACAACTCACTCGGCCGAGCGACCTCCGAAGTGAAGACCCCCGAAGACCCAGACTTACTGGAAATTTTCAGGGTTTGTCACTCGGCCGAGCAACTTTTGTCACTCGGCCGAGTGCGACGCGCTGCCTGTAGCGAAAATTTCGATTTTCAGGCTGCGCAGGGGCATTTTGGTCACAGTTTTTTGGACGATTTTGGGGGGTATTTAACCCCTGTTTTTACCCTAGGTTAGAGAGCTTTTTTCTTTACTTTTTGCAGCCTTTTAGATTAAACTTTTAGCTTTAGATTTTTGTGATTGGAGAGGAGATGAAAGTTGATTTTTGTTGGATTATTGGAAGAACTCCATTGGTTTGTGTCTCTCTCCTCTAAAAATACTATTTTTATTGCTTATCTCAATATTGTGATGAATTCTCTTGTTAATTCCATTGATTATTTTTGTGTTTGTGCTATGAATTGTGAGTAGTCTACACGTCTTGGGGCGTGGGGATGAACCCTACGAGCCCAATTTCTTATTTGTGATGAATTGGTAGAAATATTGCTAGAATTGCTATTAGGGTTAGTTTGGGATCGATTTACTACGGATGGCTAGGAGTTCATACCGATTGGGATTTGCAAGAGATTGGATCCCAATTCGATAGGAAACCCTAGAAATCCGAATTGGGTTGAAACTGAGTTTCCGTAGTATCGGTTTGCAAGAGATTAGACCGATACTAGGGTTCTCGGTTGCAATTCCATGCCAATACCCGTTTGCAAGAGATTGGACGGGTAGGAACTATCCCAACCTTGGTCGCGGTCCGCGTTTGCACGAGAGTGGGCTCGGGGCACGATTGAACGATGATGTTGATCCTAACGCTAGCTTGCCTAGGCTAGGGGTTGCAAGAGATTGGACCCGAACCTAGGATAGCTATAGACCGGCAACAGCGCGAGAGCGTGAGCTATGTTTTACATTCAGTTGCAACTAGTTCATCCGAAATTTTATTCTAGCAATTTTGATACCAATGAACCACATTGACGAAATACGGTGAGTAGCGGAGATTCCCCATTCCCTAGGCGTCCTTTATTTGATTTGATACCTCCATATTTTGTCTGACGATTGTGACAGGATCGCCAAAGGCAAATTCTCTCTTTTCTGTTCTTAAATAGCCAGGTTGATTGGAGCAAGCACTTTCATTTGTCCTCCCTGTGTTCGATAACCTGCTCGTCGCTACACCGTGCGCTTGCGGTAAAACTATACGGTCACACTTTTGGGTTACATTCCAGAGCGATCAACGACACGACACGACACGAAGGGTTCATGCCTTACGGGTTGAGGGGGATCAAACCCTCTCCCCGTGCGCACGCTCAACCCTACCCCAAACCCCAGAACTCAGGACAAGAAATACAGCGATCACTTCCGCTAGGGAAGCACCTGAAACGCCCGCAGGCTTTTTGTAACACGGAGATCACTCCCGCAAGGAGAGCATCTGAAACGCCCGAAGGCTTTTTGTATCACGGAGATCACTTCCGTTCGGGAAGCATCTGAAACGACCGAAGGCTTTTTGTATCACGGAGATCACTTCCGCTCGGGAAGCATCTGAAACGCCCGAAAGCTTTTTATGTAACAGTGACAAGACACGACCAGTGTGTATAACAGTGACAAGACACGACTAGTGTACGGGAGAGTTATTCTAGGGTGTCCACACGCACGCACACACACGATAATCCTAAAGTGTCACAAGTTGTTGTTCGTCAGACTTAGACTTCGTCGTCAAGTCTAAGTCGTCAGGGTGACCCAGACGCTATCATTTCATCAATATGCGGCGTTGATCAAAGCATATTGTGACCAAGGCATATCGAGTTATAAATGAATCAATATGCAGAGTTGACCCATACATTATCTTCCACACGACCTTGATCTCGATATGCTTCCCCTCTAATGATTCATGTATGGTTGGCCAAGAAGCAGATAAACTGCAGGCCGATGAACCCAATGCCTCTTTAAGCTTAGAATGTTCAGTCTGGGCTCTTTTGGTCTGCGCTCTGTTGGTACTGATATTTTCAAAGTGCAGATTGCCATCTGTCCATACAGAAATAAACTTCTCCTTGAACTTGTCCAGCCAAGATGTCTTCACATAGCTCACAGCCCTTGTGTAATCTTTGTACTCTATCTCCAATGCCTTCAGTTTAGCAACATACTCCTCCTCCTTGCGTGCACCCACCAATAAATTCCAGCTAGAGATGAAACCTAACCATTTTTCTTGATCTTCAAAAGAGGGCTGGCAATTTTTGGCAATATGTTTGGATATGTGCATTCTACATAATTGGTGCACCGCAGAGGGAAATACATGGCCAATGGCATTCATAAGTGCTGGCTCCAGTGCTGTCAAAATTACACGTGGCATCCTGTATCCATATAGAAAAGAGCTCAACTTCTCCAAGGCCCACACGTAGCTATCCTCACGTACGGACTCCGTGTAACAAAATGCAGGTGCGAACTGAATATCTGTGGACGTCACCCCATACATCTCCATCAATGGTGGCCTGTTGCGGTTGGTCTTCAACGCGTAGTCCATAACCAGAATCTCTGGAAATTTTCGTAATAAATCAACCGGCTGTGGATGTGCCCAAAATATATTCATCACTAAATTTGTCTCTTCGTCCACTTCATGATACACAATGTAATTACGCGATGTCACTAGATTAATGAGTAGCTACATTTCTACGCTCCAGGCCATTTCCCTGCCTTCATCCTCTGTCTGGCTTTATAAATAGTGTTGATTGTGGTAGATGTTGCATTATCATTTTCCTTCAGGCATTTCAAGATTTCCCTTGGCCTAAGCAATCTATTTGACAAGTCTCTCACTGTGGCCATCTCCCCCCTCCAAACCTCCTCTCATCTGGATGTGGCTCGATGTACATTACGGGTTTATGGTTGTGATTGCCACGTACAACTGTCAAAATCCACCTATTTGTTGCCACACCATTAGCCCTCAAGTAGAAGGGACATGAACACTTCTTGCTTCGAGTTGATTTTTTGGCCGATATATCCGGCCTGTATGGCCGATATGTCCCACTTCTTTCACAACAAAAATAATAAGTTGGGACCCTATTGCCATTTGTACTCATATTTGATGATTTTGTAACAACCAAATTCCCGGTTTTCACACCGACCACTTTTACCCATTTACCAAGCTCTTCTATTGTGGGGAAAATTTTATTTGTTGTGAACTGATTTGTATAATCTTCATTAACCTCTGAGCCTTCAACAATACACTGAATTAAGTACCAGATACCAACATAGTCACTAAATGTCTTCCTTTATTTTCTAGTAAATTAGTCAGTTAACAAAGAGAAATAATTTCTAACCTTTGCTTCTTTGTCCGCTTCATCACAGATCCCCTCAATGTGTACCGAGTCCATCTCAATCTTCGTAATTTCTACGCTATCATGTACCAAATGTACATTGCAGCAATCAATTTCTGAAATTATTAATAAATACCAAATTAGTTAGCATCAATTAATGGCTTACCAACTTTACAATGTAATGCGTCTGCAGTCGACTATTTTAGGGCACCCCAACCCAATGACATAAATCTTTTGCTCTGCCTTAAGGACCTTCGTTTGATATAAGCAGGAACTCTTATAGTCTATATGATCAGCGAATTAGAATAATTTCTGTTGATCAAACCCTATCTTGTTAGCTTTTCCCGCCTTAGGTCACAAAACTGATCGCATATGGAAGCTGTTATGATGCCTTTGTATATACGGATGCATAAAAATATTGGTTCATATTGTAAATTACTCATCGAAAATAATGGGATGGCAAAAATGTAAAAGTTCTCCTCTATGAACCGTCTAGCTGTTTGCTCACCGCACACAACCATGCAAAACTCAGAATTGCTCACCGCAGACAACCACACAAAACTCAGAATTGCTCACCGCACACCACCATGCAAAACTCGGAATTGCTCACCGCACACAACCACTCAAAACACGGAATTGCTCAATGCATACAATCATGCAAAACTCGAAATTGCTCAGCGCACACAACCACTCAAATCTCGTAATTGCTCACCGCACACAACCATTTTGATCAAGTCCACGTGCACATGTGGACGGGTTATTTGCTAATAATATTTTAAACTAGACTTGTTTACTCAACCAGCACAACAGGTAAATTATTGCAGACCCGATATGACCCGATAGGACCCGAAATTGTCCTGTGATACCTTCTGCTCGCAGTGAATTGACAGACGATTACACAGATTGCTCACGGTGGAATTTCAAACGACAAGTTTTTTCAAAGATTGCTCCAGTCGCCCAGACCGAATTCCAAAAGATTTGATGTTTATTTCATTGCTCGAAGGATATATCACTTAGTCAACTGGTGCGATCAAACAACGAGTTGAATCGAGAGCAATCGATTTGGGGGTTTTGACCTAAATCTTTCGAAATCGACTCTTTGGTAAGTCTATACTTTTAAGTACAGTTTATTTGCCTTTCTTATTTTGCTTTTACATGCATTCATCCAAGGTTGAGATTGATGGAGTTGGTACAAAAATCCAAGGTAATATTGATTTATCTTCTCGACAATAATGCATTAAATCTTTGAGAATCAGGTTATGAATTGTTTGATACAGGATAATATGGATTTTACAAATGCTTTACAACCAATCAACTGTTCAAGGATAGAAAAGAGCGGTTTCAGTGGATACAGAGCGTCGGGTTAAGACATGGGCATGTGATTGTTACACGTTCGGGGAGATTAAGTAAAACGGCCAAAGGGCATCATGCTGTGTACTTTGCATGTGAAAGAAGCTGTGAGTATAGGGGACACCGAAAACTAAAAAAGACCAACCGGCCTGTTAAAACCAGGAAGTGTTCATATCCTTTCTCATTGTGTGATTATATGGTGGGCGTGGGCGTTGAGGAGTGGAAGTTAACAGTCGTTTGTGGCAGGCATAATCATGAAGCAGCTAAATATGTTGATGGCCATTCCGATGAAGGGACGTTGCAGGGAATGGAGATGGAAATAGTGCGTGACTTAGCAAATAGCAAGGTTCGGCCAGCTGAAATTTTGAAAGTACTGAAGGCAAATAAAAACTTCAGTGCAACCTCAATCAAAGAAATTTATAATGCACGAAACTGGTTACAACTGGGGAAGAAGGTTGGTATTGTAAAACAGTTGAGGAGTTAGCATCAGCTGATAAAATTGTGTGTGATGAGCATGTGAAGGCTGTAAATAATGAGGGGGAGGATAAGAAGGTGGGTGAGGCGTTTTGGGAGAATGCAGTGCCTGCTAAGTTGCAAGAGGAGGATCATACTGGGAATATGGGTGGGAGGATGATAAGGTGGATCGTAATGAGGCGGAGCAGACTGCTGAGAAGGAGGAGGATGAGAATGCAGTGGCTAAGGCCTTTGAGAAGGAGCATGAGGTTCTACGTCTGCAAATTTCTACCCTGGTAGCAGAGATTGCTAAGCAGCATGCTGAGATGACAGATACGTCTACATTGACGTGTAAGTCGGGTAAGGGAAGAAGTAGACCGTTGTGGAAATGTACAATAAAGAAGCCGAAACAATCAATTCCACATGATGATAGTGATGAGGACTTGGCTGCCGATATAATAATACCTTATTGGAACGCTTTTCCTGAGTGTCTACGACCCCTTATAGTGCACGTCGTAGATGTGAAAGCAGACGGAAACTGTGGGTATATGGCTGTGGCAGCTCAATTGGACCTGGGTGAGGACGAATGGAGGCAGGTCAAATATGAATTGCGAGAAGAGATGCAGAACCACAACGGCTTGTACCCGCAACTTATGGGTGCCGTGGAATTTAAAAAGAATGTAGTGGCACTGGGCCATTTGTTAGACCGTCCAAATGCTAAATGGTGGATGCAGATGCCAGAAATGGCACATGTCATTGCCTCATGTTACGACTGTGTAGTAAATATTCTTGCAACTCATTAGTGTGTGACATTTTTTCCTTTAAGAACTCATCCAGTACCCCTATCATCCAGACGCCACATAACGTTGGGTCAGGTGAACAATAATCACTTCGTTATTTTTAAACGTGCCCCAGATGGTCATGTCCCTCTGACTTCAAGTATGTGGCTAAGATACCGTTCCGATGTGTCAGACGGATGGCCGGCTGCTTATGAAGATAGGATGCATCAATTCCAGTCAATAGTATTTGGTCACGATATGGCAACCGTTGACGTTATTGAAATATTGTAGGATAAAACGTTGTATCATTTTAATATGGATTGTTTATTTCATATTGACAGATTGGTAGCATGAAATTTTATCATGTCTGCCTAAATGTGCAAATGTTATCATCTGTATGACGTGCTGTGGTGTATCGTATCTATAAGTTATGCTCAACGATAGACCTACTAATCAAGTTTGCCTCATACTAACTATTTGGTGAACGGGTATAAACTGATATATACTAGATTTTGTATGCTTAATAACACACGCAATCTATCTAGTATTTCTTAAGGCTGTTAATTAATACAAATTATGATAGTTATAACGTTGATATTATATTATTTTATTAGTATAATAATTTTGTTAACATCGACATAAGAATATGAGTAATCCAATTGAATATATATTAAAAACAAAATTTAGTATTACTCAGCGCACACAACCGGGCAAAATCGTTCTCAGCGTCACGATTAATAACGACTACCATTACTAATGTCAATCCATATAAGATTACTCAGCGCGCAAAATGGTTCAAATCGTGTTAAAGTATAATCGTTGTGCGCGCTGAGTAAAATATTCCAACTAAACCACGAATTTACTCGTACCCCACAACGAGTTAAATTTTTTACCCGTTATGACCCTTTAGGACCCTCTTTCACCCCTCGATAAATTCTCATCACCGCTCACAGACATAAACTTCCATAGATTGCTCAAGGCAGAATATCAAACATCAAGTTTTTCGTAGATTGCTCATGGCGCACAGACGGAAATTCCAAAGATTTGATTTTTATTACTGGGCTCGATATTTACATCACAGTGTCAACTGCTGCGCTCAAACAAATCGGTGAAGCGATAGCAATCGATTTAGGGGTTTTAAACCTGAATTTGTCGAAATCGCGATTTGGTAAGTATATACTATTAAGTACATTTTATTTGATATTATTATTACAAAGTGTAGAAATAGAAGGGGAAATTTTTTGTTTTTACTTACCTGCAGATACAGTTGAGATTGATGGAGATGCTAAAGAATTCCAAGGTAATATTGATATATCTTTACGACAATAATGAAACTAATTTTTGGTTCACGGTCCAATTAGTTGTATGAATTGTTTGATACAGGTGTATATGGATTATACAGCCGAATTTACAACGATGCAACTTTTTAAGAGTAGAGAGGATCTCTTTCAGTGGATAAAGAGGGTCGGACGACAACAGGGGCATGTGATTGTTACCAGTGCGTCGAGTATGAGTAAATCGTCCAATAGGACTCCTGCTGCTTACTATGCATGTGCAAGAAGCGGGAACTACAGGGGACACCGACCAGTACGAAAGAGCAACCAGCTAGTTAGAACCAACAAGTGTGGATGCCCATTCAAATTGCATGGTAAAGAGGTAGGCGATGGCGGTGAGTGGGGGTTAACGGTCGTTAATGGCAGGCACAACCATCAAGCTGCTAATTATGTCGAGGGCCATTCCTACGACGAGATGTTGTAGGGAAACAAGTTGGAAGCATTGCGAGACTTGGCAAATAGAAAGGTGCCACCGTCAGCAATTTTGAAGGGCATGAAGGAAACTAAATCCTTTAAGGAAACACCAATCAAATCAATTTATTATGCACGTACCCGATTACTAAGGGGGCAGAGTGTGGGTATTGTAAACAAGTTAAAGGAGTTAGCATCACCGTGTAGAATTGTGGGTGATGAGCTTGTGGTGCATGTGGATAATGTTGAGGAGGAGCAGAAGGGAGATGAGGAGAAGGTGGATGAGGCAGAGGAGGCGACTGCATTGGCTGCTTATTGGCAGGATGATGAGGTGGATCGTAATGTGATGGAGCATGCTGCTGAGAAGGTGGCTCTTAATGGGCAGGAGCAGAATGATGAGGAGGAGGATGAGGTTAATGCAGCGGAGGAGAATGTGGAGCCTAGGGTTCATGAGATTTATGGGGAGGATGAGGCTGAGAATGCAGTGGATGCAGAGTTAACTGTAGAGGATTATGTTATTGGGGAGTTGGTGGAGACGGAGGAGACGGTTGCTCTTATCGTGGAGGTGCAGAATGCTGTGGAGGTGGTGGAGGATAATGCAGCGGCTGAGACTGTGGAGCCGAAGGTGTATGAGGAGAAGGTGAATGAGGAGGATGATGATAACGAAGTGGCTGCTGATTTGATTGCTGAGGAGCATACTGAGAAGTTGGTGGATACGGCGGGGACGGTGGAACGTAATGTGGATGACCAGCCAGCTGAGATGGATGAGGGGGAGAATGCAGCTGGGGTGACTGAGGTGCCGAAGGTGGATGAGGTGAATGTGGAGGATGTGGAGGATGAGAATATAGTGGATGCTGGGTTGATGCAAGCAGAGCTTACGTTGGAGTTAGGGGCGACGGTGGAGACGGTGGACCATAATGTGGATGCTCAGACTGCTGGGAGGGAGGAGGAGACGACTGTGGCCACATATTTTGATGAGCACAAGGAGATGGATGGCATGCTTAAAAAAATTTCTCCACTAGTTGATGAGATTTCTAAGAAGCTTTCGGATGAGACGGAGAAGCCTACAGTGATGAGGAAGCCTGTTAAGGCTCCACGGTTTCATTCGATTGCGGAGTATAAGGTGGCGGTGAAGGAGAAGCCTAAATTGAAGAGGAAGCACGTGAATGAAAGTAGTAGGTGTCCGAAACTTCAAATAAAGAAGCTGAAACTTTTGCTTCTCCATGATGATTATGTTGATGATTTGCCTGACAAATACTTCATACCATATTATTTGGATTTTCCTCACTGTCTACAAACCCTCATAGTGGGCTACGTAGATGTGGATGTAGATGGCAACTGTGGGTACAGGGCTGTGGCAGTTCAGTTGGGCTTGGATCAATCCGCATGGTTACGGGTCAGAAATGAATTGCTCCGTGAGATACGGACATACAGCGACTTGTGCACGTGTGTTATGGGTGAGGCTACATATAATTATAATTTGGAGGCAGTGAACTATCTTATTACTGATGCACGTGCAGGACATGATAAATGGATGCAGATGCCAGACATGGCACATGTCATTGCCTCATGCTACAACTATGTAATACATTTGCTTGCACCCAAGATGTGTGTGACATTTTTTCCATTGAGAAGTCCTCTAGTAAACCAAGCCTCCAGACTCCACATAACGTTGGGTCATATGAACAATAATCACTTTGTTTTTGTTAAACTTGACCCAACTGGTCTCATCCCTCCGACTTCACTTGTGTGGACAAGAAAGCATGACGCTGTGGCCGATGGATGGCCGGCTGGTTATGAGTGGAGGATGCAGTTATTCGTTGTGATGGTAGAAGGTACAGATATTGCTATTGCCGATGCTATTTAGTATTTGTAAGATATAATGTTTAATCAATGTAATAAGTTTTTTTGTATAAAAATTGACCACTTTGTAGCATGAAATTTTATCATGGCTTCTGAAATGTACAAATGTCATCATCGGTATGGATTGATGTTGTGTGTCATACCAATTACACCAAGCGCAACAATGCAATAATATTGCCCGTTTTGCGCGTTGAGTAATTATGTCTTTACCTACAAAATTGCTCAACGCGTAAAACTGGTAATATTAGTACCGGTTTTGCACTCTGAGTATTTTTTTAATAACATCAACATTTGTTCCAAATTGTTATGCGATGAGAATGTATCATTGTTAGTGTGTCAAATAGTCCAAGTTAGAATATGGTTATTGTATCATATATGTTATTGTCTGACAAAATTGCTTACCACAAACTCACATTGATAAGTTTTGCCCGTTGAGCGCCTTTATTAGACAATTTGTTAGTGGTTACTACAATTGCTCACCAGTCACAATGATCAGAACAAATAATTTTGACCGGTTGTGCGCGGTGAGCAATTTTGTTTGTGCAAAAAAACCTCCTACTCGCCCACTCAATAAAATTTGCTGATATCTCCACATTAATTGATGCTCGCACCGTGCAAATTTTTAATGGTTAACATAATTGCTCAAAGCGCACAATGGCGATATATTGGAACCTTTGGTCTACCTAAGAGACCCCTCGAGTCTACAGAGCAGTGCTGGTGAATATACAGAGCAGTGATCGTTAATAAACAGCGAATTGCTACCAGCCGGATGTTCTACTCAATACTGATTAATGCCTGCCTAAGTTGTGTGCATTGGGATAAACTGATAGCCACTAAAAAATAGCTCAACGTGCACAACAAGGAAAATTATGCCCCTTATGCTCGGTGACAATTCCCTTTGGAATACAAATCTCATCAACGTGCAAAACCTCAAATGAAGCAAGTCTGCGCATTTAGCAATTTTCTATGCCATAACATAATTGCTCAAAGCGCACAAAAAGAAAAGCCATATGTTCGCTTTTTGAGCATATAAGGTAGTTTATGAACAATTGTTAAACACGCACACCTAGTAGAATTATACCCGTTGTGCGCGTTGAGCTAAAGTTGCGTCGATATCGCATTTGCTCAACGCGCCCCGTTTGGATAATTTTGCCCGTTGTGCGCTTTGAGCATATTTGTTGGATGTTGTTATTTTTGTTCCAACGGTCAATCATTCACATTCCAATTTTGGTCATAGAAAAATTGTGATTCCGCAACATACCCACAGGCAAACTTCACTTAGAAACTTTGCCTAATTGTGATTAAGACCAATAATTTTTCAATCTGAAGACATTTTATATTAAATCTGATACCTAGTCAATCTGATTCAGAAACTGCATGCAAACTTTTAGATTAACGCTGATACATATTCAAACGATGACCTTTCCAAAATGAGCAACCCATTCTAATATAATGAAATACGTACAGATACAGATCCAAACTGATACATATGCCTTTACTCTTACAAACTGATACATATGATTGTCTTCGTAGATGTTTGTAATGAAGTGGCGCGTAATTTGTGTGCTTCCCCCTTCAACTTCCACGAGTTCATCGGGCGCCCGTCTTCGTTGCGTTTATTAACATCGTGCCGATTTTCTGCCATCATCGGCTAGATATGAGTGTCGCGTCGTTATAACCTACAGTCAAGTATGTAGCCGTGTCATACACAATGGCTGGTACGCCGATTCCCCTGTGGCGATGTACCACATGGGCAATGCGCTCAGCATCTACATTGCAGTTGCCGAATGCCCTAATCTGCTTAAGATGATTGTCGGCGTAGATGTGTGCATTGATGTGGCACTTTGTCCTTTGTAGGAGACGCCGTGAAATGGAAAGTTGGCAGACCGTTTCGATTATTACCGTCATTGATGTCGTCGTTGTAACCTGAAGTCATGAAAAAAGACACCGATTGGAACTCTGTTACTAGAGACGATGTAAAACAACACAGGGTTGCATAAGAAGTTGTGTTTGGGAGTGTTAGAGATCAGAAAGGTTAGGATGGAGTGTCTGTGCATCAAAGAAGATGAATAGTGAAACGATGAAGGGTTTGATGGAGGAGATGCAGTGTAAAGAGGAGATGGATATGGATATGGAGTGTATAGAAAGACACGCAAAAATAATACATAGCCACAATTCATAATAGGAGGGAATAACAATCTTACATGGTACAACACCCAGCAGCTTTCCTGAAACATGTGAGACAGCATAGCCAATATCACCCCAAAAGAATATGGTATGATCATCGTACACATTTTTCATAGTGCTTTTTGGGACAAATTTTCTTAACAACGCAGTTGCAACACCTCGAGCATTGTTGCGCATGCTTGATTATAAATGGAGGATAGCCCTTCGTTGCATAAGTTTCCAACATCAACCATTTACCTTTACGTAAAAAGAGTACTGGATGAATGCTATCGTCCATATCTGTATCAAGCATGCTCGAACTGCATAAGAACTAATTGTTCCCATACAGAGGTTGTGTTGGAAAATAAAGAAGAAGATGATAGAAGAAACTAGCGGAAGTTGTGAGAAGATGAGGGCTCGTTGTCCGCCATTTATAGAAGAATTGGACCAATCAAAATGAAGAGTATAAAAAGCCCGTGATCCTACATTAATGCAATGGATCTCGGGAATCAACATTTATACTCAACGCGCAAACCGTGTAATTCCAACGTGAAAATCGCGTAATCCCAATTATTTTAGCATGTGGATCAAAATAGGTTAATTAATCTCCGCGCAAAACAAGGAAACACTTTGGTTTTTCGCCTTGATCACATAATAGAAAAATTACTCCAAACAATACTACTCTCCACTAAGCTTTTTTAATACATTTTATTCGACACGCACACCGGGCTAAATAATACAGAAGCAAGTAACTATCATAATTTCTCACCGTGCAAAACGCATAGAAAACATGAATTGCTCAATGCACACAACGCAGAACACATGGCAGCGAATTGTATTGGGTGATGAGGATGAGACAGCTGTAAAGTTACTGTGTGGCTACATCGAAGACCCCGTCATGCTACAGAAGGGTTCTCGTGAATATTCAAAAGACTGCTCATGCATATACATTGGATTAATATCAGACATATGAAGAGACCCTTAATTGTGATGTGAGAGAATTGATGTAGCTGGAGCGATTTGAAAGCTCTCAGGGAGACCTTTTGACCCAAAATGACATAAATGTCCTCAAAAGCAAGAGCAACTGTGACCCAGTGGAGAACTTTGTGGCAGTTCACCCTCACTGGGAAAAAAAATGGTTGTGTGCGGTGAGCAATTCTGATGTTTGAGTAGTTTTGTGCTCTGAGCAATTCTGATTTTTGAGTGGTTGTGTGCGGTGAGCAATTCTGAGTTTGGGTGGTTCTGTACGATGAGCAATTTTGAGTTTTGAGTGGATTTGGGCACTGAGCAATTCTGAGTTTTGAGTGGTTTTGTGCGGTGAGCTTATTCTAAGTTTGAGTGGTTGTGTGCGGTGAGCAATTCTGAGTTATGAGTGGTTCTGTAGCCGCTTACTTAATTACTCAACGCTCAGACAAAATTGCTCAACGTAAAGAAAGAAAAGCCTTACCATGAAGGTTGAAAGGGGGCGAGACGCACCCGTATTCGATCTCTCCTCACAAACCCAGGGCGTTAGGGACGATTTGCCTCTAGACACTCCTCCCCTCTCAAAAGAAACCTCCTATTGGCCCGATAGTTGGATAGGCCCTCGGTTGATACCGGACCTCTCCTTCCAGACGAATTATTCCTTTTACAGGCGGATCACCGACGAGTTAGTCCTCATACACATGGAGCGGCCTGCCTTCCACTCCCTGACTTCCCTTGGACAATTTGCACCAATGGACTTACGACGGACCGCTTCTCCCCTCCAGTGCCTACTCCGTGACTACCTCCACCACCGGGGGAGGCGTCGCCGCCCGTTGGGTGACGGTCCAAATCACCGGTGAAGGCATCGCCATGCCAAATCACCCCACAGGGCACCATCGTTCCCAGACAACGGGTCCCTCTGCCATCCAACGGCCTACCTTCCACTCCTCGAGCTCCCGTCGCACATCTAGATGTAGTTTACTGTAAAGTAGAATGAAACCCTAGCCCGCCATCCAACGGCCTGCCTTCCACTCCTCGACCTCCCGTCGCACATTCTGATGCAATTTACAGTAAATTGGAACGACACCCAGCCTGCCATCCAATGGCCTACCTTCCACTCCTCGACCTCCCGTCGCACATCTTGATGCAGTTTACAGTAAATTACAACGACAACCCAGCCCGCCATCCAACGGCCTGCCTTCCACTCCTTGACCTACGGTCGCACATCCTGATGCATTTTACAATAAAGTGGAACGACAACCCAGCCCGCCATCCAAACGGCCTGCCTTCCACTCCTCGGCCTCCCGTCGCACATCCTAATGCAGTTTACAGTAAAGTGGAACGTCACCCCAGCCCGTCCCCGGATCACGTCACACTTACTTAAAAACTGGCGTCTTTATCGACGTATTATAAAGAACACAAAAATGTACCTCCAAGCAAGTTGTTAAATTCCGTCTATGAGAAAATTAAATTGTTTACATGCAAACATTTAGATTATCTCTGATACATATTCAATCTGAAGACATTTTAGATTAAATCACCTACATATTCAATCGAATTCAGAAACTGCTTGAAAAATTTTAGATTAAATCTCATACATATTCCAATTGATGACATTTTGAAAATGACCCATCCATTCAAATATATTGATGTACATACTGATACAGAACAAAACAAATTCATTAGCCTATGCTCTTTACAAACTGATGCATATGATTGTCTTCGTAAGATGTTTGCAATGAAGGGGCTCTTTACGGGATAAATTATCGGCGTGATCTGCGTGCTTCACCCTTCAACGACGCCTGCGATGAAGACACTCCTATCCTGCTTACGGTTGCTGAAAGTCGGCAACGACGTTAATAAACGCAACGAAGCGACCATCTTTGTTGCGTTTATGAACGTGTTTGACAACTTTCTGCTACCGTGCCCGGAAGGAGTGTCGTCATTGCAGGCGTCGTTGTAACCTGCTTTCAAGTATGACACCGTTTCGAAGAAACCGAATAGAACTCCGATTCCCAAGAGGCGATGAACACCAACATAAGGTTGCATAATAAATAGAATGAGCTTTTCATCTTCGAGTTCGGAAAGGACAGGAGGAAGTTTTTGTGTGTCTTGGATGAGGTATAGTGTAAAGATGAAGGGGTTGGAGGAGGAGATGGAGGGTAAAGAAGAGATGGCCATTCCACGTGCATGCTTGATTATAAATGGACGATAGCCCTTCGTTACGTTTATTACCGTCATTGCAGTTTCCAACATCGACCATTTATCTTTACGTGAAAAAAGTACTGGTTGAATTCTATCGTCCATTTCTAACTCCAACATCACGCCCGAACAGTAGAAGACCATCCCATCTTTACACTCCATATCCATCTCCATCTCGTCCATTTCTACCTAATGCATCATGCTCGAACATAAGAAGACCTTATTGTTTCCAGACGGAGGTTGTGTGGGCAAATAAAGAAGAAGATGATAGAAGAAAGTAGAGGAAGTTGTGAGAAGATGACGGCTCCTTGGCTGCCATTTATAGGGGAATTAGACCAATCAAAATGAAAAGTATAATAAGGAAACAAAATAGGTTAATTACTCTCTGGGCAAAACAAGAAAACTCAACGGTTTTTCACCTTGATCAACATTGATGCTAATAGGAAAATTACTCCCAACAATACTAATCTCCACTAATCTTTTTTAATACATTTTATTCGACGTGCACACCGTGCTAAATAATACAGAAGCGAGTAACAATCATAATTGCTCACCGAGCAAAATGCATGGAAAAAGGAAATTGCTCAAGGCGCACAACGCACAACGCATGGTAGCGAATTGTATTGGTTTATGAGGATGAGACAGAAGTAGAGTTAATGTGTGGCTACATCGAAGACCCAGTCATGCTACAGAGGGGTTCTTCTCGTGAATATACAAAAGACGGCTCGTCAATCTACAGCTAATTGTTACCAGACACATTATTATCTCTGATAAATATTCAATCTGAAGACATTTTTAGTTAAATCGGCTACATATTCACTCAAATTCAGAAACTATATGCAAACTTATAGATCAACTCTGATACATATTCAAACTGTAGATGATTGATACCAGACATATGATTTTTCCAAGAATGCTTGACCGTTGTGAAGCGATCTGGAAAAACTTATAGCCGCTTACATAATTTCTCAATGCTCAGAACCAACAAATTTATGGCCGTTGTGCACGGTGAGCAAATTTTTTATGGTTTACATAATTGCTTATAGCAGACAACAAGCAAAGCCAGGTGATCGCTTTGAGCCGGTGTGCGTGTTGAGCAAATTTTTAATGGTTAACATAATTGCGCAAAGAGCACAACTAGCAAAGCCAGGTGTCCGCTTTGAGCATCAAAGGTATTTTATGAACAATTGTTAAACGTGCACAACCAGCAGAATTATGCCTGTTGTGCGCATTAAGCTAATGTTGCATCGATGACAAATTTGCTCACCCCCCCCCCCCACACGGGAATAAATTTGCCTGTTTTGCGCTTTGAGCATATTTGTGAGATGCTATAATTTTAATTCCAATGCGTGCCACCGCAGTGAATCAATCACATTCCAAATTTCATCATACTTAATCTGATTTCGAAGCAAGCCTACATGCAAAATGTATACTTATTCAATCTGAATATATTGTAGATTAAACCAGATACTTATTCAATCTGACTCAGAAACTACATTCAAACTTTTAGATTAAATCTGATACTTTTTCAATCGGAAGACATATCCAATCGAATTCCGAAACTGCTTGCAAAATTTTAGATTAAATCGCATACATATTCAAATTGATGACATTTTCAAAATGACCCAGCCATTCAAATATATTGATGTACATACTGATACAGATCCAAACTGATTCATTTGCCAATTATCTTACAAAATGATACATAGGTTGGCCGTGCATGGCTATCGTCCCTCTGAGACACAAGCACTCCCTCCTGTTCTTTTCGATCTCTTGGCTGGCATCCAAATTGAAGAACAAAATGAAGAAGAATCTCGTGGGAATATGGAAAATGGTGAAATTTCTATAACTGTTGATCCCAAGGTTATCGAATGCTTCGTTGGATGCAAGCCCTTGCGCCCCCTTTGTCCCAGGTTCAAAAATCCATCTTTTTTTAATTTATTGAAGTCGACTTCAATAAATTAAAAAAGATGGATTTTTGAACCTGGGTGTAACGACTGGTTCCTATCATTACGTTATCCGTATTTTCTCACGTGTATTTTCTTCCTGTATCCGTAGTCTGACGTTTCTGTCACCGTACTCGTATCCAATTTTTTCATTATTATTCTTATTATTATCCTTTCTAAAATTATTTTAAAATGCATCTTCCTAAAATTTATTTTGATCACCAATTCAAAAATTCAAATTTAAATTTAAAACTTTTAAAACGTTTAAAATACTTTCCTGTTATAACCCCTTTAAAACATATTGAATAGCCCTAATTCCACTGATTAAACTCATTTAATTCTAATCCTATTAATTATTATTTTAAATACCTTTAGTAAGAATTCAAATCACCTACCTAATATAACACCTATGTTTTGAAACCTAGCACACGTTTTGAATTTTTTCCTTGGCCGATCTACACTCACACACACCTACAAACCCAACAACCCGTACCTAAGCACATACCCCCTTCGTACAAAACCCCACAGCCTCAAGGTACAACACCCAGCCTTCAAGCTTTTAAAACCCATTTAATATTATAATATCCATGTGAGCTTTCATGTAGAAAACGAACCTCTAGTTTTCCTAGACCTAGCCCTAGAGCATTCACGGGTGGCCCATTTCAAAACCCCACATCAAAAGAAAGACATATAATACAACCTAGAGCTAACAACTAGTACACAGCCTCAATCCCCCCTATTCTTATATATATTTAAAACCTAGGTTATATTTTTAGTTCTCCCAACCTTTAGCAGCAGCCGCCGCCTGCTTTTGTTCTCCATGCAAGCGCATCACTAGGCCGAGCTCCTTCTTCCCCGCAGCCGGCCTCCCTCCCACTCGCGGCCACCATCAAACCGAGCATCATCTCCCCTAGCCTCGGACTGCCGCCGTTGCTCACCCACGTACGCCGCAGCAAACCCACGCCCAGATCTCACGACGGTAGCCCCCTCCTTCGCGTCTCCCAGCCTCACCCTCACGGCCACCACCTCAACCGCCGCCTGCTCCCTTTCTCCTCCAGGCGCCATCACCCCGCAGCCATCCTCCGCCCAGTTTCTCCACTGCCGGACCTCCTCCCCTCCACGCACAACGCCAAAGTCCATCTCACTCTCCCTCTCTCCTCCGATCTGCAGACCCGTGACTCACCCCCCATGGCCTCTCCTTTGCAAACCAGTCCCTGGGCCTCGCCGCAGACCTTTCCCCGGCGACTGCAAGCACGTCCGCGCCCTCAACCATCACCGGCGCCGCCGCACAACATCTCCCAACGCCCTGCCATCCCGTCGCCTTCCAGCCTCGGCGCCATCCTCAGTCGGAGCTGCCGGCGTTCTCCTTGCTCCTCTGCCTGCAAGCACAATGAGGAAGAGGACCCGTATGAATCCCCTAGAGGTTAGTACTGAGTTCTATAATTTTGGGTTAGTTGATAATATTAGGGTTTTGTCAGATTCACGGTTTGGAGTTAGCCTATTATTCATTAGTACTATAGAATGATCTATGCAACACTTTGGTTGGTATGTCATTTGACTTAGGGTTAGTTGTATGACTGAATTTTTATTGTTACATGTGAGAATCATTTCTTTGGTGATATGTAAGCATTAACCCCACAGCATGTTATATTGCTAAGGTTAGGTGTTAGTTTATAATATTGTTAATAATATATTAGTTAGGGTTAGTTTATTAATAGACAGATTTTTGTAAAGAAAACAGTACCCCCTTATTTTTAAAGAGCCGCATGTTCTTTTTTAAGTGGTGAATTCATGATGTGGGCTTCAGAAGCAGGGTGTTGATTTCAACTTATAACTAAAGTTCGGGTTAGTGCAATTATATTATGTTACATGTAAAACATTAGTCACCGTAACCCTCTTCATGTACGTAACTACTGTAATGATGTCAGATATCTCAGTATCCGATTTCAGAACTATTAATGCCTATATAAATGTTGGAGCATAACCAATGATATAGATTTCTAATAATTCATATAAGAAATTAGAAGCATTAGTCAATGAAACAGTATCCTTCTAATTAATCGAGTAAATAGGTTAATTGATTTAATAATTTATTTTATTTTAAACTGATATCGAAATCCGATAACGCAGATAATGTCTGCGCCTTCCGTACGGACCCGTCGACACCAAAAACACCAGAAACAGGCAAGTATATGATTTGTTATGAATTTTAGAAGTTTCGGCACGTTTACGCCGCCTTCCTGTTTTGCTGTGTAACTCAAAATTTAGAGGTGAAATGACGTACAAAACTGACACCATAATGACTAGGACGAAATTGGGATCCAACGGTATATCATACGATATACCCCCAATTTAAATAACTAGAGAAAGAAATTGTTTCTGTGGCAAGTTGAACAAAAAGGACAAAATCGTCATTATTTGAAATTACGGAAACGGTCGTTCGACCCGTTTCCGCTTTGCAGAACTGTCACCATAAAACACTAATATTGATAACAATGGAATTCAGTGAGTCCTGACATGATTAACTATATGGACATCGTGAAATCGTGTGCCTCGAAGGCGAAATCGTGATATCGTGATGTCGTGTGAGTCGACTAGGCCGGCTCGTGTTCCGGCAAAACTTTTGGGTGGGGTTAGGGTTGAGCGGCCACTGGGCGTATGAAAGGTACTCTCCTCAAGAGCACCACCCGACGCGGTGGGTTATTGTCAATCACGGTAAGCCCCCGTGAGAGGAACGACCTTCTCATCACGACCTAAAGGCGAGAACCCTATATTAGATGTGAATTCTTGACATGGACATTGCAACACTAACTTGGACATCTTGAAATTGAAATGCTAACAAACTCAGTGAAATCTTAACTTTAATCTTACAACCGTCTAGAACTGCATGCTAGGATTGTTTCTTTCTGCTCCGAAATTGTTAAATGTTAAATTGCTGCTCTCATTTCTTTAAGATATTAAATGCTTCTTAAATTCATATCATATGCATATCTTGCCTTGGGATGCTAATCTTTCCTTGCAGACCTTGCTGACATACATTCATGTTTGTGGATGTATGTCAGGTTCAGAGCTTGAGTACCACCTGACTTGGAGAGCCAGAGTTGTCGAAGACGTCGAGACGTTTTCTGCTGAAGACTAAAGTCTCTTTTCCGTCATTGCTTGAGTTTTAGTTTAGTTCCTTGTAGTAGGATTAGTGTTTGGTTGTAGTTTCCTTGGGCCATGCTGAGGCCCAGTTGTATTATTTTCTTGTATGAACAATTCTGGGAGTGCCCTTTTAATCTAATGATATGTTTTCTGATTGTTCTGATACGCAAAATGCAAGGACCCATTTTCTGTGTTTTTATCACAGACGCTTATTGAACTCGAGCTTCACCACTCCAGTTCAAGCGGACCGCGTAACGTTCTCGCTTCCAGTGTCTTTTGGGAAGCGGGGCGTTACACTGGGACAAATGGGGGCGCAAAGGGTCGTATCCAACGAAGCATTCAATAACCACGGGATCAACCGTTATAGAAATTTCGATACTTCCTGGGCCCGACGACATTGTTCGCGCTACAATCTTGAAGGGTATTCCGAAGGAGCAGAGAAAGTTCGATGATCTTAGGAAGGATGAGATGATCCTCGCACACTTATGGCCCAAAGGTAAGGATGTGGAATCATTCCGTAATCGATTCCGAAATGAAAAGAAAAAAATGAACTGTGATCGTTACCTTTCAACAAAAAACAAGGAAGCGTGGATCAATCGATTGCAGAACTACAAGCAAACTCGATCGAATAGATGTGGATGGATCTAGGGTTAGGGTTTAGTTCAGAATTTGGGCGAAGCAATGGAGATGAAAAAAATTAGTTATCAGTTAAAAGCTTGGGCGAGGTGACCATAACCATCTATAACCATCTAGTTACCTCGGGCGACCATCTTCGTTGCGTTTATTAACGTCGTTGCCAACTTTTAGCAACCGTAGTCAGGATAGGAGTGTCGTCATTGCACGCGTCGTTGTAACCGGCTGTCAAGTATGTATCATACTTGACACAGTGTGCTCGTGATGTCCCCTGACCATTACTTCTTGGGCAGCTGCCCTGGGTGCCCTGTGTCGGGGACAGGCATAGTGGACGATGAAATCCTCACATCTGGAAGCCCTTTTTTGGGCATGCCTGATTATAAATGGACGATAGCCCATCGTACTGCATTTATTACCATCGTTGCGTAAGTTTCCAACATCAACCATTTACCTTTACGTGAAAAGACTACCGGATGAATGCTATCGTCCATATCTATATCAAGCATGCATGAACATCAGAAGAACTTATTGTTTGCATACGGAGGTTGTGTGGGCAAATAAAGAAGAAGATGATAGAAGAAAATAGAGGAAGTTGTGAGAAGATGAGTGCTCGTTGTTCGCCATTTATAGGGGAATTGGACCAATCAAAATGAAGCGTATAATAAGTCCTTGATCATACATTAATGCAATGGATCTCGAGAATCAACATTTATTTACTCAACGCTCACACCGCGTAATACCAACGCGAAAATCACGTAATCCCAATTATTTTAGCATGTGGATCAAAATAGGTCAATTACTCTCCGCGCTAAACAAGGAAACTCAACGATTTTTCGCCTTGATCAACAATGATGCTAATAGGAAAATTACTCCCAACAATACTACTCTCCACTAAGGTTTTATAATAAATTTTATTCGATGCGCACACCGGGCTAAATGATACAGAAGCAGGTAACTTTATAATTGCTCACCGCGCAAAATGCATGGAAAACGGGAATTGCTCAATGCGCACAATGCACCATGCATGGCAGCGAATTGTATTGGTTGATGATGATGAGACTGCAGTAGAGTTTTACTGCGTGGCGACATCGAAGACCCCATCAAGCTACAGCGGGGTTCTCGTGAATATACAAAATACTGCTTGTAAATCTACAACTGATTGATACCAGACATATGATTTTTCCAAGAATGCTTGACCGGTGGGAAGCGATCTGGAAAAATTTATAGCCGCTTACATAATTGCTCAACGCTCAGAACCAACAAATTTATGGCCATTGTGCTTGGTGAGCAAATTTTTTATTGTTTACATAATTGCTCAAAGCGCAAAACAAGCAAATACAGGTGTTCCCTTTGAGCCATTGTGCGTGTTGAGAAAATTTTTAATAGTTAACATAATTGCGCAAAGCGCACAATAAGCAAAGCCAGGTGTTCATTTTGAGCATATAAGGTATTTTATGAACCATTATTAAACGCACACAACCAGCAGAATTATGCCCGATGTGCGCATTAAGCTAATGTTGCGTCGATGAAAAATTTGCTCAACGCCCCCACGGGAATAAATTTGCCCATTTTGCGCTTTGAGCTTATTTTTGAGATGATATAATTTTAATTCCAATACGTGCCACCGCAGTGAATCAATCACATTCCAAATTTCATCATACTTAATCTGAATCCCAATCAAGCCTACATGCAAACTTTTAGATTTAAGTCTTATACTTGTTCAATCTGAAAACATTGTAGATTAAACCGGATACTTATTCAATCTGATTCAGAAACTACATGCAAACTTTTATATTAATTCTGATAATTTTTCAATCTGAAGACATATTCAATCGAATTCAGAAACTGCTTGCAAAATTTTAGATTAAATCTCATACATATTCCAATTGATGACATTTTGAAAATGACCCAGCCATTCAAACATATTAATGTACATACTGATACTGATCCAAACAGATTCATTAGCCTATGCTCTTATAACTGATACATATGATTGTCTTCGTAAGATGTTTGCAATGAAGGGCCTCTTTACTGGATAAATTGTCGGTGTGATCTGCGTGCTTCCCCGTCATCTTCCGCAAGTTCATCGGGCGACCATCTTCGTTCCGTTTATTACAGTCGTTGCCGATTTTCTGCCATCATCGGCTGGATATGAGTGTCGTCATAGCAAGTATGTAGCTGTTTCAAAGACACCGAGAGGAACTCCAATTCACATGAGGCGTCGAACAACAACAAATGGATGAATAACAAATAGAATGAGCTTTTTATCTTCGCGATCGAAAAGGACATGAGGGAGTGTTTGTGTGTCATAGACGAGGTATAGTGAAATAATGATGGGTTTGATGGAGGAGATGGAGTGTATAAAGAGGAGATGGATATGGAGTGTATAGTCGAGGAGTGGAAGGTGAAATGCTCACATATGGAAGGCATTCATCGGGCATGCTTGATTATAAATGGACGATAGCCCTTCGCTGTGTTTATTACCCACATTGCGTATGTTTCCAACATCTACCATTTATCTTTACGTGAAAAGAGAACTGGTTGAATTCCATCGTCCATTTATATCTCACACATTAGGCATGAACAGAAGAAGACCATTTCCTCTCTACACCCCATCTCCATCTCATCCATTCTATCTCAAGCATCATGTACGAACAGAAGAAGACCATATTTTTTCCAGACGAGGTTGTGTGGGCAAATAAAGAAGATGTTGATAGAAGAAAGTAGAGGAAGTTGTGAGAAGAGTATGGCTCACTGTAGGATAACGAAGTATACTCATCAATTTGAATGGTCAATTTCACACTAAATGGACCGTGAATGCCATGTGTGCCCTGAAGATGCGTATGAAATCGGAGGACTACAAGCTGATGCTGTCGCCTCCCAAATATGCTCCTCTCCCTGGTTTGCAAAGAGAAGAATGGCCCCCCCTGGCCTTTGCGCCCTGGATGGCTGCCCTGGGTCACTTAGGTTGGCCGTGCATGGCTACCGTCCCTCTGAGGCACAAGCACTCCCTCATGTTCTTTTCGATCTTTTGGCTCGCATCCAAAATTGGAAATCTGTAGGAGGAAAGGGACAATTATGATATGCTTCATCCACGGTCAGATTTAGCCAATTTGGCTGTGAGCCAAGAGATCGAAAAGAACAGGAGGGAGTGCTTGTACCTCAGCGAGACGGTAGCCATGCACGGCCAACATAATTGACCCAGAGCAGCCAACCAGGGCGCAAAGGCCAGGGGGGGCCATTCTTCTCTTTGCAGACCAGGGAGAGGAGTATATTTGGGAGACGATAGCATCAGCTTGTACTCCTCCGATTTCATACGCATCTTCAGGGCACCCAGGGCATTCACGGTCCGTTTATAGTGAAATAGACCATTCAAATTGATGAGTATACATCCGTTATCCTACAGTAATGCCAGGGATCTCGGGAATGAACATCTTCTTTACTCAACACGTAATCCCACCTAGAACAACGCGTAATCCCAAGTATTTTAGGCTGAGCTTAAACAGAGGTAAATTACTCTCCGCACATGACAAGGAAACTGAACCGTTTTGTGCCTTGAGAAAAATTGATGTTATTACGAAAATTACTCTCCGTCAAAAACTCGTAAAATTCTTTATTTTCCAGCGTAACAAAAACAATCAAATTTTTTCCGTTCTGTGTGCAGATTAATTGGTTCCACTATAAGCCTTTGTGTGTATAGTGGAGTTCTCAGATGTGAGACCGTGTGTGTACAGCAGATGGATATTGATTCACACTAGGATATTTAACCACCACGCTCGACGCGTAGAATAGCTAATTGATTTCAACCTTTCGTTGCGTTTATTACCGTCATAGCGTCAGTTTCCAACATCAACCATTTACCTTTACGTGAAAGGACTACTGGATGAATGCTATCGTCCATATCTTTATCAAGCATGCACGAACAGCAGAAGAACTTATTGTTTCCAGACGATGGTTGTGTGCGCAAATAAAGAAGAAGATTTATAGAGGGAAGTAGAGGAAGTTGTAAGAAGATGAGGGATCATTGTCAGCCACTTAGGAATTTGACCAATAAAACTGAAAGTATAATAAGTCCGTGATCCTACAGTAATGCAATGGATCTCGAGAATCAACATTTATTTACTTAACGCGCACACTGCGTAATACCAACGTGAAAATCACGTAATCCCAATTATTCTATCATGTGTATCAAAATAGGTTAATTATTCTCCGCGCAAAACAAGGAAACTCAACGGTTTGTCGCCTTGATCAACATCGATGCTAATAGGAAAATTGCTCCCAACAATACTAATCTCCACCAATCTTTTTTCATACATGTTATTCGACACGCACACTGTGCTAAATAATACAGAAGCGAGTAACAATCATAATTGCGCACCGTGCAAAACACATGGAAAACGGGAATTGCTCAAGGCGAACAACGCACAACGCATGTCAGCGAATTGTATTGGTTGATGAGGATGTGACTGTAGTAGAGTTCTACACTTCTACTGTGTGGCTACATCGAAGACCCCGTCATGCTACAGAGGGGTTCTCGTGAATGTACAAAATACTGCTCGTGAATCTACAGCTGATTGATACCAGACATATGATTTTTCCAAGAATGCTTGACCGTTGTGAAGCGATCTGGAAAAATTTATAGACGCTTACATAATTGCTCAATGCTCAGAACCAATAAATTTATGGCCGTTGTGCGCAGTGAGCAAATTTTTTATGGTTTACATAATTGCTTATAGCGGACAACAAGCAAAGCCAAGTGATCGCTTTGAGCCGTTGTGTGCGTTGAGCAAATTTTTAATTGTTAACATAATTGCGCAAAGTGCACAACAAGAAAAGCCAGGTGTCCGCTTTGAGCATCAAAGGTATTTTATGAACCATTGTTAAACGCGCACAACCAGTAGAATTATGCATGTTGTGCGCGTTAAGCTAATGTTGCGTCGATGACAAATTTGCTCAACGTCCCCACGGGAATAAATTTGCCCGTTTTGCGCTTTGAGCATATTTGTGAGATGCTATAATTTTAATTCCAATGCGCGCCAGCGTAGTGAATCAATCACATTCCAAATTTCATCATACTTAATCTGATTTCGAAGCAAACCTACATGCAAACTGTTAGATTTAAGTCTGATACTTATTCAATCTGAAAACATTGTAGTTTAAACCGGATACTTATTCAATCTGACTCAGAAACTGCATTCAAACTTTTAGATTAAATCTGATACTTTTTCAATCTGAAGACATATCCAATCGAATTCAGAAACTGCTTGCAAAATTTTAGGTTAAATCTCATACATTTTCAAATTGATGACATTTTCAGAATGACCCAGACATTCAAATATATTGATGTACATACTGATACAGGTCCAAACCGATTCATTAGCCCATGCTCTTACAAACTGATACATATGATTGTCTACGTAGATGTTTGTAATGAAGGGCTCGCTGTAGGATAACGGACTTATACTCATCAATTTGAATGGTCAATTTCATTATAAATGGACCGTGAATTCCCTCAAAAATTTCGCTTTGTGTATGAGCTTACCCTCAAAAATTACTCACAGCGCAGCATTTGTATATTATGTATATTTACGAGCACAACAACTGTAGACTCACAGGTTCTTTCCATGACTCACAGTAACTCAACTGTAGTCTTATCCTCATCCATGGGCAGTCCAATTCGTCTATAAATGGCGTCGCATTCTAAATGTTGGAAACAGCTAATTGATTGCAGCATTCAAAACCTCTCAATAAATACGCAAATAAAGCCTCGCTTTAATACGCATCATTCAAAGCCTATTTTAATACTCGTTTAATATTTGACCGTTTGAATTCATAACAGCTATTTTTTGAACTCTATTTATATCCCTCTTCATTCCTCAAGAAAATACACGGAAAAATTGCTTCCACCAAAAATTCTTCTTTGCTTCATCCTGTTCTTCTGGGTAGCTGTACTGTGTAAAATCCAAAGTCTCTGGCCACGAGTGGACGCGGCCAGAGGCTGATGTGTTAACCTTCGGGAGCAATCGCAACAGCGATTACCACTGAGGTCGTGCCGTAATTGCTTTCAAGGTAGTGGTCATCCCCACGCCACAGCGCTTTCAATTACATCTGCTAAGTATTCTGTTTCTCTGATCTTCTTCGTATAGCCACTGTATTCTACGTATTTTTCTTACAATATGTTGGTTTCTCAGTTTAACAGGACAAATTCTAACCATTACTTCGTTCTGCTTGATGTAGATATATAACATGGTAAATGGAAGACAAATTGAAAGTTACTCCTACTATTTCAATGTGGATCATTTCCTTCATGATGTAGATGCCTGTAAAGAGAATGGGACGGCGGTAGAAAATGACTCCAATGAAATCAGGCTAACTACGCAACCAAAATGCACCTTCAAATCTTCCCAGAAGACCTCAGCGGTTAGCGGACCTTCTAGGATACATGAGCATTTTCTTGCTTTCTTGCGTTTAAAGTAATGATTTTCGAGGTTTTCCATTTCGTACGTATATACTTTTAAGTACACTGTAGGTGAAATTATTATTCAATTGGGTGGAAAATGATGTAGAAATTTAGTGATTTTACATGCATTCAGATATGGTTGAGATTGATGGAGAAGCTACCAAAATCCAAGGTTCTATTGATTTATCTTTTCTGGGATAATGCATTAAATCTTTGATTCCAAGTCGAATTAGTTGTATGAATTGTTTAATACAGGATGAAATGGATTTTACAAAAGAATTTACTACCGCGCAAATTTTTAAGAGAAGAGACAAGCTGTTTGAGTGGATAAAGACCGTCGGCCATGTGATTGTTACCATGTCGTCGACGAGTTTGAGTAAAACTTCCAATAGGATTCCTGCTGTTTACTTTGCATGTGAAAGAAGCGGGGTTTACAGGGGACACCGAAAGGGAAAAAAGATGTTGTCACGACCCGCTTCCCTAAAATGGAGGCGAGGCGTGAGAAGTCCGCTCAGACTTGGAGCTGTGAGGCTCCAGTCTGTAAAGCGTCTGGAATAACCAAGTATAGGTCCTTGCAAATGTGATACAGAATAAAAATAATAATAAAGAAAAGAGACAGTTAAAATTTATTCCAATCTCAGAACGTCCACCAACAAAGTCCAACATCACAGAAAAGCCACCAGGCTAAAGAGAAGAGTCTAAAAGGCCCAAGCATGGCCAACAGAAATAATCAAACGTACAGAAAGAAAGGTGCTACGTACCGACAACCTAACAACAGACTAAGCAGAAAGCAACAACGAAGGAAGTCTCTGCGACTGATCGCCAGTATCTTCGAACTCCACGTCAACAGTGGACCCAGGCTCAATGTCAACAAACACCCCGTCCTCAGCAACGGGCTCTGGCTCAGCAACTAACATTCAACACCCAAAAGAGACGAGGGCGCATGTCAGCAAGTCTACAAGAGACTTGTGCAAGGAAACTAAAAGGAGGAAACAACCTAGCAGTTCTAAAAGTATGCGATGACATGGTAGTTTAAGATATGAATCCACAAGTAGTAAAGTGCGTCAAGTATGACATGGCAACAGGTTATACAAGGAAACAAGTTATACATGGCAATGGAAATCATTCACATGGATTTTTACAAGTCAAGTAAGTAAACACGTCAATTAAACAGAGATTACGTCTTTTGGTTGGAGTGGCTGTACGGGCCAACTCCTACGCTCAAGTGATCGCTTATCCCTACCCCTCCACGTGTATCGGGCATTGGCTTTTGACCAACACATGTAGCCCACTTCTGGATCACGAGCCAGGAAGTGTATTTGGCATAGGGTTGTGCCTGCAACACAGGTGCCTAGCCTCGACAAGGAAGTACGTAGCATGTGCAACGAATGCAACACTCAAGCATGGATGACATTGCATAGCAAGTTAAAATTTAAGTGCATACAGATAAGGAATTTAAACGTGACAGGCATGGCAGTGCACAAGTAAAGAGTGTACAGATATGGAAACTAAACGTGGCAGGCGAAATGAATGAATGACATGGCAGGGTGTCAGATCTAGCTTCGTTGTCAAGCTAGATCTTAAAATTGCGTCTAGGCGAGTATCATTTCGTCGCCTATTCTCTTTTACGCTAAAAACGGGGAATGTCCTAAGACATGGCCTAAAGCACAAGTGTCACTTGCCTGCAATCAATCGTTCTGAATACACCGTTCAAACAGTCCAGTCTACCTATGTGCTCAGATCCACCAGCCTACAGTCCCAAATTGAATTATCTTTATTAGTGAATTACCAGACAATAAAATTACCGATTTTTATCTTGTTTAACAGGGATGGGTTGGGGGTCCTAAGTGTTCAGAAATTTACCCTTTTATGACGCGAGAGCTACACTGGCGTCGGGTAGCGACGCCAAGGGTTGGAATAATAGAAAACGCTCCACGTCCAGATTCCAAATAAGATTCCACGCTCGCCAATTCTCGGGCAGCAACCAAATCAACGAACAAGATTCCAAACAGCGAGTAATAGGTCGGTAGGCATTTTCACGGCACCCGGGAAGTCGTAACAACGAACCGGGACGAACGGTTCGGCATACACGAAGTCTATGACATTGAACGTCGTAGAGGATGCTCGTAACTTCGGAAAACATCCCTAGGAGAAGTAGGGGGCTGTCGGAAGACTCCAACAGCGAGAGGGTACGACGAGAACTCAGCGACGCGTCGATACATTGCTAAACACGCAAAACATCGATGGATCGCTGTTTCAGAGTTGCAGCGGCCTGAGGGGGAAACCCAGACGACAGCGGGGGCCTAAGGGGGTCGACGACGGAGGGGGGAAGCCGCGGCAGCGGCGGCGGTGGCGGCGGCCGCTGTTGCTGCTGCTGTAAAATCTGCCAAAAACAGCGACGCATGGGCCGTTTGCGGTGGTCTACGGCGGTGTAGCAGGGACCCACGACGGCCTGGGGGAGGATGCACGTCGGTGAAGGGAGAGGTGGTCGGTCGGTGGCGGGTTAGGCCGGAAAACGCAAGAACGTCGCTCGGGTTTGTGTGTTTGCGTGGTATATGAAGGAGGCGGCGGTTCTCGTGTTTTGCTTTGAAGCAACTCTAACCTAGGGTAATATTTTATAGGGCAAGAGCTGCTCACGTGGGGGCTAACGTGGGCTAAAAATGTGGCTAAATGTGTGTGGGTAGTTAGGGTTATATTCAAATAGAAAATGTTGTTATAATAAAGGAAATCAATAACCCTCATCTCTCTCTCTCTCCTACCCGATGAATGCGGCCAAGACCAAGAATGGGCTGAGTCAACTTGATTTTTGGGTGTTTATTATTATAAAATTATATTAGGGGATAAAGCCAAAAGAAACTTAGGGTTAAAAATATAATAGGTTGGGCCAAAAAGTGAAAGTAGTTCAAACGAAGCCCAAAAATTGAAAGATAAATACTGGGGTGACCGCACGAACGAGAGAAACGCAACTAAAAAGACAGATCACAATTTCGACGACGAGAAAAGAAACTAAAAATAAAAAGGCCTCACAACAAAAGCGAAAAACACGACACCTCCTCAAATAAAGTCAAATCGTGGAAGAACGACCCGTGAAATGACGTTTTAAATTAATTCCAAAATTTTATATTCTACGAAAGGGTCACAACGACATATCACACAATAGGGTTCGGATACAGACAAGGTCTAAAATAAATCCGTGCATGAACAAGACTACGTGCACGAAAAGCGTATAAAGGATACGTGGTCCAAATGCGACAGTAATTCCAAGTTGGTCACACGTCGGGGGTTGGCTTGCTAAGGATGCAACCAAGGTGCTACGGCCCTATCGACTCAACGACACGACTCTCACACAAAGCAACAAAACCAATCAGGTACCCGAAATTGCTATACGCACAGCCGTATTACGAATAGTGGGTACCGGCCGTTACATCCTACCCACCTTAGAACAAAGTCCGTCCTCGGACTTTCTAACATATCTAGTCGCTCTAGTAACTACCCCAATCATATCACATATAATTCAAACCAGGTATAGTCATTACAAGTGCTTATATATGCACTAGGTATTCAAACAATAACTCTACTAACATGTATATATTCACGTGCATTACACACTTACACCTATCATAGCCATTCAAATTCATACACATATTCCAATCATTCATATAGTCACGTACATCCCTATATAACTATTAAACATTTATTACATACCATGTTGCACATACTCACAACCAATTAAATAGTTCACACCAGCAGATACCATCATAATACTTCACGTTTAGATAACTACCTATGTACAAAACAATAAGGATACACTACTCCCTATATCCCCTAGTGTACATCCAATACCAAACACATCAACACATGTACTCACACCATACCATTTTTAAATCAAGTTATTATATCTAAGATACATTCACCACTACTATAATTTCACAATTTATAGTCATTCAAATGCATGCAAATATTTCACCATATATTCACATCCCATACGGTCCTATAACTATATTCACGACACGCCACACATACCATAGTCGCCAATACACATAACTAACCACATACTTACCCGTGCATGGTGCACACCCACACACGCTAACCTTTCATTCATATATACCAATCATACCACTATATACTCAGCACATCTACACACCTAGTTTAGCTAGCACACATACGTTCACACAGGCAAGTCCTTAGTAATTAACTATACCACAAGACCAACACCTATAACTATATACTGGTGTAGCGACCCACAATCATGTGTGTAACACAACCAGGCACAAACAATCCTATCACTATACATAAATCATCGTTCGCTATATTCATGGTACTACACGGAAACCACAGACATATGTAACAATATACTTAGAGTATACCCACTTAAGCTTGAGTGAGACTCAAAACACATATCAGAATACTCTATATACGTAACATGGTATCTATACTTATACCAATACCACTCCAATGTATACACATCTACCAACATAACCATACACATACCATAATGTCAATCACACTTAATATTTAGTCAGGTAACACCCACATAGTTCAGTCACTTTATATAATATTACAGACATCTGCACACGTATAATTATAATACACTCCCTAATACATGCATTCATCGTATAGTCACACACATGTAACATATATATATATATATATAATCACACCATATTCATCTACCTATAATTAGTATACCAACACAACTACTTATCCACACATAGTTAAGATATGCAATAATCGTGTATACCTCATGGTATACACGCACACAACATCCTATAAAAGCAAGCGATATCAATCAAAATTATAATCCTACTACCATACGTTATCACATATATACTCATGCAGCAAATACATAACTACTTACGTCTAAGCACACTACATAATTACATACGAGCACACACCCACACGTATAAACATATAGGTCATATAATAGGCCTATGACGTGCCCCCGGTTTGCTAGTCGCAAATGGCCGGGGGACCCGCGTGAGGGTTTAGATATTTGTAACCGCAAGCGTACGGTGTTGTAGTGTGGCTTGGGGGGTCGAACACAGGGAGGCTAGGATGTGCTTGTGTCAAGGAGGACCGAAATCACCCCGTGGGCGAGCTAGCCCGGATCGGTTGATGGGTTGTCACGGGAAAGGAATGCAAGGTATGAACAATAAGAAAATAAACCCGGGACTTTGGTTTCCACTCCAACGAGCGACTCTCACCGATACGGCCTACGGGTAGGATGGCGATCGGAATTAGGGTCTAATGGTGAGACGTTGCCTCTGAAAGTGGTACCGGCATCCCATGGGCCCGATATTCCGGTCGGTGCCCAGGATGATACACCGGACTTCCCGGGTTTGATCAGTGGGCACTCCCGTCTCCATTAACACCGATCGATTCCGGGAGCACTAAGCTCACAACGATAACTCCCAACGTCTCATCCTGCCGCTCCCGCGCGCTAGGATTCGGCGTCTACGCTAAGGGCGTGAGCTATGGCTAGGGAGTCAACCGCCAAGTTTATTCCCCCTTGGCCCAACGGTCAAAGGCGGTCTTTTTCTCGCCGATGACAATAAAACACCCCGCGTAACCGTTAGATTCCTAATCCCTATCGATTTCCTAACCCTATGGATGCATCGGGAAGAGCCCTCGAAGGGGTTTCAGCCAAAATCCCAGATTTGGGAACTACTCACAATTATTCATTAAAAAGCAATCTAAACGAAAATGAACCGTTAAAATCATAATCAGACGATAGGAATGCGAAGGTAGTAGAGCAATTAAAATAATACTAAAGTTTATGAAAGATCCGAAAACTTACAATAGAAAAGTAATTATAGCCGTCACAAATAGGAGAAAACAGTAAAAACTAACAGCTCCCCCGTTTCTGGAACCCTAGGGGTCCTATTTATAGGATCTCGTATCACCCGATCGGTTGACAAGTCAACCGATCGGGTGATCCGTTATAAATAATAAACAGAAAACGGCGGAGTTTCACCCGGTCATATGAACCGGTCGGTTGAGTTCTTGGGGTGACCGGTTGGATCTTGGCGCCATCGGGTGAAGGGGTCGGTTGGGTGCCCGTGTCTCGGCTCCTCAGCATCAGCTATAGATGAACCGATCGGGTGAGAGTCACCCGATCGGTTGGAATTTGGCTTGAAAAGACAGAGAATCGGCCCCGTTGAACCGGCCTGTGAACCGGTCGGGTGACATCCACTTGAGCACCAGCTGAGATCGGGTGGTGAACGCGTGCATCACCCGATCGGTTGGAGATGACCAACCGACCGGGTGAGGGGCTGAAAGATGTAATTTTCGTTGTTTGTCCCCCTGGATCACGCGTGACTCCTCCCGTTGCTCCGGGGACACATGATATCATCGTTTTGCGTCCCAAATGCGGGCAATCTCCTGCAAGAATGGAGAAACAAAGAAAAGTGAAAGAAAACGAGAAAACACGAGAAAACGAATAAAAGACGGCGGAAAATACGGAGAAACACAAAAGAAAACGTGCGTGAATATATGAAATATATACGCACGTCAAAATCCCCCAAGCGGAACTCTTCCTCGTCCTCGAGGAAGACAAGTGAGAGTAGGAGCTCGGAGGGAGAAAATAGAGAGGAAGAAAGAAAAAGAGTAAACAAAAATCCTAGATCGCACGTCAGAGCTAGCAAAATCAAACACAACACACTAAGCAAGCAAACACAAAAATCACATCACTAAACCAAGGAATACGAGTCCAGACAAGTGTCGTGGGCCCACGCGGTGAAGCGCGTGTGAGTGCGGTCGTGTGCTAGCAAATGGTGTCGCTTTCTACAATGTGATATAAGCTCATATACGCAAATCCAGGAAATGACCCAAATACCGATTTGAATTTGAAATTGCGGTGAATATTAGTTCAAGCATGCATGAGAAGGGTATAAGAATAGAAGCGTATCATGCATCAGGGACTCCACAACTAGGGTTAAGGAAATCACACCACTATAGCCTAGATACTAGCTAAAAAGTTCCCAAGCCAAGTGTTTTCGAAAACGATGGGGGTTGAGATGACGTGGAGTAGAACACTCGGTGCAAATTCTCGCCTTCCCTTTATTCTCGGTAGATAGGAAAAATATTCACACGTGAAATTTTTGGGTTTTGGGTATTTGTATTTTTTTTTATTTTGGGCTATACAAAATTTTTCTTTTCTTTTCTTTTTGGGTTTTTCTTTTCTTTTCTCTTTTTTTGGATTTTTGGGTTTTTGGCTATACACAGGTGTACTCTCCCAAGTGGGAGAACGGTACACGATGAGGGGATTTGCTCCAACTAAACAAAAAAGAAGTCGGAATCTAAACACTTGGGCAAAGGAAACTATTCTCGCTAAATAGATCATGGGCTAAATGGGTTATCCAGGTCCTTAATTGTGGAATCCCGACACATGCGAAATGAAGTACACGATATATATATATATAGCATGCAGAAGCAGACAGGGAAAATAAATACCGCATATTCAAATCGAAGCATGATAATCTAGGGGTCATTCCTGGACAGGTATATAAAGTAAAATCACAAAGTAGAAGCACACCAAACAAATAGGCACGACGCACGACTCACAAAAAGCTAAGTGGACCCGCGATGCATGAAATGCAAGAGGACTCGAAATCCTAGGGTTAGTGAATGTGATTATCGATGCCATGCTAGGTGTGTGTGATTTTGTGGCAATTCATCATAGGGTTCATCTCTAGGAGAAAGAGATAAAAAAAGAGAAGAGAAAAAATAAAAAATAAAAAAACGATGAAAACGACACAAAAACGAAAAAGAAAGACTCAAATGGTGCACACAGTGCGACTCCCCCAAGCTGAAGCTTGCATTGCCCTCAATGCAATATGAGTGAGTACGGGAGGGCAATGAAGATGGGGGGGAATACGCACCGACACAAAAAGAAATGAGAATGAGGAAAACACAGAGATGAAACTGAAAATAAAGAAAAATCAAAACCAAACCACACGACACGAAAATAAAAATAAAACCACACGACACGACACTCAAAAGGGGAAAGACAAGCACACACACAAAAATGAGAAAAAAATAAAATACGACAACACACCAAAATAGACGTCCCCCAAGCTAGACATGACAGTGCTAGCGAATAAAATGTGATCGTGAAATGCAGAAATATGCAAGGGGGAGTCAATTGGATTCGCTGGTACTAGAATGGTAGGGGGAGGGAGAGGAGGGTGGGGAATAGCGAATGAAAGAATCCTCAGAGGAAGAGGAGGGCATGCATATGGGGGAAGGAGGGGCGACAGGCTGGAGCGGATCGATGTGCACCGGGGGGCTGTGGTGGAGAAAGATCGTACCAGGTGGGCCGACAGTTGGGTGCCAATCGGGAGGATCCAAGGGTGGTAGTTGCACTAATGGAGAATACCAAGGATCGGGGTAAAACTCCCAAGGCAGATGAGATGGGGGGTAGGGTAGCCGCAAAGGGGCTAAAGGTGGCAGGATCGCGAAAGGTGCGCAGGCGGGGCCATAGAGGTAGACAGTACGGTCTTCACCGAAGGGAGTGAGCATATTGATATCGATCAAGTCACCGCGATCAATACGGCTACGTCCAGGTAAAATAGGAAGGTCGGGTGGCACTCTCAAAACACATCTGACAATAAGAGTGATCATCCCACCACAACAGATGGATCCAGAATTGGCGCGGCTAACAGCAAAAATTTCGTGGATGATCCAATGAGCGATGTTTATGGGCATAGGGATGTGCCCAAGGATCATGTCATCGGACATGGCATAGAGAAAGAAGAGCTCATCCCTAGATACAGTGGACACATCCACGCGGGCGAAAACAGTGTTGGCGAGGATGCAATGGGCGAGGCGGTAACACGGGTGAATAATGTAGGAGGCAAGAGCCTCGGGTGGAAAGGTGGTGTACCGGGTAAATCGTTGCCAAACACCATCAGCCTGAAATTGAGAGTAGATGTCAGTTCGATCGTGGGTGGAATGTTCAGTATTAAGATCGGGGTGACGGAGATTGTGGAATTGGATATTGTTCAACTCGATGAAACCCAGAGAAAAATCGCAGTTGAAAGCGTGGAAGGAGAAACCCCCATCAAACACCTCGAGGGAACTGAGGAATTCAAGCGTGAGATTTCTGTGTGTGTGAGCATGGATGTAAGAGAGGGTATGGCACCCGATACAGTTGAAAATTCTGGCGACGCCGTTCGAAAGCCCTAGAGCTTCGAGTGTGGGGCGATCGGCGAAGAGTGTAGGTCTCATTGGACGATGAAGTAGTGCTCGCAAACGGTCAGACTGTTCTTCCGTAGAAGGGTTTATGCCAAGGAAAGAGGGGGAAAAGGGGCCGTAGAGCGGATACGGCGTGAAGATGATGCAATCTCTTTCCCTTTCTTAGACATGGTGACTATGTGGGTGGTGAAAAGGAAAGTGGGGGTGTGCCTATGATGAATATAGAGCAAGTGAAGCAGGTACAACACCAATGTAGGATATTACAGATAAAGTAAGAGATGTGTAGAGTGGAAGAGTGTTACCCATCAATGTAGCAAGATCAAGCTCCCGGGGGACTCGCGTAGTAGGAGGAAGCAATTCGGGAAGCCATCGCTCGCTGATCCGACAAGAAACAGGTTTTCGAAAATTTTGGGGGCTAGGGTTAGGGTTTGGGTGTTTTGATGATGGAATGTCGACGATGGCAAGGTGGCGCGGTGGGGAAGTATGGGATTGAGTGGGGATGAGGTTTAGGGGCAGTATGTTGGGTGGAGGAGGTCGATTCGACAGTTGGAGGGTGTGTAACCACGTGAAGGAGATTTTCGGGGGTCGGGTGGTGGTCATCGTGCGGTAGGGGTATTTATAGGGGCGAAACTGAACCGATCGGGTGAGTTTTCACCCGATCGGGTAGGCAAATTTCGAAAGTTTCCTGTCGGCCAACAGCTACAGGTGAACCGACCGGGTGAATTGTCACCCAATCGGATGACCGTTTCCCAAATCTTTCCCGAGAACTGGGGGTTTCTCACCCGGTCTCGTCAACCGATCGCGCTCTAACTCAACCGATCGGTTGATATTTCCCAAAAATTTCCCGAGAATTCTCCCCAGATCACCCGGTCTGTCACACGGTCTCTCCATTCTTCACCCGATCGGTTCATTTGGGGACAGATGCAGCTTGTATCTGATACAACCCAACCGATCGGTTGAGTTATCAACCGATCGGTTGGGGCTTTGTTTCCTGCAAAAACCAACAGATTGTCTAAGTCCCTGAACGGATGTTCTTGCGGCTGATTTTATTTATAAAAATAGATAAAATAAAGTCAAAAATAACACTAAAAAGTGGGGCAAAAGTTTAGAGCATGGGTTGCCTCCCATGAAGCGCACTTGTTTAACGTCGTTGGCTCAACGCCCGCAAGTGATGTTCATGGTGGTTGATACGGGTGATGCCCGAAGTTCGGTATCTCTTCTTCATCGGAGCTTACGGCCTTTGGAGTAGTCAGCGGCTAGAGAAAGATTTGCTCGACTACCCTCTCCTTGTTTTTGGGATCCGGGGGCTTCTCTTTCGTATTGGCGCTTACCGCCATCTTCTTAAGGATCCGGACCTCGTCTTTGGTGAGGTCCATGGGTTCTTTCCCCGTTTTCCTCGCAGGAGGAGCCTTGGGGAACCCGGGAGGGGTCGTACGTGCTGCATTCGCTTTCCCAGCAGCATCATTGTTCTTGGGGCCGTCTTGGTCTTCTGAATCCCCTAAGTTATCGTGGGGATTTCTTAAGAGATTCTCCCAGGAGCTCTCTTCAGCAGCTTTATCTTCTTCCACCTCCAGCAAATTACACCGAGGGTCATCTGGGGGATCGGGATACTTCATGAACAACCCCAGATCAAATTCAACCTTTTCTCCGCTGACATTTAGCGAAAGTTTTCCATTCTTCACATCAATCAAAACGCCGGCAGTGGCCATGAAAGGCCGTCCCAGGATGATGGGGGTGTGTGCGTCTTCAGGCATGTCCATGACAACGAAGTCCACTGGCACATGCACCCCTTTTACATTGACGGGGAGGTCATCCACAATCCCCACCGGATATTTGACCGACCGGTCAGCAAGTTGTAGGGTCATACCGGTGGGCTCCAAATCACCCATTCCTATCCTCTTATACATCGATAAGAGCATCAAACTGACACTCGCTCCGAGATCGACGAGTGCACGATGAATCTTTACTGCCCCGATCGTGCAAGGGATTGAGAAGCTCCCCGGGTCTTTAAGTTTCTGCGGATTTGCCCTCTGGATGAGAGTGCTACACTCCGCCGTCAACACTACTTTCTCCTTTCAAGACCCTCTCGTCACCAAATCCTTCAGGAATTTCGCATAGGAGGGGATTGATTCGATTGCTTCCAGGAAGGGGATTTGCAAGCTCAGATCCTTGACCATGGCGAAGAACTTGCCATATTTCTCATCGATTTTGGCCTGAGCTAACCGTTGTGGAGAAGACACAACGGGTTTGAACACTTTCAGGATCCCTTCCTCGTTCTTCTTCTTCTCTTCTTCAGAGACTCCCTCCAGAGTCGTAGGATTTGATGACGAAGCACCGGCGTCGTTTGATTTTTCGATCGGTCGCTCGACGACCAACGGTGCTTCCGGTCTGTTAGGGGGCACTCTAGTAGGGATTTGTGTCCCGCTTCTCAGAATGATAGCGGACACATTTGCGTGCTCGTGCATGAGTGCCGACGTTTTGGTTGCTCCCCTCAGGTTCACCTCAGGGTGTGGCAGCAATTGGTTTTGTGACCTTGAAAGGGTCGCCACTTGTAACCCCGGCTGGGTTACTTGGTCCGTGAGGGCCCGCTGACCCATTTCCAGCTTTTGATTGATCTTCTCCAGGTTGGTTATATATTGAGTCAAGAGAGACTCAACCGGAGAGACGGCCCTCTGTTGGCCATACAGCTGCTGCTGCTGGATTGGCTGCTGATTCCTGGGGGCGTAAAATTGTTGCTGAAGCTGTTGCTGATATTTTTGCTGCTGAATCTGACTCTGATGTAGCCTAGTCGGCTGATATGTTTGTTGCTGCGGCTGCTGAGGCGGCGAGGGCTGGAATGGTGCCCGGTAACCAAAGTTAGGGTGGTTCCGGTTGTTTGGAGAGTAGGCCGGGTTGGAATTGGTTCTTGGTGGATACGGCGCATTTCCTGTGGGGTTGTAAAATAGTGCGCTCGCCTGATCCAACGGTGGTGAGACGTCACCACCGTCGAATTCCCCAAAAACTTCAGATTCTACCGCAATAATCTGTTGTGTACCGGCCCCACCGGCTCCTACCATTAGTGCGGAGATCTGGGTCGAAAGCAAGTCGAACTTGCTTGAAAGTTTGTCGACGTCCTCGACTCTGTGTATACCCCCAGACCTGGGTGTGGCTCTCTCGTCACACCACCGCTCATTGTTGGATGCCATATTTTCTAGAATATGTCCGGCATCTTCCTCGCTCCTTGACATGAAGGAACCCCCAGCCGCGGCGTCCATAGAAGATTTTAGGTCATCCCTCAGCCCATTGTAGAACAGATTAATAATCTGCCACTTCGGAAGCTCATGGTGAGGGCATCTTCTCTGCATCTCCTTGTATCTCGTCCAAGCTTCATGCAAGGACTCGTGGCTGGCCTGGGAGATGGAGGAGATCTCACTCCTCAACTTCATGGTCTTCCCCGGAGGAAAGAACTTCGTCAGAAAAGCGTTGGAGAGCTTCTCCCAGGTATTGAAAGTGTTGGGGTCCTTCCCCCTAAGCCATTGCTTGGCTTTGTCTCACAACGAGAAGGGGAACAGCTTCAGACGGATCGCCTCAGTCGTGACACCATTAATCCGGAAGGTGTCACATTTCTCCAAGAAGGAGTCTAGATGCTCGATCGGGCTCTCCATGGGTGCACCCGAAAACTGATCCTGCTGGATCCATGTCACCAAAGACGGCTTTAGCTCAAAGCTTTGGGCCGTAATAGCTGGAGGACGGATGGCGGAAGTGGACTCGATAGATGGCATCGAGTACTCCAACAGGGACTTGCGAGGCGAGGTGTACTCCTCCATGGCTTCAGGATCCGCTATTCTTCGCTTCTCGACGGCCAAACACCCAAGGGTGGCGTTAATCTCTGGATCAACGGGGATCAAGTCGTCGAGACTTCTTGAACTCCTGCGCATGAAAAACAACAAACACTCGTGAAGCGACAAGTGGGAGAGAGACAGATAAGATAAGAAATAAAAAGAAGAAAATAAAAAGGAAAAAGAAGAATGCGAAAATTATCGTGAGGTAGGGATAAGAGCTATACACTAGGGTTCAAGAGATCCTAAAATAACAAGCACGTTGCCTCCCCGGCAACGGCGCCAAAAACTTGACGTGCCCCCGGTTTGCTAGCCGCAAATGGCCGGGGGACCAGCGTGAGGGTTTAGATATTTGTAATCGCAAGCGCACGGTGTTGTAGTGTGGCTTGGGGGTCGAACACAGGGAGGCTAGGATGTGCTTGTGTCAAGGAGGACCGAAATCACCCCGTGGGTGAGATAGCCTGGATCGGTTGATGGGTTGTCACGGGAAAGGAATGCAAGGTATGAACAATAAGAAAATAAACACGGGACTTTGGTTTCCACTCCAACGAGCGACTCTCGCCGATACGGCATACGGGTAGGATGGCGATCGGAATTAAGGGTCTAATGGTGAGACGTTGCCTCTGAAAGTGGTACCGGCATCCCATGGGCCCGATATTCCGGTCGGTGCCCAGGATGATACACCGGACTTCCCGGGTTCGATCAGTGGGCACTCCCGTGTCCATTAACACTGATCGATTCCGGGAGCACTAAGCTCGCAACGATAACTCCCAACGTCTCATCCTGCCGCTCCCGCGCGCTAGGATTCGGCGTCTACGCTAAGGGCGTGAGCTATGGCTAGGGAGTCAACCGCCAAGTTTATTCCCCCTTGGCCCAACGGTCAAAGGCGGTCTTTTTCCACAGATGACAATAAAACACCCCGCGTAACCATTAGATTCCTAATCCCTATCGATTTCCTAACCCTATGGATGCATCGGGAAGACCCCCCGAAGGGGTTTCCACCAAAATCCCAGATTTGGGAACTACTCACAAATATTCATTAAAAAGCGATCTAAACGAAAATGAACCGTTAAAATCATAATCAGACGATAGGAATGCGAAGGTAGTAGAGCAATTAAGATAATACTAAAGTTTAAGAAAGTTCCGAAAACTTACAATAGAAAAGTAATTACAGCCGTCACAAATAGGAGAAAACAGTAAAAACTAACATCTCCCCCGTTTCTGGAACCCTAGGGGTCCTATTTATAGGATCTCGTATCACCCGATCGGTTGACAAGTCAACCGATCGGGTGATCCGTTACAAATAATAAACAGAAAACGGTGGAGTTTCACCCGGTCATATGAACCGGTCGGTGGAGTTCTTGGGGTGACCGGTTGGATCTTGGCGCCATCGGGTGAAGGGGTCGGTTGGGTGCCCGTGTCTCGGCTCCTCAGCATCAGCTACAGATGAACCGATCAGGTGAGAGTCACCCGATCGGTTGGAATTTGGCTTGAAAAGACAGAGAATCGGCCCTGTTGAACCGGCCTGTGAACCGGTCGGGTGACATCCACTTGAGCTCCAGCTGAGACCGGGTGGTGCACGCGTGCATCACCCGATCGGTTGGAGATGACCAACCGACCGGGTGAGGGGCTGAAAGATGTAATCTTCGTCGTTTGATCCCCTGGATCACGCATGACTCCTCCCGTTGCTCCGGGGACACATGATATCATCGTTTTGCGTCCCAAATGCGGGCAATCTCCTGCAAACATGGAGAAACAAAGAAAAGTGAAAGAAAACGAGAAAACACGAGAAAACACGAGAAAACGAATAAAAGACGGCGGAAAATATGGAGAAACACAAAAGAAAACGTGCGTGAATATATGAAATATATACGCACGTCAGCCTACCCACTTAACTATAAGTACACTTATTATCATTACACCTAACATACACGACTTACTAATATATTATATACCAAGCATCTACAAGTATCCTCAAGCTACTTACACTACTAGTATATGCCTCAATACAATTTCCAATATCTATACAGACATCCCTAAAGTGGTATAGCTATCCGCACATATATTATAACACCACCATATATACAACTTCACACATATATCACGAATAACACCGATTATACATACATAATACAAGAGTCAATTATTAATATCCTAAGGGTAGCACGTTCATACGGGTCCACACACTCCACCTATATGCATGCACCACCACGACATAACAACTTATACTAGTGGGCCCACCAAACTATAATAAGGTTGACACAGGCAACGACAAGCACTAATGGCTAAACAATAGGAAAGAAACCGAAGCCAAAGTGTGACGAAGGAAAGACCGGAAAGTACGAGTTCAGATAGGACGAAGATAAGAAGACAGCTTGGTTAGGTGAATCAGGGGTATAATTGTGAATGTTTAGGTGGGAAAAGAAAGATGTAATGATACTCTTATATGGGACATGAAAATAGTGTGTAAAGGATATAAGTTAAAATAAGAAGAGTACAAAACCGGTCGTACATCAAAAGTTGGAGTTCTCTTATGCATAGAAAAATATTGGTGATCGATAAAATGAGTTGTTCGAAATAAGTTTGAGTCGTATATACATAAAGTGAAAAATGGTTTATTAGCTTATTGAAAATCATTATAAAGAAGAATAAAACATTCAACCGAACATTAAGGACGTAGGTTAGAAAATATTATATGGCAGTAATTTAATATAATTTCGGTAAAAATTTCGAAATTCAAAGAATGAAATTAAATTAATCGAGGTGTAGAAATTTAAGCTCATGTTAAACGCTTTCAAAGTCTTTAAACTGGGGAGAAATTTAAAATAAATAAAATTGAAACTACTTTTAGAGAAACCCGGATTTGCAAAAAGAAACTGATTCATATAAAGATCTTAAAGTACGAGTACAACGAACCTAGAACTGACATATATAAAAATTAATTGATGTTCTATTTATCTTGGAAGATATTCTAAGGTATGTATGGTAAATGGCTAAAATGAATTTCGTAGTTTAGAAAAAGATGGTATATCGAAATATCAAAATAGTAATAAAGTTTTAAAACCAAAATGCGAGAAATATTGGTTAGCAAAGAGCTACGAGATAGTAATTAAAAATTACAACTAATAGACTCAAAAATCTACGAAAGGATTTTAACTCAATTGAATAGTGAGGAATTAAATATATAAGAAGAGGGTTTTAAAAAAAACAATTAAACTGAGCGAAAACTTTTAATAAGGAAAAATCGAAATTGACTTTGAAGGAATCAAGGTTTGCAACGGAGAAAATTTGAAAGATTAACGATAATCGCCATGAAGCGATCACGTGAAACGAGGGCAAGAATAAGATCGCGTGGTCTTATACAAAATACGCCTATGATATGACTCATAAAAATCTACGGGGAACTCCTACAGTCAACCAACTAAGGATTAGAAAACTTAGCGCTAAGACTTCCTAAGGAACTAGACTGTAATGAACTACGTTCGGCTTGGCCCGAAATCGACGAACCCAAGCGAACTACTAAAGGAATTCTAGAAGTCTATTACGGTCGGAGCTAGACAGGAACCACTAAGGTAACTCCCAAGACGATTATATCATTCTCTAGCATGGAGTCTAGCTAACAATCAGGGACCTCTAACTAGCAAGCACAGACGTTTAACTAAGTCTTACTATAGTCCTGATCCAATGGATTCCCTACTAAGCTAAGACAGATGTTCTGGCAACACGTCTACCAGCCACCTAAGACATAGGAAATGATAAAAATTAGACTCAGGGCTTCTGATTTGGATGTTTTAATTTATTTAATGGACATTCTATTTTTATTATTGTTGTTCTGATAATTCGCAGTTGCAAGAGGGACCTGCATGGGCCACCAATAAAACATGTCACGACCCGCTTCCCTAAAATGGAGGCGATGCGTGAGAAGTCCGCTCAGACTTGGAGCTGTGAGTCTCCAGTCTGTAAAGCGTCTGGAATAACCAAGTATAGGTCCTTGCAAATGCGATACAGAAAAAAATAATAATAAAGAAAATTGACAGATAAAATTTATTCCAATCTCAGAACGTCCACCAACAAAGTCCAACATCACAAAAAAGCCACCAAGCTAAAGAGAAGAGTCTAAAAGGCCCAAGCGTGGCCAACAGAAATAATCAAACATACAGAAAGAAAGGTGCTACGCACCGACAACCTAACAACAGACTAAGCAGAAAGGAACAACGAAGGAAGTCTCTGTGACTGATCGTCGGTATCTTCGAACTCCAGGTCAACAGTGGACCCAGTCTCAATGTCAACAAACACCCCGTCCTCAGCAACGGGCTCTAGCTCAGCAATTAACATGCGACACCCAAAAGAGACGAGGGCGCATGTCAGCAAGTCTGCAAGAGACTTGTGCAAGGAAACTAAAAGGAGGAAATAACCTAGCAGTTCTAAAAGTATGCGATGACATGGTAGTTTAAGATATGAATGCAACAAGTAGTAAAGTGAGTCAAGTATGACATGGCAACAGGTTATACATGACAACAAGTTATACATGGCAACAAGTTATACATGGCAAGGGAAATCATTCACATGGATTTTTACACGTCAAGTAAACACGTCAAGTAAACAGAGATTACGCCTTTTGGCTGGAGTGGCTGTACGGACCGACTCCTATGCTCAAGTGATCGCTTATCCCTACCCCTCCACGTGTATCGGGCATTGGCTTTTGACCAACACATGTAGCCCGCTTCTGGATTACGAGCCAGGAAGTGTATTTGGCATAGGGTTGTGCCTGCGACGCAGGTGCCTAGCCTCGATAAGGAAGTACGTAGCGTGTGCTACGAATGCAACACTCAAGGATGGATGACATGGCATGTCAAGTTATAATTTAAGTGTGTACAGATAAGGAATTTAAACGTGACAGGCATGTCAATGCACAAGTAAAGAGCGTACAGATATGAAAACTAAACGTGGCAGGCGAAATGAATGAATGACATGGCAGGGTGTCAGATCTAGCTTCGTTGTCAAGCTAGATCTTAAAATTGCTTCTAGGAGAGTATCATTTCGTCGCATATTCTCTTTTACGCTAAAAACGGGGAATGGCCTAAGACATGGCCTAAAGCACAAGTTTCACTTGCCTGCAATCAATCGTTCTGAATACAGCGTCCAAACAGTCCAGTCTACCTATGTGCTCAGATCCACAAGCCTACAGTCCCAAATTTAATTATCTTTATTAGTGAATTACCAGACAATAAAATTATCGATTTTTATCTTGTTTAACAGGGATGGGTTGGGGGTCCTAAGTGTTCAGAAATTTACCCTTTCACGACGCGAGAGCTACACTGGTGTCGGGTAGCGACGCCAGGGGTTGGAATAATAGAAAACGCTCCACGTCCAGATTCCAAATAAGATTCCATGCTCGCCAATTCTCGGGCAGCGATCAAATCAACGAACAAGATTCCAAACAGCGAGTAATAGGTCGGTAGGCATTTTCACGGCTCCCGGGAAGCCGTAACAACGAACCGGGATGAACGGTTTGATGTACACGAAGTCTACGACGTTGAGTATCGTAGGGGATGCTCGTAACGTCGGAAAACACCCATAGGAGAAGTAGGGGGCTGTCGGAAGACCCCAACAGCGAGAGGGTACGACGAGAACTCAGCGACGCGTCGATACGTCACTAAACACGCAAAACAGCGATGGATCGCTGTTTCAGAGTTGCAGCGGCCTGATGGGGAAACCCAGACGACAACGGGGGCCTAAGGGGGTCGACGGCGGAGGGGAGAAGCCGCGGCGGCGGCGGCGGCGGCGGCGGCGGCGGTGGCGGCGGCCGTTGCTGCTGCTGCTGCGAAATCGGTCGAAAACAGCGGCGCCTGGGCGGTTTGCGGCGGTCTACGGCGGTGTAGCGGGGCCCCACGACGGCCTGGGGGAGGATGCACGTCGGTGAAGGGAGAGGTGGTCAGTCGGCAGTGGGTTAGGCCAGAAAACGTAAGAACGACGCTTGGGTTTGTGTGTTTGCGTGGAATATGAAGGAGGCGGTGGTTCTCGTGTTTTGCTGTGAAGTAACTCTAACCTAGGGTAATATTTTATAGGGCAAGAGCTGCTCACATGGGGGCTAATGTGGGCTAAAAATGTGGCTAACGTGTGTGGGTAGTTAGGGTTTTATTCAAATATAAAATGTTGTTATAATAAAGGAAATCAATAGCCCTCATCTCTCTGTCCTACCTGATGCATGCAGCCAAGACCAAGAATGGGCTGAGTCAACTTGATTTTTGGGTGTTTATTATTATAAAATTATATTAGGGGATAAAGCCAAAAGAAACTTAGGGTTAAAAATATAATAGGTTGGGCCAAAAAGTGAAAGTAGGTCAAACGAAGTCCAAAAATTGAAAGATACATACTGGGGTGACCGCACGGACGAGAGAAACGCAACTAAAAAGACGGATCACAATTTCGACGACGAGAAACGAAACTAAAAATAAAAAGGCCTCACGACAAAAGCAAAAATCGCGACGCCTCCTCAAATAAAGTCAAATCGTGTAAGAACAACCCGTGAAATAACGTTCCAAATTAATTCCACAATTTAATACTTTTCGAGAGGGTCACAACGGCATATCACACTATAGGGTTCGGATACATACAAGGTCTAAAATAAATACGTGCATGAACAAGACTACGTGCACGAAAAGCTTATAAAGGATACGGGGTCCAAATGCGACAGTAATTCCAAGTTGGGCACATGTCGGGGGTTGACTTGCTAAGGATGCAACCAAGGTGCTAAGGCCCTATCGACTCAACGACACGACTCACACACAAAGCAACAAAACCAATCAGGTACCTGAAATTGCTATATGCACAGCTGTATTACGAATAGTGGGTACCGGCCATTATAGACGTAAAGGCCAGTTAAAACCAAGAAGTGTCAACGTCTGTTCTCTTTGCGTGGTAATATAGTGCACATTGACGTTGGCGGTGAGGAGTGGATGTTAACAGTCATTGATGGCAGGCACAACCATCAAGCTGCTAATTATGTCGAGGGTCATTCCGATGAAGGGAATTTGCAGGGAATGGAGATGGAATCATTGAGAGATTTGGCAAATAGCACGTTGAGGCCGACTGAAATTTTGAAAGTCTTGAAGGAAAATCCAACCTTCCATGCAACCTCCATCAAATCAATCTATAATGCATGTCACCGATTAAAAAGGGACAACAAGAATGTTGATAGTGAAAAAAAGTCCGTATAAAATTGATGTTAATGACCATGTTAGGTTTTGTACAAAATAATCACTTTGTTTAGTATGACATTGTTGTAAGAAATTAAAATATATGTTATCCATATTGCTACCAGTGATGACAATATTGTAAATTATAACGTTCTACACACATGAAATATGATTTTTTTATCATATTGACCACTTGGAAGCATGAATTTTTGTCATGTCTGCCGAAATGGGCACATAAATATCATCTGTATGGCTTGATGTTGTTTAGCAAACAAATTACCTGTCGTGCGCATAACGCGCACATCAGGGCGTAATTTTGCCAAGCGTGCGCGCGGATGGAAATTGCTTCACACTTTGCGTTTTAACCCCCGCGCACGACGCGTACGACGCGTCGTAATTTTGCCCGTCGTGCACGCAGATGGAAATCACTTCACACTTTGCGTTTTAACCGCCGCACATGACGCGCACGACAAGGGTAATTTTGTCGGTCATGCACGCAGATGGAAATTTCTTTACACTAGGCGTTTTAACCCATGCGTACGATGTGGGTAATTTTGCCCGTCGTGCGCACGCATGGAAATTACTTCACACTGTGCGTTTTAAGCCCCGCGCACGACGCGCATGACGGGAGTAATTTCGCCCGTCGTGCGTGTATAGATCGTCTAACCCTTGCAATACTAACAACACACACTAGAGGGGAGTGAATAGTGTAATGACAATAAAATTGTCCAAATAAAATTAAACTTGGAAATGCGGAATTATAAATGCAAGAGGAATTAAATGGCACAATCAATGCAAACGCAAACACAAAGTTTTACCCTGGTTCCCCAAACTTAGGTACATCCAGCCACACCAATATTCACTATATTCCCACACAGAGAAGTGAATACAAATCCCACAAAGAGATACCCCACAAAGAGGATTTATGCCCTACACAAGGACCCAACCAATCCTACACAAGGATCAAGATTCCAACACAGAGAATCACTAACTCCCACTCAGAGAATTAGGGTTAGTCCTACACTATGACACTAAACTCCCACAAAGAGAGTTAATTCCCACAAAGAGAATTTCCTAAGTCCCACAAAGAGACAACCTCCCATAAAGAGAGAAAAGGAGAACAATTTACACCTTGTAAAGTAAATACTCTTACCTATGCCTTGAGATGCTTACTCATGAATGAATGCAAGGCATGGAAGAGGATCTCCAAGTGTTGGAATATGCTTGAGAGCACTTGGATGATTTCCCTTGAGCTGGACTTCAATGCATGAAGAAAGATGAATGCTCAAATAGAGGGAAATGAGGGAGCTTGAGAGTGGCTTATTGATCTCTTGAGATTTTCTATAGAATCAAGAGTTTATCAAATGTTGTCAAGAGTTCTCAAGAATGGCAGCACACTCATATATATAGGAATCCTATATCAAGACCAAAAACCCAAAGAAACAGCCAGAAAATCAAATCTGCAACGGCTAGAAACTGGTTGAAAACGACAGGAACAGTCGACTGATGATCAAAAGACAGTCGACTGATCAACGGCTAGAAAATATCCAACGGCTATAATCTGAGCCAGGACAGTCGACTGACGAAGTCAATACAGTCGACTGACAAACAAGACAGGCGCCTGTTAATCCTTCGGCAGACGACTGCTGCAGGGGATAGATCAAAACAGAGAGCTGCACGCTTTCTCCACTTCTTCGCACAGGCGACTGATGTTAATACTACAGTCGAATGTCGAATAGTCAGGCGACTGTATATTCTTCATTAGTCGACTACTATAAAGTATGGAGAGAAGACAGAGAGATGCAGAGATTGCACTTACGCTAGACAGGTGACTGTTGACCAAATCTCAGGCGACTGTAAATGTACAGGCGACTGGGAACTGATTGACAGGCGACTGTGCGTAAAGCTCAAGTGTGAGTCAATAGAAATGTTGACTTGAACCGTGCATATCAGGCGACTGTAGAAGGATCTACAGGCGACTGGAAATCACCCTGTCGACTGTGTTTCCCTCAACAAGCGACTGACAGAAGAAGTGAACCTATTGGGTTGGATTCTATGATAATCCTAAGGTTCACTAAGATGGTTAGATGCATGAGCATGAATGAGTAAACCATCTAGCAAGGCATTACATCGATCCTAGACGCAAAGAGAGAGAGAAAGCAATAAAGTAAATTACATGGATTACAATGCTTTCAAAAGAGTCTAAGTCTACAATCTTGATGCCTTGAAAGCTCTCCATCATCTCCAAGCTTTGTCACTCCTTGAGTCCAAACTTTGGCCCTTCTTCACATGATGTCCATCCTTACACCAAGTGATTAGTCTCCAACAAAGATATCCTTGAAATAAACTGAGAGACTAAAACATGAGATTCATTAGCAACAACATAATGTTGTGATTATCATCAAAAGAAGATTGGTAAAAAAACACCAATACTCAACAATCTTCCCCTTTTTGATGATGACACACATTATGTAAATCATAAAGAATTAAATCACAAAGCTAATGATCTCCCCCTACTTATATGCACCAATTAAGTAATGAGCTACACAAAGTTAAATACTCATAAACCAATAACAACATGGTGACATATAATAGGCATGGATTACATAAACCAATTGCAAAGTAAAAAATCATGCAAACAAGAATGGTTTATCTAATCCCATATATCTCTTCCCTATAGAGATATCTCTCCACATATGCATATGTAAATATCTCTCCCCCTATAGATATGATCACATAATGCATATATCTCTCCCCCTTGACATCGTCAAAAAGGTGGACATCAAAAACATCCCCCTTTATCATCTTAACCAAGATGTGACACTATGCAAGAAAAGAAAGATATGTATGATACCAAATATAAAATTTAGTGGGTATCAATTCACTATCCCATGCTCCCCCTAGATCATAGAAATGGTCAACTTTTGACTTCTAGGATCTAATACCAATTAATTATTGGAGCCATGGTCCAAAAGTGTATCAAAGCACAAGATATGGAAAAAAAAAGCTTCAAAGATAACAAGGATATTGCCAAAAACAAAGGTACATGAAACAAGTTGGCAATAGACAAGAGGTTTGGTTTGAGACCAAAAATAACCAAATGTAAACATTGATCTCAAAACAAAAACCTCCGAAATGAGAGTTAAAATATGTCTTAAAATAATTTAAACATATATTATATTAACTCCCCTATTGACATACACATGGATCATGCATGTATGTCAATAAACCCCAAGGTCCCAATTTTCATGAAAAGAAATAAATTTGAAAAATATTTTCAAAATCATGAAACACACACAATCAATGGGTATGTATAAAATAACCATAGAAGCATAATACCCATGCAATATGCAAATGTGTGAGGAACCTAAACATTAGGTAACCAAACCCAAGAGGAGTTTGATTTCCTAACATAATCACACGAGGTGATCACATCCCTAACTAGAGAGTTGATGTAACTATCTCTCTTTTGCTCACTAGCCTTAGTGGGAATCCATAATCTCAAGGATTTCCAAGGCAAAGGTTTTGCCTTAGCAAGAGGGAAGGATGTGGCATGCTTAGGTGTAGAAACAAGTTTCTTAGCATGCAAAGAATGAGGATTTTGCTTCTTATCAAAAAATGAAGATTCTTCATTCTTCCTCATCACCTTGTGATCTACATGCTTCTTGTGAGTGTTATTGTTGTACAAGAGAGCATTGTGATTCTTCTTAGGTGCTTTAGCAATATTTCTTGAATTTGCACCAAAGGAAGAATTAGAGGTGGGTTTGGGAACCACATTTTGAACATAACCCAAACCTCCTCTATGATTTGCAGGATGTTGTTTTTCCAACAAATCGTGGAGTGAATCCCTAGAATACACAAAGCTTATGAGCTTCCGGGATTCCTCTTCACATTTCAACGTAAGTGTTGAATGTGAGCATCTAAGCTAAGGTTTTGAGCAATGAGATTTTCATTAGAAATGCTCAATTCCTTAACTTGAAAAAGAAGTGTGTCTTTCTCACAAGTGTCATAAACATGTCTTTCATCATGAACTACACTTGCAATAACTAGTTTATGCATTCTACTCTTAGCACTATTATATTTAGATTTTAATTTATTGTAAGAGTGGATGCACTTACTAGCCTTTTCGGAGGCCAAGTCAAATCTGAACTCGAGCTCCTCATATGAGATCTTTTCTTCCTCGATCTCAACAACAACAACATCATCATCATCATCCTTGCACGAGCTTGATGACGACTTCTCCTCCTTAGCCGCAAGGCGCGAATCCTCATAGGAGTTGTAGGCGTCAAGCCAAGCATCCAACTCTTCTTCGTTTAATCCGGAGGGAATTGGAGTAGGGACATCCATGGCTACAAAGCATGCGTGAGCATCCTCCTTTGTATCCTCTTCTTCGGTATAAGAAGTGTCCTCACTCGAATCATCAAAGGTCCCGACAAGTCCCTTTTTGTGATTTTTGGACTTGGACCTTCCTTTCCAATGCTTCTTCCCTTTACCCTTGTACGTTTCTTTAATGGGTTTGGAAGGGCATTCGGTGGACAAGTGACCTTTTCCACTGCAAGTGTAACAAGTAGGAACCTTGTTAGAATTGGAGGCAAACTTTGACGAAGACTTACCTTGCTTGAATTTGAGGAAGGCTTTGAATTGCTCGACAAGTTCCTCAATTTCTTCTCCACTTGCATCTTCTTGCTCATCTTCTTCGCTAGGAGCTTCGCGATGGAATTTTCTTCTCCACTTGATTGGCTCCTCCTTGGCATGGAATGCAACTCCCTTTTGCTTTTCTAGCTTCTCGGGCTTTGTTGGATGAATCTCCTTCTTGTGTTGAAGCTTTACTTCATACGCCATGAGATTCCCAATGCATTTCTCAACGGTATATTTGGATGTGTCATAAGACTCCAAAATTCCGTAGGCCTTTGACTCCCAACGAGGTGTGAGAGAGTCTAGGATCTTCTCTACACAATCCTCTTGGGAAATCGTCTTCCCGAGTCCCTCCAAAGCGTTCACAATATCGGTGAACCTTGTGAACATCTCTGAAATGCTTTCGCCTTCCTACATCTTAAACATTTCATATTTAGATCTAAACACAGTTTGTTTAGATTTCTTTACCTTTGTTGTCCCTTCATGACAAATCTCCAAGGTGTGCCAGATATCATTCGCCGTTTTGCACATGGAGATGCGGTTGAACTCACTAGCAGAGAGAGCGCAATGTAATGCGTTCATGGCACTCACATTGAACTTGATTGAGTCCTTCTCCGCCTTTGTCCTTGAAGCCGCAGGAGTAGTGGGCTTCTCAAATGGCACCTCCGTGATGTCCCATAGGTCTTGACCCTGCATATAGATCATCATTCTGATCTTCCAACTCGGATAGTTGGTTCCGTTGAAGAGCGGGGGTCGAACGGTTGAGTGACCTTCTTCATGAGGCGCGGAAGTAGGGTTGAATGCCATTGTTGCAGTATGCTTTAACCTCGCTCTGATACCAATTGTAGGGATCATCTAACCCTTGCAATACTAACAACACACACTAGAGGGGGGGTGAATAGTGTAATGGCAATAAAATTGTCCAAATAAAATTAAACTTGCGAATGCGGAATTATAAATGCAAGAGGAATTAAATGGCACAATCAATCCAAACGCAAACACAAAGTTTTACACCGGTTCCCCAAACTTGGGTACATCCAGCCACACCAATATTCACTATATTCCCATACAGAGAAGTGAATACAAATCCCACAAAGAGATGCCCCACAAAGAGGATTTATGCCCTACACAAGGACCAAACCAATCCTACACAAGGATCAATATTCCCACACAGAGAATCACTAACTCCAACTCAGAGAATTAGGGTTAGTCTGACACTAGGACACTAAACTCCCACAAAGAGAGTTAATTTCCACAAAGAGAATTTCCTAAGTCCTACAAAGAGACAACCTCCCACAAAGAGAGAAAAGGAGAACAATTTACATCTTGTAAAGTTAGTACTCTTACCTATGCCTTGAGATGCTTACTCATGAATGAATGCAAGGCATGGAAGAGGATCTCCAAGTGTTGGAATATGCTTGAGAGCACTTGGATGATTTCCCTTGAGCTGGACTTCAATGCATGAAGAAAGATGAATGCTCAAATAGAGGGAAATGAGGGAGCTTGAGAGTGGCTTATTGATCTCTTGAGATTTTCTATAGAATCAAGAGTTTATCAAATGTTGTCAAGAGTTCACAAGAATGGCAGCACTCTCATATATATAGGAATCCTATATCAAGCCCAAAACCCAAAGAAACAGCCAGAAAATCAAATCTACAACGGCTAGAAACTGGGTGAAAACGACAGGAACAGTCGACTGATGATCAAAAGACAGTCGACTGATCAACGGCTAGAAAATATCCAACGGCTATAATCTGAGCCAGGACAGTCGGCTGACAAATAGGACAGGCGTCTGTTAATCCTTCAGCAGACGACTGCTGCAGGGGATGGATCGAAACAGAGAGCTACACTCTTTCTCCACTTCTTCGCACAGGCGACTGATGTTAATACTACAGTCGACTGTCGAATAGTCAGGCGACTGTATATTCTTCATCAGTCGACTACTATAAAGTATGGAGAGAAGACAGAGAGATGCAGAGATTGCACTTACGCTAGACAGGTGACTGTTGACCAAATCTCAGGCGACTGTAAATGTATATGCGACTGGGAACTGATTGACAGGCGACTGTGCGTAAAGCTCAAGTGTGAGTCAATAGAAATGTTGACTTGAATAGTGAATATCAGGCGACTGTAGAAGGATCTACAGGCGACTGGAAATCACCCTGTCGACTGTGTTTCCCTCAACAGGCGACTGACAGAAGAAGTGAACCTATTGGGTTGGATTCTATGATAATCCTAAGGTTCACTAAGATGGTTTGATGCATGAGCATGAATGAGCAAACCATCTAGCAAGGCATTACATCGATCCTAGACGCAAAAAGAGAAAGAAAGCAATAAAGTAAATTACATGGATTAGAATGCTTTCAAAAGAGTCTAAGTCTACAATCTTGATGCCTTGAAAGCTCTCCATCATCTCCAAGCTTTGTCACTCATTGAGTCCAAACTTTGGCCCTTCTTCACATGATGTCCATCCTTACACCAAGTGATTAGTCTCCAAAAAAGAAATCGTTGAAATAAACTGAGAGACTAAAACATGAGATTCATTAGCAACAACATAATGTTGTGATCATCATCAAAATAAGATTGGTATAAAACACCAATACTCAACAGTGCGCGCGGATGGAAATTGTTTCACACTTTACGTTTTAAACCCCGTGCACGACGCGCACGACGGGGGTAATTTGCCGGTCGTGCACACGGACGGAAATTTCTTCACACAAGGCATTTTATACCACGTGCACGACATGGGTAATTTTGCCCATCGTGCACGCGGATGAAAATTTCTTCATAATTTACGTTTTAACCCCCGCGCACGACGCGCACGACGGGGGTAATTTTGCCGGTCGTGCGAGCGGATGGAAATTTCTTCAGACTAGGCGTCTTAACCCACGCACACGATGGGGGAAATTTTGCCCGTCGTGCGCGCGTATGGAAATTTCTTCACACTGTGCGTTTTAGTGCACGACGGGACAATTTTGCCTGTCATGCACGCGAAAGGAAATTGATTCACACTTTGCGTTTTAACCCCGCGCACGACTCTTACGACGGGGGTAATTTCACAGGTCGTGCGCGCGGATGGAAATTTCTTCACACTAGGCATTTTAACCTATGCGCACGACGCGGGTAATTTTGCCCGTCGTGCGCGCGGATGGAAATTGCTTCACACTTTGTGTTTTAACCCCCGCGCACGACGCATATGACAGGGGTAATTTTGAAGGTCGTGCACGCGGATGGAAATTTCTTCACAATAGGATTTTTAACCCACGCGCACGATAGGGGTAATTTTGCCGGTCGTGTGCGCGTATGGAAATTGCTTCACACTATGCATTTTAAGCCCCGCGCACAAGGCGCACGATGGGGAAGTTTTGCCCGTCGTGCGCACGGATGGAAATTGCTTCACACTTTGCGGTTTAACCCCCGCGCACGACAGGGGAAATTTTGCCGGTCATGCGCGCGGACGGAAATTTCTTCACACAAGGCGTTTTAACCCACGCGCACGACGTGGGTAATTTTGCCCGTCGTGCGCGCGGATGGAAATTGCTTCACACTTTGCGTTTTAACCCCAGCTCATGACGTGGACGACGAGGGTAATTTTGCCGGTCGTGCACGCAGATGGAAATTGCTTCACACTTTGTGTTTTAACCCCGCGCACGACGCACACGACAGGGTTAATTTTGCCGGTCGTGCGCGTGGATGGAAATTTCTTCACACTAGGCGTTTTAACCCATGCGCACGACGGGGGAAATTTTGCCCGTCGTGCGTGCGTATGGAAATTTCTTCACACCGTGCGTTTTAAGCCCCGTGCACGACACGCACGACGGGGCAATTTTGCCCGTCGTGTGCACGGAAGGAAATTGCTTCACACATTACGTTTTAACCCCTGCGAACGACGCGCACAACAGGGGTAATTCTGCAGATCGTGCACGCGGATGGAAATTTCTTCACACTAGACGTTTTAACCCACGCGCATGACAGTGGTAATTTTGCCCGTCGTGCGCGTGGATGGAAATTGCTTCACACTTTGCGTTTTAGCCCCCGCGGACGACGCGCACGACGGGGGTAATTTTGCAGGTCGTGCGCGCGGATGGAAATTTCATCACACTTGGCGTTTTAACCCATGCGCACGACAGGGGTAATTTTTTCGGTCATGCGCACGTTTGGAAATTGCTTCACACTGTGCATTTTAAGCCTCGCGCACGCGGTGCACGATGGGGGCAATTTTTGCCCGTTGTGCGTGCGATGGAAATTGCTTCACAATTTGCGATTTAACCCCCGCGTACGACGCGCACGACGGGGGGTAATTTTGTCGGTCGTGCGCACGGACGGAAATTTCTTCACACAAGGCATTTTAACCCACGTGCACGACGTGGGTAATTTTGCCCGTCGTGCGCACGGATGGAAATTGCTTCACACTTTGCGGTTTAACCCCCGCTCACTACGCGCACGATGGCAGTAATTTTGCGCGTCGTGCGTGCGGATGGAAATCGCTTCACACTTTGCGTTTTAACGACGCGCACGACACGCACGACTGGGTAAATTTTGCCGGTCGTGCGTGTGGGTGGAAATTTCTTCACACTAGGCGTTTTAACCCACGTGCACGACGGGGGAAATTTTGCCCGTCGTGCGTGCGTATGGAAATTTCTTCACACTGTGCGTTTTAAGCCCCGCGCCCGATGCGCACGACGGGGGAAATTTTGCCCGTCGTGCACGCGGATGGAAATTATTTCACACTTTGTGTTTTAACTCTCGCGCACGACGCGCACGACGCGCACGACGGGGGTAATTTTGCCGGTCGTGCACGCAGATGGATATTTCTTCACACTAGGCGTTTTAACCCACGCGTACGACGTGGGTAATTTTTCCCGTCGTGCGCGCGCATGGAAATTGCTTCACACTGTGCATTTTAAGCCCCACGCACGACGCGCACGACGGGAGCAATTTTGCCCGTCGTGCGCGCAGATGGAAATTGCTTCACACTTTACGTTTTAACCCCCGCGCACGACGCGCACGACGGGGGTAATTTTGCCGGTCGTGCACACGGACGGAAATTTCTTCACACAAGGCATTTTGAACCACGTGCACGACATGGGTAATTTTACCTATCGTGAACGCGGATGAAAATTGCTTCACATTTTGCGTTTTTACCCCGCTCACGACGCGCACGACGGGGGTAATTTTGCCGGCCGTGCGCGCGGATGGAAATTTCTTCACACTAGGCGTCTTAACCCACGCGCACGCGGGGGAAATTTTGCATGTCGTGCGCGCGTATGGAAATTTCTTCACACTGTGCGTTTTAAGCCACTTGCACGACGTGCACGACGGGACAATTTTGCCCATCATGCGCGCGGAAGGAAATTGCTTCACACTTTGCGTTTTAACCCCCGCGCACGACGCTCACGACGGGGGTAATTTCATAGGTCGTGCGTGCAGATGGAAATTTCTTCACACTAGGCGTTTTAACCTACGCGCACGACGCGGGTAATTTTGCCCGTCGTGCACGTGGATGGAAATTGCTTCACACTTTGTGTTTTAACCCCCGCGCACGACGCACATGACGGGGGTAATTTTGAAGGTCGTGCACGCGGATGGAAATTTCTTCACAATAGGCTTTTTAACCCACGCGCACGATGGGGGTAATTTTGTCGGTCGTGAGTGCGTTTGGAAATTGCTTCACACTGTGCATTTTAAGCCCCGCGCACGAGGCGCACGATGGGGGCAATTTTGCCCGTCGTGCGCGCTGATGGAAATTGATTCACACTTTGCGTTTTAAGCCCCGCGCACGACGGGGGCAATTTTGCCGGTCATGCGCGCAGACGGAAATTTCTTCACACAAGGCGTTTTAACCCACGTGCACGACGTGGGTAATTTTGCCCGTCATGCGCGCGGATGAAAATTGCTTCTTACTTTGCGTTTTAACCCCAGCTCATGACACGGACGACGAGGGTAATTTTGCCGGTCGTGCACGCGGATGGAAATCGCTTCACACTTTGTGTTTTAACCCCGCGCACGATGTGCACGACGGGGTTAATTTTGCCGGTCGTGCGCGCGGATGGAAATTTCTTCACACCAGGCGTTTTAACCCATGCGCACGACGGGAGAAATTTTGCCCGTCGTGCGTGCGTATGGAAATTGCTTCACACTGTGCATTTTAAGCCCAGTGCACGACGCGCACGACGGGGCAATTTTGCCCGTAGTGCGCGCAGAAGGAAATTGCTTCACACTTTACGTTTTAACCCCTGCGAACGACGCGCACAACGGGGGTAATTTTGCAGGTCGTGCGCGCGGACGGGAATTTCTTCACACTAGGCGTTTTAACCCACGCGCACGACGGTGGTAATTTTGCCCGTCATACGCGTGGATGGAAATTGCTTCACACTTTGCGTTTTAGCCCCCGCGCACGATGCGCACGACGGAGGTAATTTTGCAGGTCGTGCGCGCGGATGGAAATTTCATCACACTAGGCGTTTTAACCCATGCGCACGATGGGGGTAATTTTTTCGATCGTGTGCACGATGGGGGTAATTTTTTCGATCGTGTGCACGTTTGGAAATTGCTTCATACTGTGCAGTTTAAGCCCCTCGCACGCGGCGCACTATGGGGGCAATTTTGCCCGTAGTGCGCGCGATGGAAATTGCTTCACACTTTGCGTTTTAACCCCCGCGCACGACGCGCACGACGAGGGGTAATTTTGTCGGTCTTGTGCACGGACGAAAATTTCTTCACACAAGGCATTTTAACCCACGCGCACGACGTGGGTAATTTTGCCCGTCGTGCGCATGGATGGAAATTGCTTCACACTTTGCAGTTTAACCCCCGCTCACTACGCGCACGACGGCGATAATTTTGCGTGTCGTGCGCGCGGATGGAAATCGCTTCACACTTTGCGTTTTAACGACGCGCACGATAGGATCAATTTTGTCGGTCGTGCGCGCGGGTGGAAATTTCTTCACACTAGGCGTTTTAACCCACGCGCACGACGGGGGAAATTTTGCCCGTCGTGAGCGCGTATGGAAATTTCTTCACACTGTGCGTTTTAAGCCCCGCGCCCGATGCGCACGACAGGGAAAATTTTGCCCGTCATGCGCGCGGATAAAAATTATTTCACTCTTTGTGTTTTAACCCCCGCGCACGACGCGCACGACAGGGGTAATTTTTCCGGTGGTGCGCGCGGACGGAAATTTCTTCACACTGTGCGTTTTAAGCCCCGCGCCCAATGCACACGACATGGGAAATTTTGCTCGTCATGCGCGCGTATGGAAATTATTTCACACTTTGTGTTTTAACCCCCGCGCACGACGCGCACGACGCACACGACAGGGGTAATTTTGTCGGTCGTGTGCGCGGACGGAAATTTCTTCACACTAGGCGTTTTAACCCACGCGCACGACGGTTGTAATTTTGCCAGTCATGCACGCGGATGGAAATTGCTTCACACTTTGCGTTTTAACCCCCGCGCACGATGCGCACCACGATGGTAATTTTGCCGGTCGTGCGCGCGGATGGAAATTTCTTCACACTAGGCGTTTTAACCCATGTGCATGACATGGTTAATTTTGCCTGTCATGCATGCTTATGGAAATGCTTCACACTGAGCGTTTTAAGCCCCACACACGACGTGCACGATGGGGGCAATTTTGCCCATTGTGTGCGCGGATGGAAATTGCTTCACACTTTGCATTTTTAACCCACGTGCACGACGCGCACGACGGAGGTAATTTTGCCGGTCGTGCGCGCGGACGGAAATTTCTTCACACTAGGCGTTTTAACCCACGCGCACGATGGGGGTAATTTTGCCCGTCGTGCGCGCGGATTTCACACTTTGTGTTTTAACCCCTGCGCACGAGGCGCAAGACGGGGGGAATTTTGCTGGTCGTGCGCACGGATGGAAATTTCTTCACACTAGGCATTTTAACCCATGCGCACGACGTGGGTAATTTTGCCCGTCGTGCACGCGTATGTAAATTGATTCACACTGTGCATTTTAAGCCCCGCGCACGACGCGCACGACGGGGGCAATTTTTCCGGTCGTGCGCGCGGATGGAAAATGCTTCACACTAGGCGTTTTAACTCCCGCGCACAACGCGCACGATGGGGGTAATTTTTCCCGTCGTGCACACGGACGAAAATTTCTTCACACTAGGCGTTGTAACCCACGCGCACGATGGGTGTAATTTTGCCCGTCGTGCGCGCGGATGGAAATTGCTTCACACTATGCGTTCTAACCCCCGCGCACGACGCACACGACGAGGGTAATTTTGCTGGTCGTACGCGCGGATGGAAATTTCTTCACACCATGTGTTTAACCAATGCGCACGACGGGGGTAATTTTGCCGGTCGTGCTCGCTTATGGAAATTGCTTCACACTGTGTGTTTTAAGCCCCGCACACGACACGCACGACGGGGACAATTTTGCCCGTCGTGCGTGCGGATGGAAATTGCTTCACACTTTGTGTTTTAACCCCCGCGCATGACGCGCACGACAGGGGTAATTTTACCGGTCATGCGCGCGGACGGAAATTTCTTCACATTAGGAGATTTAACCCACGCGCACGACGAGGGTACTTTTGCCTGTCGTGCACGCGGATGGAAATTTCTTCACACAATGCGTTTTAACCCACGCGCACGACGCGCACGACGGGGATAATTTTACCGGTAGTGCGCGCGGATGGAAATTTCTTCACACTAGGCATTTTAACCCACGCGCATGACATGGGTAATTTTGCCGGTCGTGCACGTGTATGAAAATTGCTTCATACTGTGCATTTTAAGCCCCGCGCACGATGCACACGACGGGGCAATTTTGCCCGTCGTGCGCGCGGATGGAAATTGCTTCACACTTTGCGGTTTAACCCCCGCGCACGACGCGCACGACCGGGGTAATTTTGTCGGTCATGCACGCGGACGGAAATATCATCACACTATGCGTTATAACCCACACGCACGACGGGAAAAATTACCCACGCGCACGACATGTTGAATTTTGCCCGTCATGCACGCGGATGGAAATTGCTTCACACTTTGCATTTTAATCCCCGCGGACGACGCGCACGACGGGGGTAATTTTGCCAGTCGTGCGCGTGGATGGAAATTTCTTCACACTAGGCGTTTTAACCCACGCGCACGATGGGGGTAATTTTGCCCGTCGTGCGCGCGTATGGACATTGCTTCACACTGTGCGTTTTAAGCCCCGAGCACGACGCGCACAACGGGGGCAATTTTGCTGGTCGTGCGCGCCGATGGAAATTGCTTCACACTAGGCGCTTTAACTCCCGCGCATGACGCGTACGACCGGGGTAATTTTTCCCGTCCTGCGCGCAGACGGAAATTTCTTCACCCTAGGCATTTTAACCCACACGCACGACGGGGGTAATTTTGCCTGTCCTGCGCGCGGATGGAAATTACTTCACACTTTGCGCTTAAACCCCCGCGCACGATGCGCACGACGGGGTTAATTTTGCCGGTCATGCGCGCGGATGGACATTTCTTCACACTAGGCGTTTTAACCGACGCGCACGACGAAGGTAATTTTGCCGGTCGTGCGCGCGTATGGAAATGGCTTCACACTGTGCGTGTTAAGCCACGCGCACGACGCGCACGAGGGGGGGGGGGCAATTTTGTCCGTCATGCACGCGGAAGTAAATTGCTTCACACTTTGCGTTTTAACCCCCGCACACGATGGGGGTAATTTTTCGCGTCGTGCGCGCGGATGGAAATTGCTTCACACTTTGTGTTTTAACCCCCGTGCACGACACGCACGACGGAGGTAATTTTGCCGGTCATGCGCGCAAACGGAAATTTTTTCACCCGAGGCATTTTAACCCACGTGCACGATGGGGGTAATTTTGCCCGTCATGCGCGTTGATGGAAATTGCTTCATACTTTGTGTTTTAACCCCCGCGCACAAGGTGCACAACGGGGGTAATTTTGCCGGTCGTGCACGCGGATGGAAATTTCTTCACACTTGTCGTTTTTACCCATGCGCACAACGTGGGATATTTTTCCCGTCGTGCGCGCGTATGTAAATTTCTTCACACTTTGTGTTTTAAGCCCCGCGCACGATGCACACGACGCGCACGACGGGACAATTTTGCCTGTCGCGCGTGTGGATGGAAATTGCTTCACACTAGGCGTTTTAACCCCCGCGCACGACACGCACGATGGGGGTAATTTTGCACTTCGTGCGCGCGGACGGAAATTTCTTCACACTAGGCATTTTAACCCACGCGCACGACAGGTGTAATTTTGCCCGTCGTGCGCGCGGATGGAAATTGCTTCACAGTTTGCGTTTTAACCCCAACGCACGACTCGCACGATGAGGGTAATTTTGCCGGTCGTGCGCGCGGATGGAAATTTTTTCACACTAGGCGTTTTAACTAACGCGCACAACGGGGTAATTTTTCCGGTCGTGCGTGCGTATGGAAATTTCTTCACACTGTGCGTTTTAAGCCTCGCGCACGACGCGCACGACGAGTGCAATTTTTCTCGTCATGCGCACTGATGGAAATTGCTTCACACTTTGTGTTTTAACCCCCGCGCGCGACGCACACGATGGGGGTAATTTTGCCGGTCGTGCGCGCGGATGGAAATTTCTTCACAGTAGGCGTTTTAACCCATGCTCATGACGAGTGTAATTTTGCAGGTCATGCGCGCGAAGGGAAAGTGCTTCACACTTTGCATTCTAAACCCGCAAACGATGCGCACGACGGGGGTAATTTTGCCAGTCGTGCTCGCAGATGGAAATTTCTTCACACTAGGCATTTTAACCCACGCGCACGACGGTGGTAATTTTGCCGGTCGTGCGCGCGTATGGAAATTGCTTCATATTGTGTGTTTTAAGCCACGCACACGACGCGAACAGCGGGGGCAATTTTGCATGTCGTGCGCGCGGAGGGAAATTGCTTCACACTTTGCATTTTAACCCCCGCGCACGACACGCACGACGGGGATAATTTTTCCGATCGTGCACGTGGATGGAAATTTCTTCACACTAGGCGTTTTAACCCACATGCACGATGGGGGTAATTTTGCCCGTCGTGCGCGCGGATTTCACACTTTGTGTTTTAACCCATGCGCACAAGGCGCAAGACGGGGGGAATTTTGCTGGTTATGCGCACGGATGGAAATTTCTTCACACTAGGCATTTTTGTTGAGTATTGGACTTATCCCTACTTGGTGTTAATGATGAGCAAACATAAATACTTGTGACTAATCCCCTATTTTGCAGTTAGTCCATTGTCTAAGCTTATTATGAAGATCAACTAGCAATGGATGACTCACGAACGTGATTGAAGGCAAATGATATGAATTGGATGATAGTAGATTGATGATTGAAGCTCTGTAAATACTTCAAGCTCATATGATGGAAAAAAGAGATTATTCGTCAATGTAATTTTTCTTTTATCTCTTCTAGTATGTAGCTTAGAAGTAGAACTATGATGGAGCACTCACACACATCTACTTTCGTTCATAGGACACCTCTAGACCTTTTTCCTTTGATCTCAATTAAATTCTCTTTTGTTTGTGCTAGGATTGTTTATAACAGCCGACTGCTTAACAGTTTACAGTCGCCTGTCTCAAAAACAGTCGACTGTGTTTTGTTCTACAGTCGCCTGTTATGCACAGACTATTACAATGCAGTTTTTGGGTCCTCTCTGATTATCTCGTACAGGCCACTGTTGAACGTTTATCAGGTGCATGTCTTAGCGACAGTCGACTGTGAATGGTTCATTAGTCGCCTGTCTCTCCTTGCCCAAACTCTATTTGATCCGATTTCTACGGCCAGTCGACTTATGCTGTATATACAGTCGACTGTATATTAGATCAGTCGACTGTCTATGCTGCAACAGTCGCATGTCTGTAAGTCTAATCTTTTACTTAGCTCTCTGGAAATTTCTCCTGTCTCTGACAGTCGTCTGCTTAAGTTTATACAGTCGCCTGTTCTGATTAACAGTCGACTGTGTTCCTTGCATCAGTCGTCTGTCCTGTATCTTGTGAGATTTCCAATATTTCATCTAACTTACTCTTCTCTCGGCCAGTCGCCTGTCGAAGTATGTACAGTCGCCTGTTGATTTTACTGACGACTATCTTGGTTTCATCAGTCGACTATCCACGTGGTAAGTTACAGTTATGAATTCTCACCTACCCTTGCTGACTGTGCAACAGTCGACTGTGGTCTGTTCAATAGTCGACTGTCGCGAGTTCAGATTATATCTGTTGAGATTTTTCTCACGGATTTCGATTGGGTTTTTGCCTAAACAGTTTTGTGGATTTGAGAAAGCTATAAATAGAGCTTCTACTGTTTCATTGGAAGGTTACTCATTCATTGCAAAATCATTCAAGCTTTCATTTCCAAAGATCAAAGCTTTCAAATCCAAAGCCCTAAGTATTTCCAAATCTGATTCTCTTGCTCTCCAACCTAGAACCAAAGATTGATTCTCTAGGCATTTGGTGCAGTCAAGAGAAAGGGCTTTACTACTCTCTTCCAAGTGAGTTCATCAACACACATCCACTTCTCCTTCAAGTTCTACTTCAAGGCATAGGTGATTGTAAGTGTTGCTTTCAGATTTCATAACTTCATTATTTGAATTGTGCTCTCGGTTGTGAGAGTGGTTTTTGCTTGCTCCCTGGTTGTGGGAGTCAAGGACATCGATTGTATTCGATTGCACTTGTAGGATTGCTACAAGTGGGTTTTTAAGGAAACCTCAAGTTAGGGTTCTAACTTGAGTATCCGGTGGTATCCGGGTGGTAGGGACGTAGGATTACCGGGAACAAGTCGGGAGTTGACTTGGGTAATCCGAACCCTTGAAACATAACTACGTTTGCGTGTGTTTCTCTTTGGGTTGTTTTCTATTCCGCACTATTTGTTGGATTGCATTTTATTTGGCGTAAATTCCTATTAAATTTGCATAAACACTATTCAACCCCCCTTCTAGTGTTTTCCCCATAGACAGGATCCTTACAATTGGTATCAGAGCGCAAGGTTTTATCTATGGCATCCAACAACAACAACGTTCCTCCGCCGCCTACGTACAACAATCACGACCGTGATGGAGCGTCCACACTTTTCGAAGGTCAATCTACGGTACGTCCTCCACGTTTCAATGGTACTAACTTTGGTTATTGGAAGTGTAGGATGGATACATTCCTTAGGAGTGCTTCTCTTTGGAGAACTCTCCACAAGGAGTATGTCGAGCCCTCCGAAGATGATTTCGAGAAATGGACGACTTCTGAAAAGTCTGCCGAAGTCAACAACGCTAAAGCAATGAATGCTCTTCATTGTGTGTTGGACCCGAATGAGTTCAACAAGATATGCACATGTAAGAGTGCATATCAAATTTGGAACCATCTCATCGTTACCCACGAGGGAACGAATAAGGTAAAGCTTTCAAAGTTATATGTTGCCGTGCAAAACTTCAACTTGTTTCACATGCAGGAAAATGAGAGCATTGCGTCGATGTACGGACGCTTTACAGACATCACAAACGAATTGGAAGCCCTTGGCCAAATCTACACCGAACCTGAAAAGGTAAGGAAGATTATCATGGGGATGACCTCCAAATGGGAAAGACGACCAATCGCCATTGAAGAGGTCAATGACTTGAAGAACTACACCGTGGTGAATCTCATCGGGACTCTTATGTCTTACGAAGTAAGACGGGATAACCGATTAAAGATTCGAGTCATGATGAATCTCTCGGAGGCCAAGAAGAAAGCTTTGGCGTTCAACGCCAATTCGTCATCCTCCGAAAGTGATGAATCCGAGAACGAAATGGATTTGGGTGAAATGGCCCAAATGGCGAAGAAGTTCCAACGCTTCTTCCGCAAAGGTAAATTTCCCTCCAACAAACGTTTTGAATCTACTAATGCTACTTCCTCTCTTTGTTATAAGTGTAATAAGCCAGGGCACATCAAGAGGGATTGCCCAATGCTAAACAAAAAAGAAAAGTGAAAGGCACCAAAGTACCACAAGTCCAACAAGAACAAGAAAGACAAGAAGAAAGGACTCGTCGGTACCTTTGATGACTCAAGTGATGACTCATCAAGCGATTCCGATGATGAGAAGGGTGAGAGCGCCCACATGTGCTTCATGGCACTTGAAGACCCACTCTCGGATGAGAGTGATTCCGATACGGATAACACCGAGGTAACAATGGATGAACTTCGCATAGCTAATGAAGAACTATTTGCTAAATACCAATCTTTAATGCTTAGATATTCTATCTTAAAGAAATCAATAGTTAGCAAGTCATCCATTCCATGCATTATCAACAATGACACCATTGTTGATACTTTAACCCTTGAGAAAGCAAACTTAGCTTCTCAAAATGTCACATTGAGAAATGAGGTGAATTCCCTCAAATCTCAACTAGATCAAACACATCCCATGGATGATAGTGATCTAGTTACATGCCACACACAATTGTGATTATAGAATGATTCTCTTAGAACCCAAGTGCATGAGCTCAAAGCACGGGTGTCCACCTTGGATACCAACATTTCTTCTTTAAAGGAGAAATATGAGCTCATGTCCTCATGTATTGTGAGATTCAATAAGGGACAATGGCAATTGGATGATTTGCTTGCAAATCAATTTCCGGCCACACATCGTGTTGGCCTTGGATTTGTTAAAGCAAATGCATCTAATGATCACACCTCCTATATTGGTGTCACTATAGATTTTGTGAGGCCTTCCTCCGGTGCATCCATAAGTGGTGTCAAAGACACTATAGGTAGCAATCCTACCAAGAATGTCACCACATCACTTTCTCTTCCTTTTGGCAAGAAACCCACTAAGGGTGAAAACCAAAAGCAAGGCCATGCGTATATGTACACTAATACTCATCCACGTAGGAAACATCCTACTTCACAAGTGGATAATCATGACACATTTTATGCTCCGCACCCACGGACACGTACACAACCACACATGAGAAATACTCATGTACGTTCTCCCACACACCCATATGCTCATACGCATCATTCTTTCATATATGCTAATTCTCCACATGTCATGCATGATCAATGTCCTTCATATAAAATGCATGCTCCCAAGAATTCATATCATTCAAGAATATACAATGCATATCCTCCACCTCATATATATGCTAGAAATCATGTTCCTAAGAAGCATGCATCACATAGAAATCCAACTCATATGCATGCAACTAGGAATAGGACTCCCAAGATGTACACTATTTGGGGTCCTAAGAACACTAGTCTAAATGTTAGGAATGCTTATGTTGATTCCTACTTTCATGATGTAATTAGAAATAGTAACTATGTTGGGAAGCGGAAGTCCACTTGGACTTGGCTTCCAAAGGGCTAATCCCCTTGGACCCAACAAACATTGGGTACCATAAGCTTATGGTATATTATATAGGTACCCAAGAGAAAGAAGAAGAGCAATAAATGCCTTATTAGCTCTAAAGGGAAAGGATGGATTCTTGATAGCGGTTGCTCCAAACATATGACGGGAGATCCCTCATTGCTCTCCGAAGTGATTAGAATCAAAGATGGTGCAACGGTCACTTTTGGAGGTAATCAAAAGGGAACCATCATTGGAGTAGGTATCGTTGGTAATCCTTCCAAACCCCTAATTACTAATGTTTATCTTGTTAGTGGTTTATGTCACAACCTCATTTCCATAAGTCAACTTTGTGACAAAGGTTACAAGGTTAACTTCGGAGAAGAATTATGTACTATTGTTGATTGTGATTCAAATGTTTTATTTTTCGGTATTAGGCGTAAAAATATTTATTATTTAAGCTTTCCTAAAACTGTAGAACATTGCTTAGTTGCTAACACAAGTGAACAACTATTATGGCATCGCCGTTTTGGTCATGTTCACTTCAAGCACTTATATAAGTTAGCTAAGCATGTTCTAGTCAAAGGTTTTCCTAAGATTGTTTTTAATAAGAAAAACTTTTGTGATTCATGTCAAAGAGGTAAACTAAGTAAATCTTCATTTAAGCCTAAAGAAGGGATTACTTCTAAGAGTCCCCTAGAACTTCTACATCTAGATTTGTTTGGGCCAACTAGAACCGCTTCTTTAGGTAATGCTCATTATGGACTAGTTGTCGTTGACGACTTTTCTAGATTTACATGGGTTTCATTCTTAACTAATAAGAATGAAGCTCATGAAGAGTTTACCAAATTTGCAAAGAAGATTCAGAATCTTTTAGGATCCACCATTATCACTATTCGTAGTGATCATGGAGGAGAATTTGAGAATGAGTCTTTTACTAAGTTTTGTGATGACTCCGGGATAACTCATAACTTTTCCTTTCCTCGTGCACCACCACAAAATGGTGTTGTAGAAAGAAAGAATAGGACTCTTATTGAGTGTGCTCGCACTATGCTCCATGATAGTCATTTAGGACTACAATTTTGGGCAGAAGCGGTGCACACGGCATGTTATGTGCTCAATAGAATCCTAGTGAGACCCCGAACAAACAAAACTTGTTGTGAGTTGTTTTACGATAAAAAGCCTCAAGTGAAATATTTTCGTGTATTTGGTTCAAAATGTTTTATAAAGAACACCTTTGGTATTTTAGACAAATTTGAGCCAAGATCCGATGAAGGAATTTTTGTTGGATATTCCACACGTAGCAAAGCCTACCGGATATACAACAAAACTTCTTCAACGATTGAGGAATCACTTCACGTATCTTTTTATGAAGATTTTGATTTTCCTCATGTTGATGATGATAATGTAGATATTCTTTGTGATTCTCTTAATAATGTTAAGATTAATGATAATATTGTTGAAACTAACACTTCTAACGAAGTTGTTGAAGTTGTTCCTAGTGATCCAGGTTTACCCAAAGCTTATCCAACCGTTCGCAACCATCCCCATAACCAAATCATTGGAGATATCGGTGTGGGTGTTCAAACGAGATCAAGAATTGAAGAATTCTCCCATTGCGCATTCGTCTCTACCATTGAGCCAAAGAACTTTCAAGAAGCTTGTGAGGATAGTTCTTGGATAGTGGCAATGGAAGAAGAACTAGCGCAATTCGAGAGAAATGAAGTTTGGGAACTTGTACCTCTTCCAAGTGGTCACCAAGCTATTGGGACCAAATGGATTTTCAAGAACAAGACGGATGAAAACGAGGTAATCATACGGAACAAAGCAAGGTTAGTATCTCAAGGCTATCGGCAAGAGGAAGGTATTGATTTCGAAGAATCCTTTGCCACCGTAGCTAGATTAGAAGCTATTAGGTTGCTTTTATCTTTTGCATCCCATAAGAATTTTAAATTATTTCAAATGGATGTTAAAAGTGCATTTTAAATGGATTTGTAAATGAAGAAGTCTATGTTTCTCAACCTCCCGGTTTTATTCATGAGAAATTTCCAAACCATGTTTTCAAACTTAAGAAAGCGTTGTATGGATTGAGACAAGCTCCTAGAGCTTGGTATGATCGCCTTAAGACCTTTCTTTTGAATTTTGGTTTTAAAATGGGAGAAGGAGATTCTACACTTTTCATTAAAGATTATGAAAATGACATTCTTTTGATTCAAGTTTATGTAGATGACATTATTTTCGGTTCTACTAACTTTCATCTTTGTCAAGAATTTTCCAAGTCTATGAAGGATGAGTTTGAGATGAGACACATGGGAGAGCTCACCTACTTCCTTGGATTGCATATTCGACAAATGAAGAATGGCACTTTCATACATCAGACAAAGTACACAGGGGAGCTTATTAAGCGATTCGGGATGGAATCGTCTTCAAGCAAAAGGACTCCCATGAGTACTACTACTCATCTACACAAGGATGAAAGCGGAAAAGATGTAGACGTTCGTCTATATCGAGGTATGATCGGTAGTTTACTTTACTTAACCGCTAGTAGGCCCGATATCATGTTTTCCGTATGTATATGTGCTAGATATCAAGCAAGACCTAAGGAGTCACACTTGATTGCGGTTAAACGAATATTTCATTATCTCAATCAATCCCTAGATTATGGGTTACTTTACCCTAAGTCTAGCATGTATGAGTTAATCTCATATAGTGATGCCGACTTTGCCGGATGCAAGTCCGACAGGAAAATAACTAGTGGCACATGACATTTCTTAGGAAATTCCTTAGTTTCTTGGTTTTCTAAGAAACAGAATTCGGTGTCATTGTCCACGACTGAAGCGGAATATATTGCCGCGGGTCTTGCATGTGCACAAGTTCTTTGGATGAGACACACTCTTAGTGACTATGGTGTCAATTGTGATACTTTCCCTATCATGGTTGATAATCAAAGTGCTATTTGTCTTTTTAAGAATCCGGTACACCACTCCCGTACCAAACACATAGACGTGAGACACCATTTAAAAAATGATCATGTAGCTAAGAAGGACATCATCTTAGAGTACATTGAAACCCAAAAACAAATTGCCGATATCTTCACTAAACCTCTTAAAGAAGATACATTTGTGAGGTTGCGTGGAGAATTGGGAATTATCGGTGAATCTGAAATCTAGAAGCTCAATTTTCCATGCTATAACTCCTTACTGAGCTCATATATATTTGATTGTCTTTCTTCATGTGCTTTATTGTTTTATGAGATTAAGAAAGGCAATTGTGACTTACTTGATTTCATGAGTTCTTGAAGTTGATTGGAATAATTTGTGTTTCAATAGATTTATTGTTTTCATAATGATTTTAAGATGTATTTGTGATTAGAGTATAGGTCCTAGGGTGAGTGTTCTTATTCTCTGGAATTCTATCTCACTGTGCATTTTTGGACCAGGACAGACGACTGTGTTTCTTTTGACAGTCGACTGCCCTACTCTATATCCTTCATATGAAAATTGATATCCTTCGCACAGCCGACTGTTGACTGTTTTACAGTCGACTATTAATGTAACAGGCGACTGCAATTTAGTCATCAGGCGACTGTTCTCTCTGTCAATTTTTTACACTGTTCTCTGTTTTTCTTGTGATATGTATTAATTCTCGGCCAGCCGACTGTTGAGTATATGTCAGTCGACTGTCCAGAGGACAGGCGACTGCATTATACTTGCCAGTCGACTGCCCATCTCTCTGAGATTTAATTTTATCATTTCTTACAGTCGACTGACTTTTGTTCTCCATTCGACTGTCTCCTGCTGTGTCGGTTCATTTGATTTGATCCGAGCCGTCGATTCTTTGATCCAACGGCTCAGATTGATTTTCCCTAATTTATATTCAATCGACGTGATCATTTCCCCACGTCATTTTTCTCTCTCCTACGCATAGACCGTTCAACTTTCCGCTCGATTCTTTCTACAAAATCAATCGATTTCGTGTCTTCAACCGTCGATCTCCTTCTAAACGTCGCTGTCGATCATGGTCTTCCGTCGTATTTGATCTTCATCTTCGCGATCGTCTATCTTCCCTCGATTGGTGTGTTTTCTCTCTCTTGACTGTCGCTGTTTCCGTTTGTTGCGTTTGTTTTTCCTCTCGTGTTCCCATGGCTCCTAAACCTAAGGGAAAAGAGAAGATCATTGCTTCTAAACAACCTAGGGCTCCTAAGAAACTCATCGCCAAGAGAAATTAACCATATAAAGCTCGAACCAAGTTTGCCCAGTCACCCATACGATCATCGTCGCCGGGTTATTCTCCTCCTTCTTCGTCATGTGATGCTCAGCCCTTGATTCGTCGTCAGCGCAAGCCTACTGGTGTTAAAATCAGTGAGCCTGTTGCTGAGATTCCTCATGTGTCTCCTTCTGCATCCAGTTCGTCTGAAGAAACTCCTGCTGTACCCCCCTCTGATCCCCTGGTTCCCGTTTGCAGAGACGATCTTTGTCTGGCAAAGTTCCACACTCTTCTTGGGATCAATCTGCTTAGGGAGCGGTACATTGCTTTTCCCACATTCACTGCCGAGAGACTTTCTGACATTCTGTCCGCTACTCATCTAGCCGATCTTTTTCGCTTCTCTCAGAGCGAGTCCCCCAGAGCCTACCCATTTCTGGTGAAGCTCTTCTATGCGAACCGCGTTCGCGGTGAGTATTCGACTACTGGCATCCTTGATACTGTCGTCAAGGGAACCCACATTCAGCTCTCTCCCTCTCTTTTAGGGACTATCCTTAGGATTCCTTCTGTCGGTTTCCTCCCCACTGATATCAGCTTTTCTGAGATTGACGATCTTGATCAGTCTGTTCTCCGGGATATGTTTCGAGAGGTTCCTTTAGCTCTTGATTTGGGTGTCAGATCATCCATGTTCTCTGCACGGGGTTGGGGGAATTTTCTTGCTTAAGCACCTAGTATGTCATCATAAGAGCTACAAGCTAAAACCACTGGTTCACCTAGTGGTGAAGTCCAACATTCTACCGAGATATGGATCGTCTGATCAGCCGTCTCAGGATATACTAAAGTGTATTTATGCTATTCTCTCTGGCATGCCCGTGAACTGGGCCGGTGTCCTCCTTGACAGGATGGACAAGGTTGAGTTCACGTCCTCCTTGTCTCACATTCCCTTTGGTGGTCTTTTGACTCGTGTCTTCCGTCACTTTAGTATTGACCTGACCCGTTACGAGCCCATGCCCTTTGGCCCTCTCCTCGATGCTTCTGCGAAGTCGAAGTCCTCTTCGGCTCTGCAGACTGCCTCGAAGAAGAGGAAGACTACTTCAGCTCCATCCTCATCCACTGTGCCTCCAGCTGATTTTCCTTCATCATCATCTGCTCCACCTCCTCAGGTTACTATTTTGTCGATGATCTCTGGTATTTACCGGCTGCTGTCTCTCTCTCTCCTCCATCAGGGAATTCCCTTCCCTGAGGATTTGAGACAGTATCTTCCTCAGACCCATGTGCCCCTTCAGCCTCCTGGTGTTGCCTCTACACAGAATGCTACTGCTGCTGTTGCTCCTGTTGCTCCGTCTGATCCTTCTCCAGAGGACACTCCTACTGCGTCAGAGCCTGCTTCCTCGTCCACAGACCCTGGAGACGCTCACCCTTAGATCGATATTTTTGAGTGATGTTATATGTTTTGTCGTTGTATGATGGATGATGATGTATGCGACACTTTTTATATATATAGTCTTTGATGTCGTCATGATGTAGTTATTTTTTTGTTGCTCATGATGTATCTTTTTGGGATGGCCATGTTGATGACCATCCGTTGATGTACTCAGCTGTTTTATATTTTATATATATATATATATATATATATATATATATATATATATATATATATATATATATATATATATATATATATATGTTGTTGCATCTCTCTTTTCTGTCACACTATGCTATATTGATTAACGTTTGTGTGATATATGATATATTGTCTCTATGTATGCTTCACTCTTCTTGCTATGTTTTTGAGACAATACAAGAATTTGATATTGGATAATTCATGATCTTTCCTTGATGTGATGAATTTGTGAAAATTATTTTCATTTTGCATATCTAAAATGTTGATATTGGACTTCAATTCCTTTACTCACATATGTATATGATGAGACTTTATGAGTTTTTTTGATTTGCTATATCTTTATACTCCTTGATTGTTGTTAGTTCGTATTTTAGCACTATTATTGTTGTTGTTATTTGCTCCCACCTTTTTGGATAATGCCATAGGGGGAGAGAAATACACATACAAGATTCATAATGGATGTGCTAAGTATGTGTTCTAACGCTTGAATCTAAGATTTTCGTTGCCTTAGATTCAGGGGGAGTAAGATTACAATGAATAGGGATTTTTTATTTCCTAGATTTCTTGAATTAAATTAATTCTTATCTCACTCATTTGCTTCAATTGCTATATAGATGCTCTAATATTTGTTGACTAACTTGATTGGCATCTATGTAGGGGGGAGTAAGTTTTCATTACGCACAACTATTTATCTTTTTGTTTATGTTTGTTTGTCATCATCAAAAAGGGGGAGAATGTTGAGTATTGGACTTCTCCCTACTTGGTGTTAATGATGAGCAAACATAAATACTTATGACTAATCCCCTATTTTGCAGTTAATCCATTGTCTAAGCTTACTATGAAGTCAACTAGCAATGGATGACTCACAAACATGATTGAAGGCAAATGATATGAATTGGATGATAGTAGATTGATGATTGAAGCTCCGTAAAGACTTCAAGCTCATACGATGGAAAGAAGAGATTATTCGTCAATGTAATTTCTCTTTTATCTCTTCTAGTATGTAGCTTAGAAGTAGAATTATGATGGAGCACTCACACACATCTACTTTCGGTCATAGGACACCTCTAGACCTTTGTCCTTTGATCTCAATTCAATTCTCTTTTGTTTGTGCTAGGATTGTTTATAACAGCCGACTGCTTAACAGTTTACAGTCGCCTGTCTCAAAAACAGTCGACTGTGTTTTGTTCTACAGTCGCCTGTTATGCACAGACTATTACAATGCAGTTTTTGGGTCCTCTCTGATTATCTCGCACAGGCCACTGTTGAACGTTTATCAGGTGCCTGTCTTAGCGACAATCGACTGTGAATGGTTCATCAGTCGCCTGTCTCTCCTTCCCCAACTCTGTTTGATCCGATTTCTACAACCAGTCGACTTATACTGTATATACAGTCGACTGTCTATGCTGCAACAGTCACCTGTCTGTAAGTCTAATCTTTTACTTAGCTCTCTGGAAATTTCTCCTGTCTGTGACAGTCGTCTGTTTAATGTTATACAGTCGCCTATTATGATTAACAGTCGACTGTGTTCCTTGCATCAGTCGTCTGTCCTGTATCTTGTGAGATTTCCAGTATTTCATCTAACTTACTCTTCTCTCGGCCAGTCGCCTGTCGAAGTATGTACAGTCTCCTGTTGATTTTACAGACGACTGTCTTGGCTTCATCAGTCGACTGTCCACGTGGTAAGTTACCGTTATGAATTCTCACCTACCCTTACTGACTATGCAACAGTCGACTGTGGTCTGTTCAACAGTTGACTGTCACGAGTTCAGATTATATCCGTTGAGATTTTTCTCACGGATTTCGATTGGGTTTTTGCCTAAACTGTTTTGTGGATTTGAGAAAGCTATAAATAGAGCTTCTAATGTTTCATTGGAAGGTTACTCATTCATTGCAAAATCCTTCAAGCTTTCATTTCCAAAGATCAAAGCTTTCAAATCCAAAGCCCTAAGTATTTCCAAATCTGATTCTCTTGCTCTCTAACCTAAAACCAAAGATTGATCCTCTAGGCATTTGGTGCAGTCAAGAGAAATGGCTTTACTACTCTCTTCCAAGAGAGTTCATCAACACACATCACACTTCTCCTTCGAGTTCTACTTCAAGGCATAGGTGATTGTAAGTGTTGCTTTCAGATTTCATAACTTCATTATTTGAATTGTGCTCTCGGTTGTGAGAGTGGTTTTTGCTTGCTCCCTGGTTGTGGGAGTCAAGGACATCAGTTGTATCCGATTGCACTTGTAGGGTTGCTGCAAGTGGGTTTTTAAGGAAACCTCAAGTTAGGGTTCTAACTTGAGTATCCGGTGGTATCCGGGTGGTAGGGACGTAGGATTACCGGGAACAAGTCGGGAGTTGACTTGGGTAATCCGAACCCTTGAAACATAACTACCTTTGCGTGTGTTTCTCTTTGGGTTGTTTTCTATTCCGCACTATTTGTTGGATTGCATTTTATTTGGCGTAAATTCCTATTAAATTTGCATAAACACTATTCAACCCCCCTTCTAGTGTTTTCCCCATAGACAGGATCCTTACAATTTTAACCCACGTGCACGACGTGGGTAATTTTGCCCGTCGTGCACGCGTATGTAAATTGATTCACACTGTGCGTTTTAAGCCCCGCGCACGACGCGCACGACGGGGGCAATTTTTCCGGTTGTGCGCACGGATGGAAATTGCTTCACACTAGGGGTTTTAACTCACGCGCACAACACGCACGATGGGGGTAATTTTTCCCGTCATGCACGCGGACGGAAATTTCTTCACACTAGGCGTTGTAACCCACGCGCACGATGGGTGTAATTTTTCCCGTCGTGCGCGCGGATGGAAATTGCTTCACACTATACGTTCTAACCCCCGCGCACGACACACACGACGAGGGTAATTTTGTTGGTCGTGCGCGCGGATGAAAATTTCTTCACAGCATGTGTTTCACCAATGCGCACGACGGGGGCAATTTTGCCGGTCGTGCGCACTTATGGAAATTGCTTCACACTGTGCGTTTTAAGCCCTGCGCACGACGCACACGACCGGGGCAATTTTTCCCGTAGTACGTGCGGATGGAACTTGCTTCACACTTTGTGTTTTAACCCCCGCGCATGACGCGCACGACTGGGGTAATTTTGCTGGTCATGCGCACAGACGGAAATTTCTTCACATTAGGAGATTTAATCCACGCGCACGACGAGGGTACTTTTGCATGTCGTGTGTGCGGATGGAAATTGCTTCACACAATGTGTTTTAACCCCCGTGCACGACGCACACGACGGGGATAATTTTGCCGGTAGTGCGCGCGGATGGAAATTTCTTCACACTAGGCGTTTTAACCCACGCGCAAGACAGTGGTAATTTTGCAGGTCGTGCACGTGTATGAAAATTGCTTCATACTGTGCGTTTTAAGCCCCGCGCACGATGCACACGACGGGGCAATTTTGCCCGTCGTGCGCGCGGATGGAAATTGCTTCACACTTTGTGGTTTAACCCCCGCACACGACGCGCACGACGGGGGTAATTTTGCCGGTCGTGCGCGCGGACGGAAATATCATCACACTAGGCGTTTTAACCCACACGCACGACGGGAAAAATTACCCACGCGCACGACATGTGGAATTTTGCCCGTCATGCGCGCGGATGGAAATTGCTTCACACTTTGCATTTTAACCCCCGCGGACGACGCGCACGACGGGGGTAATTTTGCCAGTCGTGCACGTGGATGGAAATTTCTTCACACTAGGCGTTTTAACACACGCGCATGACGGGGGTAATTTTGCCCGTCGTGCGCGCGTATGGAAATTGCTTCACACTGTGCGTTTAAGCCCCGAGCACGACGCGTACAACGGGGGCAATTTTGCCGGTCGTGCGCGCCGATGGAAATTGCTTCACACTAGGCGTTTTAACTCCCGCGCACGACGCGCACGACCGGGGTAATTTTTTCCGTCGTACACGCAGACGAAAATTTCTTCACCCTAGGCATTTTAACCCACACGCACACCGGGGGTAATTTTGCCCGTCCTGCGCGCGGATGGAAATTACTTCACACTTTACGTTTAAACCCCCGCGCACGACGCGCACGACGGGGTAAATTTTTCCGGTCATGCGCGCAGATGGAAATTTCTTCACACTAGGCGTTTTAACCCACGTGCACGACGAATGTAATTTTGCCGGTCGTGCGCACGTATGGAAATGGCTTCACACTGTGCGTGTTAAGCCACGCACACGACGCGCACGACGGGGGGGCAATTTTGTTCGTCGTGCGCGCGGAAGGAAATTGTGTCACACTTTGCGTTTTAACCCACGCACACGACGGGGATAATTTTGCCCGTCGTGTGCGCGGAAGGAAATTACTTCACACTTTGAGTTTTAACCCCCACGCACAACGTGAACGACGTGGGTAATTTTGTGGGTCGTGCGCGCGGACGGAAATTTCTTCACACTAGGCGTTTTAACCCACGTGCACGATGGGGGTAATTTTGCCAGTCATGCACAAGGATGGAAATTGCTTCACACTTTGCGTTTTAACACCCGCGCACGACGTGCACGACTGGGGTAATTTTGCCATTCATTCGCGCGGATGAAATTTTCTTCACACTAGGCGTTTTAACTCACGCGCACGACGGTGTTAATTTTGCCGGTCATGCGCGCGTATGGAAATTGCTTCATACTGTGCGTTTTAAGCCCCGCGCACGAGGCACACGACGGGGGTAATTTTTCCCGTCGTGCGCGCGGATGGAAGTTGCTTCACACTTTGTGTTTTAACCCCCGTGCACGACGCGCACGACGGAGGTAATTTTGCCGGTCGTGCGCGCGGACGGAAATTTTTTCACCCTAGGCATTTTAACCCACATGCACGATGGGGTTAATTTTACCCATCATGCGCGCGGATGGAAATTGCTTCATACTTTGTGTTTTAACCCCCCGCGCACAAGGTGCACAACGGGGGTAATTTTGCCGGTCGTGTGCGCGGATGGAAATTTCTTCACACTAGTCGTTTTAACCCATGTGCACAACGTGGGTAATTTTTCCCATCGTGCGCGCGTATGTAAATTGCTTCACACTTTGCGTTTTAAGCCCCGCACACGACGCGCACGACGGGGGCAATTTTGCCAGTCGCGCGCGCGGATGGAAATTGCTTCACACTAGGCGTTTTAACCCCCGCGCACGACGCGCACGACGGGGGTAATTTTGCACTTCGTGCGTGCGGACGGAAATTTCTTCACACTAGGCATTTTAACCGACGCGCACGATGGTCGGCCCCGGATATACACCCGGAGAACGATTGTAGTTTTACCGCGAGCGCACGGTCAAGTGGCGAGCGGGTATCGAACATGAGGAGGTGGTGTTGGCTCCAATCTATCCTAGGTTGGTTTGACTACGAATGTTTTATTGGTGGAGATGGTTATGGAATGATATAATGGAAATAGTGGTGGATGTCGGTGTCGGTGATAAAGAAGTCGGTCAAATATCGATTCAAATACTATATAATAAAAGTGTCTAGGGCTAGGGAATTCCCGCTACGGATCGTCATTCATCCTTGTAAATAGTGAATCTCAATATTACTAGACTTGAATTGAGGTGAACTAGTCGTAACTGAATAGAGAACCAAGCTCACGCTCTCACGCTATTGCCGGTCTATAGCAACCCTAGGATAGGGCCCAATCTCTTGCAAACCCTAGCCTAAGCCGCTAGCATTAGGATCGACATCATCGTTCAATTGCCCCTCGAGCCCACTCTCGTGCAAACTCGAGTTACGATCTAGGTTGTGATAGTTCGTATTCGTCCAATCTCTTGCAAACGAATATTGGTATAGATTTACAATTAAAAATCATAGCTTTGGTCCAATCTCTTGCAAACCAAATCTAGAGAAATCCAATTGTAAATCTAAATCGAATATCTATGCCTTCCCATCGATTAGAATCCAATCACTTGCAAATCCCAAATCGATGGAAATCCCTAGCTATCCGTAGTAAATCAATCACAACCTAACCTCCTAGCAATTCTAGCAATTTAGAAATTCATTCATCACAAATCTGAAATTAGATCCATAGGGTTCATCCCCATGCCCTAGAACATCAAATGTACTCAAGCATAGCAACAACGATATAGGAATCAATAAAAACCATAGCTTGCATACAAAAAGATATCAAATCAAAGATTCAAATAAGAAGAATAGAAATACTTAGCTTTGATGAAGAATTCCAATCCAAATACAAGCTTTTTGATTCAAGAGGGGGCCTAGGACATGGCCTAACCTCTAAAAATAACTCTAAGAAAACATAATGGGAACCTCCTCTAATGGTGGCTACAAACCCCTTATATAGTCTCCCAAAACACTAGCAAAAAACCCTAAAAACCCCCTCAAAATCGTGCCCAAAAACAGCCCAAACCGCAACTTAAAATCTGGGCCCGCCGCCGACTCGGCCGAGTGGAACATGTGACTCGGCCGAGTGGAAATTCCAGCATTGTAGTGTCAACTTGCAGAAAATCTCCAGATTTCATCCGATCTCCGATTGGCACGTTTTTGGCGGCGTTGGAACCTTCATAAAGTCTTCTATCCATAAAAAATATGAGAAAAATAATTTGATTTCTAGAATGATAGAATATTTCAAAAGAGTGAACGGTTGTCTAAAAATATGGGTAATGCGTGTCATCGGCGTCACTCGGCCGAGTTGACTTCTCTACTCGGTCGAGTGGGCTTCTCGACTCGACCGAGTGACAGACCCTATAAAATTCCAGTAAGTCGGGGGCCTTGGGGGGTCGGTCTTAGGAGGTGACTCCGCCGAGTGGCTTACTCGCTCGGCCAAGGGGCATTCGGTACTCGGCCGAGTCGGAACCCTCAATCGCCTGACAGTTTCCAGTAAGTCGGCTCCGTCGATGGGTGGATTTTCCCGTGCCACTCGGTCAAGGGGATCTCCATACTAGGCTGAGTGGAATATCGTCACTCGGCCGAGTGCATGCTGATTTCCTTCTGTGGTGCGTGTCCGGTCTGGTCGGCCGAGTGGTCTTCTTGCTCGGCCAAGTGAGTGCTTTACTCGGCCGAGTGACATGCTGTAGATACCCAATCTTCATCATTTCGACTACTCGGCACTCCTATGGAGTTCCTTCTTCTTCCACCCATCTTCCATCGCCGTTAGCTCCTCGATAGAGCCATGTGCGAGGCTCCGGTACATGTGCAAGTCCTTTAAGCTCATTTTTGTTCCCGATCGCTCCATATTTCCTGAAATCCGACAAAAACAAGAAATAGTGAAAAGTAAAATATGGGCAATCGAAATGGCGCGAAAACATGCAGAAAAAAGGTGTAAAATATGGACCGATCAAAATCCCCCAAGCTTGCCTCTTACTCGTCCTCGAGGAAGATAAGTAAAGAGACGAACTCGGGACATGAAAACAAAGGAAATGAAATGAAAGAAAAAAGAGGGAACATGAGGTGGAAGTGGTTGCTAGATTATTCTCTCAGATCTCAAGCCATAAGCTATACATCATGATAACTTGGAAAATACAAATCACATGCTATAAGGATTTCAAATCTTACTTAACCATGGTACTTGCAAGATTTTAAGAGCAATAAGAGGGACTCTCTAAATTCATACAATCAATTCATATCCACATCACACATTTCATAGAATTTAATATACAAATGTTGGCAATGCACTTTTCAATCAAAAGTTATAAATGAAGCATATAAGATACACACCAAGCATGCAATAGAGAATAGAATAAGAGTCATGACATTCACATATTTATTTCAAATCATGAAAAATCTCCATATCTAATATATTTTGCTAAGTTTCAGCATTATCAAACTTTCCCATTCGTGCACCTCTCCACTCTAATGTCGTACTCACGCATATGGTCAAACGAGTTCACCCCCCAAGCTTAGCTTGAGGCATCACATCTAAAGGAATATGATAGTGGAAAATGGGATTTTTGCCTTGGTTTTCCCAAGTATTTTGTGGCTACAATAATGAGATAGAGAAATATCTTTTTTTTCTTTTGGACTTTGTTTCTCATTTTTCTTTTTGGATTTTTGTAGGAGCTATATGATTTGTATTTTTGGATTTTGGCTCCTTTTTGGCTTTTTGGACTTTTTGGAGCTAACTTTTTCTTTTGTGTGGATTTTTGGGAAAATGATGCGATATAAGTAGCTTTAGGAGGTGAACTCAAGTGACATGTAGAGAATAAAAAGATATATGTGGAGAAAGAATTAATGTAGCACTCGGTTCACTCTAAGATGTGCACAAACAGTTCAATAAAATAATACTTCAACTAAAACTCATATGTAAGCATGGATATTCTCAATCATTTCAATATATAGTGAAGTCAAGCAGTAAAGTTTACAACCATATCAAGCATGCAACAGAAGGTGAATAAGACAATAAAACTGATGCTTCAGATATACTAATGATGCGTGAATCTTGGTGCATTTCCAACAAAAGCATACCAAACACTAATCCATACATTCAGCTTCAATTAATATCATGCATTCATATAGATGAATCATCAAAAGAAATATATTTGCAAGCTCATGTGAATAGCAAGACTATGGAATACTTTAAGTAGCATGGCAAGGAATAATAATAATCATGATGGTTGCTAAAGCAATAAGAGATATCATCATACAAAATTCATCTAGCGGAAGAAGAGAAAGGAAAATAAAGAAATAAAAAATAAAAGAGAGGAAAGAAAAGAAAAAAGAGGCACACAATATGATGCATGAACTCACATAAAAGGAAAATAAGATGGAAAAATAAAAAAGATGATGCAAAAATTTTGAAAAATTTAAAAAAAACTAAAATAAAGTAAAAAATGCAACTAATGCATCTAAATGGCATGGAAATGCACTTTCCCAAGCCTAAACTTCACATTGTCCTCAATGTGATCATAAATGGAAAAATATGAGGAACAACGATAAATATGAGGGAGGTGAATGAAAAATGATGACATGAATGACATGAAATCCTAATGCAACTACATGCACATGCAATGATGCATTAGAGCGCTTTCCCCCAAGCTTATGCTAAACACTCCTATTCAAATGACTCGATCAAAAATGTCATGGCTTTGCTAAGCGAGATTGAGTCAAACGAATAAGAATGTGAGTATTCACTTGAAAGAAATGCTCGATGGGTGGTGAGCAAAAAGGATGTGACACATCAAAATATAAAGAGGGCAATTAATATATATAATGGGTTTGGGGTGTAAAAAATTTTTTTTGCCGTCATATGAGGTGATATTTATTCACGCAAATCTATACGGTCCTCTCACTGTCGAGAGAATTCATGTTTATTTAAAGCATAAAAATTTCTACACTACTGGATTGATATCACCTATAGCAAAAGGCAGATCCAGTATCTTTGCCGGTGCAGGCAACTGCTCTAACTGCTCTTTCCGTGGCTCCGCCAGGCGCGTATGTCCACGGACTCCATCAGACTCCAGCAATGCGGCTCCCAGCACCTCTCCAAGGACTCCACCTGTACCCTGCAAGAGTTAAGCCGCATCAATCTGATGTGGATAATTCTTCCCCAAAATAAATGTATTCCAAAGAGGGTCATCAACATAAGTATTTAAAATTAAAGACGGGTGACAACACTTCCCTGGAAATAAATCTCCACTCTCGTATACCACGTCGATCAACTCCTCATTGTTCGCCTCAGGTTGTTCAGGTAGCTTAGGCATATGAGCGTAGGTCTCATCAGGCAGCTCCTCCTCATCATCAGACTTATCCCATCGCACCTCCTGATCATATTCAATAGCGTCCATGGGTGCTAACTCCTCGCTCTCCTCCTCGTATACGTCCCATCGTACCTCTTGATCGTATGTACATGAATCCTGCAAAAGGCACGATGAGTCGCCAAAATCTGAATCATAAAAAACATCATACACAGGAGGAGAATCAAATGTAGGAGATGAGGGAGTAAAGAGATCTCCCTGAAGGGGAGCCATAAGCTCTGTGGGATTTTCCTCAACATCAGTGGAAGCGTGGTCCTCTGAGGGATGCTCAGCCTCTGTAGAAGGTGGGGATGGCTGCGGTAGCTCGAAAGGAGGGGGGCACGAGTCGGGCTCCATCTGTGTGTAGATGTCATCGTCCAAAGTCACGTCCTCCTCGATGGTCTTCTCCACTACTGTATGCATGACCTCCACAATAATATCATCTGATGGTATATGCTGCTCTGACTCAGGTGGATGGCAGGGGGAGGCGACGACGGCATAAGGTGGCTCAATAGGCTCATGTATCTCGACCATGGTGTAAAAATGGGTCTTGTGCCCCTCAATTAGAGCGTAGACTCCATCATCAATTGTGCCTGTGGAAGAGATACAATGAGTAATAAAGTTTTGAAATTCAAGCTCAAAAGGATCACCTGCCGTTATTGTCAATGGACCGGAATTTCGAACTATGTCGACAATGTTTCTCAATAGGTCCGTGTATGTGTCCTCCTTTGGCAACTCAGATGTCTCTATTTGTGGAGTGTTGATGGTATAAAGGTGGATATGATTACCTTCAAGTGAAGCATACACTCCATCTATGATAGTACCTGCACTAGAAACATTAGCCATAACAAAATCGATGAATACTTGGTCGTATGGTTTACTTACCGTAACGGTTAGTGAACCAGTATATCGAGCATCATCTATCATTTGCTCCAAGGCTGCTGCCAACTACAAATCACTGAACTTTCCCACGTGCATCCTCTTCAGAAACTCACGTGAGGGTCCCCTTAGCCTTCTAGTGAAGATGTCAAATAGCGTTGAGTCATTCCACTCATGGTCTGACTCCGTCTGGAACATTCCTAACATTCCTTCAAACCTAGACAAGGCTTCCCCGAAGGATTCTCCATCAGCCTGATAGAATGCAGCGAGATATATGTAGGATTGTATAGAGCCCTCTCGCATTTTCTTTAGAAGCACCATCGCTGCAACAACTGTACCTGATCAATCAAAGTAAACAACCTGGAAAAGACATCAGTGGTACAAAGAGAGATAAAGATAATAATAGCAAGTGGTGGGAAAAAAAATATCTCTCAATGTTTTTTTAATTAATTTTTTTTGTTTTTTTAAATGTAATCTAATCAACCTAATTGTGACAAATTGGCACCCAACAGGAAACAGCTCCCCGGCAACGGCGCCAAAAACTTGGTCGGCCCCGGATATACACCCGGAGAACGATTGTAGTTTTATCGCAAGTGCACGGTCAAGTGGCGAGCGGGTATAGAACACGTGGAGGTGGTGTTGGCTCCAATCTATCCTAGGTTGGTTTGATTACGAATGTTTTATTGGTGGAGATGGTTATGGAATGATATAATGGAAATGGTGGTGGATGTCGGTGTCGGTGATAAAGAAGTCGGTCAAATATCGATTCAAATACTATATAATAAAAATGTCTAGGGCTAAGGAATTCCTGCTACGGATCGTCATTCATCCTTGTAAATAGTGAATCTCAATATTACTAGACTTGAATTAAGGTGAACTAGTTGTAACTGAATAGAGAACCAAGCTCACGCTCTCGTACTATTGCTGGTCTATAGCAACCCTAGGATAGGGTCCAATCTCTTGCAAACCCTAGCCTAAGCCGCTAGCATTAGGATCGACATCATCGTTCAATTGCCCCTCGAGCCCACTCTCGTGCAAACTTGAGTTACGATCTAGGTTGTGATAGTTCGTATTCGTCCAATCTCTTGCAAACGAATATTGGTATAAATTTACAATTAAAAATCCTAGCTTTGGTCCAATCTCTTGCAAACCAAATCTAGAGAAATCCAATTGTAAATCTAAATCGAATATCTATGCCTTTCCTTCGATTAGAATTCAATCTCTTGCAAATCCCAGATCGATGGAAATCCCTAGCTATCCGTAGTAAATCAATCACAACCTAACCTCCTAGCAATTCTAGCAATTTAGAAATTCATTCATCACAAATCTGAAATTAGATCCATAGGGTTCATCCCCATGCCCTAGAACATCAAATGTACTCAAGCATAGCAACAACGATATAGGAATCAATAAAAACCATAGCTTGCATACAAAAAGATATCAAATCAAAGATTCAAATAAGAAGAATAGAAATACTTAGCTTTGATGAAGAATTCCAATCCAAATACAAGCTTTTTGATTCAAGAGGGGGCCTAGGGCATGGCCTAACCTCTAAAAATAACTCTAAGAAAACATAATGGGAACCTCCTCTAATGGTGGCTACAAACCCCTTATATAGTCTCCCAAAACACTAGAAAAAAAACCCTTAAAAACCCCTCAAAATCGTGCCCAAAACAACCCAAAGCGCAACTTAAAATCTGGGCCCGCCGCCGACTCGGCCGAGTGGAACATCTGACTCGGCCGAGTGGAAATTCCAGCATTGCAGTGTCAACTTGCAGAAATTATCTAGATTTTATCCGATTTCCGATTGGCGCGTTCTTGGTGGCGTTGGAACCGTCATGAAGTCTAATATCCATAAAAAATATTAGAAAAATACTTTGATTGCTAGAATGATAGCAAATTTCAAAAGAGTGAACAGTTGTCTAAAAATATGGGTGCTGCGTGTCCTCGGCGTCACTCGGCCGAGTTGACTTCTCTACTCGATCGAGTGGGCTTCTCTCCTCGGCCGAGTGACAGACCCTATAAAATTCCAGTAAATCGGCGGCCTTGGGGGGTCTGTCTTCGGAGGTGACTCGGCCGAGTGGCTTTACTCGCTCGGCCGAGGGGCATTCGGTACTCGGCCGAGTCGGAACCCTCAATCTCCTGACGGTTTCCAGTAAGTCGGCTCATTCGATGGGTGGATTTTCCTATGCCACTCGGGTGAGGGGATCTCAATACTCGGCCGAGTGGACTATCGTCACTCGGCCGAGTGCACGCTGATTTCCTTCTATGGTGTGTGTCCGGTCTGGTCGGCCGAGTGGTCTTCTTGCTCGGCCGAGTGAGTGCTTCACTCGGCCGAGTGACATGCTGTAGATACCCAATCTTCATCATTTCGCCTCCTCGTTGCTCCTATGGAGTTCCTTCTTCTTCCACCCATCTTCCATCACCGTTAGCTCCTCGATAGAGACATGGGCGAGGCTCCGGTACATGTGCAAGTCCTTTAAGCTCATTTTTGTTCCCGATCGCTCCATATTTCCTGAAATCCGACAAAAACAAGAAATAGTGAAAAGTAACGCAATATCGTCGAATACTCGTGAAAATCGCAATATGAGCAAACGAAATGGCGTTAAAACATGCAGAAAAAGGTGTAAAATATGGACTGATCACACGACAGGTGTAATTTTGCCCGTCATGCGCGCGGATGGAAATTGCTTCACACTTTGCATTTTAACCCCCGCGCACGACGCACACGATGAGGGTAATTTTGCCGGTCGTGCGCGCGGATGGAAATTTTTTCACACTAGGCGTTTTAACTAACGCGCACAACGGGGTAATTTTGCCGGTCATGCGCGCGTATGGAAATTACTTCACACTGTGCGTTTTAAGCCTCGTGCACGACGCGCACGACGAGAGCAATTTTGCTCGTCGTGCGCACTGATGGAAATTGCTTCACACTTTGTGTTTTAACCCCCGCGCGCGACGCACACGACGGGGGTAATTTTGCTGGTCGTGCGTGCGGATGGAAATTTCTTCACACTAGGCGTTTTAACCCACGCGCATGACGAGTGTAATTTTGCAGGTCATGGGCGCGGAGGGAAAGTGCTTCACACTTTGCATTCTAACACCCGCACACGATGCGCACGACGGGGGTAATTTTGCCAGTCGTGCTCACAGATGGAAATTTCTTCATACTAGGCATTTTAACCCATGCGCACGACGGGTGTAATTTTGCCGGTTGTGCACGCGTATGGAAATTGCTTCATATTGTGTGTTTTCAGCCCCGCGCACGACGCGCACGGAGGGGGTAATTTTGCCTATCGTGCGCGCGGATGGAAACTGCCTCACACTTTGCGTTTTAACCCCCGCGCACGACGCGCACGACGCGCACGACGGGGGTAATTTTTTTGGTCGTGCGCGTGGATGGAAATTTCTTCACACTAGGCGTTTTAACCCACGTGCATGACATGGGTAATTTTGCCGGTCGTGCACGTGTATGGAAATTGCTTCATACTATGCATTTTAAGCCCCGCGCACGATGCACACGACGGGGCAATTTTGCTAGTTATGCACGCGGATGGAAATTGCTTCACACTTTGCGTTTTAACCCCCGCGCACGACGCACACGACGGGGGTAATTTTGCCGGTCGTGCGCGCAGACGGAAATATCTTCACACTAGGTGTTTTAACCCACACGCACGACGGGAAAAATTACCCACGCGCACGACATGTGGAATTTTGCCCGTCGTGCGCGCGGATGGAAATTTCTTCACACTTTGCATTTTAACCCCCGCGGACAACGCGCTCGACGGGGGTAATTTTGCCAGTCGTGCGCGTGGATGGAAATTTCTTCACACTAGGCGTTTTAACCCACGCGCACGACGGGGGTAATTTTGTCCGTCATGCACGCGTATGAAAATTGCTTCACACTGTGCGTTTTAAGCCCCGAGCACGACGCGCACGACGGGGGCAATTTTACCGGTCGTGCACGCCGATGGAAATTGCTTCACACTAGGCGTTTTAACTCCCGCGCACGACGCGCACGACGGGGGTAATTTTTCCCGTCGTACGCGCAGACGGAAATTTCTTCACACTAGGCGTTTTAACCCACGCGCACGACGGGGGTAATTTTGCCCGTCCTGCGCGCGGATGGAAATTACTTCACACTTTGCGTTTAAACCCCCGCGCACGACGTGCACGACGAGGTTATTTTTGCCGGTCTTGCGTGCGGATGGAAATTTCTTCACACTAGGCGTTTTAACCCACGCGCACAACGAAGGTAATTTTGCCGGTCGTGCGCGCGTATGGAAATGGCTTCACACTGTGCGTGTGAAGCCCCGCGTAAGACGCGCACGACAGGGGGGGCAATTTTTTCCGTCGTGCGCGCGGAAGGAAATTGCTTCACACTTTACGTTTTAACCCCCGCACATGACGGGGGTAATTTTGCCCGTCGTGTGCACGGAAGGAAATTACTTCACACTTTGTGTTTTAACCCCCGCGCACAACACGCACGACATGGGTAACTTTGTAAGTCGTGCGCGCGGACGAAAATTTCTTCACACTAGGCGTTTTAACCCACGTGCACGATGGGGTTAATTTTGCCAGTCATGCACAAGGATGGAAATTGCTTCACACTTTGCGTTTTAACACCCGCGCATGACGCGCACGACTGGGGTAATTTTGCCAGTCGTTCGCGTAGATGGAGATTTCTTCACACTAGGCGTTTTAACCCACGCGCATGACGGGGGTAATTTTGTCGGTCATGCGCGCGTATGGAAATTGCTTCACACTGTGCGTTTTAAGCCCCGCGCACGAGGCACACGACGGGGGCAATTTTTCCCGTCGTGCGCGCGGATGGAAATTGCTTCACACTTTGTGTTTTAACCCCCGTGCACGACGCGCACGACGGAGGTAATTTTACCGGTCGTGCGCGCGCGGACGGAAATTTTTTCACCCTAGGCGTTTTAACCCACGTGCACGATGGGGGTAATTTTCCCCGTCATGCGCGCGTATGGAAATGGCTTCACACTGTGCATGTTAAGCCACGCGCACGACGCTCACGACAGGGGGGGTAATTTTGTCCGTCGTGCACGCGGAAGGAAATTGCTTCACACTTTCCGTTTTAACCCCCGCACACGACGGGGGTAATTTTTCCCGTCGTGTGCGCGGAAGGAAATTACTTCACACTTTGCGTTTTAACCCCCGCACACAACGCGCATGACGTGGGTAATTTCATGGGTCGTGCGCGCGGATGGAAATTTCTTCACACTAGGTAATTTAACCCACGGGCACGATGGGGGTAATTTTGCCCGTCATGCGTGCGGATGGAAATTGCTTCATACTTTGTGTTTTAACCCCTGCGCACAAGGTGCACCACGGGGGTAATTTTACCGGTCGTGTGCGCCGATGGAAATTTCTTCACACTAGGCGTTTTAACCCACGCGCACAACGTGGGTAATTTTTCCCGTCGTGCGGGCGTATGTATATTGCTTCACACTTTGCATTTTAATCCCCGCGCACGACACGCACAACGGGGGCAATTTTGCCGGTCGTGTGCGTGGAATGAAATTGATTCACACTAGGCGTTTTAACCCCCGCGCATGACGCGCACGACGGGGGTAATTTTTCCCTTCGTGCGCGCGGATGGAAATTTCTTCACACTATGCGTTTTAACCCACGCGCACGACAGGTATAATTTTGCCCGTCGTGCGCGCGGATGGAAATTGCTTCACACTTTGCGTTTTAACCCCCGCGCACGACGAGGGTAATTTTACCGGTCGTGCGCGCGGATGGAAATTACTTCACACTTTGTGTTTAAACCCCCGCGCACGACGCACACGACGGGGTTATTTTTGCCGGTCATGCGCGCGGATGGAAATTTCTTCACACTAGGCGTTTTAACCCACGCGCACGACGAAGGTAATTTTGCCGGTCGTGCGAGCGTATGGAAATGGCTTCACACTGTGCGTGTTAAGCCCCACGTAAGACGCGCACGACGGGGGGCAATTTTGTCCGTCATGCGCACGGAAGGAAATTGCTTCACACTTTACGTTTTAACCCCCGCACGCGACGGGGGTAATTTTGCCCGTCGTGTGCACGGAAGGAAATTACTTCACACTTTGTGTTTTAACCCCCGCGCACAACACGCACGACGTGGGTAATTTTGTGGGTCGTGCGCGCGGACGGAAATTTCTTCACACTAGGCATTTTAACCCACGTGCACGATGGGGTTAATTTTGCCAGTCATGTACAAGGATGGAAATTGCTTCACACTTTGCGTTTTAACACCCGCGCACGACGCGCACGACTCGGGTAATTTTGCTTGTCGTTCACGCAGATGAAAATTTCTTCACACTAGGCGTTTTAACCCACGCGCACGACGGGGTTAATTTTGCCGGTCATGCGCGCGTATGGAAATTGCTTCACACTGTGCGTTTTAAGCCCCGCGCACGAGGCGCACGAAAGGGGCAATTTTTCCCGTCATGCGCGCGGATGGAAATTGCTTCTCACTTTGTGTTTTAACCCCCGTGCACGACGCCCACGACGGAGGTAATTTTACCGGTCGTGCGCACGGACGGAAACTTTTTCACCCTAGGCGTTTTAACCCACGTGCACGATGGGGGTAATTTTGCTCGTCATGTGCGCGTATGGAAATGGCTTCACACTGTGCGTGTTAAGCCACGCGCACGACGCGCACGACGGGGGGGGGGGGGGGGCAATTTTGTCCGTCGTACGCACGGAAGGAAATTGCTTCACACTTTGTGTTTTAACCCCCGCACACGACGTGGGTAATTTTGCCCGTCGTGTGCGCGGAAGGAAATTACTTCACACTTTGCGTTTTAACCCCCGCATACAACGCGCACGACGTGGGTAATTTTGTGGGTCATGCGCGCGGACGGAAATTTCTTCACACTAGGCATTTTAACCCACGTGCACGATGGGGGTAATTTTGCCCGTCATGCACGCGGATGGAAATTGCTTCATACTTTGTGTTTTAACCCCCGCGCACGAGGTGCACAACGGGGGTAATTTTACCGGTCGTGTGCGTGGATGGAAATTTCTTCACACTAGACGTTTTAACCCACGCGCACAACGTGGGTAATTTTTCCCGTCGTGCGCGCGTATGTAAATTGCTTCACACTTTGCATTTTAAGCCCCGCGCACGACACGCACAATGGGGGCAATTTTGCCGGTCGTGCGCGCGGATGGAAATTGCTTCACACTAGGCGTTTTAACCCCCGCGCATGACGCGCAAGACGGGGGTAATTTTGCCCTTCGTGCGCGCGGATGGAAATTTCTTCACACTATGCGTTTTATCCCACGCGCACGACATGTATAATTTTGCCCGTCGTGCGCGCGGATGGAAATTGCTTCACACTTTGCGTTTTAACCCCCGCGCACGACGCGCACGACGAGGGTAATTTTGCCGGTCGTGCGCGCAGATGGAAATTTTTTCACACTAGGCGTTTTAACCAACGCACACAACGGGGTAATTTTCCTGGTCGTGCGCGCATATGGAAATTGCTTCACACTGTGCGTTTTAAGCCTCGTGCACGACGGGGGCAATTTTGCTCGTCGTGCGCACTGATGGAAATTGCTTCACACTTTGTGTTTTAACCCCGGCGCACGACGCGCATGATGGGGGTAATTTTGTCGGTCGTGCGCGCGGATGGAAATTTCTTCACACTAGGCGTTTTAACCCACGCGCATGACGAGTGTAATTTTACATGTCATGCGCACGGAGGGAAAGTGCTTCACACTTTGCATTATAACCCCCGCACACGTCACGCACGACGGGGGTAATTTTGCCAGTCGTGCTCGCGGATGGAAATTTCTTCACACTAGGCATTTTAACCCACGCGCACGACGGTGGTAATTTTGCATGTCGTGCGCGCGTATGGAAATTGCTTCATATTGTGTGTTTTAAGCCCCACGCACGGCGGGAGGAATTTTACCCGTCGTGCGCGTGGATGGAAATTGCTTCACACTTTGCATTTTAACCCTCGCGCACGACGCGAACGCCGGGGGTAATTTTTTCGGTCGTGCGCGCGGACGGAAATTTCTTCACACAAAGCGTTTTAACCCCCACGCACGACGGAGGTAATTTTGCACATTGTGCGTGCGGATGGAAATTGCTTCACACTTTGCGTTTTAACCCCCGTGCACGACGCGCACGACGGGGGTAATTTTGCCAGGCGTGCACGCGGATGGAAATTTCTTCACACTGGGTGTTTTAACCCACGCGCACGACGGGGGTAATTTTGCCCGTCGTGCCCGCGGATGGAAATTGCTTCATACTATGCGTATTAAGCCCCGTGCACGACGCGCACGATGGGGGCAATTTTACCTGTAGTGCCCGCGGATGGAAAATGTTTAACACTAGGCGTTTTAACCCTCGCGCATGACACGCACGATGGGGTTAATTTTGCCTGTCGTGCGCGCGGAAGGAAATTTCTTCACGCTAGGCATTTAACCCATGCGCACGATGGGTAATTTTGCCTGTCGTGCTCGCGGGTGGAAAGTGCTTCACACCTTGCATTTTAACCCCCGCGCACGATGCTCACGCAGGGGGTAATTTCTTCACACTAGTCGTTTTAACTCACACGTACGACGGGGGTAATTTTACCGTTCGTTCGTGCGTATGGAAATTTCTTCACACTGTGCGTGTTAAGCCCCGCTCACGACGCACACGACGGGGGCAATTTTGCCCGTCGTGCGCGCAGAAGGAAATTACTTCACACTTTGCGTTTTAACCCCCCGCGCACGATGCGCACGACGGGGGTAATTTTGCCGGTCATGCGCGCAGACGGAAATTTCTTCACACAAGGCATTTTAACCCACGCGCACGACGGGGGTAATTTTGCTCGTCGTGCGCGCGGATGGAAATTGCTTCACACTTTGCGTTTTAACCCCTGCGCATGACGCGCACGACGGGGGTAATTTTGCTCGTCGTGCGCGCGGATGGAAATTGCTTCACACTTTGCGTTTTAACCCCTGCGCATGACGCGCACGACGGGGGTAATTTTGCCGGTCATGCGCGCGGATGGATATTTCTTCACACTAGGCGTTTTAAACCACATGCACGATGGTGGTAATTTTGCCGGTCATGCACACGTATGGAAATTGCTTCACACTATGTGTTTTAAGCCCCGCGCACGACACGTACGATGGGGGCAATTTTGCCCGTCGTGCGCGCGGATGGAAATTGTAATGCCCTGATAGCTACTGCACAAGTACTAGCTGGGGGATGAATAGTACTTTAAAATAATCAAGAGTATAATTCCTAATTATTGTGCAAACACAACCAACAATGCGGAATGAAAATTGACAACAAGAATTAAGCATTGCAAACAGGCGATTTAATGGGTTCGGATCCACCCAAGTCTCCCCAACTTGTTCCCGGTGATCCTACGTCCCTGACCCGGATCCTCTCCGGATACTTTTGCTAGAATCCTCTAACTCAAGTTTGCACTATGAAATTCTTGTAGAAACTACTACAAGATCAAATCGTACAAAGATCGAAATGTGACTCCCACAAACCGGGATCACGATCTTCTCTCACAAACCGAGATATAAACTGAAATATCAATTTAAATGAAACAATAAAACACATACCACAAAACCCTATGCCTTGAGTAAAACTTACTGATTTTAGGGCATGAAGGATTTTGAGGAAGAAGATAGCACCAAACCCTAGCTCCACCAAAATGAACATCAATAGATGGCTAGGGTGAAGTTGGTGACTTGGATTCAAGCTCTTAGCTTGAGTAGATCACAATGAATGAGAATCTCTCTTGAGGAATTAGGGCTCAAAGAGTAAGGGAGAGATTATTGTGAAGCGAGAGAGCTTAGAATTGAGAATGAATGCTCTTCTCTTTGATTCTCTAAATCTCAATAATGTCAGCCTTTAATGCAAGCTTGAAGCCCATCAAGTTTATATAGGAGAGAGAGAAGAGTTCAGCAAAAATCGTGGCATCAAATGCCCAACGGATCTATTTCTGAAGCTGCTTAATCGGTCTAAGAAGGATCACTGATCGATTAGTTTTGCAACTAGTCGGTCGGTGAACCTTCTTGGACCGACTAGATGGTTGACTGCAAAGATAGTGAAATCAAGAGATAGAACTAATCGGTCGAAGAAGAAACACTGACCGATTAGTTTTACAACTAGTAGGTCGGTGAACCTTCTTGGACCGACTAATTGATCAACAGTAAGTAAGCTGAATTTCACAAGGAAAACTAGTCGGTCTGAGAAGAGACACAAACCGACTAGTTTGACAACTAGTCGATCGGTGATTCTTCTTTGACCGACTAACTTGTCAACATGGTATATGCTGAGTTGAACTAGGAGAACTAGTCGATTCAAGAAGGATTTCCAACCGACTAGATTGTCATCTAGTCTGTTGGTTCTTCTTCTTGAACCAACTAAGATGCATAAGAAGCCGTGAAATGAAGCGATAAGCTTCGGGAAAGTGTCTAATGGCTTCTAAGGCAATCCTAGATGTAAGATATGAGCTTTATGAAGATTGTTAAGTAAGTCCTACTCAAGGCTTAACATTCTATACGATGAAGCTAGAAGACAATAAAATTAACATGACAAACCGTTTTCCAAGCTTCAATCCGAATCCCTTGACTTCATTAATAACTCCCTGAGCTTCAACGAAGCTTCAGGCACACGATCACGCGCTTTAAGAAGTCTTGGGGCGTCGCTTGAGATGTACGAAGTAATTTGGCGACGATCTCCATAACTGCGCTCAAGGAGAATTAGTGCATGATATTTATGTTTGTTCATCATAAAAACCAAATCAGGGGAATCAATACTCAACATTCTCCCCCTTTTTGGTGATGACAAACTAACATAAATATAAATCAATAATAATGATACAAATGAAATTTACTTACTCCTCCTGCATTGATGGCTCGTTAGTTCCGTATTAAATAATAAACATAAGCAACAAGCAGACGAGAAAAGTATAAAACATGATCCAATTATTGAAATATAGGATCAGAATCCATTTTTATATATTCACTCCCCATGAATCTAACATATGAAATTAGATTCACGGTAAATTGCTTTAAATTATCATTTAGCCCAAAGTCATTATTAATTCTCTCCCCCTTTGGCATTAGCAAAAAGTGCGGGAGGAGATCAACGACAACAACCATGGCTAAAAAATCTAAACAAGAGAGTCGAAGAATACGACAACGGTCCAAATGACACCAAGGAAAAAATATCGAAGAATTACAAAGCGTTCCAATGAGATCGTAGTCGAAAAGAGAAATCATCAAAACACAAAATCAAATTCACGTATTGAGTAAAGGAACATACTCTCCAATATCAACATTTTTAGCGAATTGAGTGAATGGAAAACAATTCTATGTTTTCATACAAACCAAGCTATTTAATCAATATAATCGTCGAGTGACGAAGTAAACATCAGAGACATAAATACAATGTGCACACAGAAACGAATGGCAACACGATGTGTGTGTGTCTATATTTTTTTTGAAAAGTTAATGTATTCTATTAATATAAACAAAAAGTACAAGGGTTAGCGGGAAGAGAATTTCCGCAATAGGGTGAGGATTGGGCACAAGCGCCATCACCCACCACCGATTGCTTTAATCCCCCCCCCCCCCCACTCCCCCACCCCAAATAGTGCAAAACAACCGTGACATAAAATCTAGCAAGCTGGGTACAAAATCAAAGGAAGGAAAGGGACAAAGCGCTGTCTCCATTGTAGGAACATTACATCAAAACTTATTAGGAGGGATGTTCGTAATGGCAACTCCACCCTTTTCTGGCATGATAACTGGCTCCCTTGTGGTCCTTTGAAAGACTTATACGATATTCCGCCTGGTATTGGAGACAAGAAAGTTAGTGATTACTGGGATGACTCAGGCTGGATTTCAGATCCTAGCATTGCAAATCTGCTCCCTATCCTTCGGCAATGTTCCCTCTGGCCTGGGCATGATAGCTGGCAATGGGTCGCTGGAAGCACCTTTCGTTTTTCAGATGCTTGGAATGGCGCTAAAAGCCGTGGGCATGTATTCCCCTATCACCGGATTGCGTGGCACAAGCAGCACACACCTAAACATTCCATGACATTATTAAGAGCCTTCCAAAATAAACTATAAACTAAAGTGCTTCTATGTAAATGGTTTCCGGAGGCTGATGGACAATGTGTTCTGTGCGATAATGGTCCGCTGGAGACAATCGGCCATGTGTTCTTTTCCTGTAAGTACACTAATTATTTACTCACTAGATGTTTGTTGAAACTGGGAATCTCACAGCCTACTGGGACTTCCTTGCCGGCAGTTGGGGATTTCTTCCCCTCGCAGTTTGCAAAGAATAAGGCAATGAGCATTATTGTTAATTCCACTCTCGCAACTCTAGTCTGGCACATTTGGAAGGAACGCAACAGGCGAGTATTTGAGAAAAGAAGCAAGCCGAAGACTACCCTTTTTGAAGACATTGCGGGTGACATTAGGATGGTTGTTCGTAATCAAGATACGGATGATGCTCAGGCGTGCAAGGCTTTGTTTAACTGGGACATCCAGGGCATTGGATGAAATGTCTTTGGTTCATTCCCTGTGTGTGTGTCTATATATATATATATATATACTAGTCATACCCCGTGCCCGCGGGCACGGTTCAGTTAAGATTTTCCCCCGCGAAATCTTTGTTCCCCAAAAAATTATTTTCACATCCAAAATTTAAAAGAACAACAAATTAGCATAAAACTATTTAGCGATATGGGCGCCTTTGGCGCAAAATAACAAATTCGACATAGGCACATTCGACACAAAACAACAAATTCGGCATAGAACAACAATTTCGGCTCGGAACAACAAATTAGCGTTTAAAATTTAGCAGACCCGGTCGCCTTCGGGCGCGGTTCATTTAAGATATCCCCTCAAAATCTTTGTTTTCCCCAAAAAATTATTTCTCCCTCCAAAATTTAAACGAACAAAAAATCTTTCTTTTCCCAAAAAATTATTCACCCTACAAAATTTAAACGAACAAAAATTTAGCTTCGGGCGCGGTTCATTTAAGATATCCTCTCAAAATGTTTGTTTTTACCAAAAATTATTTCCCCCTCCAAAATTTAAGCGAACAAAAATTTCGCTTCGGCGTGGGGCTTTCTTTCTTTTTTTTGGGGTCAATAAAAGAAATATCACTAATTAAGGTTGTCTAATTCCATCTCAATTATGTCATTAAATTTACTTCTTTCCCTTAAAAAATCTTAACATCTAAATATTTGATTTATTTCAAATCACATTTAAAACAAATCAGAGAATATGCAACATAATTTTTTCCTATTATGAATGATTACAATCTCTCAGTCATCTAGATGATTACAATCATCTAAAAATATTTGATCACATGCAAGGTTCAATATTCAATATTTCAGTCTTGGCAATATTGCTAATAGCAATGTCCTGTTAATACAAAATTGGTTTGAAAAATTTTAATGAACCATCACTATTTCATTTTGAGAATATCTGAAATGAGCTTTTGTTATCTGAAATGAGCTTTTGTTATGGGAAATAGCTTGTGTTATGAGAAAATGGATATGAGTGGAAATTTTTCTCTTTGAAATTTTTCTCTTTCAACTGTAACTTGTTTGAAACTGGATGAAAAAATGAGAAAATGAAATTTGATGAAACTTGATGAGAAAATGAAACTTGATGAAACTTGATGAGAAAATGAAATTTGTTTGAAACTTGAAATAAGCTTTTGTTATGAGGAAATGGATAAGAAATGAAATTGGTGAGTAACATTCAACTTTAATCAAATTTTTATATGTTAACTTGAATACATTCAAATTTCAGCATAGACTTTTGTAATATCATTCAGCCAAATGACAGTAAATACACCCAATGACATTAAAAGAATCACAGTGAATGATAATAAAAATCAAGATATTAGAATACATTCAACATTTACAAAAATCGCAGTGAATACACCCAACTGCAGACCAACATTCATGTGTTAACTTGATGTGAAAAATTTTCATCCAGTTAAATTTTTCTTGATGAATTTTCATCAAGGTAATTTGATCAAGCAAAAATTTCATTTAGCCAATGTGAATACACCCATAACTAAAAATGTTCAGCCAATGTGAGTGTATTTGATGAAATTGCTTATGGGTGTATTCACATTGGCTGAACTAAAAATATTGGCTGAAATGTTCAAATACACTCAAATACACTCATAAGCAAACTTTTTCTTTTGTTATACACCCATAACATATTGGCTGAAATGTTTGGCTGAAATGTTTGCTGAATTGTTGGCCAATACACTCAAATACATATTTGCTGAAATGTTCAAATACACCCATATGTTCAAATACACCCATATGTTCAAAGAACTAAAAATATTGGCTGAACTAAAAATTTGAGTGTATTTGATGGCAAGGGTTTTGAACATATTTGAACATTGGCTGAATGAAATTTTTGTTCAAATACACTCACATTGGCTGAACATGTGTATGGGTGTATTTTTGTTCATCCAATGAAATTTTTAGTTCACCCATATGTATATGATGAAAATTAACCCAATCTGCTTATGGGTGTATTCACATTGGATGAACTAAAAATATTGGCTGAAATGTTCAAATACACTCAAATACACTCATAAGCAAACCTTTTCTTTTGTTATACACCCATAACATATTGGCTGAAATATTTGCCTGAAATCTCTTATCCACAAATTAAGCTCTCAATATTCTTTCAATATTCTTTCAATATTCTTTCACAAATCTCATACCAATACTCAGTTCTCAATATTCTTTCAATATTCATCCAATATTCTTTCATATCAAGCTCTCATCCGATTTCTGAATATGAAAAAAAACAATACTCAAGCTTTCATTTTCAAACTCATTTCTCAATATTCTTTCAATATTGACTGTCACTCAAACCCAACATTCAAAAATTCAGTTTATAAAATTCAGTTTATAAAATTCAGTTTATAAAATTCAGTTATTCTTAAAATATTCTTTCAATTTCAAACTCAAGTATATGTCCTGTCTTTCAAGATTAACTAAACCCAACAGTCAAAAATTATATATGAAGATCTCATATATCAAATACACTCAAATTGGCTGAACATGTGTATGTGTGTATTTTTGTTCAGCCAATGAAATTTTTAGTTCACCCATATGTATGTGATGAAAATTAACCCAATCTGCTTATGGGTGTATTCACATTGGCTGAACTAAAAATATTGGCTGAAATGTTCAAATACACTCAAATACACTCATAAGCAAACTTTTTCTTTTGTTATACACCCATAACATATTGGCTGAAATGTTTGGCTGAAATCTCTTATCCACAAATTAAGCTCTCAATATTCTTTCAATATTCTTTCAATATTCTTTCACAAATCTCATACCAATACTCAGTTCTCAATATTCTTTCAATATTCATCCAATATTCTTTCATATCAAGCTCTCATCCAATTTCTGAATATGAAAAAAACAATATAAATGTTTATTGCAGGACATATACATGAGATCTTCATATATAATTTAACTCATATATAATTTTGAGATCTGCATATATAATTTTTTTAAAACAGGACATATACATGACATATACAAAAACAATATAAATGTTAATCTTGAGATCTTCATATATAATTTTTTTAAAACAGGACATATACATGAGATCTTCATATAGGAAAACAGCTGAAAGATTATATGTCCTGTTTTATGTATAGTTTAACTCAACAGGCAAAAAATTGTAATATAAAAACAAATAGGAAACATTTATATTACAATTTTTTCATGGCTATAAGATTGCAAAAATTTGTTTTTTCCTATAATATAAATGTTTATTGCACATAACCCAACAGCTGAAAGGCAAAGTTCACAAAGCTCACCAATTCACAAAGGATGTGATGAAGGCCTCAAACCCACAAAGCTCACCAAGAGGGTGCTTGAGCACTCCCGTGATCTTAAAAGAAGAAAATGAGAAAATGTGAGGGTCATTTAAAAGAAGAAAATGAGAAAATGCAAATTAAAAGAAGAAAATTAAAAGATGAGTTCTTGATGCTTGCTTGATGGTCTTCCTTGATCTGAGTTATGGGTGTATTCACATTGGCAATTCACATAGTCTTGGAATTTTTGATCTTAAATGAAGAGTAAAAAATTATATATCTTCAAATTATATATTTTCAATTTGAGTTATGCTTGCAATTATATATGAAGATTGAAGATTGAAAAAATTATATATGTGTTTAAAACATTGGCTGAATGATTAAAACATTCACATTGAAGATTATATATTGAAAACACACATATATATAACTTCAATGAGAATACATTCTGAAAACATTCACATTGAAGATTAAAACATTGGCAACTTGAAAACATTCACATTGGCTGATTAATCTTCAATGTGAATGTTTTCAGAAAACACACACATATATAACTTCATTCTGAAAATTGGCTGTGAATGATTAATCTTCAATGTGAATGTTTTCAGAAATGTGAATGTTTTCAATGTGAATGATTAATCTTCAATGTGAATGTTTTCAATGTGAATGATTAATCTTCAAAAATTGGCTGTGAATGTTTTCAGAAAAAACACACATATACATTCTGAATATAGTCTTGAATACATTCTGAAAACTTCAATGTGAATGATTAATCTTCAATGTGAATGTTTTCAGAACATTGGCTGAATGATTAAAACACTCACATTGAAGTTATATATGTGTTTCAAAAATTATATAATTAGCCAAATTATATATGTGTTTCAATATATAATTTTCAAGATTGAAGATTGAAAAAATTATATATGTGAATTCTTTCAAGTATGTGTTTTCAGGCAATTTACACTCAGGATATGTTTTCAATCTGAGTTATGCTTGCAATTCACATAGTCTTGGATTGTTGCCTTTGATTATCCAAGTTTGTGAAAAATGCAAAGTTCAATTTTTTCGGCAATTTTGCCTTTGAGTATCCAAGTTTGATAATCTGGAAACCAAATTTATAATTGTTGATATCAGGAATCCAAATCCAAATTTATAATCTCTTAAGGAAACATAAAAATTGAAGACAAACATAAAAATTGCCTTTGATTATCCATATCAAAAAATGCAAGGTTCAATTTTTTGATTATCCAAGTTTCAATTTGCAGACAACCATATCATAAACTTAATCCAAGTTTATAAATTTCAAAGTTGCAGGACTTTGAGTTATGCTTCAAAAATATTCAAATCATGGATTCTAATATCAATTCTAATATCCATGAGTTCATTTGCATTTGATATTAGAATTACAATCATGGACAATGTGATCCAATCAACAATCAAATATCCTGCAATCATGGATTCTAATAGCAATTCTAATATTCAAATTTTCACAGATATTGCATTTAATGGTAAAGTTCACTTGAATATTCAACTGTTATATTCACAGGACAATTAAAAAATTTATACCAAAAATTTCAAAATTGATCATGTTGCAATTCACAGGACATTTTCAAAAATATCAAAATTTATACCAAAAAGTTCAAAATTTGAATGAGTTGAAATTAACAGGATATCAACATTTTTGAAGGGTTCAAATCACCTTACAGAAGTTTCACCAAAGTGAATTCAAAAAATTAGAGTGAATGTTAAAGTTATCAACTGTTATCTAATTAGATAACATTATCAACTTTTGTGAATATAACACCAACTCTAATTAGATCACATTTCAATTTTAATAAATTACAAAAAGTTCAAAATTATTCAAAAAGTTCAAAACTGATTTTTCAAGTTTTATATTCAAATGTTATATTCAAAAAGGTCAAAATTTTCAAATAGTTCAAAACACCAACTTGAACCCTTTATGGTATATTCAAAAAGTTCAAAAAGTGCAAAAAGATCAAAAAGTTCAAGTTGGTTATATTAAAAAAATTATTCACATATGAAAAGTTCTTCACAGATGAAAAGTCCAAAACACCAACTTGAACCCTTCAATTTGAATAATTTTGAATTCACTTGATTCACCTGAGGTTGAATGACTAACACACCCAGCCACCTTGCACTTTTGAAGATCCTAGCCACCCAGACACACAGCCACCTTGCACTTTTGATTCACCTTGCAAAGACATGAAAATGTCAACCAGCCAAATTAACAGGATATCAAAAATTTCACAAATAATTTTGCATATGAGAAATTTCACATATAATTTCACATATAACATTCAAAAATTCACAGGAAAATATCAACATGTCATGTGATATATTGAAAGTGAGTATATTGTAAACCTGTGATATATTGAAAGTGAGTATATTGAAAGTAACAGTTGAATATTCAAGTGAAAATCAAATATTGAATAATTTGCAATATATCACCCAGACATTTTGTAATATATCACAGGACATTTGCAATATATATATCACAGTAAGTTTATATAAATTATAAAAAAGCTACTTGAATCAGATTTACATCAAAGTTTATCACATCTGAGATTTACAATGAGATTTACAAATGAGATTTACATCAAAGTTTCCCTCTAATGTGATATCCAACATATGTAAATTTATAAATGAGATCCAACATGTTGTGATGTAAATGATCAAAGTTGAAATATCTCCTTCTATGTGAGAGATTTGTGAGTTCAAGTAAATTTATAAATGATCAACATCACTTCTATGTAAATGATCTGAGTTGTGATGTTAGATAAATTTTGAACATCCTTCAAAACATTTATACCAAAAATTTCAAAATTGATCCTGTTGCAATTCACAGGACATTTTCAAAAATTTCAAAATTTATACCAAAAAGTTCAAAATTTGAATGAGTTGAAATTAACAGGATATCAACATTTTTGAAGGAAATCTGAGTTGTGATGTTGATCTAACTTTGAGTTGATCATTTATAAATTTTGCTCAAACTCAAACTCAAACTCAAACTCAATTTTGCTCATATCCTCATCAAGAACTGAGTTTGATATTGGTGAGTTTGAATACTTGCTCATATATGAATTGAAATTTTGCAATGGACTGAGCAGGACATTAGTTCTTGATGAGGATACTCAATTTTGCTATTTGAATTTTATGGGGATACTCAAATTTGAATTTTGGTGAGGATACTCATGTCTAATGTCCTGCTCAGTCCATTATTCAAATAGCTAATGCAAAATTCACATTTGAGTATCCTCATAAAATTCAAATTTGAGTATATCAAATAGCAAAATATCAGGATGTGAATACTCCACATTAGTATTTGAATTTTCTATTTGATATACTCTAATTTGAAATTATTCTCATTAATTTGAATAATGAATACTCAATATTCAAATACTCCACATTAGTTCTTGATGGGGATACTTAAATTTGAATTTTGCTATTTGAATACTTACATGATGAGGATACTCAATTTTTCTCATATCCTCATCAAGAACTGAGCAGGACATTAGTTTGCTCATATATGAAATACAATTCAATTTTGATCATATCCTCATCAAGAACTGAGTTTGAATTACTTTGATATGGAAACTACTGTCCTGCAGCAAATTAGTTTTAGCAAATATTCAATTCAATTTCAATCCAATTCAATTAAAGTTCAATTAGTTTTTGAAGTAGTCCATTTGATAAGTGAATATTTGCTGCAGGGTGCTTATATTTGAAGTAGTCCATTTCAAACATATTTCATTGAATTGAAACTCAAACTCAAATTGAGTTTGCATATCAAAGTATTCAAGTATTTGAATATTTGCTGCATGAAAATATTTCAGAACTGGCCTCATTTTCAATGTTATGAATTGAGTTTGCAATGAAACTCAAATTTGCAAACGCAAACTCAAATTTTTACTGCAGTTTGAAATTTTGAAATAACTCAAATTTCAACATTGTATAGAGAGAAATTTTGAAATAACATTGCAAACTCAAACTCAAACTCAAACTCAAACTCAAATTTCAACATTGAAGAGCAAGGGAAATTTCAATAACTCCAATTTTGCCATTTGAAATTTTGAAATAACATTGTATACTCTTCACATTTTGAAATAACAATGCAAAATCAAACTCAAACTCAATTCTCTCAACATAACTCAAAATACATAGTTCAATAACTCAAACTCAAATTTGCAATAACAGAATGTTGAGAGAATTGAGTGTCATGTTGACAGAATTTTGAATTTTGAGAGAATTGAGTTTTGAGATGGCATAGAATCAAACATAACATCTCAATATAGTTCATTGAATACTTGAATTTTGAATAACATCTCAACAACATAATTCAAAATTCAACTTGCATAGAATTCTCTCAACAGAATTTTGAATACTTGAATTTTGAGTTGCATAGAATCAAACATAGCCATAGTTCATAACATTGTTATTTGAGTTGCCATGAAATCAAAGAAACAAAAAATTATCTCAAAAACCACAGTTTGAAACTCAATTCTCTCAACATTCAACAGGACACTGAAAGCACATCAACATTCAACATTCAAACTCAATTCTCTCAACATTCAACTTTGAAACTCAATTCTCTCAACATAGTTCAGTCTCCTGTTGGCAATGACAGTGTCCTGTTAATTACCCAATTTTACTTGAATACTTACATGTATTTCTCTCAATTCTCTGAATGGAATGCACACTTCATTCAAATAACAATTTATAATGAATGAATTAGTTTTTTGAGTGGAATACTTCAAGTTTTCTGAATGGAATACTTCAAATTTGAAAACTGTAATAGCAAACTTGAAGTATTCCACTCAGAATAGAAATACTTCACATTGCTTCTTAATTAACTCATTTCAGTATTCATTTGCTAATGAAATTTTGAAGCAAGTATATCAAATTTGTATAAATGAATACTGTGTCCCGTTAATTATATTTTAAAGTGTCAAGTAATTACCCTATAACATGCTCAAGCAAATACACATGGAAATAAATTGTTGAATACTTGCAAGTATAGCAATACCCTATAACATGCTCAACTATATTTTTGCAAGTATAGCAAATACACATGGAAATAAATTTATTTCATTGTCCTGTTACTTGCATATATTCTCAAACTCAAACTCACCAAGGTTATTATCCATAAATATTATTTATAGAAACTGTGTAATGTCAATAATACATTGAATTTGGCATGCAAGATTGATGTATTTTCAATAAATTTTCAAACTATTGAGGAGGATTAATGAGAAATACCTTGGCTTGCAAGCTTGATGTATTTTCAAAGAAAAGTGTTGAGTTCGTCAGAAAATGGCAAAAGTTTCTCAGTTAGTGGAGGGTGCTATCCATGATTAATTTGTCCTGCAAATAGTTAAACCAAAATAGTTAGAATTTACACATGCAAACAATTGGACTAATTCATTAGCAATTCATATGAATAAAAATGAGTGAAGATTGAGCAATTCAATTGAGTGAAGCAAATATTAGTCCAACCAAATTAACATGACAATGAAATTTGATTATGAAGAGCAAGCACCTCTATATCATAAATTGTTTACACCTAAAAATGTGAATTTACAACAAAGCTTTTTTCAGTGTATTGGATTTCAAATATGAAATCCAGTATACTCTTTATAGAGGTGCTTGCTTATATTTCTCTCAACATAGCTCTCTCTCTTCTCTCACATTGTTCATTCTCAACCATAGTTTACACATAGTTTACACCATAGTTTACACACCAAAATTTTCAAATGTCATGTATACTGCATTCAACATAGTTCATTCTCTCAAAAACACCCAAATGAGATACATCAAGGGAGTTTACACACCAAATTCTATGTAATTTTTTTAGATTGGATAACATTATCCAATATCTCAGTACCCATTTCTACAAACAACACACCCAATTACACAAACAACACACCCAATTACACAAACAACACACCCTATCCATTTCTGAGTTATATAATGAGATTCAAGATATGTTGATATGTGTATGCAAATCACATATGTCATTCCATTGCAGTTATCACAAATGTCATTCCAATTTTCATACATGCTGAATCAAGATGCAAAATTCTATATACAATGTAATCGGCATATGTAATTTTGTTGGCATGTGTAAATTACACATAACCAAATTCTATATACAATGTAATCAGCATAACCAAATTCAAGATATGTTTGAATTACATGCAAACATATCTTGAATTACATATGCAAAATTCTATATACAATGTAATCAGCATATCTAATATTCAGGATAGTCAAAGCATATGCAAATTGGAGTGCTTGAGAAATAGAAGTTTCAGGATATGTGTAATATATATATCAGCATAACCAAATTCTATATATATATCATGGGTTTCAGGATAGTCAAAGCATTCCTTATGAAATAAACATAGAGAAATAGAAGTTTTTATGAAATCGAAGTGATAAACATAGAGAAGTGATAAACTGATTTCAGGACAACCAGTAATTCAGTTCTAGCCATTTTTTTTGCATATGAGAAGTATAACAACAGAAAAATTATTTTGCATACATTGAACTCAAATTTGTGAAATGGAGGGTGCTTGCCTTGATCTCCTTGCTCTCCGTTGATCTGAGGTAGAAGAGGGTGCTGGAGGTAGAAGAGGGTGCTGATGTGCTGCTTGTTGGTGTTTGTTGCTTGATGTGAGGAAGCTGGAGGTAGAAGAAGATGGAGTGGGGGAAATGAGAGTAGCTGCGATGTGCTTGATGTGCTTGCTCTTCGTTGAGGGAGGGTGATTGAGCTGAGGTAAAAGAGGAGCTGAGGTAGAAGACGGTGTTGAGCTGGAGGAGGTAGATGGAGGAGGTAGAAAAAGATGAGGATGATGGAGCTCTCCCTTGCTCTGCTTCCTCTTGGCGTGCAAAGAAAAGAATGAAATCTCTCCATCAACGTAACCCTCCCAAATCAACGTAACCCTCAAAATGGCGCGCAATTATGATGTGATCAAAATTTTGATCATTTTCCCTCCAATTCGAGCAGATGGAAACTGAAAGGTTGAAATTTTGATTTCAAAATTTAAATACAAATGAAATCTCTCATATCTCCATCAAATCATTCTTATCTTATATCAATTTCTCATATCTCAATTTCTCATATCCCATATCTACATACAAATCTCTATAAACAACATACCCAATTACACATAACCAAATTCTCTTATCCATTATCTCTTATCCATTATCTCTTAACCAAAATATCTTATACAACAATACACACATATCCACATACAACAATACACATAACCAAAATCTCTTATCCAATTTCTCTTATCCAAAAACCCATGATAACATCCCTGTTTTATAATATAGATAGATATATATATATATACTAGTCATAACCCGTGCCCGTGGGCACGGTTCATTTAAGATTTTCATCCGTGAAATCTTTGTTCCCTGAAAAATTATTTTCACAGCCAAAATTTAAAAGAACAACAAATTAGCGTAAAAATATTTAGCGGCACAGGCGACTTCGGCGTGGATGCCTTCAGGGCAGAACAACAAATTCGGCGTAGGCGATGGGCGCCTTCGGTGCGGAACAACAAATTCGATGGATAACAACAAATTTGACGCAAAACAACAAATTCGGCGCGGACGCCTTCGACACAGAACAACAAATTAACATAATAAAATTTAGTGGTACAACACGATTGCCTTCGGAAAATTTTGGATAATGTTGAGACTATATATTCATTCAAGGAAATGCCAATTGCCAAGTCAATGACACAGTTGTTTGATTTTATGTGATTTTTCAACATTTTTTAATGATCGAGACTGAGTTCTTGGATTGAAAGTTAACAGTGAGGTGATTATTGGCAGATAATGATGAATAATTTCAGTTTGTGCAACCAAACAATTTGAAAAAGGAAACATATTAGGCCATAGCCTACTGAATGTACTTGCAAATGGGCCTGTTAGGTGGTGACGCTCGGCCTGATGGATATTCTAATGTAAAAATTGATCAAAGTTATTGGGATTTGAACCCTTATGTTGCAAAAACGAAACCAATCGTTCATAATTGTCAAATATTAACCTTTTTCAACTTTCCCAGCACTGATGCTTGTGTTTATGGAGCAAAAGCTAAGCAAAAATAAAATGGATAGTAGTTTCTCGCTGTAAATGAGGAATGATTAACATCTCACATGGCACCAATGCATCCCTAGCCTTGCATCATCATTTAGTAGAAACATCAACAGAAACACTCAACAGAAACCAAATGGATTGTAGATAGGGAGGTCAATAACCATATGAAAGTCTGGTCAATAGTCATTTGAAAGGGGTGTGTGTTCTCATCCATTCAAAGCACAGAAAACACTCAAAAGAAACATAAATAGTAAAGGTCATGGTGTCAAACCGGCCCGGCCCGGCCGGGCCGGCCCGGGCTCGGCCGAGCCCATTCAAAACCCGGGCCGGGCCAGCCCGGCCCAGGTGGGTAGAACCCAGGCCCGGCCCGGCCCGGCGGCCCGGGCCCAGCCGGGCCGGGCCGGGCCGGATGTTTCCCCTATAAAAAAGCCTCGGATGGGCTGTTTTTTGCCCAAAAACCCGGGCCGGGCCGTGCCGGCCCGGCCCGGCCCGGGGCCGAACTCCTCGGCCCAGCCCGGCCCGGAATCCGGGCCGGGCCGGCAGGCCGGCGAGCCCCCGGACCGTTTTTACACCATGAAGTAAAGGTGGCAGAAATCTCTGCACTGATACTATTTTCTGGTTAATAGCCATAACTGCCCCCAAAAAAGAAAGAGGAGTATTATATAAACCGAAGTATTCGGTGTATGCAATGATTACTTACTGTATTTGGAAAAAAATATCTAATTAATCAGTCACTTCAAATCACCTTGCACTTAATTTTTCCAAAAATAGTATAAAATCATTAATGCACCGAAGGTATTCGGTGTATATAGTTCTCTCCAAAAGAAAAATATGTAATTTCTCTCACAATTTGCCAGGATCATTTGCCGATTTCCTAGAAATGCCACACTCAACAGAAATGATACGCAACTCATAAAAACAAACATAATCCCAAACAATGTCGTAAAAATCCTTTGGGGGGAAGTTTTGTTTCTTGTACAAAAATTGCATGGAATCAAAAAATCAAAGACCGAACTTTATAAAGTTTTTGGAAGTCTCATCTTCTTCCCAAAATCCCCGGACCTTCCTGGGCCTTCTTTGCATAGCGGCGGAGGCAGACGACGACCGTGCGGAGGTGGAGGAGATGGAGGAGACGATCGAAGAGAGGGAGAGGCACGTGTGCTGCGTGTGCATGGTGAGAAGGATGGGCGCAACGTTCATTCCCTGGGCCACACTTGCTGCAGGATCTGCTCCCGGGAGCTGTTGATGGGGCGCAGCAACTGCCCGCTCTGCAACGCCACCATTCTTGAGGTTCTCGATATCTTCGGACCGATTCTTTGGTTTTTAAAAAAAATTACCGAAAAAATACTCTTATTGGTATTACTACTGTAGGGATGATGAACGAATCAAGATTCTTGGTATATATATCTTCTGATATCGTTAAAAAAAGTTTATCCTTTTAAGCCCTCGATTAAAGCCCTAAAAAACAAAAACCCAATCAACTCAAAGAAATCAATACAAACTCTACAGATGATGAATCGTCCTCCTCCTCTTCTAGCCCCTCCACCTGCTTCTCCTCGTCTAGCTGTTGATCTCGCTTCGATAGGAGGAAGAACTCAAAAACATGGAAAACAAATCGATTCTGCTCGAGGACAAATCGCTTCCTCTGACATGGACAGCATCATCTGCTCGAGGAGAAATCGCTTGCAATGGAGATGTGCCCCAACATTGAGGAACTCAGTTTTACATAGAACTGATCAAGCGGGAGCTATCAAAAGATGCATCTGCTGCCAATTGCGAGATGCCCTTCGGGCTCAAATTTGCCTAGAGCAGAGAGACGGGCTGGTATGGAATTAAATGCGGGGAGAGAGACTAATCCGTCAAATGACCTAGCACAGATTGGAAGTCGCCTCGGTTCTCCCCCAAGTGCTTTTGCCCCTAAAAATTCAAGTTTTTCCCTCTCAAAATTTCCATTTCTTCTCATCTCAACCCTCGATTTATCAAGATCAAATCCTAGCCGTCTTTCTATCAACCCTTTTGTCCTAGTCAGCTTGTCCTAGTCAGCCCTAAGATTCAAAAATCGTTGTCAAATGTATAATAGATATATATATATATACACACATATATATATATGGTTACTAAAGATATCCATGGTTCAGTGCATTACGCTAAATGCTGGTCCATATGCCTTGCTTGGTTTATGGACATCCCATTTCTTTTTTGTGGTTTCAGAACATATCACCTGCTGGTCAGTCTCCCAGTCTATTCATTAATTACGATTTATAATATCTTGAAAGTATTCATGGGGCATGTTATTATTCCGTTAAGGAAATGCTACACCAACTATTTGCATGTTCTAGATTGTAAGGGTTACTGTTATGATCATGATCCAAACATTTGATTGTATGTTTAAGTATGCAGGGTAAAGATGAGTTATATAAACTAGCTGTTTAATTTTGATGTTTGTTCTTGTTGGAAGACCTTTGCATAATTTATGGGCTTTCATGAATTCAACAACACAGCCTTGCACTTAATTTTATTTTATTTTGGTGACTTTGGCTTATGAAGTACCATTAGACAAACAATTGAGAGAGTACATGCAACTCGAGTTCTGTAACTAGCTGATTAATTTGGAGTATGTTTCTTATATGAAAACATTATTAAAGAATGCTACGTATAAAATCATTTTCCTTCTCATTCTTTCGTCTGTACATTATACAACTAGCATTTTTTTAGAAAGTGCACCGGGGGGGTATGGACGCATTTTTTGATAGAAATTATCATACGCTTCGACGCCAAATTATGTACAAATTATTTGGATACAATTTGTTGGTTTAACAAATAAAATAACGATATGGAACAATTCCAAGTTCTCATAGTTGACGTGATCCACGAAGAAGAAAATGTAGCGAAATCGATTGGCATGTGCATGGCTATTGTTAGGTTCGCTTAAGAATTTTATTTATCTTTAATTTATAAATAATCAAATCCAGTACTTAGTAAATAAACAAAGAAGTGTTATAAACGGGCTTTTGGAGTTCCATCTGTGTATTGGGTATCCACCCATTATGTAACCGTATTACTATAAATACAGGACTACGGGTTCCGTAGCCACCAAGTTTACAACACGTTATCAGCACGCTCGAAGCTGAGCTAAACATCTGCCGACAGAAGAACACGACGCGAATGGGCTTCCTTCACCGAACGTCGCTAGATCCGGCAGGTATGATCTAGAGGTAATTTTTATTCCCTAGATCATAATTTTTATGCGTATATGAGCAGATCTAAATGTTTGGATCGATGTTTTGATTAGTATAGATCGGATTTTTATCTCAGATCTGCATGCTAAATCAAACCGTAAATGAAAATTCGACGTTTTTATCAATAAAAATCAACTTTTTCCGATAAAAAACGCCGGTTGAAGACCAAAAATAATTTTTTCTGAAAAAAATCATGTTTTTATCATCATCTTCACCAAAAATTTTCAAACCATATAGGGATTTCTTCATCGCCACACGGCCAGAAGCTGCGCACGCAAAAAACCCCCCTCGATCACTGCGCCGTTGCAGCCGCCCGCAGCGGCGGCCAACGAGGCCGCCGCCTGCAGCGGCGGGCGACCCCGCAGCCGCCTGCAGCAGCGGCCCCTTTCGCCTCCGTACCGAAAAACTATTAATCGATCGAATAATCTTTAACAAGAATTAATCTAGATCTCACAAAAAAATCTCCAATCTCCGCTCCCAAAAACCTATTCAAAAACTAGGAATGAATTCTCCTCCCAGACGTTCCGCAGCTCCCAGACTTCACTCCCCGAAATCGTGCAACAGACTCTTCCAAAGATCCTTCCAAGAATGGCCTTTAGTACCGTCGACCGAGTGGGTGACTCGGTCGAGCAGTGTGTTGCTCGGTCATCCGCTCGGTCCGAAATCCCTGAAAACTCATAAAATACTATGAAACTCGAATATAACGTCAGAAATACGATATCGTAGGGAAATATGGGATTTGGATGCGAAAATGGCATGGAATGTGATGTCATGTTGATATGAAAAAGGTCTAAAATATGGACACATCAACAGTTCGATGCCCTCAAAGCGCCACTGGAACAGAGTTAAGCACCTTCTGCGCTACCTCCAAGGGTCTGTGGACCTGTGAGTATACTTCAAGAAAGGCGTATCCTCCAACTTAGTTGGTTATGCAGATGCAGGATATAGGTCTGACCCACACACCGCAAAGTCCCAGACCGATTTCGCATTCACATACGGTGGGACAGCCATCTCATGGAGATCTGTGAAGCAGGCTTCAACAGTGACCTCATCCAACCACTCCGAGCTCATTGAGATCCACGAAGTTAGTAGAGAATTCTTTTGGCTTTGATCAGTCGTCCACTACATCCTCGTGACTACCGGCCTGAAGACGGTAGATCTTGGACCAACCACCAAATACGAAGACAATGCTGCTTGCATAGCTCAACTACGAGGTGGCTACATCAAAGGTGACAGGACGAAGCACATTTCCCCCAAGCTCTTTTGGACGCATGAACAACAAGTAGACAACCTGATCGACATCAAGCAGATCCAGTCTTGCAATAACCTGGCAGATATATTTACTTAAGCTTTACCTCGCTGTACCTTTAGAAAACTTGTATTAGGGATTGGGATGAGACAGTTGAAAGATCTACAAGCCTGAAGCTTGTACACTTGAGGGGGAGTTAATGTTGAGTTGAACTCTTTTTCCCTTGGCTATTGGTTTTTCCCACTGGGGTTTCCATAGCCAAAGGTTTTAACGAGGCAACCACATCAACTCTAGATCCAAAGTATCCACCTCTGATGATATCCATCGATCAGGGAAAGTTGTAGAGACTTGTACTCTTTTCCCTTAGCCACTGGTTCTTCCCACTGGGTTTTCTATGGCAAAGGTTTTGACGAGGCAAGAACTCTTAACTTAGGATCCAGAAGTATCCATACACACATGGTCAGATAAGCTCTATGAACCCTGAAGCGCTCATTACGGCTTACAACAATGGATGGATAAGGAGAAGTGTTATAAACGGACTTTTGGAGGCCCATCTGTGTATTGGGTATCCATTCATTATGTAACCCTATTACTATAAATACAGTTCTACGGGTTCCGGAGCCACCAAGTTTACAACAAGAAGTAAATTATTGTAACCAATTTTGCCATCTTAATTTTTTAATTGATTATTGGCATTATATATGTGTTGCATCGAGAAAATCTTTAACAGAAACCGTATATTTGGTTGAAGTTCATGGTATGGGTTTGGTGCATTTTTCTATCAACTTACTGATTTTCTATGTTTCTGCCGTTAATTCAAAGGCATTGTTTTGTATAGTTTGTTGTTTTAATAGTTCTCCTAAATTTATTCACTTTCTTTCATTTTACGGCTCTACAGTTGTGGTTCTTAAATTCTTAATGTGCGCTCAGAAAATATTTTTCGCAAGATCATAAGGTTCGGTTATCTTCAATAGAGCATGTAGTTTTAATGAGTTGATTATAGCAATTTTGTATCAGCTGTTGATTCCTTAATTTTTTTCGGGTAGGCTCTATTGCTAGCACTGAAAAATTGGAAATGGAGACATTAATAGTTGTTGCCCAGCATCAGAATCACGACTACAGCCGAAGTAAACTCATGGTTCCAAACGATTTGGTTTTCCGCCTTCAAGAGGATTCAAAGGGATTAATAGTCGGATGGCCTTTGAGTTTGGTTCGGGTTACTCACATCCCCTCCTCCTGCTGCATTCTTCTCCAATAGACTCTATTCAAATAAAATTATTAGCATTTGTTCTTTTTCTTTCAAAAAATTAATAATATGAATTATATTATGTAAATCCTGAAGTTTGTGTAATTAATACAACGATAATATTTTCAAATGAAATTATTTTACGACTCAATCAAACTGAGCATACCGAAAATTCAATTAGGCTCAATTGAATGAAATTGCATGCGATCTCATTTTCAAAAAAGTCAAGAAGCCAAAGAAGAAGGCTTTAGTGGCACAGGATTCACTACTACAAAAGGGAAATGATTTTCGGTATATGATTTTCAGCATGATATTATTTTTAAGAGCTGTCTATTGGGACCTTTGACAGTGCTTCATTCTGCAAGCGCTTGTTTAGTACAAGCATTGTTTATGGTGGACCTTTAACAGCACGTGTACTAAAGAAGAGCTGTCTATTGGGACCTTTGATACTGCTTGTACTAAACAAGCGTTGTCTATGGTCTTAGATAGATAGCGCTTATTTAGTACAAGCATTGTCTTTGGTGGACATTTAATAGTGCTTGTACTAAACAAGCGCTGTCTAAGGTCCCAGATAGAGAGTGCTTCTTTAGTACAAGCACTGTCTATGGTGGACCTTTAACATCACTTGTACTAAAGAAGCGTTGTCTATTGGGACCTTAGACAGTGCTTGTACTAAACAAGCGCTGTCTACGGTACCAATAGACATCGCTTCTTTAGTACAAGCGATGTCTATGGTTGACCTTTAATAGCGCTTGTATGAAAGAAGCACTTTCTATTTGGACCTTTGACAACACTGGTAAAGCGCTATAAAACCAGCCCTCCTTTAGCAGCAGCGATATAGACAGCACACAGAAGAGTTGTTAAAGACCTTATTTAAGCGTGGTTAAAGGTCTCTTTTGTAGTAGTGATACCTCGGTAAAGCTTTTGATCTATACTACTACCTAATGGATCTTTGTCAAGGGAAGTGGATGTTAAGATTAGACTTTTCTTCCCGCCAGAGTTCTCCATACCAAAGTGCTTCAGCAGCTCATTCGCATACTTTCTTGGGTGGATATATGTCCATTCCTTGAGTTATCTTATTAGAATCCCAAGGAAGAAGTTGAGTTCAACCATGTAACTTAGTTCATATTCTTTTTACATTATCTTTGCAAATTCTTGGCAAAGAGTTTCATTAGTTGACCAAAATACTATATCATCTACATATATTTAAATTAGAATTATATCACCATTAGTAGACCCAAATAATTTATCATTTACATTTATTTGAATTAGAATTATATCACTTTTTATTTTTAAACAGAGTTTTCTCTACTTTTCATACTTCATAGCCAAAAAAGACAAGGTGTTAGTCTTTCATACTAAGCTGAAGGAGCTTGATTAAAATCATAAAGTGTCTTATTCAGTTTGAAAATACATTTAGGTGTCGTGAAGGGAAAAGTAGAGTAATAGGTGTAAGTGGTTAGGAGCCCCCCTACTCTCATATATATAGCTTTCAATGAATGAGTGGATATCCAATAAGCCGCATGGGTCTATTCATAACACTTCCCCTTATCCAACCAACATTGAATAAGAGTTGGATTCTTCAGGATCCGAGTTAGGATAACTTTCTTGTTAAATAAAGAACAGTTTATCCATAACTTCCCCTATTTTAGGGATTTGTCTAGGGGGATACTTCAGGATCCATAGTCAACAAGGTCGCCTCGTCAAAACCTTGACTATGGAAAACCTTGTGGGAAAAAACCAATAGCCAAGGGAAAATAGTTCAACTCTGCAGTTGACTCCCCCTCATCTGACCTAGCTTCAGGCTTGCAGATTTCTTATGAATCTATACATCAGTCTCCTATGTATCTATACATTCATAGTCCTCTCATCCTGACCCAGTTTACATTTTCTCACTCTCCTCAGCCCAATCCCATATACAAGTTTCTCAAAGATACTAGTTGGTTGGGATTTGGTAAGTAAATCCGCCAAGTTATTACGTGATTGGATCTTCTGTACCTCAATATGTTTTTGCTTCTGAATGCCATGCGTACAGAAGAACTTGGGAGAGATATGCTTCGTCTTGTCGCCTTTGATGTAGCCATCCTGTAGCTGGGCTATACATGCTGCATTGTCTTCATGGAGTGGAGTAGGCTCAAGAACGCCGGTCATTAGGCCAGTAGAGGTGAGGATGTGCTGGATTATAGAACATAGCCAGAAACTCTCTTTGCTTGCTTCGTGGATTGCTAGAACTTCGGAATGTATGGATGAGATGGTCGTCATGGTCTGATTCACAGATCTCCAAGATATGGCAGCGCCGCCATAGGTGAAGATGTATCCAGTATGAGCCTTCACTGTGTGAGGATCGGATCTGTAACATGCATCAGCATAACCAACTAAACCTATTGTTGCCCCTTTCTTATAGAATAGACCTAAGTCTATGGACCCTTGGAGGTAGCACAGAAGATGCTTAACTTCGGCCCAATGTCGACGTGTAGGTACAGCATTATATCTGGCTAGTAGGTTGACTGCAAATGCTATGTCAGGGCGTGTGCAGTTAGCCAGGAAAAGGAGTGCACCGATAGCACTTAGATAAGGCACTGCATGGCCTAGTACTTCCTCCCCCTCTTCCAGCGGCCGAAAGGGGTCTTTATGCACATCCAATGATCTAATGGTCATTGGGGTACTAAGGGGGTGGCACTTATCCATTTGGAACTTTTTCAACAAGTTCGATATATAAGTTGACTGATGTAACAGGATCCCATCGTTAAGATGCTCTACTTGAAGACCTAAATAGAATTTCGACTTTCCGAGGTCTTTCATCTCGAAATTTTCTGTCAGGCTTCTAGAAATCTCAATGATCTCTACTGGAGATCCGATAAGGTTCAAGTCGTCCACATATATGGCTATAATGACAAATCCTGTTGCCTTTGCTCTTATAAAGATGCAAGGGCAGACTGGGTCATTTTTTAATCATTGTTTTGCAAGGAAATCACTCAATTTGTTATATCACATCCTTCCAGATTGTTTTAGACTATATAATGATCTTTGCAGTTTCACTGAGTAGATGTCACGTTGTCTCTCTTTTAGTGTTGCAGGCAAAGAATAACCGTCAGGCAATCTCATATAGATGTCTCGGTCTAAATTTCCATATAGGTATGCAGTCACGACGTCCATAAGCTGCATATATAAACCCTCTTGAGCTGTCAAGTCAATGAGGAATCGGAAGGTGATCGCGTCCATGACCGGGGATTATGTGGCTTCAAAATCCACCCCTGGACGTTGGGTAAAGTCCAGCGCTACGAGCCTTGCTTTGTAGCAAACGATCTCATTCCGTTCATTTAATTTTCTAACTAATACCTATTTATAACCCATAGGTTTTACACCTTTTGGTGTCTGGAAGATAGGTCCGAAGACCTTACGTTTTGTGAGTGAATCCAACTCCACTCCTATTGCCGCTTTCCACTTTGGCCAATCATCTCTGCTTTGACATTCTGTCAGAGAGTGTGGTTCCATATCATTGTCACAGTACGCGACATTGATGGCAATATTACATGCAAATGTGTCATCTATAATCGTGCTCTTTCTGTCCCAATACTGCCCAGTTCGTACATAATGTATCGAAACTTCATTTTCTCCTGGTTTTTTCCTCTGTTTGAGAGTTTGGGAGAGATGAGGGAGCATGGCTTGTAGTAGAATCCTGTGGTGGTATTGTTTTACCATTTTCAAGGGTCCAACTCTTTCGAGGGACTTGGTCCTTGGATCCCGGTGGTCGTCCTCTCTTTTTACGAGGTCCAACCATCGCTGCTGCAGGAGGATTGCATCCATTTTGTGGTATATCAATCCTAGCTGGAGTGTTAGCAACAGGGACGTGTGATCTGACAATCTTCTAGTTGTCAGTAAATTTTTTCGGCAAGAGATGGACAGTGTTTTGGATATAGAGAATCTTCAGGACCTCCTCCTCACACTGGCTTGTGGGCGAATCAAAGTGACTTAGTGTCATTGTATTCCAAGTGATACTCTCTGAAGCTCCAGGCTTCTTGGTTTGTAAGCCTAGTTTTGGAAATGATGTTTCATCAAATTCACAGTCTTCTAGACGTGCCTTAAAAACGTCTCCCGTAAGGGGTTCTAGGAATCTTATTATGGAGGGCGTGTCAAACCCAACATAAATGCCTAGACGACCTTATGGACCCATCTTTGTCCTTTGTGGTGGTGCTATGGGGACGTATACTGCACAACCAAATATTCTCAAGTGTGAGATATTTGGTGGAACTCCAAGTGCTAATTGCATAGGAGAAGATGACTGACCTCCAGAAGGTCTTAATTTTATTAAGGATGCAGCATGCAATATTGCATGACCCCATGCATTCACTCGAAACTGGGATTGAAGTAATAATGGACGAGCAATCCATTGCAGTCTCTTAATTAGAGATTCTGCTAACCCATTTTGGGTGTCAACATATGCTACAGGATGTTCGACTTCAATGCCATGTGCTTGGCAATAGTCTAGAAAGACTTGTGATGTAAACTCCTTCACATTGTCCAGACGAAGTTTCTTTATCTGGTAGTCGAGGAAGTGGGCCCACAACCTGATTATCTGAGCTAAAAGCTTAGACAGTGCTAAGTTATGGGTGGACAGTAGACTCACATGTGACCACTTAGTAGATGCGTATATCAGGACCATAAAGTATCTGAAAGGATCACTTGATGGGTGTATAGGCCCACAAATGTCTCCATGGATCCTTTCCAGAAAGCTTGGAGACTCCAAGTCCACTTTAAGTGGATATGATCTCGTAATTAGTTTACCCTTGTAACATGGTGGACATGGGAATTTACCTATTTGAAGAATCTTCAGGTTCTTCAAATTTATACCCCTTGAGCTTTTTATGATGCGGTACATCATAACAGATACAGGGTGTCCCAGTCTACTATGCTAGAGTTGGAATTCCGGTGTTTGGGGGCACTGCAGGTGCTCCGTTAATAATGCTTCTGGAGAGTAAATACTTGTTTGGTAGAGTCCCGAGGGGAGTCCCTTGAAACATTCCACAATGGTTTTTGTACCATTTGTAAGATATGTTACGTGCAAGTATTCCTTTTTATTATCCTCGACCGTCTCCAAGTGATACCCATTTAAACGGATATCTTTAAAGCTTAGGAGGTTTCAGATTGATTTAGGTGAGTATAACGCATATCTAATTTTGATGAGTGTGTTATTGGGAAGCAATATGATTGCTTCCCCTGATCCTTTTATTATATCAGCTGGTCCTGAGATTGTTTTCAATGGACCAGAATATCTACTAATGCTCGTAAAGTAGTCTGTATTTTGAAGGATTGATTACGTTGATGCACTGTCCACTAGGCATATGGATTCCATATCTGTATATAAAAAACATTCAAGAAATAAATAATACGAAAAGAAACTACTTTCATTTATATTAAGATGTTGAATAGTTTGAAATGGAATTTGAAAAATATAAAGTAAGATACATTGCAGGAAAGGAAGATACATTGCTAGAAAATAAAGTGCAGATGGTCCATGACTATAGAGTGTCGTCTTTAATGAAATCTTCTAGATTCCACGTAGTCTCTGGTAACGCTGCGCCAACTATCAGGTTTGTCTCAGCGTGGGGCTTGAGACTTGCCTGGTAGAGATCATGTAGGTGTTTGGAAGTGCGGCAGATCCTGGACCAGTGGCCAGTCATTCCGCATTTAGAACATTTATCCTCCCAGTATTTCTTGGGGGACCACCTTTCTTGGGCGTACACTTTTGCTTCTTTGCCATGAACTTCTGGTTCTGGGAAGGAGCCTGAGGAGTAGCCTTTTCCGCTGCATATGTTCTTTCCATTTCTGGAACTTTGCCTTCTTATCCATCTTCTTCTTCTGGGAAGATTGGAAATGTGCCTCTGTAGGAGGTGGAGGTGGAGCGGAGCTAGGAGGGCACATGTTGTAAGTGGCAACCATTAAACTCTGTTCTGTTCAGCCATTAGGAGGCATGAGAGCAGATCAGAGTACTTAGTGTACTTTCTCTCACAATACTGTTGCATGAGGATCATGTCCTTCTCATGAAAAGACGTAAACGTCTTCTCTAGCAACATTTTCTCAGATACATTCTCACCACATAACTTCAGGCGTGAGTTGATTCAGAATAGTGCTGAGTTGTACTCCGCTACGGTTTTGTAATACTGTATACGGAGGTGAGTCCACTCGTACTGTGCACGAGGGAGTATGACATCCCTTTAATGTCTGTACCTCTCCACAAGTGCGTCCCACAGTTCATAAGGATCCTCTACAGTAAGATACTCGTCCTTCAGGGTCAAGTCCAAGTGTTTCCCGATATAAATAATGGCTTTCGCCTTAAGTATATCGGAAACTTCTTCTGTATTAGGGACTTATTTAGAAGAATCCTTTTCAGTTGCGACAGTACTTGTTGTTGTCTTTTCTGTGGGTGTTAGACTGAACACATGAGAGCGCAGGTGAAACTTCAGGTCCAACTGCTAACTCAAGTAGTTCGACCCATCAGCCTTCATGACCGAAAAATTGACATTTGCAAGTCTAGCCATTTAAGCAATCTAGCAATATAAACAAGAGATAGAATGAATTATTTAACTATTTAAAGTAAACATCCACACTTACAATTTAGCAGTATTTACATAGCATGAATTATTTAAAAATAAACATCCACGCATGCATTTTTATTAACATTTACATAGCATGAATTATTTAACTATTTAAAGTAAACATCCACACATTTAATGTATATGCAATGGAAATAAATTAGAACTATGGGGATCAACCAGCCGACATTAACAGAAAAAGAAAGTCCGAAATTACATCACATTAATCAAAAAGTGCATAAAACATAAAAACAACTCGGGAACTTCTGAGAGAATCCCCTTTTTCTTTATGCTAGCGCCTTCAACTCTTTGGGGTGGTCCTTCAGCGAGTTTTTACAAATATAACCTCACTTACAAATTTCTCTCAAAAAGAAAAATTGCAAAAAAGTAAAAGTGTCGGAAACCTGGATGATCCCTAAAATCATAGTCTAATAGCACATCCACACAGATTTTATATAAAATATACAACCACGTAGAGAATTATATCACAGGCATATAAAGATTAATAAATAATCTAAAAAGAAAGCGATGTGCTAAAAATGATTTTGAAAACTTTTAATCCTGATCCATTTCATTTTATTTATCTTTTCGCTTAACCGTAACACAAAATTAAAATTTGTTTAATTATTTGTCTTTTGAGGCCAAAATAAAAAAAGAAAAATTATGTGTAAGTGGGTTAATTTTTAAGGGTTTTGGCTAACCCCAGAGCTCAGATCTGTGCCCACCCTAATCGGACGGAACGCCGATGCAGAAAAGAGCAGCAGAAAAATAAGCAAGCTAGCTAAACATTTTAGCTAGGCTCTGAGAAAGCCAGAACCTAGCCCGATCTTTGCCACCTTGGGGTGGTCTGACCGCCCCAAGAGGGATCTATACTACTGCGAAGAAATTAAATTTACGATAAAGTTACATAGAGAACATACCCGGAATCTCAACACTGGGACGTGCAAGATGTACCGCAGCAGCTTCTTGTTCTCGTCGTAGCCGAGCCGCCTTGCCCCTTGACTCGATCCACCCGAGCCGCCTCGTGCCTTCGAACTGATCCACCCGCACTGACACCCGCCTCCAAGACGATCACTTGCGGTAGAAGGTTTCACTTGAGCAGACCCGCGTCTTAGACGTCTGGATCGGAATCCCAACCCCCGTTCGTAGCCTTCCAAGGACCTGACGTAAGAATAGGAAGATGAGAGGAGAAAAGTTTAAGTCGTAGATCGAGTTTGCTCAATTATTTGGAGCTACTCGATCGAGGACTTGGTACACTATACAATGGAGGGGGCACCCCTATTTATATAGGGAGTCGGCCTTCCCTCGTTTTGCATGAGCAATGTGGGACTAGACATAATGAGAGTATTTTAAACTTAATTAATAAAGTTTAGAAAGCCTTTCACAAAGGCCAAACTTTAACAAATTAGATCTCTCTCATCCTTGAACACCAGGCACCAAACAAGCCATCATTTCGAAGAGCTTCGAATGGTGAACGCGTAGGAACAAACGACGACGAATTCCGACTTTGTTTGATCGCTCAAACAATTGTCCAAAGATGGGCAAGAAGTTGGATTTCACATCCGTCATATAAGGGTTCAAAAAACTCTAACTTAAGTCAGATCCGCGGGCGCCCGCTCCCCTTGCGGGTGCATGCCCGCAAGGGATGCTGCAATTAGCCCCGGCCAGTCGAAGTGGGCTAGGTCTGTGAGGCGGGGCAGGGCCGCCTGCTGGGTTAGCGAGTGGGCACCATGCCCCTTAACGGGTGCGGCCTGCACATCAGGCTGCCCTGTTTTATGGAGTGCGGCCCGCACAGCGGGCTGCCCGCTGCTAATGCGGGCTCAGCCCGCAGAGGGGGCACGACCTGATTAGAAAAGCGGGTGCACCCGCTTTGAGAACGGGCGTGCCCAGCCCCTTTTGCCGCTTGCCTTGGCCCCTTAGTGGGTCTGACCCACTTGGCCTGTTTCTGACTTTCTGGGCTCGTTTGAGCTCCGATTTGGATGCCGTTTGAACCTGTGTTTAGATCGGGACGATCCCGTCAACCTGGTAACCTTTCCATTTTTTTCTTCCTATAAATTTTGTTGTAAATATTTTACCACATTTTAATCTTGTTTTAATCAAATGCAACATTGTCCCTATCTACGATTTAGTCTCACAACTGGCTTGTGGACTTAACCATTTCATCATATGAAGTCCTCTTAACAATCTTCCTATTACTAAGAAACGAATGTTACTCGGTGTGAGACCCTACAGCCTGACCTTACTACAGCTGGGGGCTCAAAACCCCTAGACGACGGTCACCACAAGCAGCAGTTGTCGTCCCAGTTTCAGAATCATCATAACGTGATCGACTCATTGACAAAAGTATCGTTGGGTTCACTTTGACTGTGTCAGTGATGAATACTGTTAGTTATAGTCCCTTTGTGAAGACTGTGTCTCTGTTAGCCTAGGGTACGGTTTACTATCAACCCCATTTGACAACATTGTTCAGTATACGACGGTCTTTGTTGTATTCACATTGTACATCTTACAACGTACCCCGGCCGAGGATTAACACAAAGACCGTAATGAGCATATGACACTAACTTCCCTTTAACAGAAGAGACGAATTCCATCTTAGTCATCTACTCGCCTCGAGAGCTTCAGGTGTAACCTAACCTAAGATCTTTCAGCAGGCCTAGCCTCGAAGCTAGATCATAGGTCTAAGTGACACTGTTCACTCACAGGTTCGTACAAATTACTTCAGGTCTAAAGGACCAGCTTACCTATCATCACCCTAGATTTATTATAGACAGTATAGTTAAAGTTAACCATTTCGATAACTCTAAGTTGGTCGTTCAGTGAACTCATTCTCCAATGAGCACATGTGTCTCGTCTCCAACTTCACCAAGTCGAATGACTATGGGATCGTCATTACCCTAAGGTAAGACAGACAAAGTGGTCTGCCCAATGTGCCGATATCCAGTTCTCGACATATCTATGACCACGAACCGTTTAATACTTAAGTTTCTATTCGGTCACTTACTACTCATAATCGAGATCTTATCTGGATATGTTAGGACCTAACTATAAGTTTATGGACATTATCTAAGTATATTATTCATTCGAATTTATTCTTAGGATAATGGATATCATTGTATATCTTACAAGACGTATTCTTAGGATAAATCGCCTTATGGGCATATATCCTACTACATCTCTCACTTGCACTTAGGCTATTTATCCCGATATCTCATACCATTGTAGCATATCAGTCACATTAGACTGCACATGCCAATCCTATGTGTGGATTTACTAACGAGTATCTATAATGCATTTTAATGGATTTTTATTCATACATCTTTTGATCACACAAGGTTGATCCTCGAAAACTGATTTGGATCAATTTTCCTTTCTTTATATAGCTAACTATTAGCTCATACAATCTTGATGTAGGGTCTGACTTTTCTATAAGTCAGTCTTGGCTCATTCCAATTATTTTGTGTCAATATGTCAAGTACATAAGTGACACCTTAAATCTCTATATATACGATTAAATCAAAACTAGTTTGATTTAATGTCACATATAGATGATTCAAATTTGTTGGAAACCTTTTTACTTACTCCAAGAAACCCGAGCTAAGTATATGAGTTATTTCCAAATGACTTTAAGAATTAACTGATTAAATTCATCTACTATATATCTAAATCATATTTAGAATATATAAGATAAGCATAACCAATTGAGAAGTGCTTAGATGGAACGTACCGGTGTCAGGTTAGGTTTGACGAATGAGTCATATCAAGATCGTTTTAAGGAATCTTGATTTTGACTTACTCAGTCAAACGTCCTACTTAGTACTTTTTCCTTAACTACAATTAATAATAACTCTTAAGAATCAAATGTAGTTTGAATTAAGAATAAATCTTAATATGCGTATAATTGTGATCATATACAATTATACGATCCTGGAACTTATATTTAACTATTGACTGGCTATAAAATTAAGTCAGCTCCAAACAATCAAATTATTCAGATGCTCTGCTTGTCAGCTCGAGAATTAATGCATTTAGCTCAGACAGCCACATTCACGGAAATTTAAGCCATTCGCAACAAATCATAATTTCAAAAGGAAGCACATTTCCCGAGACATTTATTAAAGCAATGGATTCATAAAAATGAATCATAATGTACTTATCATAATAAACCTTGAGCTTTAAACACTCAATCATTGTTTTAACTTAAGCAACGATACATTTTATTCTTAAAAAGAAATAAGTATCAGTTCCTTCTTCTTCCGTCTCATGAAGTCCTCGCATGGCCCCAGCATCAACGATTACTCAGATGCCGACCATCCTCGAAACTTCTTCCATCCTCTACTTCATATCAGCCACCTGAGGTAGAGGCATCAGTATGCCCCGTCTTGTTTTCTGCAAGGTAAACCTTGCATTTCCTCTTCCAATGGCCTATCTTATGGCAGTGAAAGCATTCGAATTTTGACGGAGCCCCCTTTGCCTTCTTCTTCCCCTTCTTCACCTTGGCTGGTTGTGGGACCTGCATCTTCTTATCCTTGCCTTTCAGCTGGTCTGAAGAAGCAGAGCCAACAACCAACACAGTTGGTTTCTTCTTGATCCCCTCAAACTGCCTAAGTTGTTTGAGGATACCGGGAAGATCCGTTTCAATACTGTTCATAATGAAACTTGTAATGAATGGTTTGAAGTCTGGAGTCAAAGACTTAAGGATCATGTCCACGGACATCTCATTGTCCAGGACAAAGCCGAACTGGGCGGCGTCTTCCACGTACCCGATCATATTAATCACATGATCTTGCATGGGGCCCGTTTCCATCCTAGCTCCCAAGAGGTTGCTCGTGGCTTCAAATTTGGCAGCTTTTGACCGCTTGCCAAACAATTCCTCTGCATTGAGAAGCATGCTTTGACCATCCAAATGTTCATGTTTTCTATACAGATTGTTGTTCATTGAAGCCAGAGTAAGGCACCTGGCCTTCTTGGCATCTCTCTGGTACCCCTTGTCGGCTTTCTTCTCCTCAGGCGTTGCATCTTCGTTCAGCTTTTCCAGAGGGTCCTCGAAAAGCACGTATCCAATCCTGACTAGAGAAAGGACTAACTTAATGTTTCTAAGCCAATCCTTATAGTTTGTTTCATCGAGCACAGTCCTCTCTATCATATACTTTAGACCTGAATCCATTCTGCAATTTAGTAGATACTTAGTCAGTAAATGTTCGTTGAATAGTTTCAATGGTTTTTAATAAAACTATATTCTCCCACTAAATTTATTAAAGCCATAATAATAAACAGTTTATTATACAATAACATTTGTGGGACCGACTACCCTGAGTCTGACAATCTTGAGTATGTCTCAACAAGTTGTCCGACTCTGCAGTCGGTAGAAGAACTCATCGTCAATCATATTAAATATGATTCCCTTTCAATTGTTATCCCTATTCATTTGTGATCATGAGTGTGCTCATTTAAATTACAATGGCTAGCCTAGTCGGACCCTTGTTTTTTCGTCTAGCCTGACTTGCCCTGGCGCTCGGTGTATTCACGATGCGTCGGTTTGGGTTAGTTCTTAGACTACATCTTTGGTTTGACTTACGTCGGCGCTCGGTGTATGCACGACACGACGGTTTGGGTCAAGTCAAGATGTTATCAAGAAATCGGTTTCTATAAGGTTGCCATGTCACAGCTTGACGGGTCTTACAGTTGCCAACTCCTAAAACAAGAAGGGCTACGATTTATTTGAATAAGATTATTATCGTATTTGACTTAGGTATAGTCGATGGACTTACACAGTCATGATTCAACTCCTTGCGGTCCAGCGGACGCGGCCAGGGAATTGACTAAGCCAAGACCACTTAACCACTAGTCTAGCTAGGGTGGTCCAGCAAACTTAGCCAAGCACATTGACCGACATCTTGATCCATTGAAGGAAGTTCATCAATTCTATGTTCGTCCATCAACTAAATAGCTTTTAATTAATACTTGTTAATCCTTATCAACTAGTTGATCCTTAAAATTCGAAATTTTTATGGATTTGTTTGATGACTTTTATTAGATCCTTATCAACTATAAGGTTCGTTTTGTTCATCGTGCTACCCCAATTTTTATTAGGATTTTAATAAAACAATTACAACATTAGTCATTTAATGATAATCATTATTACAACAATTTATGATAATGATTGTCAATTAAAGTGATTACCCTAATCAGAAATTAGGTTTTGATGTTGACTTTGTTCATTTAAAACGTAGAATGTCACTTGTCATAAAAAATTTATCTTATAAACTTTTAATCAATTAATGTGTAACGCCCCGGTTCCCAAAAGACACCGGAAGCGAGAGCGTTACGCGGTCCGCTTGAACTGGAGTGGTGAAGCTCGAGTTCAATAAGCGTCTGTGATAAAAACACAGATGAGGTCCTTGCAACAGCTAATCAGAACAATCAGAAACACATCCAGAAAAAAACCACATCCAGCAATAAGAGTTCGTACACGAAATTAAACAATGCCACAGCTGGGCTAAAGTAGCAACAAGGAAGAAATGTACACGAAAGTAACTACAACGAGTGAAAAAGAAAACTGGGAATGTAGTAAAGTGTCGGGGGTCCACTAGTCCTCTGCTGGAAGAGGCACTGCGTTAGGTGCGAACTCCTGACTCTCCAACTTTGGCGTCTCGTACTGGTCCTCCTGGTACTCAAGCTCTGAACCTGACATACATCCACAAACATGAATGTATGTCAGCTAGGTGTCTGCAAGAAAATTTAGCATCCCAAGGCAAATTATATGACAGATATGTGAACTTTAGAAGCATTATTAATTTAAGAAAGGTGACTGCAGCAATTTAGCATTTAACAATTCATAGAAACGGAAACGAACAATCCTAGCATGCAGTTCTAGACGGTTGCAAGATTAAGGTTGGGTTTTCTCTGGCTTCATTAACATTTCAATTATCAAGATGACCAAGTTAGCGTTGCAAGTTTTCATGTCAAGTGTTAGCATTCTAATCTAGGGTTCACGCCTGTAGGTCGTGATGAGAAGGTCGTTCCTCTCACGGGGGCTTACCGTGACTGATGCTAACCCACCGCGTGCGGGTGGGGCTCTTGAGGAGAGTACCTTTCATACGCCTAGTGGCCGCTCAACCCTAACCCCACCCAAAAATTTTGCCGGAACACGAGCCGGCCTAGTGGCCGCTCAACCCTAACCACATCACGATATCACGATACCGCCTTCGAGGCGCACGATTTCACGATGTCCACATTGTTAAACACGTCAGGACTCACTGAATTTCACGGTTAACAATTATTATGGTGTTATGGTGACAGTTCTACAAAGCGGAAACGGGTCGAACGACCGTTTCCGTAATTTCAAATAATGACTAATACGTCCTTTTTGTTCAACTTGCTACAGAAACGATTTTTTTCTCTTAGTGTTTAAAATGGGGATATATCGTATGATATACCGTTGGATCCCAAATTTTGTTCTAGTCATTATGGTGTCGCTTTTGTATGTCATTTCATGCCTAGTTTTTGAGTTACACAGCAATACATTTAGATGGCGCAAAAGTGTCAAAACTTCCAAAATTCATATAAAATCAAATACTTGCCTGTTTTGGACGTTCTTGGTGTCGTTGGAATCATCTCGACGAGTACTACGCTACAGAAGGTTTGGTTCGCTGTTTTGGCAGAACATAAAATCAGAAAATGTGTTTCTTGTTTAGGACAGTTTTGCACAAGTACTCCTACGACGTCTAATCACCAAGTTTTATTAAGTTTTCTACTTTACGGTGTGGGTTAAGAGTTATAGGGGTAGATCTACCAACCTGAAGTGTAGCGAGGGATCGGATGACGACCACGAGCAACGACGACGCGTACGGTGCTGAAACTTCGACGTCCACGCTCCGAACTTGTAGCGGTAGCGAGTAGGCGACGGACAGCGGCTGTCAGCGAGCTCCGGGGGCTGTCGGCGTCAGATCTGAGCGGTTGGATGGAAGCACGGGCTGTCGGAGGCTCGCTGCAGTTGTGAGGAGAGCTGTGATCCGTGAGGGGGCTGTGGATGAAGTGGATGTGAGCTCGGGTGTGGTGCATGCCGTGAGGGGGTGGTCTCGGCCTGGCTGCGGATGAAGGGAGGCTTATGTGGCTGTGGGGAGGAGATGGAGGGGAGCTCGGCCTGTGGGTGGAGTTTTGCGTGGGCTGGAGGATGATGGTTGGTTGCGGGCTGTGGTGATGTGGGTTTTGTGTGGTGATGAACTCGGCCTGGAGATGAAGTGAAGAAGAGGAGGAGGCTATGCGTCGGCCTGGAGGTGTAGAGGAGAAGGAGGAAGGGGGAGAACTGGCCGTGGAGATGTTTGTTGTTGCACTGGAGATGGTTTGCGTGGAGAGGGAGCTTGCGTGGAGAAGGGAAGTCGGCGGCCTGGAGTTTTGAAACCCTAGGTTGCTTGCTAGGTTTTGGAAAAAAATAAGTAGGCTGTAGGTTGCTTTATAGAAAGACTGGGGATGCTGTTGCCTGAATGACCTAGTTAGGCTGCGGTAGGGTTTTTAAAATTAATCTGATAGGGTAGGCTACGGGTGGTGTGCCTTGGGGTTTTATTAAAAATAGTATTGGGTTTTAAAAGTGCTAGAGTTTGTGTATAGGTGTAGGGTTTATAAAACTTAGGTTTAAAACATGTAGGAGTGGGCTTGGTTTCGTATGTAGCATGGTTAGGCCCAGGTTGCTGTAGGTAGGTTATTAATCCTTGTTGCTTTCTTGTTACTAGGCCATGCGTGAGTTCGGTTGATGCTAGATAGGAAAAGGGATTAGAATAGTTAATGGTTTGAAAGATAAATAAAGAGGAAAAATATAATAGAAAGGAGAAGTAATAGTAATAATAATAGTAGTAACAATAATAATAAATAACAAAAATTATAATAAATAATAAGAAATAATGTAACTAAGGCTAAATATAAAGATATGACAAATTACGGATATGGACAAAATATACTAGAGAAAAACAGATAATAACACTGATAAGAACCGGTCGTTACATCCTACTCACCTTAAAGAAAATTCCGCCCTCGGAATTTCCATTCATATATGATCAGGGAACAGGTGGGGGTAACGCTCTCTCATCTCATCTTCTCTCTCCCAGGTGGACTCCCCTGGAGAGCCGTGTCGTCACATCACCCTAACAAGATCGACAGTCTTGTTTCGGAGTGACTTCTGACGTCTATCAAGAGTCTGCACTGGCTGTTGATCATACTTCAGATCTGGACGAACGGTGATCTCAGAGTAGTCAATAGCGTGAGATGGATCGCTGATGTATCGACGAAGCTGAGACACATGGAAAACATCGTGAACACCCTCCAAAGATGGTGGCAAGGCCAAGCGGTAGGCTACCTCGCCAACTCTCTCCAGAACATCGAAGGGTCCGATGTATCTCGGGCTGAGCTTGCCACGTTTCCCAAAGCGAATCACTCCTCGATTCATGGAAATCTTCAGGAAAACATGGTCTCCCGGCTGAAACTCAAGAGGTCGCCGTTTAGCATCAGCCCAATGCTTATAACGGTCCTTAGCAATTCGAAGCTTGTCCATGATATCTCGAACAACGTCCACGGCTTTGACAATCAACTCCAGTCCCAACAACTCTCTATCTCCAACGTCGTCACAGCTCAGGGGCGAACGACACTTCCTCTCGTAGAGAGCAGCGAATGGCGCCATGCCAATGCTCACCTGGTAACTGTTGTGGTAGGAGAACTCCACCAGGTGTAGATGATCCTTCCACGAACCCTTGAAATCTAGCATGCAAGCTCTCAGCATATCCTCCAAGATCTGAATGGTCCGCTCTGACTGGCCGTCTGTTTGCGGGTGATACGCAGTGCTGAACTTCAGACTGGTACCAAGATTGATTTACAGACTCTTCCAGAACTGAGATGTGAATCTCGTATCACGATCGGACACGATGCTCACAGGAACTCCATGCAGACGCACGATTTCTTACACAACATATTTCACATCACAACTCGTACTAGAAAGAAATACGAAATGATGAGTTGGATCATTACCTCCATATATTTCCTAGCCAGTATCTCCGTGGATTGTCCTACTCGGAACGGTATGAAGTGCGCAGACTTGGTCAGTCGATCGACAATGACCCAGATCGTGTCGTTCTGTTTGGTGCTCTGAGGTAGGCCAGTCACGGAGTCCATCGTGATGTGCTGCCATTTCCACTCCGGAATAGGCAGGGGATGTAGTAGTCCGGCGGTGCGATGATGTTCAGCCTTCACCTGCTGACACACCAGGCATTTGGCAACACTCCGTGCCACACTTCTCTTCATCCCGTGTCACCAGATATTTTGACAAAGATCCTTGTACATCTTCGTACCACCAGGATGAATGGAATAAGGCGAAGTGTGAGCCTCATTCATCAACTCTTCTCTGATATCTCCTGCAGGCACGCAGATCCTACTGCCATACCTCAAAGATCCATCATCGTGAATCAGAAATCTGTCCGGAGTCCGACTTCGACTTACTCTCTGATCTTCATCAACTTGGCATCACCATCTTGAGCAGTCTTAATCCGATCAACAATCGTCGACTGGATCTGCATGTTCATCAACGTCGAAGTGACTCCCGGAAGAACAACTTCAACATCCATCTCTCACAGATCCTGCTGCAATCACCACTGAGCTGTGAGAATCATCACCTCTGACAGTCGGCTCAAAGCGTCTGGTACGACATTCACCTTCCCTGGGTGGTACTGAAGGTCGATGTCGTAATCCGCCATCAACTCAAACCATCTGCGCTGCCTCATATTCAGTTCCTTCTGAGTAAATACGTATTTCAAACTTTTGTGATCAGTGAATATCTTCACTTTCTCACTCAGTAAGAAATGACGCCAAATCTTCAGCGCGAATATGACAGCGTCGAGTTCCAAATCATGGGTCGGATAGTTCTTCTCATGGACTTTCAGCTGTCACGAAGCATAAGCGACCACATGGTTGTGCTGGTGCAGAACACAATCAAGTCCCTTCCCCGATGCATCGCAGAAAATCTCAAAGCCTCTGCTTCTGTCCGGAATAGCCAACACTGGTGCAGTCGTCAGTCTCTCCTTCAAAGTGGAAAAAGCTTGCTCGCAAGATTCTGACCAACTGAACTCGACATCCTTCCGTGTCAATCTCGTCATCGGCTCAGCTATCCTCGAGAAGTCCTTGATAAATCTGTGATAGTAGCCAGCCAATCCGAGGAAACTCCTGATGTCCGAAGCTGATCGCGGTGTAGGCCAATCACTGACTGCTCTGACCTTCTCCGGATCCACTGCGATGCCGGCTCCTGATACTACATGTCCAAGGAATGCAATTCTGTCCAGCCAGAATTCGCATTTGCTAAACTTGGCATATAGTTTATGATGGCAGAGCGTCTCCAAAACCAATCTCAAGTGTTCTGCATGCTCTACTTCGTTCCTCGAGTACATTAGGATGTCATCTATAAAGATCACCACGAACTTGTCGAGGAAGTCGTAAAAGATGATGCTCATGAGATTCATGAACACTGCAGGAGCATTGGTCACACCGAACGGCATGACAACGAACTCGTAGTGCCCATACTTGGTCCGAAAAGCTGTCTTGGGCACGTCATCCTTCTTGAGTCTGACCAGATGGTATCCGCTCCGAAGATCCAACTTCAAAAACACATTCGATCCACCAAGCTGATTGAAGATATCATCAATACGGGGCAGCGGGTACTTGTTCTTCACAGTGATCTGATTCAGCTACCGATAGTCGATACACATCCTTCTCGACCCATCTTTCTTATTCACTAGCAAGATGGGTGCACCCCAGGGAGACACGTTGGGATGAATAAAACCATTCTGCAGTAGCTCATCCAACTGCTTCCTCAGCTCCTCTAGCTCAGCTGGAGCCATACGGTACGGTGCCTTAGAAATCGGTTGAGCTCCTGGCATCAGATCAATGCCAAACTCCAACGCTCGATCAGGCGGCAAACCAGAAATGTCCTCAGGGAAAACATCCTCGAAGTCTCGCACTACTGCTGGCTTCTCCGGCTCTGCTATCATTGATGCAACAGTCAATCTGTACGGCTGGGCCCGGAACTTGACTGGTCCGAACGAACATCCTCCGCTGACGAACTCAAACACTGGGTAGTCAGGAATTTCAAACACCACTTTCTTCCGGTGACAGTCGATCGTGGCGTAGAAGGCTCCTAACCAGTCAATGCCAAGAATTGCATCGAAATTGGACAAGTCTTGGATGATGAAATCTGCATACAATTCGTGTCCACTAACCACCAATGGGCAAGGTCTACAACCAAGCGCAACCTTCACTACACCATTCCCAGTTGTGATGTTCCAACACTTGGGAAGTGTGTAGGTGGGTATCGAGTGTTCGACTACGAACTTCCGTGACAGGATGCACATGGAAGCTTCAGAGTCGAATAGGGTCAGGGCTGGGTGAGAAGAAACTAGGATAACACCTAAAGGGTAACAAGCAACTATATCAAACAAGGAAACTAACTAATCAAACATAAATGCAGAAAGGGAAAGACTAGGTCAAGGGTTACTTGCGATCACGTCGTCAACAGCTTCAGCCTCAACGACTGTCATGGTAAAAGCTCGACGCTTCAGCGGGTTGGCCTGCTGAAAGGCCCGATCGTGTGGAACCAGAGGTGGTCCACGCTGTCCAGGTGCAGGCACTGGTCTCTGAGCGGGTCCAGATGTAGGCGCTGTCTGCTGAACAAGTCCAGGTGCTCCAGCAGACATAGGTCGAGAACCTCGGGGGTAGTCCCTTGCAACATAGGCAAGCGATCCACAAACCAAACACTGATTCAGCATCCTCCTGCAGTCCATCTTCACGTGGCCAAGCTTGCCACAGAAATGGCAAGTCAGCTCAGCTCGGTTGGGAACAGGTGCAGCTGGTCTCTTGAACTGAGTGGTCTGGACTGGACGTACACCGGGCATAGGTGCACTCCTCAGCATCTCCATCGGACGCTTGCCCACCTGACGTGCCTTCTTTAGATTGGCGACGTGCTCCTGATTCTTCTCAGCTACCAGAACATCCTCATGAGTGGAAAAAGTATTTCCGGACAGCACACTCTGGATATCCAGATCTAAGCCCTGTAGGAAACGATGTGCACAGTCCTCAGGTTCCTTCACCATGGCAGGAGCATATCGACTCAGCATAATGAACTCCGCCTCGTACTCGTCGACAGTCATAGTACCCTGTGCCAGGTTGATGAAGCGACTCTCCATCATTCGCTTCGCCGACTTGGGAAAATACTGGGCGTCAAATCTCTTACAGAAGGTATCCCATGAAATCGTCTTAGTCAGCCTGGCCTCTTCCGCAGTCCACCAGCTGCGGGCATTAGCTGTCAATTGCTTCCTGGCAAGCTTTACCCATTCATTTTTATGGATTCGGGCAAGGCCCAAATCATCCTCAGTACTCTGACGCCACTCTTCGGCCGCTAGCGGGCCCTCTCGTCCGGAGAAACTCTTCGGACGCATCTCTCTGAACTGCTTGGCTCCCGGAGCTGGTGCAATTGGTGCGGCTGGCGTAGCTGGCGTAGCCTGGCGTCCCTGCTGGACTAGATGATGCTGAACCTCCAGCATATCTCTCATAACTCCCAGCATCTGGCGGATGTCGTCGTCTCCGTGTCGGGTAATGCGTCTTCCGGCCATCCTGCAAAAGAGAAAGAATGCCCAAGTTAATCTCGTGTATAAGATTACTCCGAATGTTCAGCTTCAGAGAGTGTTCTCATTGTTCTGACTTTCACAGTTGCAATGACCTGTAACGCCCCGCTTCCCAAAAGACACCGGAAGCGAGAGCGTTACGCGGTCCGCTTGAACTGGAGCGGTGAAGCTCGAGTTCAATAAGCGTCTGTGATAAAAACACAGATGAGGTCCTTGCAACAGCTAATCAGAACAATCAGAAACACATCCAGAAATAAACCACATCCAGAAATTAGAGTTCGTACACGAAATTAAACAATGCCACAGCTGGGCTAAAGTAGCAACAAGAAAGAAATGTACACGAAAGTAACTACAACGAGTGAAAAAGAAAACTGGGAATGTAGGAAAGTGTCGGGGGTCCACTAGTCCTCTGCTGGAAGAGGTACTGCGTTAGGTGCAAACTCCTGACTCTCCAACTTTGGCGTCTCGTACTGGTCCTCCTGGTACTCAAGCTCTGAACCTGACATACATCCACAAACATGAATGTATGTCAGCTAGGGGTCTTCAAGAAAAGTTAGCATCCCAAGGCAAAGTATATGACAGATATATGAATTTTAGAAGCATTATTAATTTAAGAAAAGTGACTGCAGCAATTTAACATTTAACAATTCATAGAAACGAAAACGAACAATCCTAGCATGCAGTTCTAGACGGTTGCAACATTAAGGTTGGGTTTTCTCTGGCTTCATTAACATTTCAATTATCAAGATGACCAAGTTAGCGTTGCAAGTTTTCTTGTCAAGTGTTAGCATTCTAATCTAGGGTTCACGCCTGTAGGTCGTGATGAGAAGGTTGTTCCTCTCACGGGGGCTTACCGTGATTGATGCTAACCCACCGCGTGCGGGTGGTGCTCTTGAGGAGAGTACCTTTCATACGCCTAGTGGCCGCTCAACCCTAACCCCACCCAAAAGTTTTGCCGAAACACGCGCCGGCCTAGTCGACTCACACGACATCACGATATCACGATACCGCCTTCGAGGCGCACGATTTCACGATGTCCACATTGTTAAACATGTCAGGACTCACTGAATTTCACTGTTAACAATTATTATGATGTTATGGTGACAGTTCTACAAAGCGGAAACGGGTCGAACGACCGTTTCCGTAATTTCAAATAATGACGAATACGTCCTTCTTGTTCGACTTGCTACAGAAACGATTTTTTTCTCTTAGTGTTTAAAATGGGGATATATCGTATGATATACCGTTGGATCCCAAATTTTGTTCTAGTCATTATGGTGTCACTTTTGTATGTCATTTCACGCCTAGTTTTTGAGTTACACAGCAATACATTTAGATGGCGCAAAAGTGTCAAAACTTCCAAAATTCATATAAAATCAAATACTTGCCTGTTTTCGACGTTCTTGGTGTCGTTGGAATCGTCTCGATGAGTACTACGCTACGGAAGGTTTGATTCGCTGTTTTGGCAGAACATAAAATCAGAAAATGTGTTTCTTGTTCAGGACAGATTTGCACAAGTACTCCTACGACGTCTAATCACCCAGTTTTATTAAGTTTTCTACTTTACGGTGTGGGTTAAGAGTTATAGGGGTAGATCTACCAACTTGAAGTGTAGCGATGGATCAGATGACGACCACGAGCAACGACGACGTGTACGGTGCTGAAACTTTGACGTCCACGCTCCGAACTTGTAGCGGTATCGAGTAGGCGACGGACAGCGGCTGCCAGCGAGCTCCGGGGGCTGTCGGCGTCAGATCTGAGCTGTTGGATGGAAGCACGGGCTGTCGGAGGCTCGCTGCAGTTGTGAGGAGAGCTATGAGCCGTGAGGGGGCTATGGATGAAGTGGAGGGGAGCTCGGGTGTGGTGCATGCCGTGAGGGGGTGGTCTCGGCCTGGCTGCGGATGAAGGGAGGACTTGTGTGGCCGTGGGGAGGAGATGGAGGGGAGCTCGGCCTGTGGGTGGATTTTTGCGTGGGCTGGAGGATGATGGTTGGTTGCGGGCTGTGGGGATGTGGGTTTTGCGTGGAGATGAACTCGGCCTGGAGATGAAGTGAAGAAGAGGAGGAGGCTATGCGTCGGCTTGGAGGTGTAGAGGAGAAGGAGGAAGGGGGAGAACTGGCCATGGAGATGTTTGTTGTTGCACTGGAATTGGTTTGCGTGGAGAGGGAGCTTGCGTGGAGAAGGTAAGTCGGCGGCCTGGAGTTTTGAAACCCTAGGTTGCTTGTTAGGTTTTGGAAAAAAATAAGTAGGCTGTAGGTTGCTTTATAGAAAGACTGGGGATGCTGTTGCGTGAATGACCTAGTTAGGCTGCGGTAGGGTTTTTAAAATTTATCTAATAGGGTAGGCTGCGGGTGGTGGGCCATGGGGTTTTATTAAAAATAGTATAGGGTTTTAAAAGTGCTAGAGTTTGTGTATAGGTGTAGGGTTTATAAAACTTAGGTTTAAAACATGTAGGAGTGGGCTTGGTTTCGTGTGTAGCATGGTTAGGCCCAGGTTGATGTAGGTAGGTTATTAATCCTTGTTGCTTTCTTGTTACTAGGCCATGCGTGAGTTAGGTTGATGATAGATAGGAAAAGGGATTAAAATAGGTTGATGGTTTGAAAGATAAATAAAGAGGAAAAATATAATAGAAAGGGGAAGTAATAGTTATAATAATAGTAGTAACAATAATAATAAATAACAATAATAATAATAAATAATAAAAAATAATTTAACTAAGGCTAAATATAAAGATATGACAAATTACGGATACGGACAAAATATACAAGAGGAAAACAAATAATAACACTGATAAGAACCGGTCGTTACATAATGGCTAACCTAAAGGGTTCATGAATATTTGTTCATCATGTCCATTACACATTAACCAACTAATTTAATCAAATTAGACTTAGGGTTCAATCAGGTGACTTATTATGAGAACTTGCAAGTTAAAATAATCTACAATATAAATGAATAACTTGCATACCAAAAAATTTAACGCATAAATTTAATGATCCACAATTTTAAAACTTCAACCATTTTATCACATAAAATTTGGTTCATAAGAGTATCTAATAATTTCAAATACAAACCTAAGATTTTAAAATTAATTAAACAATTTTAGGATTACATTATCACATAAAGTAATCTTTTAAAACTTGGTGTAATAATAAGAAATTAAAATTTAACAATATCATATGAAATTAAAATTTCTTATGAATTACATATATCTTAAAATATTTTTAAAATATTTTATCTAATAAAATGATTTTAAAAGGAATTTTATCATAATAGGCTTATTAAAATTTTATCACATAAAATTTGAAATATCTCGTAATAATTTTCCAGGTTATAAAAAACATTTTTTAAAAACATTTAATGAAAGATCTGAATTTTAAAGCCTTGTATTATTTTATTTTATAAAATCCTAGGTTTCACAAAATTATCAAATAATTTTTAGAATTAAACCTAGGCTTCGAAATATCAATAAAACATTTCAAGACTTATGTTATCTCATTAAATAATCTTAAACGTTTATGTAACTATGAGAAACGAATTTCAATATCAGCGGATGGAAAATTTTTTTTCCCAAAGTTACATCCTCTTTTAAAACCAATTTTAAAATGCTGAATATAATTTTTAACATTATCAGATAAGGTTAAAATTTACATGTTCAAAGAAAGCAACTTCTTAAAATTTAATAACGTCGCAAAATCAGATCAACGTGTATAACCATGGCTCTAATATCTCTGAAGGGGTTTGGCTGACCCCAGAGCTCAGATTTGTGCCAGCCCTAATCGGATGGAACATAGATGCAGAAAAGAGCAGCGAAAAATAGGCAATCTAGCTAAACATTTTAGCTAGGCTCTGAGAAAGCCAGAACCTAGCCCGATCTATGCCAACTTGGGGTGGTCTGACCACCCCAAGAGGGATCTATACTACTGCAGCGAAATTAAATTAACGCAAAAGTTACTTAGAGAACATACCCGAAATCTCAACCCTGGGACGGGCAAGATGTACAGCACTGACGTGTGTTTATATTTTATATATTCACGTACGTCTTCTTCGTGATTTTCCGTTGTTTCCCGTCATCCCGTGCCCATTTTCTTGGGATTTTTAGTTTTCTTTCACTTTCTTGTGTTTTTGTGTATTTGCAGGAGATTGCCAGCGTAGAGGACATATAACGAAGATATCATGAGTCCCTGGAGCAACGGGAGGAGTCACGCGTGATCCAGGGGGTCAAACGATGAAGATCGCCATTTTTCAGCCCTCACCCGATCGGTTGGATACTGCCAACCGATCGGGTGATGCACGCGTGTCCGACCCGGACGGAAGCTGAAGCGAAGTGCAGCCCAACCGACCGGTTCACCGACCGGTTGAACACAGTAGAGTTCTCGGCCATTTGGAGCTGAATTCCAACCGATCTGGTGACATCTCACCCGATCGGTTCATCTGTATCTGATTCTTCCAAAAGACAACCCGGAGATATCAACCGACGTCCGCTGACCGTGCCAAATCGACGAAACTCTCTGTCTATTTTGAGAACAATTCCAACCGTTCGGTTGAATGTTCAACCGATCAGTTCACCTGATGCCGAAAGATCCAAACGATGACCCGGAGCTGCCAACCGGTCGGACCAAGCGAGCGGGTGAAATTTTGAACGTCGATGCTGAAGCGCCGTAGCAGCTCACCCGATCGGTTGATTCATCAAATAATCGGGTGACATTGATCTGTATATATAGTTGCCCTATGTTTCTGAAAATGAGGAGTTGTTATTTTTCTGTCTTTTTTCTTGTACGGTGACGGCTGGAATTTTATAGTTTTTGTAAGTCTTCTGATCGCTTTCAAACTTTGATATTATCTTTATAGAATTGCTACTACTTCATTTCAATCGCCTGATCATGATTTTTACGGTTGATTTTTGTTTAGATCTCTTTTTAGCTATGATTTGTGAGTAGTTCCCAAATCTGGGATTTTGGTGGAAACCCCTTCGTGGGTTCTCCCTAATGCGTCCATAGGACTAGGATTTCGATAGGGATTAGGAATTTAGATGGTTACACGGGGTGTTTCATTGTCACCGGCGGGAAAAGGACCGCCTTTGACAGTAGGGCCAAGTGGGAATAAACTTGGCGGTTGACTCCATAGCCACAGCTCATGCCCTTAGCGTAGACATTGAATCCTAGCGCGTGAGAACGGTGGGAAGAGATGTTGGGAGTTATCGTTGCGAGCCTAGTGCCCCCGGAGTCGGTCAGTGTTAATGGACATGGTAATGCCCACCGCCCGAACCCGGGTAGTCCGGCGTATCATCCTGGGCAACGACAGGAATATCGGGCCCATGGGACGCTGGTATCACTCTTAGAGGCAACGTCTCACATTTAAACCCTAATTCCAATCGTTTTCCTATCCGTAGGTCGTAATAGCGAGAACACATGATATGGTGGAAACCGAAGTCCTAGGTTTCCTTTTGTATTGTTTATCCTCCGTAATTACATTCCGTGACAAACCATCGATCGTTCGGGCTAGCTCACCCGTAGGGTGAACCGGTTCCTCTTAGATACAAGCACAACCATGCCTCCCTGTGTTCGACCCCAAAGCCACACTACAACACTGTGCGCTTGTGGTATAAATATTTAAATCTAGTATCCCCAATCCAATTGCACTCTTATGCTTCAAAACTAGGGGACATCAAGCTTTATGGCGCCGTGGCCGGGGAGGCGACGTGCTCGTTAATTTTAGGACCTTTGAACTGTTGAGTCTAGCTCACATCTTCACCTCGCGATAATTTTCGCATTCTACACCTTTTTGATTTTACTTCGACATATTTTATATATTAGTTGTATAAAATTGGTACCATCACTACTCCTCGCCTCCCCATTCATATAACCCGTGCTATTGACATGCTTTCTATCCATGCAGTTCTCACTCTCTCCTTTTCCTACAGGTTTTCCGCTTTGCGACAAGGATGTTTTGTGCCATTTCGGGCGATATATGGGATCATTCGCACCACGTCAGTTGTTTGGCACGGAATTTGATAGAATCTCATAGCTCCTCAAACATCCTATCCCTTCTGTCAGCTGCTGTAGAAATCAGAGGAGGTATCATAATGTGCAGCAGCATTCAGTTGCGACAACTTTCTTTTCTCCGGATGAAGCGATGTATATTGAAGTACCCAGTACCGAAATCGGTGGGGAAGAATTATTCACCCACGAGGAATTTTGCCTGGAGGACTATCAGATGGAGTTCATCGAGTACGTCAAACCGGAATCAATCTATCCCTTCCAGAAATCTATAGAGCACTTTGGATCTTGGGACAGTGAGAAAACTGAAAGTAGTGGTGAAGAATTATCAATTGTTGAAACCTGTTTTCGCGTTGAGGCCTTCTACCCGGATCATCATCATTTACCTGAGAAAGACCCAAAGCCCTCCTCACCTATCCCCTCTTTGCCTTGCGAAGCTTCGTCTTGCGAAACCACGGGTGGAAGTGAAATTCCATATGCGGCTTCAAAGAGACCCAGGAAGAAGTCCTTTCACTGGAGGATACTCAGTTTGAGGTATACGCGTCGGGACCCCAAGAGGTTGAGATGAAAGAGTTACCTTCGGGACTGAAGTATGAATATTTAGGGGAGAATTCGACGCTGCCAATCATAGTGAACTCCTCGCTACCTGAAGACCAGATGACCAAGCTACTTGGCGTTTTAAAGAGATTTAAGAATGTTTTCGGGTATGCAATCGAAGATTTGATGGGAGTGTGCTTGGGACTTTGCTCACATAGGATACTGCTTGAAGACGAGCAAGCCTCCTCAATTGAGCCACAACAAAGATTGAATCCCATCATGATGGAGGTGGTCAAGAAGGAGATTATTAGACTCCTGCATGCTGGGATCATATATCCTATCTCCGACAGTCGCTGGGTCAGCCCGGTGCACGTTGTACCCAAGAAAGGAGGAATGCCGATAATTCGCAACGAGAAAAAAGAGCTCATACCCACAAGGACCGTCACGGGGTACCGGATGTGCATCGACTACCGTAAACTGAACAAGGCCACAAGGAAGGATCACTATCCTCTTCTTTCATTGATCAGATGCTCGAGAGGTTGGCGAAGCACAATTACTTCTGCTTCATGGATGTATACTCCGGCTTTCTCTAAATCCCCATCCATAATGATGACCATGAGAAGAAGAAATTTACTTGTCCTGTTGGGATGTATGCCTACAGGAGAATGCCATTTGGGCTTTGCACCGCCCCGGTTACATTTCAAAGATTAATGTCTGCAATCTTCTCCGACTACTCCCAGGATATAATGGAGGTCTTCATGGATGACTTCTCTGTCTACGGAACAGAGTTTGACTCATGTCTCCGCAACCTGACAAAAGTTTTGGAAAGGTGCCAGGACAAAGGACTAGTGTTGAACTGGGAAAAATGCCATTTTACGGTCCAGGAAGGAGTTGTATTGGGGCACGTCATCTCTTCAAGGGTGATGGAGGTAGACAAGGCAAAGGTAGAAGTGATCGAAAAACTTCCGCCTCCACTTAACCTTCGGGGAGTCCGTGGTTTTGTAGGGCACGCGAGATTCTACCGCCGCTTCATAAAGGATTTCTCCAAGATTTCTAGGCCATTGACTCAACTCCTTGTGAAGGATGCGCCTTTCATCTTCGACGACGAGTGTATGGAAGCCTTCCGCCTTCTGAAGCAAGCTCTCATCTCCGCACCTGTGATTCAGTCGTCGGACTGGAGTCTACCATTCGAGTTAATGTGTGATGCTAGCGATTATGCAGTTGGGGCCGTCTTGGGGCAGAGGAAGGATAAAAATCAACATGTTATATACTATACGAGCAAGACCCTCAACGTAGCCCAAAGGAACTATACGACCACAGAGAAAGAATTGCTAGCTATCATCTACGCCATGTACAAGTTCCGGAAGTATCTAGTTGGTGCCAAGGCAATTGTGCACACGGATCATGCGGCTCTCAAATACCTTTTAAGCAAGAAGGAGGCTAAGCCGTAGCTCATAAGGTGGATTCTCCTCCTCCAGGAGTTCGACTTGGAGATCAAGGACAAGAAAGGGGCGGAGAATGTCGGTGCCGATCACTTGTCCAGAATGCCTACTCTCGATCTGGATGCTACTCCCATTGATGACTCGCTCCCCGATGATCATCTCTTGTCCGTCTCTACCGCTTGGACTCCATGGTATGCCGACATCACCAATTATTTGACATGTGCCATCATCCCCCACAACGTGAGCTATAAGCAGAAGAAGAAATTCTTTCACGAGGTCCGAAAATTCTATTGGGACGATCCCTATTTGTACAAGACCTGTAACGATGGGGTGATACGAAGGTGCATTCCCGAAACTGAGGCGACCTCCATAATCTCGCATTGCCATGATCAGCAGTGTGGAGGCCATGCGAGTGCTTACAAGACAACGGCGAAGATCTTACAGAGTGGATTCTATTGGCTGACCCTTTTCAAGGACACGTACGCTTATGTCCAGGCTTGCGAAAAATGCCAGAGAACAGGAAACATCTCCAAAAAGAACGAAATGCCTCAGCACTACATTTTAGAGGTCGAGATCTTCGATGTGTGGGGAGTCGACTTCATGGGACCATTCCCCTCGTCCTCTGGGAATTAGTATATCTTGGTAGCCGTGGATTATGTGTCCAAGTGGGTGGAAGTGATAGCCAGCCTCACTAATGATTCCCAGGTAGTCGCCAAATTCTTTAAAAACAATATCTTCCCGAGATTCAGCGTGCCTCGAGTTTTGATCAGTGACGGGGGGACACAATTGTAATGCCCTGATAGCTACTGCACAAGTACTAGAGGGGGTGAATAGTACTTTAAAATAATCAAGAGTATAATTCCTAATTATCATGCAAACACAACCAACAATACGGAATGAAAATTGACAAACAAGAATTCAGCAATGCAAACAAGCGATGTAACGGGTTCGGATCCACCCAAGTCTCCCCGACTTGTTTTCGGTGATCCTACGTCCCAAACACCTGGATCCCCTCCGGCTACTTGAGTTAGAATCCTCTAACCCAAGTTTGCACTTTGAAATTCTTGTAGAAAACCTCTACAAGATCAAATCATACACAAATGAAAAAGTGACTCCCACAACCCGGGATCACGATCTTCTCTCACAACCGAGAGATAAACTTAATAGCAAAGTAAATGAAACAATAAACACTTACCAACAAAATCATATGCCTTGAGTAAACTTACAGATTTTAGGGCAAGGATGATTTTGAGGAAGAAGAAGTCACTAAACCCTAGCTCCACCAAGATGAACAGCGATCGAAGGCTAGGATGGAGTTGGTGACTTTGAATCAAGCTCTTGGCTTGAATGTCTCACAATGAAGCGAATCTCTCTTGAGGAAATTTGGGCTCAAGGAGTTTGGAGAGATTCTATGTGAGAAGAGGAATCTTGGAAATGAGAATTGAATGCTTTCTCTTTGATTCTCTAAAACTCAATAATGACAGCCTTGAATGCTAGGTTAGAAGGACTTCAAGTATATATAGGATAGAGAGAAGAGAGAAGAAAAATCGTGGCATTAAATGCCCAACGGATCTATTTCTGAAGCAGTCTAATCGGTCTAAGAAGGATCACTGACCGATTAGTTTTGTAACTAGTCGGTCGGTGATTCTTCTTGGACCGACTAGAAGGTAGACAGCCAAGAAGGTGAATTCAGGCGATAGAACTAGTCGATCTAAGAAGACTTGCCAACCGACTAGTTTTACAACTAGTCGTTTGGTGAGTGTTCTTTGACCGACTAAGCAGTTGAAATTCAATAGGCTGATCAAAGGAGAACTAGTCGGTCTAAGAACAAATTCCAACCGACTAGTTTCACAACTAGTCGGTCGATGGATGTTCTTGGACCGACTAACGAGTCAACAATAGCTAGGCTGGAAAAATGGAAGTATAACTAGTCGGTCTAAGAAGGATTCCTAACCGACTAGTTTGACAACTAGTCGGTCGGTGAACCTTCTTGGACCGACTAATTGGTCAACAGTGAAGATGCTGAATTGAGCAAGGAAATCTAGTCGGTTCAAGAAGGATTCTTAACCGACTAGATGACAATCTAGTCGGTTGGTTCTTCTTCTTGAACCAACTAAGATGCACTAGAAGCCGCGAAATGAAGCGTAAAGCTTCGGGAAAGTTTCTATGGGCTTCTAAGAAAATCCTAGCTCTAAGATATGAGCATTATGAAGATTATAACGTAAGACCTACTCAAGGCTTAACATTCTATGAAAAGAAGCTAGAAGACTATTATAAACTAGACGAACCATCTTCAAAGCTTCAATCCGAATCTCTTGACTTCAATAATGCTCCTTGAGCTTCAACGAAGCTTCAGGCACACGATCACGTACTTTGAGAAGTCTTGAGACGTCGCTTTTGATGTACGTAGAATTTTGGCGACGATCTCCATAACTGCACTCACAAAGAGTTAGTTGACGATATTTATGTTTGTTCATCATCAAAACAAAATCCGGGGAATCAATACTCAATATTCTCCCCCTTTTTGGTGATGACAAACCAACATAAATAATAATCAATAATAATGAGTCAAATGAAATTTACTTACTCCACATGCATTGATGACACGTTAATTCCATATTAAATAATAATCATACGCATCAAGCAGACGAGGAAAGTATAAAATTTGAACCCAATTATTGAAATTTAGGATCTAAATCCATTTTTATATCTTAACTCCCCCTGAATCTAACATATCAAATTAGATTCACGGTAAATTGCTTTAAATTATCATTTAGCACATCGTCAGTATTAATTCTCTCCCCCTTTGGCATTAGCAAAAAGAGCGGGAGGAGATCAACGACAACAACAATGGCTAAAGTAAAAGCACGAGAGTCGAAGAATATGACCACGGTCCAAATGACACCAATGTAAAATAACGAAGAAAATCAAAGCGTGCCAACGAGACCATAGTCGAAAATCGAAAAAATGAAATCATCAAAACTCAAATCAATTTCACGTATTGAGTTATGGAACATACTCTCCAATATCAACATTCTTAGTGAATTTAGTGCATGGAAAACAATTCTATGTTTTCATAGAAAGAATTCTGTTAAATCAAGATAATCGTCGAGCGACGAAATCAACATCAGAGACAAAAAGAATATAATGTGCACACTGAGGTAAATGGCAACACGATGTATATATATATATATATATATATATATATATATATATATATATATATATATAACAGGATACATCAAACGTATACATCCGCCAACACAAATATAAACGATCATCAGATCGGTGCACAACATACAACACATGTCTCAACAGACATCAAAACGAATATACATCAAAATGTATCATCAAAACATCCAAAAATACATCAAAAATACATAACCACCCAACTATAAAAAATATAACGTCCAAATGCACAAGGGAGTGTCCTCCAACGCAAGCTCAGGAGGCGGAGGCAGGATGAGAGTAGCAACAGGCTGTGCAGAAGGGGTAGTGGTCTCTGGGTCGACGGGAGTGTCCACCGAAGGGATGGTGGCAGCAGGAGTGCTCTCAGGAGCACGAGCAGAAGAAGTGCCAACTGAAGTACCCTCGGGGGCACGAGCTAGAGAAGAATCTCGCTCCTCATCCTCATCAACATCCATAACCTCCTCGTCAGAAATCGTAGGAGGGACCTCAATGTCCAGATGTTCGTAGATGCGAGTAAGCATCTCCTCACAACCAGAAATACGAGACTCCTGACGTCTCAAGGAAGCAGAAAACTCAGAGAGTGAAGGAGAAGGAGGAGGAGGAGGAGGAGTAGAAGGGGTAGTCCTCTGAACGTGACGCAAGGCCGCAAGAGACTTCTTGACGGCAGTCGCATTCAGGGGAGGACCCAAAGGACGCTGGTCATCAGGAGGGAGAGGGACGCCAAAGTGACGAAAAACTAGAGTCAACAGGCAAGAATAAGGAATATGAGCTGACTTGGTGGACATCCTTATGCACTCGAAGGAATCCATCTTGTCACGGATAATGCGGGCCCAATTTATCTCGCTCCCCATAAAAAGATCGTTGATAAGCTTAAGGAATGGATGGGAGGGCAAGCTGGAGGAGCCGTACTTCGGCAGAAGACACGACTTCATAATCAAGTTTAGGACCCATGCATTCGGCTTGAAGGATTTCGATCGAATGCCAATCATGGCAGGAGGAATGACATGGAACATCTCATCAAGCATCGACTGGTCAAGATCGTGGATATTATCCATGGAGATATCTGAAGGAAGCACGCCAGATAAGGAGACACCAATCAACTACCCTAAGATCTCTGCCGTGAGGACAATAGGTGTCCCCAAGACAGTGGTCTCAATGTAGTGGGTGACATCATACTCACCCCGAATGAAGAAGAACTAGGATAGAACAATTTGACGAGTCTAGGATATGGATGAGGATTCGCCTTGGGATCTGCGAGTTGAGGAAAATCGGAGAACTGAACGAAATGCTCCAGAATCAATGGACAATGCTCAATACGATTGTATGCCGCAAGACACATCGGGTCATCGCAACAAAATGAGATATCGACACCACCCGAAGGCATGGGAGTCTTCCCCTTAGACAGATGAGACGAAGTACGAGGAGGAGGAGTAGGGGCCTTCTCGGTAGCCTCAGTCTCTGGGATAAAGTCATCATCGGAGTCATCGGGATGAGTGGGAGCACAGAAGGGGCCTGGAGTCAAAATCTTCTCTTTGGTCTTGGTCCAGGGCTTGGGCTGAGATTGAGATGGGGGTTTTGGCTTGGAAACGGCAGTCCTCTTCTTCTTGAGAGGAGGCAAAGAAGAAGATGGAGAGGCAGGCGTACGAATGGTTTTGGCACGGCATTTGGGTTGAGGATTAGGGTCGGTTGATGGAGACTCGACGGTCAAGGGAGACGGAGTGGTATGACGGATAGGGATGCGAGTTCTCACCATGATATCGAGACAATAAATCGAAACGAGATCGAAACAAAATCGAACGAAGAAGAACTAGGTCAAAACCCTAATACGAACGAAATCAAGAAGATATGAACCCTAAAAACTGAGAGGGAGAGAGAAGATATACCCTAGGACGAAGGAGAGGGGCTCAGGAGGACCGACGGCTGCAGATGGCAGCCGGAGACGGCGACGCACGGCGGAGGGAGAGCTGAGGAGATGTGGGGTAAGGGTTTAGGAGTGAAAACGCACCGATTAGAATGAGTTCTAATCGGTGAGGGCGAGATATATATCGATTCGGGATGCCAAAAGACACAACTGCCCCTGCGCAACTAGTCGGTCAAAGTTCAAGTGCTGACCGACTATAATGCAATCTAGTCGGTCGGCCAATGAGCTTGGACCGACTAAGTGCAAACAGTAACAGATAGTCAAAGCTAGGGCATGCTTTAGTCGGTCTGAGTTAAATCACTGACCGACTAGAACTGAAACTAGTCGGTCGGCTATTGAACTTGGACCGACTAAGAGAGTCCAAAAATTTTAGAATTTGAAATTTTGAGTTCTCTCCAAAGAACACTGTAACGACTGCTTTTAATGAATCTGGATTTAATATAATATAATATATGTTTTGATGGATTTTCTCCTCTTGTGTGGTTTTCGTCTCCATAGATTTCATTTTCGATCGATTCGTCGTATTTTCTCGCTTCTTCCGTAGGATTGTCGATTTCGAAGTATGTCACTCGTGACGGACTTCATAACGGTCGTATCTAACTGTTAGATCAAGCCTAGGAGTCTTAGGAATCGATCCCGGGGCCCCGCGCTCCGTATCGGTACTTTTCTGTGCTCATTAGCCGGTGTAAGAAGGGCCACCGACCGACTAGATGACGATCCAGTCGGTCGGCAATCCTTCTTGGACCGACTAGTTAGCTTTCTAAATTTCTCAGGAGTTACTGTTTATCGTTAGTCGGTCTAAGAACGTTGGTTGACCGACTAGGTTGCAAACTAGTCGGTCAGCAATGCTTCTTGAACCGACTAACTCATCATCTTATTTTTGTATCAGCTACTGTTTACTCTTAGTCGGTCTAAGAACGTTCATCGACCGACTAGATGCTAAACTAGTCGGTCAGTAATTGTTCATGGACCGACTAACTCTAGAATCCTATTTTCGTTCAGGAGTTACTGTTTGCACTTAGTCGGTCTGTGTTGGTCGACCGACCGACTAGTTGCCAAACTAGTCGGTCAGTGGTTGCTCTTTGACCGACTAACTAGTGTTAAAACCCTAATTTCTGGGCAGCCGCCAGCCCAACCTATAAATACCCCTCCCAAACGACTTCTTCTTCTCCAACACGACCCAAAACCCTAGAATCTTCCCCCTTCAGCCCCCATCTTCCTCCAAGCTTCATCCCTCCATTCTAAGCCCTAAATCCATCATCCAATCCATCCATTCACTCATTCCACCTCTCATCTTCCCCAAAATCTCACCCAAACCCATCAAAATCCCCAAATCCCCCAAAACCCTAGTTTTCCCAAACTTCTCCAATCTTTTCCAGATCTGATCATAGGGTTCCCCGGAGTGTTCCTTCCGTCTCCTCTTGGTAAGAAATCGATTCCTCTATGTTTTCATAGTCTATTGGTATTTTTATGAAACCCTAATAAATTTCATGTTGTTGATGGTTGTTCCCCCCATAACAGTGATTTCCCCATAGATTGGCATCCGTGTGACGAAGTAGTCGCCGTCCCCGGTGCTAGGCAAGTGAAACTTACATCTCTTGATTTGGGCCATGTCTTAGGCCATTTACCTTGCTTTAGCGTAAAAGAGACTAGACGGTGAAAGGATAGCCGTTTAGACGCCATTGACCTAGCTTGACAACGAAGCTTGGTCCGTCACCCTCATCATGCTTGTATGTCACGTTTAATTTTCCTTAACGGAACGCGTATTAACTGTTCATGTCATCCATGCATCCTTAACTGCTATTGCATTCTAACTGCCATGTTTAATTCCAATAAACGGTACGCGAATATCTGTTCATGTCATTGCATTTTGCCTTTCACGTTTAATTTCTAATAACGGTACGCGAATATCTGTTCATGTCATTGCATTTTGCCTGTCACGTTTAATTTCTAATAACGGTACGCGAATATGTTCATGTCATTGCATTTTGCCTGTCACGTTTAAATTAATTAACGGTATGCGAATTATCTGCTCATGTCATTGCATGCTTGAATACTCATCGTGATTGCGTAGCATCACTACATACTAGTGCTACTTGTCCCGGCTAGGTGCACCCCTACGCCATACTTATCAATACACTTTCTGGCTCGTGTTCCAGAAGACGAGCTCATCACAGCCTGCGGGCAATAGGGCACTCGTTGAGTGACCCCTTGTACTTGATACTTGAACACAGCTTGCGGGCAATAGGGCACTCGTCGAGTGATCCCTTGTACCTTACTTGTTACTTGACATTACATGTCACCCCTACCACTTGATACTTGTCACTTGTACTCTCCTTTACCTTACTTGTTACCACCGTACTTTACTTGCCATGCACCATGTTTTAATTGCTAGGTTGCTAGTTTACCATTATTCCCGTTTCCTTGCACAAGTCGTTCGACTTGCTGACATGTGCCCCTTTTCTCTTTTGGGTGACACATGTTAGAGCCCGAGCCTGAGTTACTTGTTGGGGATGAGGTGTTTGCTGACGCCGAGCCCGTGCTTATGTTTGATGGGGAGTACGTGGACACTGGGGACCAGTCCTAGTGTCTTCGTTGTGCTTTACTTTTGTTTAGACAGTTGTTTTGTTATCGGTGCATAGCACCTATACTTTGTTGTTGTCGTTTCTTTTGTTGGCCTTGTTCTGGGCCTTTAGACTATTTTCTTTTAGCCTGGTGGCTTTTCTGGATGTTGGACTTATTTTCTTGTTGGACAATGTTTGAGATGTGGAATTTTATTTCAGTTTCTCCTTGTATTATTATTGTTATTCTGTTGTGGTTACAGGGACCTGTTTATGTATTGTGGACGCTTATCGGGTTTGGGGCTTCACAGCTCCACTCTCGTGCGGACCTTTTCACGTCTCGCCTCCATTTTGGGGAAGCGGGTCGTGACAGGTTTTAGTGGTGGCCCATGCAGGTCGCTCTGTAACTGCGATTTTTTGAATAGCGATAATAATATTAGAATGTCCAATAAACTAAGTTTGACGTCCGAGTCATAAGCTATGAGTCTAATCTGATTCGTTTTCTGTGTCACTAGATGGCAGGAAGACGATTCACCCGTGGTGGTGGTAGTGGCGCGATCCCTCATGATGAGGAGCCTGAGCGGGAACCCACCAGCGGTGAGATGATGCGGATGATGTTGCAGGTGATGCAAGTGCAGCAGGGCGTGCTTCTGCAAGTCCAGAATGCTCCACTTGCTCTAGCTGCCCAGGCTCTTCCGGATGTTCCTCGCTCTGAGCCAGGAGCGAAGCAATTTCGGTAGCTGGGCCCCGCATATTTTGATGGTTCTGAGGGTCCTCTGGCTGCCGACGAGTGGATAAGGAACATTGAGGATAACTTGGTAATGGCGAAGATTAACCCGGCTGGATGGGTTGATCTGGCTAAGAGGCAGCTGAAGGATAACGCCAGGAATTGGTGGGATGCTGAAGAGAAGATGTTGGTGGAGCCGATCGTCTGGGCTACCTTCAAGTCCAGATTCGATGGAGAGTTCTTCCTGAAGGCTGCTCGGCAGGTGATGCTGCAGCGCTTTATAGATCTGAAGCAGGGGAGCTTGTCGGTGGATCAGTACCACCAGGAGTTCACGAGGCTCAGTCGGTTTGCACCTAAGATGGTGCAGGATGCCGATGAGAAAGCTCAGCGATTTCTCCAGGGACTTGCCTTGGAGCTTCAGAGCTTTGTGACCTCTTCTGACTTGGAGACATATCAGAAGGTTCTGATTGCTGTGAGGCGGCAAGAGTTGAATTTGAATCAGAGGAAGGGACATGTTTCCGGAGCTGGGAAGAGGCCTATGGAGCAGGCCAGGGCGGTGGTTAGGCCTGGTTTCAAGCCTAGTCATCCGGTGCAGTTCAAGAGGCCAGGAGGGCCTATTCCGAAGACTTGCCATTTCTGTGGCAAGACTGGACACCTCAGGGATCAGTGTAGGAGGTTTCTAGGACAGTGCATTGTCTGCGGAGATCCTGCCCACACCATCCGGGAGTGTCCGAAGTCGCGACAGCCTTGGCGGGCTCCTATTGCAGCACAGCCGTTGCAGCAGCGAGCTCCTGTGCCCGTTGGACGTGGAGCGCCCTTTGTTCCACAGAGACAGGCCTTTCGGCAGGCTGTTCCACCGAGAGGGCAGGCCTTTCTGATGACTGAGGAGGAGAGCATGGCCGTGGATGAAGTTATTGCAGGTAACGCTCATTCTAGCTATTTATCTTCCTTAGTTAGTTTGATTTTGATTATATTGGTTGCTTGCTCATGATTGTTTGCTAGACTAGGATTTGATTGTTAATTGCTTGTTAGGTGTGGTTTTGGTTTGCATGTTCCCTGCACGAGTCCTCTTTGACTCTGGTGCATCGATGTGCATTTTGGCCCGGAGCTTCGTGGAGAAGCATTCCTTGTCGACGTCCTCTCTTCCTAAGAGTTGGAATATCGTCACAGGGAACGGTGTAGTCTCGGTGCATCGTGGGTGCAATTCTTGCCCGTTGGTGGTTTGTGGACGTGAGCTTTGTGCTGATTTCATTGTCCACGACATCATCAACTATGATGCAGTTCTTGGGATGGATTGGCTTGCGAGCTTCTATGCTACGATCGACTGCAGGAGGAAGAAGGTGGTGTTCGAGATTCCCGGACACCCAGTGTTTGAGTTCAGTCGTGGTAGCAGTTCGCTTGGTCCTGTCAGATTTCGGGCCAGACCGGTGGAGGCTGTGGCTATGCAGATGGAGCTGGAGTGGCCAGCTGTGGTGCGAGATTTTGGCGATGCCTTCCCCGACGAGATGTCTGGTTTGCCGCCTGATCGGGCTTTGGAATTTTCTATCGATCTTGTTCCAGGTGCGCAGCCGATTTCGAAGGCGCCGTATCGTATGGCACCTGCAGAGTTGGAAGAGTTGCGGAAGCAGTTGGATGAGCTTTTGCAGAAGGGTTATATTAATCCTAGCGTGTCTCCGTGGGGAGCACCGGTGTTGCTAGTGAAGAAGAAGGATGGTTCGCGTCGCATGTGCGTGGACTATCGGGAGTTGAATGCGGTGACCATTAAGAATAAATACCCGTTGCCTCGCATCGATGATATTTTTGATCAGCTTGGAGGTTCGAGGGTGTTTTCTAAATTGGATTTGAGGAGTGGTTACCATCAGTTGAAGGTAAAGAAGGGAGATGTTCCGAAGACAGCGTTCAGGACGAAGTATGGACACTATGAGTTCGTGGTTATGCCTTTCGGTGTAACTAACGCACCCGAAGTTTTCATGAATCTGATGAACCTGATTTTCTACGACTTTTTGGATAAGTTTGTCGTTATCTTTATTGACGACATTCTGATCTATTCGAAGTCGGAGGAAGATCATGCCTCGCACCTAAGGACGGTGTTGGAGATTTTGAGGAAGCATCGGTTGTATGCTAAGTTTTCGAAGTGCGAGTTTTGGCGGGATAGAGTTGCTTTTCTCAGGCATGTGGTGACTGGAGATGGTATTTCAGTGGATCCCGAGAAGATTCGGGCCATCAGGGAGTGGCCTGTTCCGTCGTCTGCGTCTGAGATTCGGAGTTTTCTCGGACTTGCTGGTTATTATCGGCGATTCATTAAGGACTTTTCCCGTATTGATGAGCCGATGACCAGGTTGACGCGGAAGGATGTTGCTTTTGTTTGGTCGGGTGATTGTGAGGGTGCTTTTGGTGTTCTGAAGGAGAGGTTGACGACTGCCCATATTCTTGTTGTGCCTGATCGCAGCGGTGGATTTGAGATCTTCTGCGATGCTTCTGGCAAGGGTCTCGGTTGTGTGTTGCATCAGCACGGGCATGTTGTGGCGTATGCGTCTCGTCAGCTTAAGGTTCACGAGAAGAATTATCTGACGCATGATTTGGAGTTGGCTGCCGTTGTGTTTGCTCTTAAGATTTGGAGGCACTTCCTGCTGAGTGAGAAAGTGAAGATTTTCACCGATCACAAAAGCTTGAAGTATATTTTCACTCAGAAGGAGCTCAACATGCGACAGCGCCGATGGTTGGAGCTTATGGCAGATTATGATATTGATTTGCAGTTTCACCCTGGCAAGGTGAACGTGGTTCCGGATGCTTTGAATAGGCTTCCAGCAGTGATGATTTTGACCTCGCAGTGGAGATTGCAGCAGGATTTTTGCGAGTCTGGTGTGGAGATTGTTCTTCCTGGAGAGGCTTCGTCGTTGATGTACATGCAGGTACAGTCGACGATCGTGGATCGGATTAAGGCTGGCCAGGCTGAGGATCTGAAGCTGGTGAAGATTCGGGAGATGGTGGAAGCCGGTCTGCGGACTGACTTTTTGATTCATGAGGATGGCTCGCTTAGGTTTGGAGCCAGGTTGTGTGTGCCTGCTGGGGATATCAGAGAGGAGCTGATGGTGGAGGCACACAGTTCGCCGTATTCTGTGCATCCTGGTGGCACCAAGATGTACCAGGATCTTCGTCTGAATTATTGGTGGCATGGTATGAAGAGGAGCGTGGCTCGGAGTGTAGCCAAGTTCTTGGTTTGCCAGCAAGTGAAGGCGGAGCATCAGCGTTCGGCCGGGTTGCTACAACCGCTTCCGATCCCGGAGTGGAAATGGCAACACATCACTATGGACTTCGTGACTGGACTACCTCGGAGTCCGAAGCAGAATGACGCGATTTGGGTGATCGTAGATCGGTTGACCAAATCTGCTCACTTTATTCCGTTCCGAGTGGGACAGTCCACTGAGGCGCTAGCAAGGAGATATATGGAGGTAAAATTCTTTTACTCTCCGTTTTATTTCCTTTCCCTAGTTTGGATAGCGATGTATCGTGAATCGTGCAGGAGGTTGTGCGACTTCATGGAGTCCCCGTGAGTATCGTGTCTGACAGAGACACGAGGTTCACATCTCAGTTTTGGCAGAGTTTGCAGAAGAGCTTGGGTACGCGTCTGAGTTTCAGCACGGCGTACCATCCGCAGACGGATGGCCAGTCCGAGAGGACGATTCAGATTTTGGAAGACATGCTGAGGGCGTGCATGTTGGATTTCAAGGGTTCGTGGGAGGACCATCTACACTTGGTGGAATTTTCCTACAACAACAGCTTCCAGGCGAGTATTGGCATGGCGCCTTTCGCCGCTCTTTATGGGAGGAAATGTCGATCGCCATTGCGTTGGGATGACGTTGGAGATCGGGAGTTGTTGGGACCTGAGATGATCGTGGAGGCTGTGGATATCGTCAGGAATATTCGGGAGAGGTTGAGAATTGCTCAGGACCGTTTTAAGCATTGGGCGGATGCTAAACGTCGTCCTTTGGAGTTTCAGCCGGGCGACCATGTGTTCTTGAAGATTTCCCTGAATCGTGGTGTGATTCGTTTCGGGAAGCGTGGGAAGTTGAGCCCGCGATACATTGGACCGTTTGACGTTTTGGAGAGGGTTGGCGAGGTAGCTTATCGCTTGGCCTTGCCGCCGTCTTTGGAAGGAGTTCACAATGTTTTCCATGTGTCACAGCTTCGTCGATACATTAGCGATCCGTCTCATGCGGTGGATTTTTCGGAGATTACCGTTCGCCCCGATATGACGTATGACCAGCATCCAGTGCAGATTCTGGACAGGCGTCAGAAATCGCTTCGTAACAAGGTTGTCAATCTTGTGAGGGTGATGTGGCGACACGGCTCACCTGGAGAGTCTACTTGGGAGAATGAGGATGAGATGCGAGAGCGTTTCCCACTTTTGTTTCCGGACTTGTGAGTGTTTGGAAATTCAGAGGAAGGAATTTTTCTTAAGTTGGGGAGGATGTAACGACTGCTTTTCATGAATCTGGATTTAATATAATATAATATATGTTTTGATGGATTTTCTCCTCTTGTGTGGTTTTCGTCTCCATAGATTTCATTTTCGATCGATTCGTCGTATTTTCTCGCTTCTTCCGTAGGATTGTCTATTTCGAAGTATGTCACTCGTGACGGACTTCATAACGGTCGTATCTAACTATTAGATCAAGCCTAGGAGTCTTAGGAATCGATCCCGGGGCCCCGCGCTCCGTATCGGTACTTTTCTGTGCTCATTAGCCGGTGTAAGAAGGGCCACCGACCGACTAGATGACGATCCAGTCGGTCGGCAATCCTTCTTGGACCGACTAGTTAGCTTTCTAAATTTCTCAGGAGTTACTGTTTATCGTTAGTCGGTCTAAGAACGTTGGTTGACCGACTAGGTTGCATACTAGTCGGTCAGCAATGCTTCTTGAACCGACTAACTCATCATCTTATTTTTGTATCAGCTACTGTTTACTCTTAGTCGGTCTAAGAACGTTCATCGACCGACTAGATGCTAAACTAGTCGGTCAGTAATTGTTCATGGACCGACTAACTCTAGAATCCTATTTTCGTTCAGGAGTTACTGTTTGCACTTAGTCGGTCTGTGTTGGTCGACCGACCGACTAGTTGCCAAACTAGTCGGTCAGTGGTTGCTCTTTGACCGACTAACTAGTGTTAAAACCCTAATTTCTGGGCAGCCGCCAGCCCAACCTATAAATACCCCTCCCAAACGACTTCTTCTTCTCCAACACGACCCAAAACCCTAGAATCTTCCCCCTTCAGCCCCCATCTTCCTCCAAGCTTCATCCCTCCATTCTAAGCCCTAAATCCATCATCCAATCCATCCATTCACTCATTCCACCTCTCATCTTCCCCAAAATCTCACCCAAACCCATCAAAATCCCCAAATCCCCCAAAACCCTAGTTTTCCCAAACTTCTCCAATCTTTTCCAGATCTGATCCTAGGGTTCCCCGGAGTGTTCCTTCCGTCTCCTCTTGGTAAGAAATCGATTCATCTATGTTTTCATAGTCTATTGGTATTTTTATGAAACCCTAATAAATTTCATGTTGTTGATGGTTGTTCCCCCCATAACAGTGATTTCCCCATAGATTGGCATCCGTGTGACGAAGTAGTCGCCGTCCCCGGTGCTAGGCAAGTGAAACTTGCATCTCTTGATTTGGGCCATGTCTTAGGCCATTTACCTTGCTTTAGCGTAAAAGAGACTAGACGGTGAAAGGATAGCCGTTTAGACGCCATTGACCTAGCTTGACAACGAAGCTTGGTCCGTCACCCTCATCATGCTTGTATGTCACGTTTAATTTTCCTTAACGGAACGCGTATTAACTGTTCATGTCATCCATGCATCCTTAACTGCTATTGCATTCTAACTGCCATGTTTAATTCCAATAAACGGTACGCGAATATCTGTTCATGTCATTGCATTTTGCCTTTCACGTTTAATTTCTAATAACGGTACGCGAATATCTGTTCATGTCATTGCATTTTGCCTGTCACGTTTAATTTCTAATAACGGTACGCGAATATGTTCATGTCATTGCATTTCGCCTGTCACGTTTAAATTAATTAACGTTATGCGAATTATCTGCTCATGTCATTGCATGCTTGAATACTCATCGTGATTGCGTAGCATCGCTACATACTAGTGCTACTTGTCCCGGCTAGGTGCACCCCTACGCCATACTTATCAATACACTTTCTGGCTCGTGTTCCAGAAGACGAGCTCATCACAGCCTGCGGGCAATAGGGCACTCGTTGAGTGACCCCTTGTACTTGATACTTGAACACAGCCTGCGGGCAATAGGGCACTCGTCGAGTGATCCCTTGTACCTTACTTGTTACTTGACATTACATGTCACCCCTACCACTTGATACTTGTCACTTGTACTCTCCTTTACCTTACTTGTTACCACCGTACTTTACTTGCCATGCACCATGTTTTAATTGCTAGGTTGCTAGTTTACCATTATTCCCGTTTCCTTGCACAAGTCGTTCGACTTGCTGACATGTGCCCCTTTTCTCTTTTGGGTGACACATGTTAGAGCCCGAGCCTGAGTTACTTGTTGGGGACGAGGTGTTTGCTGACGCCGAGCCCGTGCTTGTGTTTGACGGGGAGTACGTGGACACTGGGGACCAGTCCTAGTGTCTTCGTTGTGCTTTACTTTTGTTTAGACAGTTGTTTTGTTATCGGTGCGTAGCACCTATACTTTGTTGTTGTCGTTTCTTTTGTTGGCCTTGTTCTGGGCCTTTAGACTCTTTTCTTTTAGCCTGGTGGCTTTTCTGGATGTTGGACTTATTTTCTTGTTGGACAATGTTTGAGATGTGGAATTTTATTTCAGTTTCTCCTTGTATTATTATTGTTATTCTGTTGTGGTTACAGGGACCTGTTTATGTATTGTGGACGCTTATCGGGTTTGGGGCTTCACAGCTCCACCCTCGTGCGGACCTTTTCACGTCTCGCCTCCATTTTGGGGAAGCGGGTCGTGACAAACACTTGGACGAAACATCGAAATACTCTCTTACACACTTATTCTACCCCATAAATACCAGAAAATCTTAAATCCGATGTGCAAATCGATAAACCAATCTTAAATCCAAAAAATCACAACAAATCTAGCTTGAGCATATGAAAAATATTATTATCATGCAGGATTATCGAAAATATGAATCCTAAATGTCGGATTCACACATAATCCCCAATTCTCGACGTAACCGCAAAAAGGAATCTTCCTTGAGTGGTTTCGTGAAAATATCGGTGATTTGCTTCTGGGTTTCAACGTACACTAAAATGATGTCCTTTTTAGCAAAATGATCATCTAGAAAATGGTGACGGACATCTATGTGTTTGGTACGGGAGTGGTGTACCGGATTCTTATAGAGACATATTGCACTTAGGTTATTAAACATGATAGGGCAAGTATCACAGTTTATACCCAAGTCTTTAAGAGTGTGTCTCATCCAAAGAACCTGTGCACATGCAGCACCGGCGGCAATATATTCTGCCTCGGTGGTTGAAAGTGATACTGAATTCTGCTACTTGGCAAACCAAGAGACAAGAGAATTTCCTATAAAATGGCAAGTGACACTAGTACTCTTCCTGTCGGATTTGCATCCAGCATAATCTGCGTCACTATATGAGATTAACTCATATGTGCTTAACTTTGGATAGAATAATCCATAGTCGAGAGTGTAACTTAAATAATGGAAAATAAGTTTAACCGTAATTAAGTGTGATTCCTTAGGTTGTGATTGATAACGAGCACAGGCACATACAACAAACATAATATCAGGCCGACTGGCAGTAAGGTATAATAAACTGCCTATCATACCTCGATATAGACGAATGTCAACATCTTTGCCGCCTGAATCTTTATCGAGTGTGTAGTAGTGCTCATTGGAGTCTTCTTGCCAGAAGCATTCTCCATTCCAAATCGCTTTAACAACTCCACCGTGTACTTGGTTTGGTGGATGAAGATTGCATCTTTCATTTGGCGAATTTGGAGTCCTAAGAAATATTTGAGCTCACCCATATGGCTCATCTCAAATTGGTCCTTCATGACATTAGAAAACTCTTCGCAAAGAGTGAAGTTAGTAGCACCGAAAATGATATCATCAATATAAATTTGAACTAAAATAATATCATGATTCGCATACTTAACAAATAGTGTAGAATCAACTTCACCCATTTTAAAACCCAAATCCAAAAGAAAGTTCTTTAGGCGGTCATACCAAGCTCTAGGAGCTTGTCTCAAACCATAAAGTGCTTTCTTAAGTTTGAAAATGTGATTTGAAAACTTTTCATTAATAAAACCCGGAGGTTGAGAAACATAAACTTCCTCAACGACATCTCCGTTTAAAAATGCACTTTTTACATCCATTTGAAAGAGTTTAAAATCTTTATGGCATGCAAAAGATAACAACAACCTAATAGATTCTAATCTAGCTACATGAGCAAAGGATTCTTCGAAATCTATACCTTCCTCTTGCCTGTAGCCTTGAGCTACTAACCGAGCTTTGCTCCGGACGACGTTTTGGTTCTCGTCGGTCTTATTCTTGAAAATCCACTTCGTTCCTATAACGGTGTGGTTCTTCGAAGGCAATAGAACTAGCTCCCAAACCTCATTCCTCTCAAACTGAATGAGTTCCTCCTCCATGGCTACGATCCAAGCACTATCTTCGCACGCTTCGTTAATAATCTTTTGCTCTGCTGAAGAGGCAAAGGCACAATAAGCGAAGTAGTTGACTTGAGATCTCGTCTTGACACTATCAAGTATGTTGCCAATGACTTGCTCATGGGGATGGTCACGAACTGTATGAAGCCGTTTGGGAACTCCCTGATCACTAGGAACATTCTCAAAAGAATCACCAGTAGGGTTAGTATCAATAGAATCAATAGAATTAGAATTACCAATAGAATCACATATAACTTCCATGGAGTCATCATCATTAGTAATTCTAAGAGGGACAAAATTTTCATTGAATGAAACATGAAGAGATTCCTCGGTCGTTGAGGTTCTTTTGTTGTATATCCGGTAGGATTTGCTACGGGAGGAATATCCAACAAATATCCCCTCATCGGATCTTGTATCAAAGTTGTCCAAACTACCATACGTGTTTTTAATAAAACATTTTGCACCAAAAACTCGAAAATGTTTAACTTGAGGCAATCTACCAAACAACAATTCATAACAAGTTTGTTTGGTGTCGGGCCTCAAGAGTATTCTATTAAACATTGTACCGCTTCCGCCCAAAATTGATGGCCAAGTTGGCTATCATCAAGCATTGTGCGAGCACATTCCACTAGCGTCCTATTCTTTATCTCAACAACACCATTTTGAGGGGGTGCGCGAGGGAAAGAAAAGGTGTGTGTAATACCAACTTCATCATAAAAATTTGAGAAAGACTCATTCTAAAATTCCCCTCCATGATCACTACGAATAGTGACAATGGTGGTTCCAATGAGATTTTGTACTTTCTTCACAAATATTGTGAAGTTTTCAAAAGCATCATTTTTATTACTTAAAGAAAATACCCAAGTAAATCTAGAAAAGTCATCAACGATGACAAGTCCACATCGAGCATTCCCTAATGAAGCAACTCTAGTTGGCCCAAAAAGATCTAGATGTAAAAGCTCTAGTGGCCGTTTAGATGAAATGCTTTTCTTCGGTTTGAATGACGACTTCGGAAGTTTGCCTCGTTGACACGAGTCACAAAAGCTTTTCTTTTGGAAAGTAAGCTTTGGAAATCCTTTAATAGAATTTAACTTGAATAACTTAAAAAGTGTTCCAAAGTTCACATGACCAAAACGTCGATGCCATAAGTGTTGTTCACTTGTGTTGGCAATGAGACATTGTTCATGTGACTTGGGGATGTCTAGGATATATATATCCTTATGGCGTGTGCCAGAGAAAAACACATTATTAGTATCTTTACTCAAAATATGACACATTCCTTTCGCAAAGCTAACTTTGTAACCCTTGTCACAAAGTTGGCTTATTGAAATGAGATTGTGATTTAAGCCTTTAACAAGGTAAACATCACTTATAAGAGGTTTAGATGGGTTACCAACATTACCGACACCAATGATGGTTCCGCTCTCGTTGCCTCCAAAGACTACTCGGTTCCCATTCTCAATGGGCACCACTCCGGAGAGCAATTGAGCTTCAACTGTCATGTGTTTTGAACACCCGTTATCGAGTATCCACCCATCGTTGGAGCTAAATTTGGATTTGTTGCTCCGTTTCTTTTTTTTGAGTACCTAAAGATAAAAATATCATTCCATGGTACCCAAGGTCATTGGGTCCTAAAAGATTAGACCTTTGGAAGCCAAGTCCAATTGGACTTAGACTTCCCAACATAATCATCATTGTGCACTACATTCATGAAATAAGAATTTATGTAAGCTTGTTTTTCATGCATGCTAGTGTCCTTCGGGCCCCAAATAGTGAATGTCTTGGGAGCCCTATTCCTATTGGGAGCATGCATACGTTGTTGATGTCTACGTGATGCATGTGGCCTACAAGGAGGTGGCCTAGGAAATGCATGTCGTGGATAAGCATATGGCACATGATGAAATGGTGGTGGCGACATATGATATGATGCTTGATTGTAATCATTCATATGCTATTGATGTGGATGAACATATGCATATGGAGGAACACATGCGTGAGTGTGTCTCACTTGGTGTGCACGTGCTCGTGGACGTGGAGCATAAAAATCATCATATGTGTGAACATGTGGAGTAGGATGTGTGTTCCTACGTGGCATAGTATTGGTGTACATAAATGCATGACCCTTCTTTGGAGTTCCACCCAAAGTGGGTTTCTTTCCAAGAGGGGATGTGTACCTAGTGGAGTCTTAACCGACTAGATCAAAGGAGAACTAGTCGGTCTAAGAACAAATTCTAACCGACTAGTTTCACAACTAGTCGATCGATGGATGTTCTTGGACCGACTAACGAGTCAACAATAGCTAGGCTGGAAAAATGGAAGTATAACTAGTCGGTCTAAGAAGGATTCCTAACCGACTAGTTTGAAAACTAGTCGGTCGGTGAACCTTCTTGGACCGACTAATTGGTCAACAGTGAAGATGCTGAATTGAGCAAGGAAATCTAGTCGGTTCAAGAAGGATTCTTAACCGACTAGATGACAATCTAGTCGGTTGGTTCTTCTTCTTGAACCAACTAAGATGCACTAGAAGCCGCGAAATGAAGCGTAAAGCTTCGGGAAAGTTTCTATGGGCTTCTAAGAAAATCCTAGCTCTAAGATATGAGCGTTATGAAGATTATAATGTAAGACCTACTCAAGGCTTAACATTCTATGAAAAGAAGATAGAAGACTATAAAATAAACTAGACGAACCATCTTCAAAGCTTCAATCCGAATCTCTTGACTTCAATAATGCTCCTTGATCTTCAACGAAGCTTCAAGCACACAATCACGTCCTTTGAGAAGTCTTGAGACGTCGCTTTTGATGTACGTAGAATTTTGGCGACGATCTCCATAACTGCACTCATAAAGAGTTAGTTCACGATATTTATGTTTGTTCATCATCAAAACTAAATCCGGGGAATCAATACTCAACATTCTCCCCCTTTTTGGTGATGACAAACCAACATAAATAATAATCAATAATAATGAGTCAAATGAAATTTACTTACTCCACATGCATTGATGACACGTTAATTCCATATTAAATAATAATCATACACATCAAGCAGACGAGGAAAGTATAAAATTTGAACCCAATTATTGAAATTTAGGATCTAAATCCATTTTTATATCTTAACTCCCCCTGAATCTAACATATCAAATTAGATTCACGGTAAATTGCTTTAAATTATCATTTAGCACATCGTCAGTATTAATTCTCTCCCCCTTTGGCATTAGCAAAAAGAGCGGGAGGAGATCAACGACAACAACAATGGCTAAAGTAAAAGCACGAGAGTCGAAGAATATGACCACGGTCCAAATGACACCAATGTAAAATAACGAAGAAAATCAAAGCGTGCCAACGAGACCATAGTCGAAAATCGAAAAAATGAAATCATCAAAACTCAAATCAATTTCACGTATTGAGTTATGGAACATACTCTCCAATATCAACATTGTTAGTGAATTTAGTGCATGGAAAACAATTCTATGTTTTCATAGAAAGAATTCTATTAAATCAAGATAATCGTCGAGCGACGAAATCAACATCAGAGACAAAAAGAATATAATGTGCACACTGAGGTAAATGTCAACACGATGTATATATATATATATATATATATATATATATATATATATATATATATATATATATATATATATATATATATATAACAGGATACATCAAACGTATACATCCGCCAACACAAATATAAACGATCATCAGATCGGTGCACAACATACAACACATGTCTCAACAGACATCAAAACGAATATACATAAAAATGTATCATTAAAACATCCAAAAATACATCAAAAATACATAACCACCCAACTATAAAAAATATAACGTCCAAATGCACAAGGGAGTGTCCTCCAACGCAAGCTCAGGAGGCGGAGGCAGGATGAGAGTAGCAACAGGCTGTGCAGAAGGGGTAGTGGTCTCTGGGTCGACGGGAGTGTCCACCGAAGGGATGGTGGCAGCAGGAGTGCTCTCAGGAGCACGAGCAGAAGAAGTGCCAACTGAAGTACCCTCGGGGGCACGAGCTAGAGAAGAATCTCGCTCCTCATCCTCATCAACATCCATAACCTCCTCGTCAGAAATCGTAGGAGGGACCTCAATGTCCAGATGTTCGTAGATGCGAGTAAGCATCTCCTCACAACCAGAAATACGAGACTCCTGACGTCTCAAGGAAGCAGAAAACTCAGAGAGTGAAGGAGAAGGAGGAGGAGGAGGAGGAGTAGAAGGGGTAATCCTCTGAATGTGACGCAAGGCCACAAGAGACTTCTTGACGGCAGTCGCATTCAGGGGAGGACCCAAAGGACGCTGGTCATCAGGAGGGAGAGGGACGCCAAAGTGACGAAAAACTAGAGTCAACAGGCAAGAATAAGGAATATGAGCTGACTTGGTGGACATCCTTATGCACTCGAAGGAATCCATCTTGTCACGGATAATGCGGGCCCAATTTATCTCGCTCCCCATAAAAAGATCGTTGATAAGCTTAAGGAATGGATGGGAGGGCAAGCTGGAGGAGCCGTACTTTGGCAGAAGACACAACTTCATAATCAAGTTAGGACCCATGCATTCGGCTTGAAGGATTTCGATGGAATGCCAATCATGGCAGGAGGAATGACATGGAACATCTCCGCAAGCATCGACTGGTCAAGATCGTGGATATTATCCATGGAGATATCTGAAGGAAGCACGCCAGATAAGGAGACACCAATCAACTACCCTAAGATCTCTGCCGTGAGGACAATAGGTGTCCCCAAGACAGTGGTCTCAATGTAGTGGGTGTCATCATACTCACCCCGAATGAAGAAGAACTAGGATAGAACAATTTGACGAGTCTAGGATATGGATGAGGATTCGCCTTGGGATCTGCGAGCTGAGGAAAATCGGAGAACTGAACGAAATGCTCCAGAATCAACGGACAATGCTCAATACGATTGTATGCCGCAAGACACATCGGGTCATCGCGACAAAACGAGATATCGACACCACCCGAAGGCATGGGAGTCTTCCCCTTAGACGGACGAGACGAAGTACGAGGAGGAGGAGTAGGGGCCTTCTCGGTAGCCTCAGTCTCTTGGATAAATTCATCATCGGAGTCATCAGGATGAGTGGGAGCACAGAAGGGGCCTGGAGTCAAAATCTTCTCTTTGGTCTTGGTCCAGGGCTTGGGCTGAGATTGAGATTGGGGTTTTGGCTTGGAAACGGCAGTCCTCTTCTTCTTGAGAGGAGGCGAAGAAGAAGAGGGAGAGGTAGGCGTACGAATGGTTTTGGCACGGCATTTGGGTTGAGGATTAGGGTCGGTTGATGGAGACTCAACGGTCAAGGGAGACGGAGTGGTATGACGGATAGGGATGCGAGTTCTCACCATGATATCGAGACAATAAATCGAAACGAGATCGAAACAAAATCGAACGAAGAAGAACTAGGTCGAAACCCTAATACGAACGAAATCAAGCAGATATGAACCCTAAAAACTGAGAGGGAGAGAGGAGATATACCCTAGGACGAAGGAGAGGGGCTCAGGAGGACCGACGGCTGCAGATGGCAGCCGGAGACGGCGACGCACGGCGGAGGGAGAGCTGAGGAGATGTGGGGTAAGGGTTTAGGAGTGAAAACGCACCGATTAGAATGAGTTCTAATCGGTGAGGGCGAGATATAAATCAATTCGGGATGCCAAAAGACACAACTGCCCTTGCGCAACTAGTCGGTCAAAGTTCAAGTGCTGACCGACTAGAATGCAATCTAATTGGTCGGCCAATGAGCTTGGACCGACTAAGTGCAAACAGTAACAGATAGTCAAAGCTAGGGCATGCTTTAGTCGGTCTGAGTTAAATCACTGACCGACTAGAACTGAAACTAGTCAGTCGGCTATTGAACTTGGACCGACTAGGAGAGTCCAAAAATTTTAGAATTTGAAATTTTGAGTTCTCTCCAAAGAACACTTGGACGAAACATCGAAATACTCTCTTACACACTTATTCTACCCCATAAATACCAGAAAATCTTAAATCCGATGTGCAAATCGATAAACCAATCTTAAATCCAAAAAAATCACAACAAATCTAGCTTGAGCATATGAAAAATATTATTATCATGCAGGATTATCGAAAATATGAATCCTAAATGTCGGATTCACACATAATCCCCAATTCTCGACGTAACCGCACAAAGGAATCTTCCTTGAGTGGTTTCGTGAAAATATCGGTGATTTGCTTCTGGGTTTCAACGTACACTAAAATGATGTCCTTTTTAGCAACATGATCATCTAGAAAATGGTGACGGACATCTATGTGTTTGGTACGGGAGTGGTGTACCGGATTCTTATAGAGACATATTGCACTTAGGTTGTTAAACATGATAGGGCAAGTATCACAGTTTATACCCAAGTCTTTAAGAGTGTGTCTCATCCAAAGAACCTGTGCACATGCAGCACCGGCGGCAATATATTCTGCCTCGGTGGTTGAAAGTGATACTGAATTCTGCTACTTGGCAAACCAAGAGACAAGAGAATTTCCTATAAAATGGCAAGTGACACTAGTACTCTTCCTGTCGGATTTGCATCCAGCATAATCTGCGTCACTATATGAGATTAACTCATATGTGCTTAACTTTGGATAGAATAATCCGTAGTCGAGAGTGTAACTTAAATAATGGAAAATAAGTTTAACCGCAATTAAGTGTGATTCCTTAGGTTGTGATTGATAACGAGCACATGCACATACAACAAACATAATATCAGGCCGACTGGCAGTAAGGTATAATAAACTGCCTATCATACCTCGATATAGACGAATGTCAACATCTTTGCCGCCTGAATCTTTATCGAGTGTGTAGTAGTGCTCATTGGAGTCTTCTTGCCAGAAGCATTCTCCATTCCAAATCGCTTTAACAACTCCACCGTGTACTTGGTTTGGTGGATGAAGATTGCATCGTTCATTTGGCGAATTTGGAGTCCTAAGAAATATTTGAGCTCACCCATATGGCTCATCTCAAATTGGTCCTTCATGACATTAGAAAACTCTTCGCAAAGAGTGAAGTTAGTAGCACCGAAAATGATATCATCAATATAAATTTGAACTAAAATAATATCATGATTCGCATACTTAACAAATAGTGTAGAATCAACTTCACCCATTTTAAAACCCAAATCCAAAAGAAAGTTCTTTAGGCGGTCATACCAAGCTCTAGGAGCTTGTCTCAAACCATAAAGTATTTTCTTAAGTTTGAAAATGTGATTTGAAAACGTTTTATTAATAAAACCCGGAGGTTGAGAAACATAAACTTCCTCAACGACATCTCCGTTTAAAAATGCACTTTTTACATCCATTTGAAAGAGTTTAAAATCTTTATGGCATGCAAAAGATAACAACAACCTAATAGATTCTAATCTAGCTACATGAGCAAAGGATTCTTCGAAATCTATACCTTCCTCTTGCCTGTAGCCTTGAGCTACTAACCGAGCTTTGCTCCGGACGACGTTTTGGTTCTCGTCGGTCTTATTCTTGAAAATCCACTTCGTTCCTATAACGGTGTGGTTCTTCGAAGGTAATAGAACTAGCTCCCAAACCTCATTCCTCTCAAACTGAATGAGTTCCTCCTCCATGGCTACGATCCAAGCACTATCTTCGCACGCTTCGTTAATAATCTTTTGCTCTGCTGAAGAGGCAAAGGCACAATAAGCGAAGTAGTTGACTTGAGATCTCGTCTTGACACTATCAAGTATGTTGCCAATGACTTGCTCATGGGGATGGTCACGAACTGTATGAAGCCGTTTGGGAACTCCCTGATCACTAGGAACATTCTCAAAAGAATCACCAGTAGGGTTAGTATCAATAGAATCAATAGAATTAGAATTACCAATAGAATCACATATAACTTCCATGGAGTCATCATCATTAGTAATTCTAAGAGGGACAAAATTTTCATTGAATGAAACATGAAGAGATTCCTCGGTCGTTGAGGTTCTTTTGTTGTATATCCGGTAGGATTTGCTACGGGAGGAATATCCAACAAATATCCCCTCATCGGATCTTGGATCAAAGTTGTCCAAACTACCATACGTGTTTTTAATAAAACATTTTGCACCAAAAACTCGAAAATGTTTAACTTGAGGCAATCTACCAAACAACAATTCATAACAAGTTTGTTTGGTGTCGGGCCTCAAGAGTATTCTATTAAACACATAGCAAGCGTTATGTACTGCTTCCGCCCAAAATTGATGGCCAAGTTGGCTATCATCAAGCATTGTGCGAGCACATTCCACTAGCGTCCTATTCTTTATCTCAACAACACCATTTTGAGGGGGTGCGCGAGGGAAAGAAAAGGTGTGTGTAATACCAACTTCATCATAAAAATTTGAGAAAGACTCATTCTAAAATTCCCCTCCATGATCACTACGAATAGTGACAATGGTGGTTCCAATGAGATTTTGTACTTTCTTCACAAATATTGTGAAGTTTTCAAAAGCATCATTTTTATTACTTAAAGAAAATACCCAAGTAAATCTAGAAAAGTCATCAACGATGACAAGTCCACATCGAGCATTCCATAATGAAGCAACTCTAGTTGGCCCAAAAAGATCTAGATGTAAAAGCTCTAGTGGCCGTTTAGATGAAATGCTTTTCTTCGGTTTGAATGACGACTTCGGAAGTTTGCCTCGTTGACACGAGTCACAAAAGCTTTTCTTTTGGAAAGTAAGCTTTGGAAATCCTTTAATAGAATTTAACTTGGATAACTTAAAAAGTGTTCCAAAGTTCACATGACCAAAACGTCGATGCCATAAGTGTTGTTCACTTGTGTTGGCAATGAGACATTGTTCATGTGACTTGGGGATGTCTAGGATATATATATCCTTATGGCGTGTGCCAGAGAATAACACATTATTAGTATCTTTACTCAAAATATGACACATTCCTTTCGCAAAGCTAACTTTGTAACCCTTGTCACAAAGTTGGCTTATTGAAATGAGATTGTGATTTAAGCCTTTAACAAGGTAAACATCACTTATAAGAGGTTTAGATGGGTTACCAACATTACCGACACCAATGATGGTTCCGCTCTCATTGCCTCCAAAGACTACTCAGTTCCCATTCTCAATGTTCACCACTCCGGAGAGCAATTGAGCTTCACCTGTCATGTGTTTTGAACACCCGTTATCGAGTATCCACCCATCGTTGGAGCTAAATTTGGATTTGTTGCTCCGTTTCTTTTTCTTGAGTACCTAAAGATAAAAATATCATTCCATGGTACCCAAGGTCATTGGGTCCTAAAAGATGAGACCTTTGGAAGCCAAGTCCAATTGGACTTAGACTTCCCAACATAATCATCATTGTGCACTACATTCATGAAATAAGAATTTATGTAAGCTTGTTTTTCATGCATGCTAGTGTCCTTCGGGCCCCAAATAGTGAATGTCTTGGGAGCCCTATTCCTATTGGGAGCATGCATACGTTGTTGATGTCTACGTGATGCATGTGGCCTACAAGGAGGTGGCCTAGGAAATGCATGTCGTGGATAAGCATATGGCACATGATGAAATGGTGGTGGCGACATATGATATGATGCTTGATGGTAATCATTCATATGCTATTGATGTGGATGAACATATGCATGTGGAGGAACACATGCGTGAGTGTGTCTCACTTGGTGTGCACGTGCTCGTGGACGTGGAGCATAAAAATCATCATACGTGTGAACATGTGGAGTAGGATGTGTGTTCCTACGTGGCATAGTATTGGTGTACATAAATGCATGACCCTTCTTTGGAGGTCCACCCAAAGTGGGTTTCTTTCCAAGAGGGGATGTGTACCTAGTGGAAGCACCATTGGTAGATGAACTACCCATGGGGTGTTTACTCCCACTAGTTGAGGCATCGAAAGTTGGCCTTACAAAGGTGGTGGACGATTTGGATGAATTTCCTTTTTTATACCCCAAGCCAATACGATGATTGGCCGGAAGCAAATCATTTAGGATATTATCCAAATGGTCCTTGCCTTTGTTGAATTTATTAATTCGGCCTAATGTGGACTCATACTTCTCGGTAAGAGAAAGTATTGAAGTATCCAAAGTGGACACTTGAGTTGTGAGTACACAAACACGAGACTTGAGATTCTCATTCTCAATCCTCAAAGTTGAGTTTCAAGAAGTCAAATCCGATATCTCGCGTTCATCCGAATTCTCAATATGAACATGCTCAAGTTGAGATTTGCGATTTACAATCTCATTTCTCAAGCCTTCAACCACAGTGTCGTTGATGATGATGATAGGCTTAGGTGAGGGTTGGAGACTAGTTAGGTCATCTTTAGTCTTAGTATATATATTTACTAGTTTAGAATACTTAGACCAAATTTGCTCGTTAGCTAATCTAAGGTCATCCATAGTTACCTCATCGCCTTCATCCTCGTTTTGATCGGAGGAGGACTCTTGATCATGTTCCTCTCTAGCCATGAAGCACATGTGAGCTTGCTCCACTTGTTCATCATCCGACTATCCACTTGAGGAGTCCCCGTCGGATTCGGTGAATGTGCCGACAAGTCCTTTCTTTTACCCTTTCTTGTACTTTCGAGACTTGTCGAACTTTGGCGCCTTCCATTTCTCCTTTTATTTGTTTTGAGGACAATCCACTTTGATGTGTCCTAGCTTGTTGCATTTAAAACACAAATGAGCGGAGGCGTTAGTAGAACTAAATTTAGATTTGTTCTTGAAGTTACCTTTCCGGAAGAATCGGTTGAACTTCTTTGCCATAAGAGCAATGGATTCTAAGTCCAACTCGTCTTCCGATTCTTCATCATCGGTAGATGTAGATGGAGCGGCCTTGAACGCAATCGCCTTTTTCTTCGGCTTGTCTTGCTTCAAGTACGACTTTATCTTGTCCTGCATCTTTATTTTACTGTCCTTGTGTACCTCATAAGACATCAAGTTACCCATTAGTTGTACGACAGTATACTTATTCATATCGTTACCTTCCTCGATGGTGAAGGTACGCTTTTCCCAACAAGAAGGAAGTCCGTCAATAATCTTTGAGACTTTCTCCTTTTGGGTGTAAGTCTTTCCAAGAGCCTCCAACTCATTGGTAATGTCAACGAAGCAAGCATAGTACTCCTTCATCTTCTCACCCTGTTGCATGTGAAATAATTCGTAATCTTTATTTACAACTGTGAGTTTGGAGTCTCTTACCCTACTCGTTCCTTCATGCAAGATGAGGAGTGAGTTCCAGATTTGATATGCACTCTTACATGTGCATATCTTGTTAAAGTCTTCGGGCTCCAACGCACATTGCAAGGCATTCATTGCCTTGGCATTGTTTACCTCCGCGGTGACCTCCGCGGTAGTCCACTTAGCGAAGTCTTGTTCGGCGGGCTCGACATACTCCGTCAACGTAGCTCTCCATAGTGAAGTGCTCCAGAGGAACGTTTCCATCCGGCATTTCCAGTACCCATAATTGGCATCGTTGAAGTAGGCAGGCCTAGTTGAGGAGTGTCCTTCCATCACCGAAGAAGCTCCTTCACGATTCCTGAAGGTGCTATAGTCTGAAGGTGGATGAACGGTCTTGTTGTCATTGGTAGACATAGCTATGAACTTGGCTCTGATACCAAATGTAATGCCCTGATAGCTACTGCACAAGTACTATAGGGGGGGTGAATAGTACTTTAAAATAATCAAGAGTATAATTCCTAATTATCGTGCAAACACAACCAACAATGCGGAATGAAAATTGACAAACAAGAATTAAGCAATGCAAACAAGCGATGTAATGGGTTCGTATACACCCAAGTCTCCCCGACTTGTTCCCAGTGATCCTACGTCCCAAACACCCGGATCCCCTCCTACTACTTGAGTTAGAATCCTCTAACCCAAGTTTGCACTATGAAATTCTTGTAGAAAACCTCTACAAGATCAAATCATACACAAATGAAAACGTGACTCCCACAACCCGGGATCACGATCTTCTCTTACAACCGAGAGATAAACTTAATAGCAAAGTTAATGAAACAATAAACACTTACCAACAAAATCCTATACCTTGAGTAAACTTACAGATTTTAGGGCAAGGAGGATTTTGAGGAAGAAGAAGTCACCAAACCGTAGCTCCACCAATATGAACAGCGATCGAAGTCTAGGATGGAGTTGGTGACTTTGAATCAAGCTCTTGGCTTGAATGTCTCACAATGAAGAGAATCTTTCTTGAGGAAATTTGGGCTCAAGGAGTTTGGAGAGATTCTATGTGAGAAGAGGAAGCTTGGAAATGAGAATTGAATGCTTTCTCTTTGATTCTCTAAAACTCAATAATGGCAGCCTTGAATGCTAGGTTAGAAGCACTTCAAGTATATATAGGATAGAGAGAAGAGAGAAGCAAAATCGTGGCATTAAATGCCCAACGGATCTATTTCTGAAGCAGTCTAATCGGTCTAAGAAGGATCACTGACTGATTAGTTTTGCAACTAGTCGGTCGGTGATTCTTCTTGGACCGACTAGAAGGTAGACAGCCAAGAAGGTGAATTCAGGCGATAGAACTAGTCGGTCTAAGAATACTTGCCAACCGACTAGTTTGACAACTAGTTGGTCGGTGAGTGTTCTTTGACCGACTAAGCAGTTGAAATTCAATAGGCTGATCAAAGGAGAACTAGTCGGTCTAAGAACAAATTCCAACCGACTAGTTTCATAACTAGTCAGTCGATGGATGTTCTTGGACCGACTAATGAGTCAACAGTAGCTAGGCTGGAAAAATGGAAGTATAACTAGTCGGTCTAAGAAGGATTCCCAACCGACTAGTTTGACAACTAGTCGGTCGGTGAACCTTCTTGGACCGACTAATTGGTCAACAGTGAAGATGCTGAATTGAGCAAGGAAATATAGTCGGTTCAAGAAGGATTCTTAATCGACTAGATGACAATCTAGTCAGTTGGTTCTTCTTCTTGAACCAACTAAGATGCACTAGAAGCTGCGAAATAAAGCGTAAAGCTTCGGGAAAGTTTCTACGGGCTTCTAAGATAATCCTCGCTCTAAGATATGAGCGTTATGAAGATTATAATGTAAGACCTACTCAACGCTTAACATTCTATGAAAAGAAGCTAGAAGACTATAAAATAAACTATACGAACCGTATTCAAAGCTTCAATCTGAATCTCTTGACTTCAATAATGCTCCTTGAGCTTCAACGAAGCTTCAGGCACACGATCATGTGCTTTGTGAAGTCTTGAGACGTCACTTTTGATGTATGTAGAATTTTGACGACGATCTCCATTACCGCGCTCACAAAAAGTTAGTTCATGATATTTATGTTTGTTCATCATCAAAACCAAATCCGGGGAATCAATACTCAACAACACTTTATAGGGAAGAAATTCAAAGCTCTCTTAAAGAAGTACGGGGTGCAACATCGAATCGGACGTGCCTATCATCCACAGACAAGCTGCCAAGTGGAAGTTTCGAACAGAGAGATCAAGGGCATATGGGAGAAGACGGTGGCCAACTCTATGAAGGACTGGTCATCGAAACTTTCTGACGCACTCTGGGCTTACCGGACTGCGTTCAAGACTCCGATCGGCACAACCCCTTACCGACTTGTCCACGGGAAAGCGTGCCATCTACCAGTGGAATTGGAGCACAAAGCGTTTTGGGCCATCAAGAATCTGAATTTTGACACCAAGGAGGTTGAAAGCCACCGACAGCTGCAAATGAATGAGCTTGATGAGATCCGGCTCAATGCCTACGAAAACGCCCGGATCTACAAGGAAAAGTTGAAACAGTGGCACGATAAGCGTATTCTAAAGGAAGAATTTAAGGAAGGAGACTTAGTTCTCCTGTTCAACTCGAGGCTTAGGCTTTTTCCTGGAAAGCTCAAGTTGAGGTGGTCGGGACCCTTCCGCATCACCAAGGTCTTCCCGCACGGGGCAATTAAGTTAATGGGAAGAGATGAGCCGTTCAAAGTCAATGGGCAGCACCTAAAACATTATGCGATTGGTGAACCAGCAATCTCTCCGCTCAGAATCTCAACGACCGATGGCTCATCTACAAATCCACCTGATCCTAATTGACCACTATATGAGGAGTCGAGCAAACGAATTTAAACAACAGCGCTTCGTGGGAGGCAACCCATGTTCTAAACTTTCTTTGTTATATTTAGGATTATTTTTTTAAATTTTTAGTGAATAAATCCAGCAATGGGGGTCTCCGTCGGGAAACTTAGGCTAATCTTTGAAACTGTGCAGTAAATCATCTCCATCCGGTCGGGTGACGAGTCAACCGATCGGTTGGACCGTGTCTGAAGATGGCTCGTGGCTGCACAGCTACGAATCAATCGGGTGGTATATAAGGCTGACTGGGTGAAGGATCGGGTGACACTGAAGAGCCCTCGGGAATTTTTTAGGGTAAATCAACAGATCGGTTGAGCCGAGGCCGAGATCGGGTGGAAGTCCGGGTGAAAAGCACAGTGCTCTCGGGAAAATTTGGGAAGCGGTCAACCGATTGGGTGAGATCTCACCTGATCGGTTCACCTGTAGCTACTGATCGATAAGGAATTTTGAAAAATTATCCAACCGATCGGGTGAACCTTCACCCGATCGGTTTGCCGACGCTTTTATACATACGCCTCACCCGAAATCATTCACCCAACTCCTCCATTTTGAATCTGCACATTCCTCCCTCCCACCTTCGAAATTGATCTCCCCCATAGATCCCTCCACCCCTGAGATCACACCACCATCCTTTTCCCTACTCCCCCACCATCGATATCCTTCCCATTGACCACATTCCCCCATAATTCGCCGAAACCCTAACCCTAACCCTCATTTTCAAAATTTTCTTCCTTCACAGATCAGCGAGCGGTGGCTCCCCAGATTGTTCCCTTATACGGCGTGGAATCTTTCTTGAGTTTGGACTTGCATCATCGTTGGGTAATTTCTTTCCACTCTTCATATTTATTTCCTTATATGCAATGTCTTGAATTTGTGTCTATCTGCTTCATCTGCCTTATAATCATCATAGACACCCCCCACTGTATCACTGTCCCTCCACGTCATCACCATGTCTGGGAAGGGAAAAGAGATTGCCTCATCCTCACGCAGACACCCCCTACACGGCCCTTTTCCCTAATCATTCCTGGGCATTGACCCAATTTCTGAAGAGCAATCTGCGCGTCTGCACGCCCTGCTTCATCGCTCCATGCGACCTACTCTTTTCACCGATTCCTCCACTCTCGAATCTCTTGGACTCTTTAGGGGCGTCAGCACACTCTTTCGCTTCATTGGTTACGACTTCCTTCTGTGTGCCCATGCTCGCATATACATGAATCTCACACTCGAGTTCCTCAGTTCCCTCGAAGTGTCCGATTATGGCTTCACCTTCCGCGCCTTCAATGGAAATTTTTCTATGAGCTTCACCGAGCTTAACAATATTCTGGATTTCCCTCACCCCGATCGCCATGTTAAATGTTCAACTCATGATCGGTCTGACATCTTTTCTTACTTTCGGGATGATTGTGTTTGGCAGCGATTCACCAGCTATACCACCTTTCCATTGGTAGCTCTTGCCTCCTACATCATACATCCATGCTACCGTTTCGCCCATTGCTTCCTTGCCAACACCATCTTCTCTCGTGTGGATGTTTCCACGGTGTCTCGGGACGAGCTCTTCTTTCTTTACGCCATGTCCCATGACAAGATTCATGGACGTATCCCATTACCCATAAACACCGCTCATTGGATCATCCACGAGATCTTATCTGTTAGCCGCGTAACCTCTAGCTCTATCTACTGTGGTGGGATGATCACTCTTATTGTCAGTTGCGTTTTGAGGCTGCCGCCCCACCTCCCGATTCTATCAGGACGTAGCCATATCGATCACGACTACTTGATCGATATCGGTATGCTAACTCCCTTTGGTGAGGAGCGTGCAGTCTACCTCTTTAGTCCTGCCAATACTCCTTTTGCCATCCTCCCACCCTTATCTCTTGAGCGCCTCCCCAAGTAAAAAGTGTTAGACAAAACAACACATGATACATATAGAGAGAGTGAAAAGAGGAACAAATAAATAAATCGTTCCTAAAATATCTATAATGAGATAAAATATACTAGACTGCTACATTTAGAAAGTGAGATGCTAGAAACTGAAATGACAGTACATGATGCTCATCACCAATAAAATGTTGCACTATAATTAAAATGGTTAATTCAAATGTTACATAAAGGCATGATGAAATTAACAACATGTAGTGTTCACAATCAGGATAAACATGTTCTTTTAAAAAACTTCCCAATAAGCAATAATCAAAAGGTTACCACCCAGCAATCATAATGCAAATGCTTCACCAAAAGTTCATCAAAGAAACTGATGCGTTTCCAATCAAGAAGATATACATTATAAACACATCCTTTTGATTTAGGCAGATATTTTGTAGCCTTAAAAGATGTGTTTATAATATATATCTTCTTGATCGATACCTTACACATTCTGTTATTGGAGTCATGCATTAGGAATATGTTGCAATTCAAGTCAGATTGATGCATGTAACTGCTCTAAGTTCTTTGATTTCAACTACTTCATAATTAGGTTGCTTAATTCCTAAAAAAAATCTAAATATGATGAAAATAGTTTCACTCACCCTTACTTGCTGGATTAGTTCTGTTGGAGATTGTTTCTCTTTCATATGCTTGCACTTATTTTTCCAAATTTCATGTCAGCTTACATTTTTTGTTCCTTGAGATTAAACTTTCATTTTCTATGTAAGGAATTGAAGTAAGTAAACATCTTCATTTGTTATTTCATTTCAGTTCTTGGAGCCCATAATATCATGTTCGTTGGGAATGAGTGAGTTTCATTGATTTTTGTATATGGTTGCTTAAATTTAGATTTATGAAGTGAGTGATTTTATCGGAGACTAGAAATGGGAGACATCTAGCGATTTCAGTTGGGGACTCAAAAAATGTCAGAATTGAATGCACATAATCTAATTGAATGCACAGAATTGGGGGGAACGTGGTGACATGGATAATGCACATAATCTAATCAATGCTGCCAACTTCCGCACTCCTCGGTTTTGGTGACATGGCTAATTTTTACGTCCATCTCTATTTTTCTGTTTGTTCACGTATCTTAATACTGTAACATGTTTTTAGCTCCCATCTTTATATAATATTTTGTCTGAAAAATATGGGGAAAATGTAACTAACTTTACAAAAAAAATTTAGAAACGAATTACATATTGGGGGACTAACATTTTTGTCAGTGCCTAACGATTTTGTGAGAAATTAAACATTGTGAGAACTAAAATCTCTTGAGGGGACCTAAATTTTGGAGAACTAAGACTTTGATTGGGAAACTAAGATTTTAAGGGGGGGATTTCTAAAATGAACCATGTACACAATTTCAGGGGAACTAATATCTTGAGGGGGAAATATCTAACATGAATCGTGCCCACATTTTCGGGGGGAACTAAGATTTTGAGTGGGAAATATCTAAATTGAACCGTGCCCTACGAGCACGGGTATACACTAGTATATATATATCTATTATACATTTGACAGTGTTTTTTGAATTCTAGGGCTGACTAGGACAAGATAAAGAGTGTCTGAGATTTGATCTTGGTAAATCAATGGTTGAGATTGGATTTTGGGAAAATTTTGGTGAGAAAAGTGTCTTGGGAACCAAAACTTTGAAATTAGAAAATATTGGGAAAGATTGTGGAGATTAAATTTGGGGTAAGTGCATCGGGAACCTAAACTTTGAAATTAGAAGTGCCTTGGGAAAGATCGTGAAGATTAAATTTGAGAGGAAAAGTGTCTTGGGAACCAAAACTTTGAAATTAGAAGTGTCTTGAGAAAGATTGTGGAGATTAAATTTGGGGGGGAAAGTGCCTTGGGAACCTAAACTTTGAAATTAGAAGTGCATTGGGAAAGATTGTGGAGAATCATGATCCATTAAAATAAAAAAAATAAAAAATTTAGCGTAAAACAATTTCGAGGAACAACAAATTAGCATAAAAATATCCCGAGTTTTGTTGCTCCGCGCCAAAGGCGCTCGCTAAATTTTGCCGAAGTTGTTGTCCCGCGCCGAAGGCGCCTGCTAAATTTTGCCGAATTTGTTGTCCTGCGCCGAAGGCGCCCGTGTCGGTGCGGGCGCCGAAAAGTTTTTTACGCTAATTTGTTGTTCCGCCTACGGGCGCCAAATTTGTTGTTCAACGCCGAATTTGTTGTTCAGCGCCGAAGGTACCCATGCCGCTAAATATTTTTACGCTAATTTATTGTTCTGTTAAATTTTGACTGTGGAAATAATTTTTCGGGAAACAAAGATTTCGCGGGGGAAATCTTAAATGAACCGTGCCTTCTGGCACGGGTTATGACTAGTCTATATATTAAAACACAAAGGTTTTTGAATTCTAGGGCTGACTGGGACAAGATAAAGAGTGGCTAGGATTTATTCTTGAAAAATGGAAGGTTGAGATGAGTTTTGAAAAAGTTTTGGAGGGACTCAATTTGGTTGGAAAACTCAATATTTGATTCTATTAATTGCATGACTCAACGACCAAGAATTTTGATTAGCAAATAAGATAAAAGGTTAAGCACGTGCAGCTTTTTGTTTCTATTGCATTAGTGTCTGTCAGCAATGCACTCCTTACAAGGCATGCAGAAGATTCTGCAGAGCATATGGAAGATGTTTGGTAATGTTTGATATATGATTTGAATTTTCAACTTGATTTCATATACAACTGTCTGTACACGTAGCCCCCAAAAGCAATCAAATTCCATCTTGCTTTTAAAAAACTTTTTTAAAAAATCACATTTCTATATTTTCAACAGAATCGAATAAGAATAATAAGAATAAGACAAAGTTGGTCATGTATGCTTTGCAATCTGATTGCTGATTGCAGTTAATTCATTTTGGTCCATTAATTTTTCCTACCTTGAAAATGGTTCCTTAAACGGTAAATGTGTAGTAGGTGAAGTCGTCAGCGGAGTTTTTTATGCTAATACAGTGTTCTGTGTCGAAGGCGTCCGCGTCGAAATTTGTTGTTCCGCGCCGAAGGCGTCCACCCCGTGCCGCTAAATATTTTTACGCTAATTTGTTGTTCTTTAAAATTTTAGCTGTGGAAATAATTTTTGGGCGAACAAAGATTTCGCGAGGAAAAATCTTAAATGAACAGTGCCCGTGTGGGCATGGTTTACGCCCGCGCCAAAGGCGCCCCGCTAAATTTTTTAGGCTAATTTGTTGTTCCGCGTCGAAGGCGCGTGCGCCAAATTTGTTGTTCGAAGTCGAATTTGTTGTTCCGTGTCGAAGACGACTGCGTCGAATTTGTTGTTCCACACCGAATGTGCATGTGTCGCTAAATATTTTTACGCTAATTTATTGTTCTGTTAAATTTTTGCTGTTGAAATAATTTTTCGGTGAATAAAGATTTTGCAGGTGATATCTTAATTGAACCGTGCCCACGGGCACGGGTTATGACTAGTATATATATATATATATATATATATATATATATATATGGTTACTAAAGATATCCATGGTTCAGTGCATTACGCTAAATGCTGGTCCATATGCCTTGCTTGGTTTATGGACATCCCATTTCTTTATCGTGGTTTCAGAACATATCACCTGCTGGTCAGTCTCCCAGTCTATTCATTAATTACGATTTATAATATCTTGAAAGTATTCATGGGGCATGTTATTATTCCGTTAAGGAAATGCTACACCAACTATTTGCATGTTCTAGATTGTAAGGGTTACTGTTATGATCATGATCCAGACATTTGATTGTATGTTTAAGTATGCAGGGTAAAGATGAGTTATATAAACTAGCTGTTTAATTTTGATGTTTGTTCTTGTTGGAAGACCTTTGCATAGTTTATGTGCTTTCATGAATTCAACAACACAGCCTTGCACTTAATTTTATTTTATTTTGGTGACTTTGGCTTATGAAGTACCATTAGACAAACAATTGAGAGAGTACATGCAACTCGAGTTCTGTAACTAGCTGATTAATTTGGAGTATGTTTCTTATATGAAAACATTATTAAAGAATGCTACGTATAAAATCATTTTCCTTCTCATTCTTTCGTCTATACATTATACAACTAGCATTTTTTTAGAAAGTGCACCGGGGGGGTATGGACGCATTTTTTTATAGAAATTATCATACGCCTCGACGCCAAATTATGTACAAATTATTTGGATACAATTTATTGGTTTAACAAATACAATAACGATATGGAACAATTCCAAGTTCTCATAGTTGACGTGATCCACGAAGAAGAAAATGTAGCGAAAGCGATGGGCATGTGCATGGCTATTGTTAGGTTCGCTTAAGAATTTTATTTATCTTTAATTTATAAATAATCAAATCCAGTACTTAGTAAATAAACAAAGAAGTGTTATAAACGGGCTTTTGGAGTTTCATCTGTGTATTGGGTATCCACCCATTATGTAAACGTATTACTATAAATACAGGACTACGGGTTCCGTAGCCACCAAGTTTACAACACGTTATCAGCACGCTCAAAGCTGAGCTAAACATCTACCGACAGAAGAACACGACGCGAATGGGCTTCCTTCACCGAACGTCGCTAGATCCGGCAGGTATGATCTAGAGGTAATTTTTATTCCCTAGATCTAAATTTTTATGCGTATATGAGCAGATCTAAATGTTTGGATCGATGTTTTGATTAGTATAGATCGGATTTTTATCTCAGATCTGCATGCTAAATCAAACCGTAAATGAAAATTCGACGTTTTTATCAATAAAAATCAACTTTTTACGATAAAAAACGCCGGTTGAAGACCAAAAATAAATTTATCTGAAAACAATCATGTTTTTATCATCATCTTCACCAAAAAATTTTCAAACCATAGAGGGATTTCTTCATCGCCACACGGCCAGAAGCTGCGCACGCGAAAAACCCCCCTCGATCACTGCGCCGTTGCAGCCGCCCGCAGCGGCGGCCAACGAGGCCGCCGCCTGCAGCGTTGGCCCCTGCCGCTGCCTGCAGTGGCGGGCGACCCCGCAGCCGCCTGCAGCGGCGGCCCCTTTCGCCTCCGTACCGAAAAACTATTAATCGATCGAATAATCTGTAACAAGAATTAATCTAGATCTCACAAAAAAATCTCCAATCTCCGCTCCCAAAAACCTATTCAAAAACTAGGAATGAATTCTCCTCCCAGACGTTTCGCAGCTCCCAGACTTCACTCCCCGAAATCGTGCGACAGACGCTTCCAAAGATCCTTCCAAGAATGGCCTTCAGTACCGTCGACCGAGTGGGTGACTCAGTCGAGCAGTGTGTTGCTCGGTCGTCCGCTCGGTCCGAGAAGATGTACTGCTTGACCGAGCAAAATAGGAAATCGCGCTCCTCCAGAATCTTTACTCTGTCTACACGGGCCGAGTCAGCTGCTCAGTCCGAGCAGATAGCTGACTCGGTTACTGAAGAAGTCGCTCGGGCCGTGCAAGGATTAGTCGGGCAACTAAATGAATAGCTGCTCGACCGAGCATGCTGCGTATCTGCTCTGTTGCTCTTCTTTGCATCTGCTCGACCGAGCAGCTGCTGTGCTCAGTTAAGTCATCTGGTAAACTTTCACCCGCATCATCTGAAGCTCCTCCTCTCCTCCTGCTCTCTCCTCCACTCCTCCCATAGCTCCCAAAACACGGAGAACTCAAGTAAAGGTTCGCCAACGAGGTCACGGCCGTGTCAGATGTGTCCATACCCAAGCCGAGTCCCAAATCGCTCCAAAATCCCTGAAAACTCATAAAATACTATGAAACTCAAATTTAACGTCAGAAATACGATATCATAGGGAAATATGGGATTTGGATGCGAAAATGGCATGGAATGTGATGTCATAATGATATGAAAAAGGTCTAAAATATGGACACATCATTAGTTCGGTGCCCTCAAAGCGCCACTGGAACAGAGTTAAGCACCTTCTGCGCTACCTCCAAGGGTCTGTGGACCTGTGACTATACTTCAAGAAAGGCGTATCCTCCAACTTAGTTGGTTATGCAGATGCAGGATATAGGTCTGACCCACACATCGCAAAGTCCCAGACCGATTTCGCTTTCACATACGGTGGAACAGCCATCTCATGGAGATCTGTGAAGCAGGCTTCAACAGCGACCTCATCCAACCACTCCGAGCTCATTGAGATCCACGAAGTTAGTAGAGAATTCTTTTGGCTTTGATCAGTCGTCCACTACATCCTCGTGACTACCGGCCTGAAGACGGTAGATCTTGGACCAACCACCAAATACGAAGACAATGCTGCTTGCATAGCTTAACTACGAGGTGGCTACATCAAAGGTGACAGGACGAAGCACATTTCCCCCAAGCTCTTCTGGACGCATGAACAACAAGTAGACAACCAGATCGACATCCAGCAGATCCAGTCTTGCAATAACCTGGCAGATATATTTACTTAAGCTTTACCTCGCTGTACCTTTAGAAAACTTGTATTAGGGATTGGGATGAGACAGTTGAAAGATCTACAAGCCTGAAGCTTGTACACTTGAGGGGGAGTTAATGTTGAGTTGAACTCTTTTTCCCTTGGCTATTGGTTTTTCCCACTGGGGTTTCCATAGCCAAAGGTTTTAACGAGGCAACCACATCAACTCTGGATCCAAAGTATCCACCTCTGATGATATCCATCGATCAGGGAAAGTTGTAGAGACTTGTACTCTTTTCCCTTAGCCACTGGTTCTTCCCACTGGGTTTTCTATGGCAAAGGTTTTGACGAGGCAAGAACTCTTAACTTAGGATCCAGAAGTATCCATACACACATGGTCAGATATGCTCTATGAACCCTGAAGCGCTCATTACGGCTTACAACAATGGATGGGTTAGGGGAAGTGTTATAAACGGACTTTTGGAGGCCCATCTGTGTATTGGGTATCCATTCATTATGTAACCCTATTACTATAAATACAGTTCTACGGGTTCCGGAGCCACCAAGTTTACAACAAGAAGTAAATTATTGTAACCAATTTTGCCATCTTAATTTTTTTAATTGATTATTGGCATTATATATGTGTTGCATCGAGAAAATCTTTAACAGAAACCGTATATTTGGTTGAAGTTCATGGTATGGGTTTGGTGCATTTTTCTATCAACTTACAGATTTTCTATGTTTCTGCCGTTAATTCAAAGGCATTGTTGTGTATAGTTTGTTGTTTTAATAGTTCTCCTAAATTTATTCACTTTCTTTCATTTTACGGCTCTACAGTTGTGGTTCTTAAATTCTCAATGTGCGCTCAGAAAATATTTTTCGCAAGATCCTAAGGTTCGGTTATCTTCAATAGAGCATGTAGTTTTAATGAGTTGATTATAGCAATTTTGTATCAGCTGTTGATTCCTTAATTTTTTTCGGGTAGGCTCTATTTCTAGCACTGAAAAATTGGAAATGGAGACATTAATAGTTGTTGCCCAGCATCAGAATCACGACTACAGCCGAAGTAAACTCATGGTTCCAAACGATTTGGTTTTCCGCCTTCAAGAGGATTCAAAGGGATTAATAGTCAGATGGCCTTTGAGTTTGGTTCGGGTTACTCACATCCCCTCCTCCTGCTGTATTCTTCTCCAATAGACTCTATTCAAATAAAATTATTAGCATTTGTTCTTTTTCTTTCAAAAAATTAATAATATGAATTATATTATGTAAATCCTGAAGTTTGTGTAATTAATACAACGATAATATTTTCAAATGAAATTATTTTACGACTCAATCGAACTGAGCATACCGAAAATTCAATTAGGCTCAATTGAATGAAATGGCATGCGATCTCATTTTCAAAAAAGTCAAGAAGCCAAAGAAGAAGGCTTTAGTGGCACGGGATTCACTACTACAAAAGGGAAATGATTTTCGGTATATGATTTTCAGCATGATATTATTTTTAAGAGCTGTCTATTGGGACCTTTGACAGTGCTTCATTCTGCAAGCGCTTGTTTAGTACAAGCATTGTTTATGGTGGACCTTTAACAGCACGTGTACTAAAGAAGAGCTGTCTATTGGGACCTTTGATAGTGCTTGTACTAAACAAGCGCTGTCTATGGTCTTAGATAGATAGCGCTTCTTTAGTACAAGCATTGTCTTTGGTGGACATTTAATAGTGCTTGTACTAAACAAGCGCTGTCTAAGGTCCCAGATAGAGAGCGCTTCTTTAGTACAAGCACTGTCTATGGTGGACCTTTAACATCACTTGTACTAAATAAGCGCTGTCTATTGGGACCTTAGACAGTGCTTGTACTAAACAAGCACTGTCTACGGTACCAATAGACAGCGCTTCTTTAGTACAAGCGATGTCTATGGTTGACCTTTAATAGCGCTTGTATGAAAGAAGCACTTTCTATTTGGACCTTTGACAACACTGGTAAAGCGCTATAAAACCAGCCCTCCTTTAGCAGCAGCGATATAAACAGCACACAGAAGCGTTGTTAAAGACCTTATTTAAGCGCGGTTAAAGGTCTCTTTTGTAGTAGTGATACCTCGGTAAAGCTTTTGATCTATACTACTACCTAATGGATCTTTGTCAATGGAAGTGGATGTTAAGATTAGACTTTTCTTCCCGCCAGAGTTCTCCATACCAAAGTGCTTCAGCAGCTCATTCGTATACTTTCTTTGGTGGATATATGTCCATTCCTTGATTTATCTTATTAGAATCCCGAGGAAGAAGTTGAGTTCAAGCATGTAACTTAGTTCATATTCTTTTTACATTATCTTTGCAAATTCTTGGCAAAGAGTTTCATTAGTTGACCAAAATACTATATCATCTACATATATTTAAATTAGAATTATATCACCATTAGTAGACCCAAATAATTTATCATTTACATTTATTTGAATTAGAATTATATCACTTTTTATTTTTAAACAGAGTTTTCTCTACTTTTCATACTTCATAGCCAAAAAAGACAAGGTGTTAGTCTTTCATACTAAGCTGAAGGAGCTTGATTAAAATCATAAAGTGTCTTATTCAGTTTGAAAATACATTTAGGTGTCGTGAAGGGAAAAGTAGAGTAATAGGTGTAAGTGGTTAGGAGCCCCCCTACTCTCATATATATATATATCTTTCAATGAATGAGTGGATACCCAATGAGCCTCATGGGTCTATTCATAACACTTCCCCTTATCCAACCAATATTGAATAAGAGTTGGATTCTTCAGGATCCGAGTTAGGATAACTTCCTTGTTAAATAAAGAACAGTTTATCCATAACTTCCCCTATTTTAGGGATTTGTCTAGGGGGATACTTCAGGATCCATAGTCAACAAGGTTGCCTCGTCAAAACCTTGACTATGGAAAACCTTGTGGGAAAAACCAATAGCCAAGGGAAAATAGTTCAACTCTGCAGTTGACTCCCCCTCATCTGACCAAGCTTCAGGCTTGCAGATTTCTTATGAATCTATACATCAGTCTCCTATGTATCTATACATTCATAGTCCTCTCATCCTGACCCAGTTTACATTTTCTCACTCTCCTCATCCCAATCCCATATACAAGTTTCTCAAAGATACTAGTTGGTAGGGATTTGGTAAGCAAATCCGCCAAGTTATTACGTGATTGGATCTTCTGTACCTCAATATGTTTTTTTGCTTCTGAATGCCATGCGTACAGAAGAACTTGGGAGAGATATGCTTCGTCTTGTCGCCTTTGATGTAGCCGTCCTGTAGCTGGGCTATACATGCTGCATTGTCTTCATGGAGTGGAGTAGGCTCAAGAGCGCCGGTCATCAGGCCAGTAAAGGTGAGGATGTGCTGGATTATAGAACATAGCCAGAAACTCTCTTTGCTTGCTTCGTGGATTGCTAGAACTTCAGAATGTGTGGATGAGATGGTCGTCATGGTCTGATTCACAGATCTCCAAGATATGGCAGCGCCGCCATAGGTGAAGATGTATCCAGTATGAGCCTTCTCTGTGTGAGGATCGGATCTGTAACATGCATCAGCATAACCAACTAAACCTATTGTTGCCCCTTTCTTGTAGAATAGACCGAAGTCTATGGACCCTTGGAGGTAGCACAGAAGATGCTTAACTTCGGCCCAATGTCGACGTGTAAGTACAGCATTATATCTGGCTAGTAGGTTGACTGCAAATGCTATGTCAGGGCGTGTGCAGTTAGCCAGTAAAAGGAGTGCACCGATAGCACTTAGATAAGGCACTGCATGGCCTAGTACTTCCTCCCCCTCTTCCAGCGGCCAAAAGGGGTCTTTATGCACATCCAATGATCTAACGGTCATTGGGGTACTAAGGGGGTGGCACTTATCCATTTGGAACTTTTTCAACAAGTTCGATATATAAGTTGACTGATGTAACAGGATCCCATCGTTAAGATGCTCTACTTGAAGACCTAAACAGAATTTCGACTTTCCGAGGTCTTTCATCTCGAAATTTTCTGTCAGGCTTCTAGAAATCTCAATGATCTCTACAGGAGATCCGATAAGGTTCAAGTCGTCCACATATATGGCTATAATGACAAATCCTGTTGCCTTTGCTCTTATAAAGATGCAAGGGCAAACTGGGTCATTTTTAAATCCTTGTTTTGCAAGGAAATCACTCAATTTGTTATATCACATCCTTCCAGATTGTTTTAGACTATATAATGATCTTTGCAGTTTCACTGAGTAGATGTCACGTTGTCTCTCTTTTAGTGTTGCAGGCAAAGAATAACCGTCAGGCAATCTCAAATAGATGTCTCTGTCTAAATTTCCATATAGGTATGCAGTCACGACGTCCATAAGCTGCATATATAAACCCTCTTGAGCTGTCAAGTCAATGAGGAATCGGAAGGTGATCGCGTCCATGACCGGGGATTATGTGGCTTCAAAATCCACCCCTGGACGTTGGGTAAAGTCCTGCGCTACGAGCCTTGCTTTGTAGCAAACGATCTCATTCCGTTCATTTAATTTTCTAACTAATACCTATTTATAACCCATAGGTTTTACACCTTTTGGTGTCTGGAAGATAGGTCCGAAGACCTTACGTTTTGTGAGTGAATCCAACTCCACTCCTATTGCCGCTTTCCACTTTGGCCAATCATCTCTGCTTTGACATTCTGTCAGAGAGTGTAGTTCCATATCATTGTCGCAGTACGCGACATTGATGGCAATATTACATGCAAATGTGTCATCTATAATCGTGCTCTTTCGGTCCCAATACTCCCCAGTTCGTACATAATGTATCGAAACTTCATTTTCTCCTGGTTTTTTCCTCTGTTTGAGAGTTTGGGAGAGATGAGGGAGCATGGCTTGTAGTAGAATCTTGTGGTGGTATTGTTTTACCATTTTCAAGGGTCCAACTCATTCGAGGGACTTGGTCCTTGGATCCCGGGGGTCGTCCTCTCTTTTTACGAGGTCCAACCATCGCTGCTGCAGGAGGATTGCATCCATTTTGTGGTATATCAATCCTAGCTGGAGTGTTAGCAACAGGGACGTGTGATCTGACAATCTTCTAGTTGTCAGTAAATTTTTCCGGCAAGAGATGGACAGTGTTTTGGATATGGAGAATCTTCAGGACCTCCTCCTCACACTGGCTTGTGGGCGAATCAAAGTGACTTAGTGTCTTTGTATTCCAAGTGATACTCTCTGAAGCTCCAGGCTTCTTGGTTTGTAAGCCTAGTTTTGGAAATGATGTTTCATCAAATTCACAGTCTTTTAGACGTGCCTTAAAAACGTCTCCCGTAAGGGGTTCTAGGAATCTTATTATGGAGGGCGTGTCAAACCCAACATAAATGCCTAGACGACGTTATGGACCCATCTTTGTCCTTTGTGGTGGTGCTATGGGGACGTATACTGCACAACCAAATATTCTCAAGTGTGAGATATTTGGTGGAACTCCAAGTGCTAATTGCATAGGAGAAGATGATTGACCTCCAGAAGGTCTTAATTTTACTAAGGATGCAGCATGCAATATTGCATGACCCCATGCATTCACTGGAAACTGGGATTGAAGTAATAATGGACGAGCAATCCATTGCAGTCTCTTAATTAGAGATTCTGCTAACCCATTTTGGGTGTGAACATATGCTACAGGATGTTCGACTTCAATGCCATGTGCTTGGCAATAGTCTAGAAAGCCTTGTGATGTAAACTCCTTCGCATTGTCCAGACGAAGTTTCATTATCTGGTAGTCGGGGAAGTGGGCCCACAACCTGATTATCTGAGCTAAAAGCTTAGACAGTGCTAAGTTATGGGTGGACAGTAGACTCACATGTGACCACTTAGTAGATGCGTATATCAGGACCATAAAGTATCTGAAAGGATCACTTGATGGGTGTATAGGCCCACAAATGTCTCCATTGATTCTTTCCAGAAAGCTTGGAGACTCCAAGTCCACTTTAAGTGGATATGATCTCGTAATTAGTTTACCCTTGTAACATGGTGGACATGTGAATTTACCTTTTTGAAGAATCTTCAGTTTCTTCAAATTTATACCCCTTGAGCTTTTTATGATGCGGTACATCATAACAGATACAGGGTGTCCCAGTCTACTATGCTAGAGTTGGAATTCCGGTGTTTGGGGGCACTGCAGGTGCTCCGTTAATAATGCTTCTGGAGAGTAAATACTTGTTTGGTAGAGTCCCGAGGGGAGTCCCTTGAAACATTCCACAATGGTTTTTGTACCATTTGTAAGATATGTTAGGTGCAAGTATTCCTTTTTATTATCCTCGACCGTCTCTAAGTGATACCCATTTAAATGGATATCTTTAAAGCGTAGGAGGTTTCGGACTGATTTAGGTGAGTATAACGCATATCTAATTTTGATGAGTGTGTTATTGGGAAGCAATATGATTGCTTCCCCTGATCCTTTTATTATATCAGCTGGTCCTGAGATTGTTTTCAATGGACCAGAATAGCTACTAATGCTCGTAAAGTAGTCTGTATTTTGAAGGATTGATTACGTTGATGCACTGTCCACTAGGCATATGGATTCCATATCTGTATATAAAAAACATTCAAGAAATAAATAATACGAAAAGAAACTACTTTCATTTATATTAAGATGTTGAATAGTTTGAAATGGAATTTGAAAAATATAAAGTAAGATACATTGCAGGAAAGGAAGATACATTGCTAGAAAATAAAGTGCAGATGGTCCATGACTACAGAGTGTCGTCTTTAATGAAATCTTCTAGATTCCACGTAGTCTCCGGTAACGCTGCGCCAACTATCAGGTTTGTCTCAGCGTGGGGCTTGAGACTTGCCTGGTAGAGAACCTGTAGGTGTTTGGAAGTGCGGTAGATCCTGGACCAGTGGCCAGTCATTCCGCATTTAGAACATTTATCCTCCCAGTATTTCTTCGGGGACCACCTTTCTTGGGCGTACACTTTTGCTTCTTTGCCATGAACTTCTGGTTCTGGGAATGAGCCTGAGGAGTAGCCTTTTCCGCTGCTTCTGTTCTTTCCATTTCTGGAACTTTGCCTTCTTAACCATCTTCTTCTTCTGGGAAGATTGGAAATGTGCCTCTGCAGGAGGTGGAGGTGGAGCGGAGCTAGGAGGGCACATGTTGTAAGTGGCAACCATTAAACTCTGTTCTGTTCAGCCATTAGGAGGCATGAGAGTAGATCAGAGTACTTAGTGTACTTTCTCTCACAGTACTGTTGCATGAGGATCATGTCCTTCTCATGAAAAGACGTAAACGTCTTCTCTAGCAACATTTTCTCAGACACATTCTCACCACATAACTTCAGGCGTGAGGTGATTCGGAATAGTGCTGAGTTGTACTCCGCTACGGTTTTGTAATCCTGTATACGGAGGTGAGTCCACTCGTACTGTGCACGAGGGAGTATGACATCCCTTTGATGTCTGTACCTCTCCACAAGTGCGTCCCACAGTTCATAAGGATCCTCTACAGTAAGATACTCGTCCTTCAGGGTCAAGTCCAAGTGTTTCCTGATATAAATAATGGCTTTCGCCTTAAGTATATCGGAAACTTCTTCTGTCTTAGGGACTTATTTAGAAGAATCCTTTTCAGTTGCGACAGTACTTGTTGTTGTCTTTTTTGTGGGTGTTAGACTGAACCCATGAGAGCGCAGATGAAACTTCAGGTCCAACTGCCAACTCAAGTAGTTCGACCCATCGGCCTTCAGGACCGAAAAATTGACATTTGCAAGTCTAGCCATTTAAGCAATCTAGCAATATAAACAAGAGATAGAATGAATTATTTAACTATTTAAAGTAAACATCCACACTTGCAATTTAGCAGTATTTACATAGCATGAATTATTTAAAAATAAACATCCACGCATGCATTTTTATTAACATTTACATAGCATGAATTATTTAACTATTTAAAGTAAACATCCACACATTTAATGTATATGCAATGGAAATAAATTAGAACTATGGGGATCAACCAGCCGACATTAACAGAAAAAGAAAGTCCGAAATTACATCACATTAATCAAAAAGTGCATAAAACATAAAAACAACTCGGGAACTTCTGAGAGAATCCCCTTTTTCTTTATGCTAGCGCCTTCAACTCTTTGGTGTGGTCCTTTAGCTAGTTTTTACAAATATAACCTCACTTACAAATTTCTCTCAAAAAGAAAAATTGCAAAAAAGTAAAAGTGTCGGAAACCTGGATGATCCCTAAAATCATAGTTTAATAGCACATCCACACAGATTTTATATAAAATATACAACCACGCAGAGAATTATATCACAGGCATATAAAGATTAATAAATAATCTAAAAAGAAAGCGATGTGCTAAAAATGATTTTGAAAACTTTTAATCCTGATCCATTTCATTTTATTTATCTTTTCGCTTAACTGTAACACAAAATTAAAATTTGTTTAATTATTTGTCTTTTGAGGCCAAAATAAAAAAAGAAAAATTATGTGTAAGTGGGTTAATTTTTAAGGGTTTTGGCTAACCCCAGAGCTCAGATCTGTGCCCACCCTAATCGGACGGAACGCCGATGCAGAAAAGAGCAGCAGAAAAATAAGCAAGCTAGCTAAACATTTTAGCTAGGCTCTGAGAAAGCCAGAACCTAGCCCGATCTTTGCCACCTTGGGGTGGTCTGACCACCCCAAGAGGGATCTATACTATTGCGACGAAATTAAATTTACGATAAAGTTACTTAGAGAACATACCCGGAATCTCAACACTGGGACGTGCAAGATGTACCGCAGCAGCTTCTTGTTCTCCTCGTAGCCGAGCCGCCTTGCCCCTTGACTCGATCCACCCGAGCCGCCTCGTGCCTTCGAACTGATCCACCCGCACTGACACCCGCCTCCAAGCCGATCACTTGCGGTAGAAGGTTTCACTTGAGCAGACCCGCGTCTTAGACGTCTGGATCGGAATCCCAACCCCCCTTTGTAGCCTTCCAAGGACCTGACGTAAGAATAGGAAGATGAGAGGAGAAAAGTTTAAGTCGTAGATCGAGTTTGCTCAATTATTTGGAGCTACTCGATCGAGGACTTGGTGCACTATACAATGGAGGGGGCACCCCTATTTATATAGGGAGTCGGCCTTCCCTCGTTTTGCACGATCAATGTGGGACTAGACATAATGAGAGTATTTTAAACTTAATTAATAAAGTTTAGAAAGCCTTTCACAAAGGCCAAACTTTAACAAATTAGATCTCTCTCATCCTTGAACACCAGGCACCAAACAAGCCATCATTTCGAAGAGCTTCGAATGGTGAACGCGTAGGAACAAACGACGACGAATTCTGACTTCGTTTGATCCCTCAAACAATTGTCCAAAGATGGGCAAGAAGTTGGATTTCACATCCGTCATATAAGGGTTCAAAAAACTCTAACTTAAGTCAGATCCGCGGGCGCCCGCTCCCCTTGCGGGTGCATGCCTGCAAGGGACGTTGCAATTAGCCCCGGCCCATCGAAGTGGGCTAGGTCTGTGAGGCAGGGCAGGGCCGCCTGCTGGGTCAGCGAGTGGGCACCATGCCCCTTAACGGGTGCGGCCTGCACATCAGGCCGCCCTGTTTTATGGAGTGCGGCCCGCACAGCGGGCTGCCTGCTGCTAATGCGGGCTCAGCCCGCAGAGGGGGCACGACCTGATTAGAAAAGCGGGTGCACCCGCTTTGAGAACGGGCGTGCCCAGCCCCTTTTGCCGCTTGCCTTGGCCCCTTAGTGGGTCTGACCCACTTGGCCTGTTTCTGACTTTTTGGGCTCGTTTGAGCTCCGATTTGGATGCCGTTTGAACCTGTGTTTAGATCGGGACGATCCCGTCAACCTGGTAACCTTTCCATTTTTTCTTCCTATAAATTTTGTTGTAAATATTTTACGACATTTTAATCTTGTTTGAATCAAATGCAACATTGTCCCTATCTACGACTTAGTCTCACAACTGGCTTGTGGACTTAACCATTTCATCATATGAAGTCCTCTTAACAATCTTCCTATTACTAAGACACGAATGCTACTCGGTGTGAGACCCTATAGCCTGACCTTACTACAGCTGGGGGCTCAAAACCCCTAGACGACGGTCACCACAAGCAGCAGTTGTCGTCCCAGTTTCAGAATCATCATAACGTGATCGACTCATTGACAAAAGTATCGTTGGGTTCACTTTGACTGTGTCAGTGATGAATACTGTTAGTTATAGTCCCTTTATGAAGACTGTGTCTCTGTTGGCCTAGGGTACGGTTTACTATCAACCCCATTTGACAACATTGTTCAGTATACGACGGTCTTTGTTGTATTCACGTTGTACATCTTACAACGTACCCCGGCCGAGGATTAACACAAAGACCGTAATGAGCATATGACACTAACTTCCCTTTAACAGAAGAGACGAATTCCATCTTAGTCATCTACTCGCCTCGAGAGCTTCAGGTGTAACCTAACCTAAGATCTTTCAGCAGGCCTAGCCTCGAAGCTAGATCATAGGTCTAAGTGACACTATTCACTCACAGGTTCGTACAAATTACTTCAGGTCTAAAGGACCAGCTTACCTATCATCACCCTAGATTTATTATAGACAGTATAGTTAAAGTTAACCATTTCGATAACTCTAAGTTGGTCGTTCAGTGAACTCATTCTCCAATGAGCACATGTGTCTCGTCTCCGACTTCACCAAGTCGAATGACTATGGGATCGTCATTACCCTAAGGTAAGACAAAGACAAAGTGGTCTGCCCAATGTGCCGATATCCAGTTCTCGACATATCTATGACCACGAACCGTTTAATACTTAAGTTTCTATTCGGTCACTTACTACTCATAATCGAGATCTTATCTGGATATGTTAGGACCTAACTATAAGTCTATGGACATTATGTAAGTATATTATTCATTCGAATTTATTCTTAGGATAATGGATATCATTGTATATCTTACAAGACGTATTCTTAGGATAAATCGCCTTATGGGCATATATCCTACTACATCTCTCACTTGCACTTAGGCTATTTATCCCGGTATCTCATACCATTGTAGCATATCAGTCACATTAGACTGCACATGCCAATCCTATGAGTGGATTCACTAACGAGTATCTATAAAGCATTTTAATGGATTTTTATTCATACATCTTTTGATCACACAAGATTGATCCTCGAAAACTGATTTGGATCAATTTTCCTTTCTTTATATAGCTAACTATTAGCTCATACAATCTTGATGTAGGGTCTGACTTTTCTATAAGTCAGTCTTGGCTCATTCCAATTATTTTGTGTCAATATGTCAAGTACATAAGTGACACCTTAAATCTCTATATATTCGATTAAATCAAAACTAGTTTGATTTAATGTCACATATAGATGATTCAAATTTGTTGGAAACCTTTTTACTTACTCCGAGAAACCCGAGCTAAGTATATGAGTTATTTCCAAATGACTTTAAGAATTAACTGATTAAATTCATCTACTATATATCTAAATCATATTTAGAATATATATGATAAGCATAACCAATTGAGAAGTGCTTAGATGGAACGTAGCGGTGTCAGGTTAGATTTGACGAATGAGTCATATCAAGATCGGTTTAAGGAATCTTGATTTTGACTTACTCAGTCAAACGTCCTACTTAGTACTTTTTCCTTAACTACATTTAATAATAACTCTTAAGAATCAAATGTAGTTTGAATTAAGAATAAATCTTAATATGCGTATAATTGTGATCATATACAATTATACGCTCCTGGAACTTATATTTAACTATTGACTGGCTATAAAATTAAGTCAGCTCCAAACAATCAAATTATTCAGATGCGTTGCTTGTCAGCTCGAGAATTAATGCATTTAGCTCAGACAGCCACATTCACGAAAATTTAGGCCATTCGCAACAAATCACAATTTCAAAAAGAAGCACATTTCCCGAGACATTTATTAAAGCAATGGATTCATAAAAATGAATCATAATGTACTTATCATAATAAACCTTGAGCTTTAAACACTCAATCATTGTTTTAACTTAAGCAACGATACATTTTATTCTTAAAAAGAAATAAGTATCAGTTCCTTCTTCTTCCGTCTCATGAAGTCCTCGCATGGCCCCAGCAGCAACGATTACTCAGATGCCGACCATCCTCGAAACTTCTTCCATCCTCTACTTCATATCAGCCACCTGAGGTAGAGGCATCAGTATGCCCCTTCTTGTTTTCTGCAAGGTAAACCTTGCATTTCCTCTTCCAATGGCCTATCTTATGTCACGCCCCGCTTCCCAAAAACGTGGAGGCGAAGCGTGAGAAGGTCCGCTCAGACTTGAAGCTACAAAGCTGCAAGTCCGATAAGCGTCAATCAAATTTAAAACTGCAGGTCCTTGCAACGCGAGCGAAACAAGATAATAATAATGAACTGAGACAAAAGAATAATCTCAGAATATCCATAAATATAAATTCCAACATCGCAGAAAAGCCACCAGGCTAAAAGAAAAAGAGACTAAAGAGGCCGAGCATGGCCAACAAAAGTACAAGGTACAACAACAAAGTAATGGTGCAAGCACCGACATCTAATAGTAACCTAAAGCAAAAGCAACGCCAACAGTCTCTAAAACTGGTCTCCGGTGTCCACGTACTCCTCGACGAACGTAGGCTCAGTGTCAGCAACTACCTCGTCCGCTACAACTATCTCTGGCTCAGGGTCTAACATGTGACACCCAAAGAGAAAGGGGCACATGTCAGCAAGTCTGGAAGACTTGTGCAAGTGAAACTGAAAGTACAAGTAAGAGCAACCTAGCAGTTCTAGCATGATGCAATGACATGGCAGTTAAAGTATGAGTGCAGCAGGTAAAGTAAAGTAAAGTAAAGTACGAGCATGACATGGCATGGATGACAAGTATTACATGAATCATTCACAAGACAAGTACAAGACAAGGAAAGTAAGCACCTCGTGCACAGAGATTCCGTCTTCTGGCTAGAGGGCGGCTCAGACCTCTCCTAAGCTCAGTTGACCGTTTATCCCTACCCCTCCACGTGTGTCGAGCCAGGGCCTTACCCCCGAACGGTAATGCTCGCTTCTGGATCACGAGCCAGGAAGTGTTTTACCTTGCTGGTCTAGGGGTGCACCTAGCCAGTCAAGGGAGTACAAGTACAAGTATTGTAGCGTGTGCTACGAATGCGACATTCAATGCATGGATGACATGTAAGATGCAATGCATGGCAGTTAAAAGTGCGTAAAGGTAAGGAAAGTAAACGTGACAGTTTAGTATGCATGAACAACAAGTTTAAAGGGTTGGATCTAGCTTCGTTGTCAAGCTAGATCAATTAGGTGACGGATCTAGTTTCGTTGTCAAACTAGATCAAGTAGGCGTCTAGCCAGCTATCATTTCACTGACTAGTCTCTTTTACGCTAGGAACAAGGAAGTGGCCTAAAAACATGGCCCTACACAAGAGTTGGCAAGTTTCACTTGCCTGCAAGCACGACGTCTGAGCACACCGTCCAATGAGTCCAAAAATCACAATTATTCTACGTGCACAAGTCCACCGGCCTAAAGTCCATATTATTAATCTTGATTAGTGAATTTAAAACATTTAAAATACTTTGAAAATACTGATTTTAGTCTTGATTAGCATGCAATTGGGTTGGGGGTCCTAGGGGTACAAAGCGTTACCTCAACACGACGCGAAAGCTAAACCGGCGTCGGGTAGCGACAACGGGGGTTGGAATAATAGAACGCGCTCCAAGTCCTGATTCCAATATAGTTTCCTCGCTGGAAAGTTCAGAGCATCAACCCGGGCGACGATTCCAGATTCCAAAGCTCGCACGTGCGACGACGGCCTACGACGTGCGACGACGTCGTACGTGGCAAGTCGTCGAAGAGAACACACCTAGGTGGGGCCCACAGTAGTCCTAGGGACCTTTGGGGGACCCACAATACCTCTGGAGAACTTGGGGGGCCCACGGAGGCAAGTGGTGCGACGGATGCGGGGTTGCGACGAGTGGCTCTCGGTCGTACTCAGCCAATGCGGGGGGTTCTCTCGGTCGCTGCGGGGAAACGGAGCTGTGCGGCGCTTTGGGTCGGTCGCAGCAGCGGGGGCGGGGAGATTCTTCGGTCAGACCGGTCGGGGGCTTCGGTCGTACGCTTGGGATGCGAGGCGGGCGATGTTGCAACGTTGCAACGTTGCAACGTCGGTCGCTGCGGGCGGGGCGACCGGTCAGACGCTGTGCGGAGCGGGGCGACAAGGTGGGTCGGTGCGGAGCGCTATGCGGAGCGGGGTGCGGGCCAAGCGGTCGGTCAGACCGAGCGAACGGAGCGGGCGCTGTGAAGCGATGCGGGTGACGATGGGTGCGGGGGCGGCTATCGGTCGGAGCGGGCGGATTTGCTTGGTTTCCTCGGTCAGGTCGGGGGCTGAGCGTCGCAACGTTGCGACGAATCGTCGCAACGTCCAATTTTGCTTTTGGAAGAGGCTAGGGCTAATTTCTTGCGAAAATAGGTCTTCCTAGGGGTTGCTTATATAGTATAGATGGGTTGACTTGGTCTAGGGCTAAATCTAATAGGATTAGAAGTTTAAAATAATTTAAAATTTGAATTAAAACTACTCCAACTCACCCAAGGGTTTGACTTGGTCCAAATGAGCTGGAATTTGGCTCAAAAATTCTTTAAAACGTTTAAAACTCAAATAAATTTTATTTGGCCGAAAATAATTTATAAATTAATTATTAAAAATAATATAAAACTTGTTAAAAATATAAAAGCGGTCAAATAAACTCCAAAAATTATAAAATAAATATCGTGGTGATCGTGACGACGAATGTGAGCTAACTAAGAAGACGGATCTCAATTTCGACATCGGACGACGAAACCAAAAATGGAAACGTCTCCCGTCAAAAGTGAAAATCGCCACGTCTCATCGAATAAGTTTAAATTGTGGGAAAACGACTCGAGAAACGTCGTTCCAATTTAGTGCCACTATTTAATACTCTCAGAGACGTTCACAACGGCATATCACTCGAAAGTGTTCGCAACGAACAAAGTCTAAAACAAACACGTGCACGGCCAAAAGCACGTGCACGAAAAACGTACAACGAAAAGTGGTCGTTACATCCTCCCCACCTTAGAATAAAGTCCGTCCTCGGAATTTCTAATATCGCTAGTCACTCTAGTAACTACCCCAATCAAGTCATATAATAATTCAACCAGGTATATTCATTACAAGTGCTTATATATGCACTAAGTAGTCAAACATTAATACTACCAACACGTATATACATTCACGTACGTATACACTTATACCTATTATAGTCAGTCAAATTCATACATGTATTTCAATCATATATATAAACATACATCCCTTATATAACTAATACTCGCAAAACAACAGTTAAGATACTTATATAAGGATAGTCTCACACTTAGCCAATACAATCATTGCTCTACCTATATGTAGCTACCTATGCACAAACATCAAGGGTATACTACCCTCTACAAAACATCTCAACACATATAGTCACACCATACCACTATTAAATCAAATTCACCATATATAATATACACTCACCACTTCTATAATTTCATAATATATATAGTCATTCAAATGCATTCCAATATTTCACCATACATTCACATTACGTATGGTCCTATAACTGTATTTACGACACGCCACATATATCATAGTCATCAAGCCTATAACTAAGCACATACCTACCCGTGCATGGTGCACACCCATACACGCTAACATTTCATTTACATACCCCAATCATACCATTATATGACTAGCACACAAACACACCTAGTTTTAGCTAGTACACATACGTTCACACGAGCAAGTCCTTAGTAATTAGCTATACCACAAGACCAACACCTATAACTATATACTGGTGTAGCGACCCACCATCATGTGCGTAACACAACCAGGCACAAACACTCCTATCACTATACATGCATCAAACATCGCTATATTCAAACTACAAACATACATTCAATATACTTAGAGTATACTCACTCAAGCTTGAGTGAGACTCAGTACACATATCAGAATATTCTATATACGTAACACGACATTCATACCTATACCAATACCACTCCCCTATATATACATTTACCAATACAACCGTATACATTTCATAGATCAATCACACTTAATATTTAGTCAGGCAATACTCACGTAGTTCAATCATTTTATATACCATAATAATAGTAGTACAGACATCAGCGCACATATATTTATAATACACTCCCTAGTACAAATATTCACCGTATAGTCACACATAAATAATGTATATATTCACACCATAGCCTACTACCTATAATTAGTATACTAACACATTCACACATACATAATTAAGATGTGCAATAGTCGTGTATACCTTACGGTATGCACGCACGCAACATCCCACAAGAGCAAGCAATACCAATCAAAATTATACTCCTACTTCCATATGTATATCACCTATATACTCAGGCATCAAAACATAACTACTTACGTCTAAACACAATACATACCCACATACGAGCACACACTCATACGTGCTAATATATATGGGTCACTCAATAGGCCTACTTACTTAACTATTCATCCACCTATTATTGTCACAACCTAACATGCACATAGCTTTACCAATCATTTTATTTCAACCATTCCAAGTATCTCTAATTACATACACCCATTAGACATTCCAACGCTAACTCTTATATACACATGCATCCCTAGTATAGTATAGCTATCCACACAAAAATCTATAACTACTAACACACAACAACTTCATACCATCACGAATAACTCCGAGTATATATATATATATATATCACTCAATAGGCAACATCAATATACTATGGGAATTCTCACTCAAGCCCACGTACACAACTTAGGTACGTGCACTACGACTACCTCACAAGGTCCCAGGGCCTACTAACAATTAAGGGTTGACACAGACATTGACGGACACTAAAGCCTAAGCAATATAGGGAGGTCGAGGTCGAGGGCGTGACGAGGGAAGGATCGATAGGCACGAGTTCAGATAGGACGAATACAAGGAGATAGCTTGGTTAGACGAAACATAGACTCAATGGTGATGTTTAGGTTGAGGGAAAAGGGAGATGTAGTGATGCTTATATAGGAGGGGAAAAGAAAATAGGGTAAATAGCATGAGCTAAAATACGCAAAATTGAAAACTGTTGTACTTCAAAAAAAAGTTGGAATTCCTCATCTGTATAAAATATTTGAAGATCGATAAAGCGAGTTGAAATAAGTTTGAGTCGAATATTCATAATAAGAGAAAATGTTTTATTGGTTTATATAAACTCCTTGTAAAAGGGAAGTAAAATCATTTACGCGAATATCAAGGGCGAGATTTTAGAAAATTTATACGTCAGTAATATGATATAATTTTGTCAAAAATTTTTTTTGGAAAGTCGAAGAATGAAATCAAGTAACGAAAAAATTTTAAACTCAGGTTAAATGCTTTCAAAACTCTTTGGGCTATGGAAAATTGAGAATAATCAATTTTGAAACTACTTTTCAGAGAACCAGGGTTTGCCAGAAATGAGAAACTGGTTTACATAAGGTTCTTAATATACGAGCACAACAAGTCTGGCACGGATATAAAAATAATTGAAATTCAATTTTGTTTAGAAAATTTTTTTTTTTCTAAAAGCGTGTATGGTGAGCGGAAAGAAAATAATAGTAACTGAGCATAAGAATTATCAAGATCGAATAGCAAATCTTTAAAATCAAATCATGGAGGGTCTAAATTTAGGAAATGGTTATGAAATAGAAATTTTGCAAAAATCTGAAGTAGCGAAAACAACGAGCAAAAACCAACTTGCTGAGAGCTGAAATTCTATGTGACTTGAAAAGTATATTAAAAGTAAACACGACGTGTCGTTTGAAAGGCATAATAAGAAAGGAAATTATAAGTCGAATTGGACAAAATAAAAGTACGGTTTAGAATAAAATCAATATATGGAAGGTCAACGCATTTTCATAAGTACGAAAAGTATAGGCTGGAAAAATACTATGAACTATTATCCAAAAATTTCGACAAGAGTTTAAAAAGAATTAAATCAACGAGGAGTACAAAGATAAGTATATTTATATAAAAAATTTGAACAAATTTAAACTTGGGGAAGAGGAAATCGAAAAATACTTTCAGAAGATTCAGGTTTGTAATGGAGATGTTCGAAGAGTGACGACGATCGTCATGAGGTGATCTCGTGAATCGAGGCAAGGAAATGGTCGGATGGTCAGAACGTACATACGCCTAGGATATGAATCAGGAAAGTCTACGGGAATTCCTACGGTCGACCAACTAAAGATTTGGAATTAGACACTAAGACCTTCTAAGGGGCTGGACGGTAATGAAATGCGTTCAGCTTGGTCCGGAATCGATGAACCCAAGTGAACGACAAAAGGAAATTCTAGAAGTCTAATATGGTCAGAGTTAGGCAATAACCACTAAGGTAACTCCTATGACGATTAAATCAATTTCTGGCAGGGAGTCTAACTAACAAACAGAGGCCTCTAACTAACAAGCACAGGCGTCTAACTAAGTCTTCTTATCACCTAGTGTCATAAGAAAACGACTAAACTCAGGGCTTATTACTCGGATGTTGCAATTTATTTAATGGACATTCCGTTATTATCGTTGTTTCGTTAATTCGCAATTGCAAGACTGGACCTGCATGGGCCACCAACAAAACCTGTCACGCCCCGCTTCCCAAAAACGTGGAGGCGAAGCGTGAGAAGGTCCGCTCAGACTTGAAGCTACAAAGCTGCAAGTCCGATAAGCGTCAATCAAATTTAAAACTGCAGGTCCTTGCAACGCGAGCGAAACAAGATAATAATAATGAAATGAGACAAAAGAATAATCTCAGAATATCCATAAATATAAATTCCAACATCGCAGAAAAGCCACCAGGCTAAAAGAAAAAGAGACTAAACAGGCCGAGCATGGCCAACAAAAGTACAAGGTACAACAACAAAGTAATGGTGCAAGCACCGACATCTAACAGTAACCTAAAGCAAAAGCAACGCCAACAGTCTCTAAAACTGGTCTCCGGTGTCCACGTACTCCTCGACGAACGTAGGCTCAGTGTCAGCAACTATCTCGTCCGCTACAACTATCTCTGGCTCAGGGTCTAACATGTGACACCCAAAGAGAAAGGGGCACATGTCAGCAAGTCTGGAAGACTTGTGCAAGTGAAACTGAAAGTACAAGTAAGAGCAACCTAGCAGTTCTAGCATGATGCAATGACATGACAGTTAAAGTATGAGTGCAGCAGGTAAAGTAAAGTAAAGTAAAGTACGAGCATGGCATGGCATGGATGACAAGTATTACATGAATCATTCACAAGACAAGTACAAGACAAGGAAAGTAAGCACCTCGTGCACAGAGATTCCGTCTTCTGGCTAGAGGGCGGATCAGACCTCTCCTAAGCTCAGTTGACCGTTTATCCCTACCCCTCCACGTGTGTCGAGCCAGGGCCTTACCCCCGAACGGTAATGCTCGCTTCTGGATCACGAGCCAGGAAGTGTTTTACCTTGCTGGTCTAGGGGTGCACCTAGCCAGTCAAGGGAGTACAAGTACAAGTATTGTAGCGTGTGCTACGAATGCGACATTCAATGCATGGATGACATGTAAGATGCAATGCATGGCAGTTAAAAGTGCGTAAAGGTAAGGAAAGTAAACGTGACAGTTTAGTATGCATGAACAACAAGTTTAAAGGGTTGGATCTAGCTTCGTTGTCAAGCTAGATCAATTAGGTGACGGATCTAGTTTCGTTGTCAAACTAGATCAAGTAGGCGTCTAGCCAGCTATCATTTCACTGACTAGTCTCTTTTACGCTAGGAACAAGGAAGTGGCCTAAAAACATGGCCCTACACAAGAGTTGGCAAGTTTCACTTGCCTGCAAGCACGACGTCTGAGCACACCGTCCAATGAGTCCAAAAATCACAATTATTCTACGTGCACAAGTCCACCGGCCTAAAGTCCATATTATTAATCTTGATTAGTGAATTTAAAACATTTAAAATACTTTGAAAATACTAATTTTAGTCTTGATTAGCATGCAATTGGGTTGGGGGTCCTAGGGGTACAAAGCGTTACCTCAACACGACGCGAAAGCTAAACCGGCGTCGGGTAGCGACACTGGGGGTTGGAATAATAGAACGCGCTCCAAGTCCTGATTCCAATATAGTTTCCTCGCTGGAAAGTTCAGAGCATCAACCCGGGCGACGATTCCAGATTCCAAAGCTCGCACGTGCGACGACGGCCTACGACGTGCGACGACGTCGTACGTGGCAAGTCGTCGAAGAGAACACACCTAGGTGGGGCCCACAGTAGTCCTAGGGACCTTTGGGGGACCCACAATACCTCTGGAGAACTTGGGGGGCCCACGGAGGCAAGTGGTGCGACGGATGCGGGGTTGCGACGAGTGGCTCTCGGTCGTACTCAGCCAATGCGGGGGATTCTCTCGGTCGCTGCGGGGAAACGGAGCTGTGCGGCGCTTTGGGTCGGTCGCAGCAGCGGGGGCGGGGAGATTCTTCGATCAGACCGGTCGGGGGCTTCGGTCGTACGCTTGGGATGCGAGGCGGGCGATGTTGCAACGTTGCAACGTTGCAACGTCGGTCGCTGCGGGCGGGGCGACCGGTCAGACGCTGTGCGGAGCGGGGCGACAAGGCGGGTCGGTGCGGAGCGCTATGCGGAGCGGGGTGCGGGCCAAGCGGTCGGTCAGACCGAGCGAACGGAGCGGGCGCTGTGAAGCGATGCGGGCGACGATGGGTGCGGGGGCGGCTATCGGTCGGAGCGGGCGGATTTGCTTGGTTTCCTCGGTCAGGTCGGGGGCTGAGCGTCGCAACGTTGCGACGAATCGTCGCAACGTCCAATTTTGCTTTTGGAAGAGGCTAGGGCTAATTTCTTGCGAAAATAGGTCTTCCTAGGGGTTGCTTATATAGTATAGATGGGTTGACTTGGTCTAGGGCTAAATCTAATAGGATTAGAAGTTTAAAATAATTTAAAATTTGAATTAAAACTACTCCAACTCACCCAAGGGTTTGACTTGGTCCAAATGAGCTGGAATTTGGCTCAAAAATTCTTTAAAACATTTAAAACTCAAATAAATTTTATTTGGCCGAAAATAATTTATAAATTAATTATTAAAAATAATATAAAACTTGTTAAAAATATAAAAGCGGTCAAATAAACTCCAAAAATTATAAAATAAATATCGTGGTGATCGTGACGATGAATGTGAGCTAACTAAGAAGACGGATCTCAATTTCGACATCGGACGACGAAACCAAAAATGGAAACGTCTCCCGTCAAAAGTGAAAATCGCCACGTCTCATCGAATAAGTTTAAATTGTGGGAAAACGACTCGAGAAACGTTGTTCCAATTTAGTGCCACTATTTAATACTCTCAGAGACGTTCACAACGGCATATCACTCGAAAGTGTTCGCAACGAACAAAGTCTAAAACAAACACGTGCACGGCCAAAAGCACGTGCACGAAAAACATACAACGAAAAGTGGTCGTTACATCTTATGTCAGTGAAAGCATTCGGATTTGGACGGAGCCCCCTTTGCCTTCTTCTTCCCCTTCTTCACCTTGGCTGGTTGTGGGACCTACATCTTCTTATCTTTGCCTTTCAGCTGGTCTGAAGAAGCAGAGCCAACAACCAACACAGTTGGTTTCTTCTTGATCTCCTCAAACTGCCTAAGTTGTTTGAGGATACCGGGAAGATCCGTTTCAATACTGTTCATAATGAAACTTGTAATGAATGGTTTGAAGTCTGGGGTCAAAGACTTAAGGATCATGTCCACGGACATCTCATTGTCCAGGACAAAGCCCAACTGGGCGGCGTCTTCCACGTACCCGATCATATTAATCACATGATCTTGCATGGGGCCCGTTTCCATCCTAGCTCCCAAGAGGTTGCTCGTGGCTTCAAATTTGGTAGCTTTTGACCGCTTGCCAAACAATTCCTCTGCATTGAGAAGCATGCTTTGAACATCCAGATGTTCATGTTTTCTCTACAGATTGTTGTTCATTGAAGCCAGAGTAAGGCACCTGGCCTTCTTGGCATCTCTCTGGTACCCCTTATCGGCTTTCTTCTCCTCAGGCGTTGCATCTTCGTTCAGCTTTTCCAGAGGGTCCTCGAAAAGCACGTATCCAATCCTGACTAGAGAAAGGACTAACTTAATGTTTCTAAGCCAATCCTTATAGTTTGTTTCATCGAGCACAGTCCTCTCTATCATATACTTTAGACCTGAATCCATTCTGCAATTTAGTAGATACTTAGTCAGTAAATGTTCGTTGAATAGTTTTAATGGTTTTTAATAAAACTATATTCTCCCACTAAATTTATTAAAGCCATAATAATAAACAGTTTATTATACAATAACATTTGTGGGACCGACTACCCTAAGTCTGACAATCTTGAGTATGTCTCAACAAGTTGTCCGACTCTGCAGTCGGTAGAATAACTCATCGTCAATCATATTAAATATGATTCCCTTTCAATTTTTATCCCTATTCATTTGTGATCATGAGTGTGCTCATTTAAATTACAATGGCTAGCCTAGTCGGACCCTTGTTTTTTCGTCTAGCCTGACTTGCCCTGGCGCTCGGTGTATTCACGATGCGTCGGGTTGGGTTAGGTCTTAGACTACATCTTTGGTTTGACTTACGTCGACGCTCGGTGTATGCACGACACGACGGTTTGGGTCAAGTCAAGATGTTATCAAGAAATCGGTTTCTATAAGGTTGTCATGTCACAGCTTGACGGGTCTTACAGTTGCCAACTCCTAAAACAAGAAGGGCTACGATTTATTTGAATAAGATTATTATCGTATTTGACTTAGGTATAGTCTATGGACTTACACAGTCATTATTCAACTCCTTGCGGTCCAGCGGACGCGACCAGGGAATTGACTAAGCGAAGACCACTTAACCACTAGTCTAGCTAGGGTGGTCCAGCAAACTTAGCCAAGCACATTGACCGACATCTTGATCCATTGAAGGAAGTTCATCAATTCTATGTTCGTCCATCAACTAAATAGCTTTTAATTAATACTTGTTAATCCTTATCAACTAGTTGATCCTTAAAATTTGAAATTTTTATGGATTTGTTTGATGACTTTTATTAGATCCTTATCAACTATAAGGTTCGTTTTGTTCATCGTGCTATCCCAATTTTTATTAGGATTTTAATAAAACAATTACAACATTAGTCATTTAATGATAATCATTATTACAACAATTTATGATAATGATTGTCAATTAAAGTGATTACCCTAATCAGAAATTAGGTTTTGATGTTGACTTTGTTCATTTAAAACGTAGAATGTCACTTGTCATAAAAAATTTATCTTATAAACTTTTAATCAATTAATGTGTAACGCCCCGGTTCCCAAAAGACACCGGAAGCGAGAGCGTTACGCGGTCCGCTTGAACTGGAGCGGTGAAGCTCGAGTTCAATAAGCGTCTGTGATAAAAACACAGATGAGGTCCTTGCAACAGCTAATCAGAACAATCAGAAACACATCCAGAAAAAAACCACATCCAGAAATAAGAGTTCGTACACGAAATTAAACAATGCCATAGCTGGGCTAAAGTAGCAACAAGAAAGAAATGTACAAGAAAGTAACTACAACGAGTGAAAAAGAAAACTGGGAATGTAGTAAAGTGTCGGGGGTCCACTAGTCCTCTGCTGGAAGAGGCACTGCGTTAGGTGCGAACTCCTGACTCTCCAACTTTGGCGTCTCGTACTGGTCCTCCTGGTACTCAAGCTCTGAACCTGACATACATCCACAAACATGAATGTATGTCAGCTAGGGGTCTGCAAGAAAATTTAGCATCCGAAGGCAAATTATATGACAGATATGTGAATTTTAGAAGCATTATTAATTTAAGAAAGGTGACTGCAGCAATTTAACATTTAACAATTCATAGAAATGGAAACGAACAATCCTAGCATGCAGTTCTAGACGGTTGCAAGATTAAGGTTGGGTTTTCTCTGGCTTCATTAACATTTCAATTATCAAGATGACCAAGTTAGCGTTGCAAGTTTTCATGTCAAGTGTTAGCATTCTAATCTAGGGTTCACGCCTGTAGGTCGTGATGAGAAGGTCGTTCCTCTCACATGGGCTTACCGTGACTGACGCAAACCCACCGCGTGCGGGTGGTGCTCTTGAGGAGAGTACCTTTCATACGCCTAGTGGCCGCTCAACCCTAACCCCACCCAAAAGTTTTGCCGGAACACGAGCCGGCCTAGTGGCCGCTCAACCCTAACCACATCACGATATCACGATACCGCCTTCGAGGCGCACGATTTCACGATGTCCACATTGTTAAACACGTCAGGACTCACTGAATTTCACTGTTAACAATTATTATGGTGTTATGGTGACAGTTCTACAAAGCGGAAACGGGTCGAACGACCGTTTCCGTAATTTCAAATAATGACGAATACGTCCTTTTTGTTCAACTTGCTACAGAAACGATTTTTTCTCTTAGTGTTTAAAATGGGGATATATCGTATGATATACCGTTGGATCCCAAATTTTGTTCTAGTCATTATGGTGTCGCTTTTGTATGTCATTTCACGCCTAGTTTTTGAGTTACACATCAATACATTTAGATGGCGCAAAAGTGTCAAAACTTCCAAAATTCATATAAAATCAAATACTTGCCTGTTTTGGACGTTCTTGGTGTCGTTGGAATCATCTCGACGAGTACTACGCTACAGAAGGTTTGGTTCGCTGTTTTGGCAGAACATAAAATCAGAAAATGTGTTTCTTGTTCAAGACAGATTTGCACAAGTACTCCTACGACGTCTAATCACCAAGTTTTATTAAGTTTTCTACTTTACGGTGTGGGTTAAGAGTTATAGGGGTAGATCTACCAACCTGAAGTGTAGCAAGGGATCGGATGACGACCAAGAGCAACGACGACGCGTACGGTGCTGAAACTTCGACGTCCACGCTCTGAACTTGTAGCGGTAGCGAGTAGGCGACGGACAGCGGCTGTCAGCGAGCTCCGGGGGCTGTCGGCGTCAGATCTGAGCGGTTGGATGGAAGCACGGGCTGTCGGAGGCTCGCTGCAGTTGTGAGGAGAGCTGTGATCCGTGAGGGGGCTGTGGATGAAGTGGATGTGAGCTCGGGTGTGGTGCATGCCGTGAGGGGGTGGTCTCGGCCTGGCTGCGGATGAAGGGAGGACTTATGTGTCTGTGGGGAGGAGATGGAGGGGAGCTCGGCCTGTGGGTGGAGTTTTGCGTGGGCTGGAGGATGATGGTTGGTTGTGGGCTGTGGGGATGTGGGTTTTGTGTGGTGATGAACTCGGCCTGGAGATGAAGTGAAGAAGAGGAGGAGGCTATGCGTCGGCCTGGAGGTGTAGAGGAGAAGGAGGAAGGGGGAGAACTGGCCGTGGAGATGTTTGTTGTTGCACTGGAGATGGTTTGCGTGGAGAGGGAGCTTGCGTGGAGAAGGGAAGTCGGCGGCCTGGAGTTTTGAAACCCTAGGTTGCTTGCTAGGTTTTGGAAAAAAATAAGTAGGCTATAGGTTGCTTTATAGAAAGACTGGGGATGCTGTTGCGTGAATGACCTAGTTAGGCTGCGGTAGGGTTTTTAAAATTAATCTAATAGGGTAGGCTGCGGGTGGTGTGCCTTGGGGTTTTATTAAAAATAGTATTGGGTTTTAAAAGTGCTAGAGTTTGTGTATAGGTGTAGGGTTTATAAAACTTAGGTTTAAAACATGTAGGAGTGGGCTTGGTTTCGTATGTAGCATGGTTAGGCCCAGGTTGCTGTAGGTAGGTTATTAATCCTTGTTGCTTTCTTGTTACTAGGCCATGCGTGAGTTAGGTTGATGCTAGATAGGAAAAGGGATTAGAATAGTTAATTGTTTGAAAGATAAATAAAGAGGAAAAATATAATAGAAAGGAGAAGTAATAGTATTAATAATAGTAGTAACAATAATAATAAATAACAACAATTATAATAAATAATAAGAAATAATTTAACTAAGGCTAAATATAAAGATATGACAAATTACGGATACGGACAAAATATACTAGAGGAAAACAGATAATAACACTGATAAGAACCGGTCGTTACATCCTACCCACCTTAAAGAAAATTCCGCCCTCGGAATTTCCATTCAATCACTAATCAGGGAAAAGGTGGGGGTAACGCTCTCTCATCTCATCTTCTCTCTCCTAGGTGGACTCCCCTGGAGAGCCGTGTCGCCACATCACCCTAACAAGATCGACAGTCTTGTTTCGGAGTGACTTCTGACGTCTATCAAGAATCTGTACTGGCTGCTGATCATACGTCAGATCTGGACGAACGGTGATCTCAGAGTACTCAATAGCGTGAGATGGATCGCTGATGTATCGACGAAGCTGAGACACATGGAAAACATCGTGAACACCCTCCAAAGATGGTGGCAAGGCCAAGCGGTAGGCTACCTCGCCAACTCTCTCCAGAACATCGAAGGGTCCGATGTATCTCGGGCTGAGCTTGCCACGTTTCCCAAAGCGAATCACTCCTCGATTCGGGGAAATCTTCAGGAAAACATGGTCTCCCGGCTGAAACTCCAGAGGTCGCCGTTTAGCATCAGCCCAATACTTATAACGGTCCTGAGCAATTCGAAGCTTGTCCCTGATATCTCGAACAACGTCCACAGCTTTGACAATCAACTCCAGTCCCAACAACTCTCTGTCTCCAACGTCGTCACAGCTCAGGGGCGAACGACACTTCCTCTCGTAGAGAGCAGCGAATGGCGCCATGCCAATGCTCGCCTGGTAACTGTTGTGGTATGAGAACTCCACCAGGTGTAGATGATCCTTCCACGAACCCTTGAAATCTAGCATGCAAGCTCTCAGCATATCCTCCAAGATCTGAATGGTCCGCTCTAACTGGCCGTCTGTTTGCGGGTGATACGCAGTGCTGAACTTCAGACTGGTACCAAGATTGATTTGCAGACTCTTCCAGAACTGAGATGTGAATCTCGTATCACAATCGGACACGATGCTCACAGGAACTCCATGCAGATGCACGATTTCCTACACAACATATTTCACATCACAACTCGTACTAGAAAGAAATACGACAGGATGAGTTGGATCATTACCTCCATATATTTCCTAGCCAGTATCTCCGTGGATTGTCCTACTTGGAACGGTATGAAGTGCGCAGACTTGGTCAGTCGATCGACAATGACCCAGATCGTGTCGTTCTGTTTGGTGCTCCGAGGTAGGCCAGTCACGGAGTCCATCGTGATGTGCTGCCATTTCCACTCCGGAATAGGCAGGGGATGTAGCAGTCCGACGGCGCGATGATGTTCAGCCTTCACCTGCTGACACACCAGGCATTTGGCAACACTCCGTGCCACACTTCTCTTCATCCCGTGTCATCAGAAATTCTGACAAAGATCCTTGTACATCTTCGTACCACCAGGATGAATGGAATAAGGCGAACTGTGAGCCTCATTCATCAACTCTTCTCTGATATCTCATGCAGGCACGCAGATCCTACTGCCATACCTCAAAGATCCATCATCGTGAATCAGAAATCTGTCCGGAGTCCGGCTTCGACTTGCTCTCTGATCTTCATCAACTTGGCATCACCATCTTGAGCAGTCTTGATCCGATCAACAATCGTCGACTGGATCTGCATGTTCATCAACGTCGAAGTGACTCCCGGAAGAACAACTTCAACATCCATCTCTCGCAGATCCTGCTGCAATCTCCACTGAGCTGTGAGAATCATCACCTCTGACAGTCGGCTCAAAGCGTCTGGTACGACATTCACCTTCCCTGGGTGGTACTGAAGGTCGATGTCGTAATCCACCATCAACTCCAACCATCTGCGCTGCCTCATATTCAGTTCCTTCTGAGTAAATACGTATTTCAAACTTTTGTGATCAGTGAATATCTTCACTTTCTCACTCAGTAAGAAATGACGCCAAATCTTCAGCGCGAATATGACAGCGTCGAGTTCCAAATCATGGGTCGGATAGTTTTTCTCATGGACTTTCAGCTGTCACGAAGCATAAGCGACCACATGGTTGTGCTGGTGCAGAACACAATCAAGTCCCTTCCCCGATGCATCGCAGAAAATCTCAAAGCCTCTGCTTCTGTCCGGAATAGCCAACACTAGTGCAGTCGTCAGTCTCTCCTTCAAAGTGGAAAAAGCTTGCTCGCAAGATTCTGACCAACTGAACTCGACATCCTTCCGTGTCAATCTCGTTATCGGCTCAGATATCCTCGAGAAGTCCTTGATAAATCTACGGTAGTAGCCAGCCAATCCGAGGAAACTCCTGATATCCAAAGCTGATCGCGGTGTAGGCCAATCACTGACTGCTCTGACCTTCTCCGGATCCACTGAGATGCCGGCTCCTGATACTACATATCCAAAGAATGCAATTCTATCCAGCCAGAATTCGCATTTGCTAAACTTGGCATATAGTTTATGATGGCATAGCGTCTCCAAAACCAATCTCAAGTGTTCTGCATGCTCTTCTTCGCTCCTCGAGTAAACCAGGATGTCATCTATAAAGATCACCACGAACTTGTCGAGGAAGTCGTAAAAGATGATGTTCATGAGATTCATGAACACTGCAGGAGCATTGGTCACACCGAACGGCATGACAACGAACTCGTAGTGCCCATACTTGGTCCGGAAAGCTGTCTTGGGCATGTCATCCTTCTTGAGTCTGACCTGATGGTATCCGCTCCGAAGATCCAACTTCAAAAACACATTCGATCCACCAAGCTGATTGAAGATATCATCAATACGGGGCAGCGGGTACTTGTTCTTCACAGTGATCTGATTCAGCAACCGATAGTCGATACACATCCTTCTCGACCCATCTTTCTTATTCACCAGCAAGACGGGTGTGTAATGCCCTACCAGCTACTGCACAAGTACTAGAGGGGGGGTGAATAGTACTTTAAAATAATAAGGCGTATTATTCCAAATTAAATTGCACACAACTACCAAATCAATTTGCGGAAGCTTAAATTGAATAACAACAATGAAATTAACAATGCTAACAAACGATGTTAATGGGTTCAGATCCACCCAAGTCTCCCCGACTTGTTCCCGGTGATCCTACGTCCCAACCACCCGGATCCCTTCCGGATACTTGAGTTAGAAACCCTAACTCAAGATTTCCACTATGAATATCTTGTGAAAAACCTTCACAAGATCAAATCATACATGCAATAGCAAACGTGAATCCCACAACCCGGGATCACAACCTTCTCTCACAACCGAGAGAATCACAAAGCAATATTAAAGAGTTTAATATGAAATAAACAAGCTTACCACAAAATCCTATACCTTGAGTTTTTCTTACCCAATAGGTGGAATGAAGGATTTGAGGAAGATGAAGTTACCAAACCCTAGCACCAAGGAAATGAGCAGCAATGGGTGCCTAGGGATGATTTGGAAACTTGAATCAAGCAATAGCTTGAAGAGCTCACCAAGAACAAGCTTCTCTCTAGATCTAGAAATGAGAGAGAATGGGTTTCTTGTGAGGAAGAGAGCTTTAGATTTGAGGGAGAATAGCTATCTCTTTAGAACTCAATGAATCTCTTAATGGCAGCTCTGTTGAAGATAGAAATGACCTAGGTTCGTATTTATAGGAACCCAAAAACACAAGTTAGGTCAATCTCCAACGGAAAGAAATCTGTGAGAATTAGTCGATCAAAGAACACTCACTAACCGACTAGTTCATCAACTAGTCGGTCAGTCACAAAGCATGGACCGACTAAGAGCAGATCTGAGAAGAGATAGAATTTCAGACCTAGAAATCTAGTCGGTCCAAGAACACTGTCTAACCGACTAGTTTCACAACTAGTCGGTCATCCAATGAACGTAGACCGACTAAGAGGCAAAACAACTTAGTCTGAAGGCAAGTTGACTTAGTCGGTCCAAGAACAAAAGTTGACCGACTAGATTGTCAACTAGTCGGTCATCAAACGTTCTTAGACCGACTAACGGTAAACAGTAGCTTAGGAGAATTTTAGAGTGAACAGTAAGTCACAACTAGTCGGTCAAAGAAGCATCACTGACCGACTAGTTCACAAACTAGTCGGTCGGTGAGTCAACATAGACCGACTAACTGTAAACAGTAAAGAGCTAAGAATTAACTGACTGAAACTAGTCGGTCCAAGAACAGTGGCCGACCGACTAGATCACCATCTAGTCGGTCAGTACTTGTTCTTGTACCAACTAACATGCACAACAAAGTCCGAATCGAAGCGCGACGCTTCAAGGAAGTTAGAGTGAACTTGTGCAAGTATCCTAGAGCTACGAAATGAGCGAAATGAAGATAGAAACGTAAGATATACTCAAGGCTTAACATTCTATCAATCGAAACGAAAAGACTATAAATAAAACCTTAATAAACGGTCTTTGAGAGCTTCGATTGAATCTTCATTACTTCCAAAGCGTTGCAAGAGCTTCAACGAAGCTTTAGGCTTGAATACGAGCTTTTGGAAGTGTTGAGATGTCGCTTTGAATATTCTCGTGAAATTGGCGACGATCTCCAATACTGCGCTCACAAATTGTTAGTTCATGAATTATTTATGTTTGCTCATCATCCAAAACCAAATCCGGGGAGTCCAATATTCAACATTCTCCCCCTTTTTGGTGATGACAAACCAACATAAATAATAATCAAAGATAATAATTCAAATGTAAAATACTTACTCCCCCTGCATTGATGACACGTTAATTCCAAAATGAATATAAATGAATTGCATCAAGCAGACGAGTAAGATAAATAAAGTGAATTGATTTTTGAAATATCGGATTTTGAAAATCCTTATATGTATCTTAACTCCCCCTGAATCTAGCATATCAAACTAGATTCTTGGAAATTGAGTTAAATTTTCATTTGCGCTATTTATTATCATTATCTCTCCCCCTTTGGCATTATCCCAAAAATGGGGGGCATACAACGACAACAATTAGGAAATGTAAAATCCAACATCGGGAGTCGTAGACAAATTCAATGGACCAACTTGACACCAAGGGAAAAATTGTGGAAATCAAAACAAGGTGTGCCAAAATGTCCATTATCAAAAAAAAATCAAAATCATCAAAAATAAAATTTGGTATTTATTGAATAATGAAACATACTCTCCAATATTCAATATTTCTTGGGTAAATTTGTGCATGGAAAACAATTCTATATGAATATAGAAATATAATCTATTTAACCAAGTTTTTAATTGTGGAGCGACGAATTCACAATTCAAATGCATTTAACGAATAAATGACAAAGAGAATGACGATGAACATATATATATATATATAGACAATATGAGTAAATCCAAAATAGATATCACATCGAATATATGAGATACATCATATCAAGCGCTACATATCATCAAAAAGAAATACATCAACATCATCGACATCATCAAAGTATATCAACATACATCAAAACAACATCATAACATCATATCCAACTCCGACATCCAGAAATCACAAAGATACATCAAGACATCTCTCAAGCCCCAGCCTAACCCAAAACACTCTCACTAAGATATATCATCCAAAACGTATATGGAGAGTCCTCGGAACAACGATCACGAGGAGGAAGCTGGATCTGCAGCGTCCGTGGGTCCAGTCGACGGAGTGGACTCAGGATCTGCAGGGAGTAGAGGTGTCTCAACAGATGGAATCGTCGGGGCAGGAGTGGAGATCTCAGCAACATGCTCAACAACGGGAATCTCAACAGCAGCAGAGGTCTCGACAGAAGCAGCATCAGTAGTGACCTCGGGAGCACCAGTCGGAGTATCCACCGCAGGAGTGGTGGCAACAGGTGTGCTCTCGGGGACACCAGCAGAAGTGGTAGCACCAGCAGCAGCAGTACCAGCAGAAGTGCCCTCGGGGGCACGAGTCGAAGTACGACAAATCTCCTCAACGTCCTCCTCATCCATCTCATCCAACTCCTCGCCCTCAGACATGGAAGGAGGAAGCTCAACACCCATCTGACGAGCCATACGGCAAACTACCTCCTCGGTACGAGCCAAGCGGGACTCGTGACGAAGAAGTATCCGGACGACGTCATCAAAGGTGGCAACGGGAGTAGCAGAGGCACTGGCAGAGGCAGGGACAGACGCTGAAGGTGTCGTCCTCCGAACGTGACGAAGCGCCGCAAGAGATTTCTTGACGGCCGTCGCATTCAGGGGAGGACCAAGGGGACGCTCATCGTCACGAGGCAATGTGACACGAAAATGACGAAACACGAGGGTCAACATGCAAGGAAATGGGATATGAGCCGATTTATTGGACTTTTGAATACACTCGAAAGAGTCAATCTTATCGAGTATAATTCGAGCCCAATTAATCGAGCTCCCCATGAAGATCGCATAGATAAGCTTCAAAAATGGCTGGGACGGGAGAGATGAGGAGCCGTACTTGGGAAGCAAGCACGACTTCAGAATCAGATTTAGAACCCATGCATTTGGCTTGAATGATTTAGATGGCACGCCAATCATGGCAGGAGGAATCTGATGGAAAATCTCTGAAAGGATGGTCTGATCAAGAGAAGAAATATCATCTACCGAGATATCAGAAGGAAGAAGGCCAGACGAAGAGATACCCAAAATCTCTCCTAAGATTTCCGCAGTGAGGACTATAGGAGTCCCCAAAACGGTCGTCTCAACAGAGTGGGTCTGATCGTACTGACCCCGGATCCTATTCGCATAGAAAAGCTTCACTAATCTAGGGTAGGGGTGAGGATTCGCCTTCGGGTCATATCGAAGGTAATCGAGAAGACCCGACGACGACAGAAGATCAGCTAACCCTATAAATTCGCTAAACTGGACGAAATGCTCCAGAAGCAGAGGGCAATGTTCGATACGGTTATACGCCGCGAGACACAAAGGGTCATCGCGACATAACGAAATATCGACACCGCCCACCGGCATCGGACCCTTTCCCTTAGGCTTACGGGTAGACGTACGAGGGTGGGTGCTAGACTCGGGATGAATAGGAGGAGTGGGTTCCCTATGAGTCTCGGTCTCGGGGTTATACTCCGTATCGGAATCGGTAGGAGTATGGAACGAAGATTGAGAAGCAAGAATTTTGGCCTTTGGCTTAGGCTTGGGTTTGGGTTTCGGTTGACCTTTAGGTTTAGCGGTCGTCGTCCTCTTCTTCTTGAGAGGAGGCGAAGAAGACGAAGGATGGGTGGTCTTGGCTCTACGCTTCGGAGGGGTTGGATGCTCGGGATCCGAAGAGATTGGATCAACGGTCATCGGAGAGGGGCTAGAGGGAGTGATCGGGATACGTGTTCGGGCCATAATCTCGGCACAACATGACACAATCAATCGGAAATGAAGAAACCCTAAATCGGAATCCTAGGAGATGAAATCAACTGAACAACCTAACCCTAGAGCTGAAACCGAACCCTAGATAGGAGAGGGAGGAAGAGGAGATACCCTAGGTCGAAGATCGGCGGACGGCGACGGCGGGAATGGTCGGAAAGTGGCCGGAAGACGAAGGGTCTCGAGGGAGGTCGAGGTTTTGAGCGGAGAGAGAAGAGATTTCGATCGATTAGAATGAAAATCGATCGACTAAACTGAGTTTAAGTCGGTCAATTTCTCAAATGACCAAACAGCCCCTGGCACAACTAGTCGGTCACAGTTCAAGCACTGACCGACTAGATCACGATCTAGTCGGTCGGTCAATGAGCTTGAACCGACTAGTTGCAAACAGTGGCTGAATCCAAGAATTACTGACAAGATTTAGTCGGTCTGTGTTCATTTACTGACCGACTAGATCTCAATCTAGTCGGTCGGTCACTGAACATGAACCGACTAAAGAGTCAAAAACTTGAAAATCAAGTTCTCTCCATAATACGCTTGGACGATAAATCTCAAAACTCTCAATAAACATCTAAACTACCCCATTAATCATCGAAAAACAGAAATTTGACGATTACGCACAAATCGAACGAAAAAATCAAGATATCACATAAAATTCCCGAAAAATCCAATAATTCTAGCATGAATGAGATATTGCCAAAAATAATAGCATGCAAAATTATTGAATGAAACATGAATCCTATATCTCGGATTCACCCATAATCCCCAATTCTCGACGCAACCGCACAAAGGAGTCCTCCTTTAGGGGTTTCGTGAAAATATCGGCGATTTGCTTTTGGGTTTCAACGTACACTAGAATGATGTCCTTTTTAGCAACATGATCATCTAAAAAGTGGTGTCGGACATCTATGTGTTTCGAACGGGAATGATGTACCGGGTTCTTGGAAAGACATATTGCACTTTGGTTGTCAACCATGATAGGGCAAGTATCACAATTTATACCAAAGTCTTTAAGTGTGTGTCTCATCCAAAGAACTTGAGCACACGCGGCACCGGAGGCAATATATTCCGCCTCGGTGGTTGAAAGTGATACGGAATTTTGCTTCTTGGAAAACCAAGAGACAAGAGAATTTCCTAGAAAATGGCAAGTGCCACTAGTACTTTTCCTGTCGGATTTGCATCCCGCATAATCAGCGTCACTATATGAGACTAACTCATATGTGCTAGATCTCGGATAAAGTAATCCAAAATCTAATGTGTAACTTAGATAGCGAAAAATACGCTTTACCGCTACTAAGTGAGACTCCTTAGGTTGAGACTGATAACGAGCACATATACATACGGCAAACATAATATCGGGCCTACTTGCGGTAAGATAAAGCAAACTACCTATCATACCTCGATATAGACGAATGTCTACATCCTTACCGCCCGTATCCTTGTCAAGATGCGTAGTCGTGCTCATTGGAGTCTTTTTCCCGGAGGCATTCTCCATTCCAAATCGCTTTAGCAACTCCACCGTGTACTTCGTTTGGTGGATGAAGATTGCATCGTTCATTTGGCGAATTTGGAGTCCTAAGAAATATTTGAGTTCGCCCATGTGGCTCATCTCAAATTGTTCCTTCATCACATTAGAAAACTCTTCGCAAAGAGCGAAGTTAGTAGCACCGAAAATGATATCATCAACATAAATTTGAACTAATAAAATATCATTATTCGCATGCTTAATAAAAAGTGTTGAATCGGCTTCGCCCATTTTAAAATTCAAATCCAAAAGAAAATTCTTTAGGCGATCATACCAAGCTCGAGGAGCTTGTCTCAAACCATAAAGAGCTTTCTTTAGTTTAAAAACGTGGTTTGGAAATTTTTCATTTACGAAGCCCGGAGGTTGAGAAACGTAAACTTCCTCAACGACATCTCCGTTTAAAAATGCACTTTTAACATCCATTTGAAATAATTTAAAATTCTTATGGCATGCAAAAGACAAAAGTAATCTAATTGATTCTAATCTAGCTATCGGAGCGAAAGATTCTTCGAAATCGATACCTTCCTCTTGACGATAGCCTTGAGCTACTAACCGAGCTTTGTTCCGGACGACGACTTGGTTTTCGTCGGTTTTGTTCTTGAAGATCCACTTTGTCCCTATGACGGTGTGGTTCTTCGATGGCAATGGAACAAGCTCCCAAACTTCATTCCTCTCGAATTGAATGAGCTCCTCCTCCATGGCTAAGATCCAAGCGCTATCTTCACATGCTTCATTAATATTCTTTGGCTCTATCGATGAGGCAAAGGCACAATTTGCGAAGTGGTGAACTTGCGATCTCGTCTTGACACTATCATAGATATTGCCAATGACTTGCTCATGGGGATGGTCACGAACCGAATGAAGCCGTTTGGGAATACCTTGATCACTTGGAACATTCTCAACAACTTCATTAGTTGGGTTAGTCTCAATAGAATCAATAGAATCATTAGACTTAGAATTATCAAACGAATCACATAAAACATCCATAGAATCATTATCATTTGAAATTCTAGTTGGAACAAATCCTTCATTAAATGAGACATGAAGCGATTCCTCGATCGTTGAGGTTCGTTTGTTGAATATCCGGTAGGCTTTGCTACGCGTAGAATATCCAACAAAAATCCCCTCATCGGATCTCGGATCGAATTTGTCCAAACTACCATATGTGTTCTTAATAAAACATTTCGAACCAAAAACACGAAAATGTTTAACTTGAGGCAACCTACCAAACAACAATTCATAACAAGTTTGTCTAGTGCCGGGCCTCAAAAGTATTCTATTAAACACATAGCAAGCGGTGTGTACCGCTTCCGCCCAAAATTGATGGCCAAGTTGGCTATCATCAAGCATAGTGCGAGCACACTCCACTAGCGTCCTATTCTTTCTCTCAACTACACCATTTTGAGGAGGTGCACGAGGGAAAGAGAAGGTGTGAGTAATACCAACTTCATCACAAAATGTCTCAAAAGACTCATTCTCAAATTCACCTCCATGATCACTACGAATAGTGACAATGGTGGTTCCTAAGAGATTTTGTACTTTCTTAACAAAAATTGTGAAGTTTTCAAAAGCTTCATTTTTATTACACAATGAAAATACCCAAGTAAATCTTGAATAGTCATCTACGATGACAAGTCCATACCTTGCATTTCCTAAGGAAGCTACTCTAGTTGGCCCAAATAAATCTAGATGTAATAGCTCTAGTGGCCGTTTAGTAGAGATGCTTTTCTTAGGTTTAAATGAAGATTTAGGAAGCTTGCCGCGTTGACAACAATCACAAAAACTTTTCTTTTCAAAAACAAGCTTCAGAAAACCTTTAATAGAATTCAATTTTGAAAGCTTATATAGTGTTCCAAAGTTCACATGTCCAAAGCGTCGATGCCATAAGTGTTGTTCACTTGTGTTGGCAACGAGACATTGTTCATATGACTTAGGAAGATCCAAAATATAAATGTCTTTACGACGAGTTCCGGAAAATAATAATTTTTCATTATCCTTTCTTAAAATATGACACAATCCTTTCGCAAAGCTAACTTTGTAACCTTTGTCACAAAGTTGACTTATTGAAATAAGATTATGATTTAAACCACTAACAAGATAAACATTACTAATTAATGGTTTAGAAGGGTTACCGACTTTACCAACACCTATGATGGTTCCGCTCTCGTTGCCTCCAAATACGACGCGGTTTCCATTCGCAATGGGAACCACTCCGGAGAGCAAACGAGCGTCACCCGTCATGTGTTTGGAACACCCGCTATCGAGTATCCAATTTCCTTTGGAGCTAAATTTAAATTTGATGCTCCTTTTCTTTTTCTTTTCCTTGAGTACCTAAAGATAGACACTTTCATATCATGGTACCCAAGGTCATTGGGTCCAAGGGATTAGACCTTTGGAAGCCAAGTCCAAGTGGACTTAGACTTCCCCACATAATTCTTACTATGCACAACATCCGAAAAATAAGCATTCATGTACATTTGTTTTTCGTCCATGCTTGTGTCCTTTGGGCTCCAAATAGTGAATATTTTGGGAGCCATCATCCTATTGGGTGCATGCATGCGACGTTGATTTCTACGTGATGCATGTTGTGGATAGGCATACGGGACATGATGGAATGGTGCACGACGAGAATTATTCATATGATGAGGTGGGTGTACATATGCATGTGTGGAAACACGTGCGTGAGGGTGTCTCACTTGGTGTGCACGTGCCCGAGAATGTGTTGCATAAAAATCATCATATGTGTGAGACGGTGGAGTAGGACGTGTGTTCCTACGTGGCATGTTATTAGTGTACATGTAGGCATGCCCCTTCTTTGGAGGTCCACCCAAAGTGGGTTTCTTTCCGAAAGAGGGTGTGGACGAGGTGGAAGCACCATTGGTAGATGAACTACCAATAGAGTGTTTGCTCCCACTCGTTGAGGCTTCAGAAGTTGGCCTAACAAAAGTAGTGACCGACTTGGATGAATTTCCCATCATATATCCCAAGCCAATGTGGTGTTTGGCCGGAAATAAATCTTTTAGGATATTATCCAAATGGCCCTTACCCTTGTTGAATTTGTTGATTCGGCCCAATGTGTCCTCATATTTCTCTTTGAGAGAACGCAAAGAAGTATCCAAAGTGGATATTTGCGATGTGAGCACATAAACACGAGATTTAAGATTCTCGTTCTCAATACTCAAAGTCGAGTTTTGAGAAGTTAAATCCGCTATCTCATGTTCTTCTGCATCCTCAATGCTAACATGTTCAAGTTTAGATTTGAGATTCACAATCTCATTTCTTAACTCGTCAACAACGGTGTCGTTGTTGGTGATGATATTCTTAGGCGATGTTTGAATGCTAGCTAGGTCATCTTTTACCTTAGTATATCTATTTACTAACTTAGTGTATTTTGACCAAAGTTGAGAGTTAGCATTTCTAAGATCATCCATCGTTACCTCATCGCTTTCTTCATCACTATCATCGGAAGAGGAGGATCCTTGATCGTGCTCCTCTCTTGCCATGAAGCACATGTGTGCTTGCTCCACTTGCTCATCATCCGACTCTCCGCTTGAGGAATCCTCGGAGTCGGTGAATGTTGCTCCGACAAGTCCTTTCTTGTACCCCTTTTTGTATTTCTTGGACTTATCGAATTTTGGCGCCTTCCACTTCTCCTTTTGTTTGTTGAGAGGACACGCCGCTTTCATGTGTCCTGGCTTATTGCACTTGAAACACAAAGGAGAGGAAGAGGCGTTAGAAGAACCAAATTTACCTTTGGTCTTGAAGTTACCTTTCCGGAAGAAACGGTTGAACTTCTTGGCCATGAGTGCCATGGACTCCAAGTCCAACTCGTTTTCCGAGTCTTCATCATCGGAAGATGTGGATGAAGCCGCCTTGAATGCAATCGCCTTTTTCTTAGGCGCATCTAGGTTCAAATATGACTTCATCTTTTCTTGTAGCTTCACCTTGCTATCTTTCCGTACCTCGTATGACATCAAAGTACCCATTAGTTGAACTACGGTATATTTGTTCATGTCATTACCTTCCTCGATGGCGAAGGTACGTTTTTCCCAAGAAGAGGGAAGTCCTTCAATAAGCTTTAAGCACTTCTCCTTTTGAGTGTAGATCTTGCCGAGGGCCTCTAACTCGTTTATTATGTCAACGAAGCGAGCGTAATATTCTTTCATCTTCTCGCCCTGTTGCATATGAAACATTTCGTAATCTTTGGTTACGACAACGAGTTTAGAGTCTCTTACCCGACTCGTCCCTTCATGTAGTATGAGGAGAGAGTTCCAAATTTGATATGCACTCTTACATGTGCATATCTTATTGAAGTCCTCGGGCTCCAATGCGCATTGCAAGGCGTTCATTGCCTTGGCATTGCTTACCTCCGTGGCGACCTCCGCGGTAGTCCATTTCTCAAAATCTTCTTCTTCGGGCTCGTTGTACTCCTTCATTGTAGTCCTCCATAAAGATGCACTTCGGAGGAAGGTTTCCATCCGACATTTCCAGTACCCGTAGTTGGTACCGTTGAAGAATGGAGGCCTTGTAGAGGAGTGTCCTTCCATCACCGATGACGCTCCTTCACGGTTCCTGAAGGTGTCGTAGTTGGAAGGTGGAGGCACGGTCTTGTTGTCGTTGGCAGACATAGCTGAGTATCTGGCTCTGATACCAAATGTAATGCCCTACCAGCTACTGCACAAGTACTAGAGGGGGGGTGAATAGTACTTTAAAATAATAAGGCGTATTATTCCAAATTAAATTGCACACAACTACCAAATCAATTTGCGGAAGCTTAAATTGAATAACAACAATGAAATTAACAATGCTAACAAACGATGTTAATGGGTTCGGATCCACCCAAGTCTCCCCGACTTGTTCCCGGTGATCCTACGTCCCAACCACCCAGATCCCTTCCGGATACTTGAGTTAGAAACCCTAACTCAAGATTTCCACAATGAATATCTTGTGAAAAACCTTCACAAGATCAAATCATACATGCAATAGCAAACGTGAATCCCACAACCCGGGATCACAACCTTCTCTCACAACCGAGAGAATCACAAAGCAATATTAAAGAGTTTAATATGAAATAAACAAGCTTACCACAAAATCCTATACCTTGAGTTTTTCTTACCCAATAGGTGGAATGAAGGATTTGAGGAAGATGAAGTTACCAAACCCTAGCACCAAGGAAATGAGCAGCAATGGGTGCCTAGGGATGATTTGGAAACTTGAATCAAGCAATAGCTTGAAGAGCTCACCAAGAACAAGCTTCTCTCTAGATCTAGAAATGAGAGAGAATGGGTTTCTTGTGAGGAAGAGAGCTTTAGATTTGAGGGAGAATAGCTATCTCTTTAGAACTCAATGAATCTCTTAATGGCAGCTCTGTTGAAGATAGAAATGACCTAGGTTCGTATTTATAGGAACCCAAAAACACAAGTTAGGTCAATCTCCAACGGAAAGAAATCTGTGAGAATTAGTCGGTCAAAGAACACTCACTGACCGACTAGTTCATCAACTAGTCGGTCAGTCACAAAGCATGGACCGACTAAGAGCAGATCTGAGAAGAGATAGAATTTCAGACCTAGAAATCTAGTCGGTCCAAGAACACTGTCTGACCGACTAGTTTCATAACTAGTCGGTCATCCAATGAACGTAGACCGACTAAGAGGCAAAACAACTTAGTCTGAAGGCAAGTTGACTTAGTCGGTCCAAGAACAAAAGTTGACCGACTAGATTGTCAACTAGTCGGTCATCAAACGTTCTTAGACCGACTAACGGTAAACAGTAGCTTAGGAGAATTTTAGAGTGAACAGTAAGTCACAACTAGTCGGTCAAAGAAGCATCACTGACCGACTAGTTCACAAACTAGTCGGTCGGTGAGTCAACATAGACCGACTAACTGTAAACAGTAAAGAGCTAAGAATTAACTGACTGAAACTAGTCGGTCCAAGAACAGTGGCCGACCGACTAGATCACCATCTAGTCGGTCAGTACTTGTTCTTGTACCAACTAACATGCACAACAAAGTCCGAATCGAAGCGCGACGCTTCGAGGAAGTTAGAGTGAACTTGTGCAAGTATCCTAGAGCTACGAAATGAGCGAAATGAAGATAGAAACGTAAGATATACTCAAGGCTTAACATTCTATCAATCGAAACGAAAAGACTATAAATAAAACCTTAATAAACGGTCTTTGAGAGCTTCGATTGAATCTTCATTACTTCCAAAGCGTTGCAAGAGCTTCAACGAAGCTTTAGGCTTGAATACGAGCTTTTGGAAGTGTTGAGATGTCGCTTTGAATATTCTCGTGAAATTGGCGACGATCTCCAATACTGCGCTCACAAATTGTTAGTTCATGAATTATTTATGTTTGCTCATCATCCAAAACCAAATCCGGGGAGTCCAATATTCAACAGGGTGCACCCCAGGGAGACACGCTGGGATGAATAAAACCCTTCTGCAGTAGCTCATCCAACTGATTCATCAGCTCCTCTAGCTCAGCTGGAGCCATACGGTACGGCGCCTTAGAAATCGGTTGAGCTCCTGGCATCAGATCAATGCCGAACTCCAACGCTCGATCAGGCGGCAAACCAGAAATGTCCTCAGAGAAAACATCCTCGAACTTGACAGGTCCGAGCAACTGTCAATCTGTATGGCTGGGCCCGGAACTTGACAGGTCCGAGCGAACATCCTCCGCTGACGAACTCAAACACTGGGTGGTCAGGAATTTCAAACACCACTTTCTTCCGGTGACAGTCGATCGTGGCGTAGAAGGCTCCTAACCAGTCAATGCCAAGAATTGCATCGAAATTGGACAGGTCGTGGACGATGAAATCTGCATACAATTCGTGTCCACTAACCACCAATGGGCAAGGTCTACAACCAAGCGCAACCTTCACTACACCATTCCCAGTCGTGATGTTCCAACACTTGGGAAGTGTGTAGGTGGGTATCAAGTGTTCGACTACGAACTTCCGTGACAGGATGCACATGGAAGCTTCAGAGTCGAATAGGGTCAGGGCTGGGTGAGAAGAAACTAGGATAACACCTAAAAGGGTAACAAGCAACTATATCAAACAAGGAAACTAACTAATCAAACATAAATGCAGAAAAGGAAAGACTAGGTCAAGGGTTACCTGCGATCACGTCGTCAGCAGCTTCAGCCTCAACGACTGTCATGGTAAAAGCTCGACGCTTCGGCGGGTTGGCCTGCTGAAAGGCCCGATCCTGTTGAACCAGAGGTGGTCCACGCTATCCAGGTGCAGGCACTGGTCTCTGAGCGGGTCCAGATGTAGGCGCTGTCTGCTGAACAAGTCCAGGTGCTCCAGCAGACATAGGTCGAGAACCTCGGGGGCAGTCCCTTGCAACATGGGCAAGCGATCCACAAACCAAACACTGATTCAGCATCCTCCTGCAGTCCATCTTCACGCGGCCAAGCTTGCCACAGAAATGGCAAGTCAGCTCAGCTCGGTTGGGAACAGGTGCAGCTGGTCTCTTGAACTGAGTGGTCTGGACTGGACGTACACCGGGCATAGGTGCACTCCTCAGCATCTCCATCGGACGCTTGCCCACCTGACGTGCCTTCTTTAGATTGGCGACGTGCTCCTGATTCTTCTCAGCTACCAGAACATCCTCATGAGTGGAAAAAGTATTTCCGGACAGAACACTCTGGATATCCAGATCTAAGCCCTGTAGGAAACGATGTGCACAGTCCTCAGGTTCCTTCACCATGGCAGGAGCATATCGACTCAGCATAATGAACTCCGCCTCGTACTCATCGACAGTCATAGTACCCTGTGCCAGGTTGATGAAGCGACTCTCCATCATTCGCTTCGCCGACTTGGGAAAATACTGGGCGTCAAATCTCTTACATAAGGTATCCCATGAAATCGGCTTAGTCAGCCTGGCCTCTTCCGCAGTCCACCAGCTGCGGGCATTAGCTGTCAATTGCTTCCTGGCAAGCTTTACCCATTCATTTTTATGGATTCGGGCAAGGCCCAAATCATCCTCAGTACTCTGACGCCACTCTTCGGCCGCTAGCGGGCCCTCTCGTCGGAGAAACTCTTCGGACGCATCTCTCTGAACTGCTTGGCTCCCGGAGCTGGTGCAATTGGTGCGGCTGGCGCAGCTGGCGTAGCCTGGCGTCCCTGCTGGACTAGATGATGCTGAACCTCCAGTATATCTCTCATAACTCCCAGCATCTGGCAGATGTCGTCGTCTCCGTGTCGGGTAATGCATCTTCCGGCCATCCTGCAAAAGAGAAAGAATGCCCAAGTTAATCTCGTGTATAAGATTACTCCGGATGTTCGGCTTCAGAGAGTGTTCTCATTGTTCTGACTTTCACAGTTGCAATGACCTGCATAGGCCACCAACAAAACCTGTAACGCCCCGCTTCCCAAAAGACACCGGAAGCGAGAGCGTTACGCGGTCCGCTTGAACTGGAGCGGTGAAGCTCGAGTTCAATAAGCGTCTGTGATAAAAACACAGATGAGGTCCTTGCAACAGCTAATCAGAACAATCAGAAACACATCCAGAAATAAACCACATCCAGAAATTAGAGTTCGTACACGAAATTAAACAATGCCACAGCTGGGCTAAAGTAGCAACAAGAAATAAATGTACACAAAAGTAACTACAACGAGTGAAAAAGAAAACTGGGAATGTAGTAAAGTGTCGGGGGTCCACTAGTCCTCTGCTGGAAGAGGCACTGCGTTAGGTGCGAACTCCTGACTCTCCAACTTTGGCGTCTCGTACTGGTCCTCCTGGTACTCAAGCTCTGAACCTGACATACATCCACAAACATGAATGTATGTCAGCTAGGGGTCTGCAAGAAAAGTTAGCATCCCAAGGCAAAGTATATGACAGATATATGAATTTTAGAAGCATTATTAATTTAAGAAAAGTGACTGCATCAATTTAACATTTAACAATTCATAGAAACGAAAACGAACAATCCTAGCATGCAGTTCTAGACGGTTGCAAGATTAAGGTTGGGTTTTCTCTGGCTTCACTAACATTTCAATTATCAAGATGACCAAGTTAGCGTTGCAAGTTTTCATGTCAAGTGTTAGCATTCTAATCTAGGGTTCACGCATGTAGGTCGTGATGAGAAGGTCGTTCCTCTCACGGGGGCTTACCGTGATTGATGCTAACCCACCGCGTGCGGGTGGTGCTCTTGAGGAGAGTACCTTTCATACGCCTAGTGGCCGTTCAACCCTAACCCCACCCAAAAGTTTTGCCGGAACACACGCCGGCCTAGTCGACTCACACGACATCACGATATCACGATACCGCCTTCGAGGCGCACGATTTCACGATGTCCACATTGTTAAACATGTCAGGACTCACTAAATTTCACTGTTAACAATTTTTATGATGTTATGGTGACAGTTCTACAAAGCGGAAACGGGTCGAACGACCGTTTCCGTAATTTCAAATAATGACGAATACGTCCTTCTTGTTCAACTTGCTACAGAAACGATTTTTTTCTCTTAGTGTTTAAAATGGGGATATATCGTATGATATACCGTTGGATCCCAAATTTTGTTCTAGTCATTATGGTGTCGCTTTTGTATGTCATTTCAAGCCTAGTTTTTGAGTTACACAGCAATACATTTAGATGGCGCAAAAGTGTCAAAACTTCCAAAATTCATATAAAATCAAATACTTGCCTGTTTTCGATGTTCTTGGTGTCGTTGGAATCGTCTCGATGAGTACTACGCTACGGAAGGTTTGATTCGCTGTTTTGGCAGAACATAAAATCAGAAAATGTGTTTCTTGTTCAGGACAGATTTGCACAAGTACTCCTACGACGTCTAATCACCCAGTTTTATTAAGTTTTCTACTTTACGGTGTGGGTTAAGAGTTATAGGGGTATATCTACCAACTTGAAGTGTAGCGAGGGATCGGATGACGACCACGAGCAACGACGACGCGTACGGTGCTGAAACTTCGACGTCCACGCTCCGAACTTGTAGCGGTATCGAGTAGGCGACGGACAGCGGCTGCCAACGAGCTCCGGGGGCTGTCGGCGTCAGATTTGAGCTGTTGGATGGAAGCACGGGCTGTCGGAGGCTCGCTGCAGTTGTGAGGAGAGCTATGAGCCGTGAGGGGGCTATGGATGAAGTGGAGGGGAGCTCGGGTGTGGTGCATGCCGTGAGGGGGTGGTCTCGGCCTGGCTGCGGATGAAGGGAGGACTTGTGTGGCCGTGGGGAGGAGATGGAGGGGAGCTCGGCCTGTGGGTGGAGTTTTGCGTGGGCTGGAGGATGATGGTTGGTTGCGGGCTGTGGGGATGTGGGTTTTGCGTGGAGATGAACTCGGCCTGGAGATGAAGTGAAGAAGAGGAGGAGGCTATGTGTCGGCTTGGAGGTGTAGAGGAGAAGGAGGAAGGGGGAAAACTGGCAGTGGAGATGTTTGTTGTTGCACTGGAGATGGTTTGCGTGGAGAGGGAGCTTGCGTGGAGAAGGGAAATCGGCGGCCTGGAGTTTTGAAACCCTAGGTTGCTTGTTAGGTTTTGGAAAAAAATAAGTAGGCTGTAGGATGCTTTATAGAAAGACTGGGGATGTTGTTGCGTGAATGACCTAGTTAGGCTGCGGTAGGGTTTTTAAAATTTATCTAATAGGGTATGCTGCGGGTGGTGGGCCATGGGGTTTTATTAAAAATAGTATAGGGTTTTAAAAGTACTAGAGTTTGTGTATAGGTGTAGGGTTTATAAAACTTAGGTTTAAAACATGTAGGAGTGGGCTTGGTTTCGTGTGTAGCATGGTTAGGCCCAGGTTGATGTAGGTAGGTTATTAATCCTTGTTGCTTTCTTGTTACTAGGCCATGCGTGAGTTAGGTTGATGATAGATAGGAAAAGGGATTAAAATAGGTTAATGGTTTGAAAGATAAATAAAGAGGAAAAATATAATAGAAAGGAGAAGTAATAGTAATAATAATAGTAGTAACAATAATAATAAATAACAATAATAATAATAAATAATAAGAAATAATTTAACTAAGGCTAAATATAAAGATATGACAAATTACGGATACGGACAAAATATACAAGAGGAAAACAAATAATAACACTGATAAGAACCGGTCGTTACATAATGGCTAACCTAAAGGGTTCATGAATATTTGTTCATCATGTCCATTACACATTAACCAACTAATTTAATCAAATTAGAATTAGGGTTCAATCATGTGACTTATTATGAGAACTTGCAAGTTAAAATAATCTACAATATAAATGAATAACTTGCATACCAAAAAATTTAACGCATAAATTTAAAGATCCACAATTTTAAAACTTCAACCATTTTATCACATAAAATTTGGTTCATAAGAGTATCTAATAATTTCAAATACAAACCTAAGATTTTAAAATTAATTAAACAATTTTAGGATTACATTATCACATAAAGTAATTTTTAAAACTTGGTGTAATAATAAGAAATTAAAATTTAACAATATCTTATGAAATTAAAATTTCTTATGAATTACATATATCTTAAAATATTTTTAAAATATTTTATCTAATAAAATGATTTTAAAAGGAATTTTATCATAATAGGCTTATTAAAATTTTATCACATAAAATTTGAAATATCTCGTAATAATTTTCCAGGTTATAAAAAACATTTTTTTAAAAACATTTAATGAAAGATCTGAATTTTAAAGCCTTGTATTATTTTAATTTATAAAATCCTAGGTTTCACAAAATTATCAAATAATTTTTAGAATTAAACCTAGGCTTCGAAATATCAATAAAACATTTCAAGACTTATGTTATCTCATAAAATAATCTTAAACGTTTATGTAACTATAAGAAACGAATTTCAATATCAGCGGATGGAAAAAAAAATTTCCCAAAGTTACATCCTCTTTTAAAATCAATTTTAAAATGCTGAATATAATTTTTAACATTATCAGATAAGGTTAAAATTTACATGTTCAAAGAAAGCAACTTCTTAAAATTTAATAACGTCGCAAAATCAGATCAACATGTATAACCATGGCTCTAATATCTCTGAAGGGTTTTGGCTGACCCCAGAGCTCAGATTTGTGCCCGCCCTAATCGGATGGAACACAGATGCAGAAAAGAGCAGCGAAAAATAGGCAATCTAGCTAAACATTTTAGCTAGGCTCTGAGAAAGCCAGAACCTAGCCCGATCTATGCCAACTTGGGGTGGTCTGACCACCCCAAGAGGGATCTATACTACTGCGGCGAAATTAAATTAACGCAAAAGTTACTTAGAGAACATACCCGAAATCTCAACCCTGGGACGGGTAAGATGTACCACACTAACGTGTGTTTATATTTTATATATTCACGCACGTCTTCTTCGTGATTTTCCGTTGTTTCCCGTCATCCCGTGCCCATTTTATTGGTATTTTTAGTTTTCTTTCACTTTCTTGTGTTTTTGTGTATTTGCAGGAGATTGCCAGCGTAGAGGACATATAACGAAGATATCATGAGTCCCCGGAGCAACGGGAGGAGTCACGCGTGATCCAGGGGATCAAACGATGAAGATCGCCATTTTTCAGCCCTCACCCGATCGGTTGGATACAGCCAACCGATCGGGTGATGCACGCGTGTCCGACCCGGACGGAAGCTGAAGCGAAGTGCAGCCCAACCGACCGGTTCACCGACCGGTTGAACACAGTAGAGTTCTCGGCCATTTGGAGCTGAATTCCAACCGATCTGGTGACATCTCACCCGATCGGTTCATCTGTATCTGATTCTTCCAAAAGACAACCTGGAGAGCTCAACCGACGTCCGCTGACCGTGCCAAATCGACGAAACTCTCTGTCTATTTTGAGAACAATTCCAACCGATCGGTTGAATGTTCAACCGATCAGTTCACCTGATGACGAAAGATCCAAACGATGACCCGGAGCTGCCAACCGGTCGGACCAAGCGAGCGGGTGAAATTTTGAACGTCGATGCTGAAGCGCCGTAGCAGCTCACCCGATCGGTTGATTCTTCAACTAATCGGGTGACATCGATCTGTATATATAGTTGCCCTATGTTTCTGAAAATGAGGAGTTGTTATTTTTCTATCTTTTTTCTTGTACGGTGACGGCTGGAATTTTATAGTTTTTATAAGTCTTCTGATCGCTTTCAAACTTTGATATTATCTTTATAGCATTGCTACTACTTCATTTCAATCGCCTGATCATGATTTTTACGATTGATTTTTGTTTAGATCTATTTTTAGCTATGATTTGTGAGTAGTTCCCAAATCTGGGATTTTGGTGGAAACCCCTTCGTGGGTTCTCCCTAATGCGTCCATAGGACTAGGATTTCGATAGGGATTAGGAATTTAGATGGTTACGCGGGGTGTTTCATTGTCACCGACGGGAAAAGGACCGCCTTTGACAGTAGGGCCAAGTGGGAATAAACTTGGCGGTTGACTCCATAGCCACAGCTCATGCCCTTAGCGTAGACATTGAATCCTAGCGCGTGAGAACGGTGGGATGAGATGTTGGGAGTTATCGTTGCGAGCCTAGTGCCCCCGGAGTCGGTCAGTGTTAATGGACATGGTAATGCCCACCGCCCGAACCCGGGTAGTCCGGCGTATCATCCTGGGCAACGACAGGAATATCGGGCCCATAGGGCGCTGGTATCACTCTTAGAGGCAACGTCTCACATTTAAACCCTAATTCCAATCGTTTTCCTATCCGTAGGTCGTAATAGAGAGAACACATGATATGGTGGAAAGCGAAGTCCTAGATTTCCTTTTGTATTGTTTATCCTCCGTAATTACATTCCGTGACAAACCATCGATCGTTCGGGCTAGCTCACCCGTAGGGTGAACCGGTTCCTCTTAGATACAAGCACAACCATGCCTCCCTGTGTTCGACCCCCAAGCCACACTACAACACTGTGCGCTTGTGGTATAAATATTTAAATCTGGTATCCCCAATCCAATTGCACTCTTATGCTTCAAAACTAGGAGACATCAAGCTTTATGGCGCCGTTGCCGGGGAGGCGACGTGCTCGTTAATTTTAGGACCTTTGAACTGTTGAGTCTAGCTCACATCTTCACCTCGCGATAATTTTCGCATTCTACACCTTTTTGATTTTACTTCGACATATTTTATATATTAGTTGTATAAAATTGGTACCATCACTACTCCTCGCCTCCCCATTCATATAACCCGTGCTATTGACGTGCTTTCTATCCATGCAGTTCTCACTCTCTCCTTTTCCTACAGGTTTTCGCTTTGCGACAAGGATGTTTTGTGCTGTTTCGGGCGATATATGGGATCATTCGCACCACGTCAGTTGTTTGGCACGGAATTTGACAGAATCTCAGAGCGCCTCGAACATCCTATCCCTTCTGTCAGCTGCTGTAGAAATCAGAGGAGGTATCATAATGTGCAGCAGCATTCAGTTGCGACAACTTTCTTTTCTCCGGATGAACCGATGTATATTGAAGTACCCAATACCAAAATCGGTGGGGAAGAATTATTCACCCACGAGGAATTTTGCCTGGAGGACTATCAGACGGAGTTCATCGAGTACGTCAAACCGGAATCAATCTATCCCTTCCAGAAATCTATAGAGCACTCTGGATCTTGGGACAGTGAGAAAACTGAAAGTAGTGGTGAAGAATTATCAATTGTTGAAACCTGTTTTCGCGTTGAGGCCTTCTACCCGTATCATCATCATTTACCTGAGAAAGACCCAAAGCCCTCCTCACCTATCCCCTCTTTGCCTTGCGAAGCTTCGTCTTGCGAAACCACGGGTGGAAGTGAAATTCCATATGCTGGCTTCCAAGAGACCCAGGAAGAAGTCCTTTCACTGGAGGATACTCAGTTTGAGGTATACGCGTCGGGACCCCAAGAGGTTGAGATGAAAGAGTTACCTTCGGGACTGAAGTATGAATATTTAGGGGAGAATTCGATGCTGCCAATCATAGTGAACTCCTCGCTACCTGAAGACCAGATGACCAAGATACTTGGCGTTTTAAAGAGATTTAAGAATGTTTTCGGGTATGCAATCGAAGATTTGATGGGAGTGTGCTTGGGACTTTGCTCACATAGGATACTGCTTGAAGACGAGCAAGCCTCCTCAATTGAGCCACAACAAAGATTGAATCCCATCATGATGGAGGTGGTCAAGAAGGAGATTATTAGACTCCTGCATGCTGGGATCATATATCCTATCTCTGACAGTCACTGGGTCAGCCCGGTGCACGTTGTACCCAAGAAAGGAGGAATGACGATAATTCGCAACGAGAAAAAAGAGCTCATACCCACAAGGACCGTCACGGGGTACCGGATGTGCATCGACTACCGTAAACTGAACAAGGCCACAAGGAAGGATCACTATCCTCTTCTTTCATTGATCATATGCTCGAGAGGTTGGCGAAGCACAATTACTTCTGCTTCATGGATGGATACTCCGGCTTTCTCTAAATCCCCATCCATAATGATGACCATGAGAAGACGAAATTTACTTGTCCTGTTGGGACGTATGCCTACAGGAGAATGCCATTTGGGCTTTGCACCGCCCCGATTACATTTCAAAGATTAATGTCTGCAATCTTCTTCGACTACTCCCAGGATATAATGGAGGTCTTCATGGATGACTTCTCTGTCTACGGAACAGAGTTTGACTCGTGTCTCCGCAACCTGACAAAAGTTTTGGAAAGGTGCCAGGACAAAGGACTAGTGCTGAACTGGGAAAAAATGCCATTTTACGGTCTAGGAAGGAGTTGTATTGGGGCACGTCATCTCTTCAAGGGTGATGGAGGTAGACAAGGCAAAAGTAGAAGTGATCGAAAAACTTCCGCCTCCACTTAACCTTCGGGGAGTCCGTGGTTTTGTAGGGCACGTGAGATTCTACCGCCGCTTCATAAAGGATTTCTCCAAGATTTCTAGGCCATTGACTCAACTCCTTGTGAAGGATGCGCCTTTCATCTTCGACGACGAGTGTATGGAAGCCTTCCGCCTTCTGAAGCAAGCTCTCATCTCCGCACCCGTGATTCAGCCGTCGGACTGGAGTCTACCATTCGAGTTAATGTGTGATGCTAGCGATTATGCAGTTGGGGCCGTCTTGGGGCAGAGGAAGGATAAAAATCAACATGTTATATACTATACGAGCAAGACCCTCAACGTAGCCCAAAGGAACTATACGACCACAGAGAAAGAATTGCTAGCTGTCATCTACGCCATGTACAAGTTCCGGCAGTATCTAGTTGGTGCCAAGGCAATTGTGCACACGGATCATGCGGCTCTCAAATACCTTTTAAGCAAGAAGGAGGCTAAGCCGTAGCTCATAAGGTGGATTCTCCTACTCCAGGAGTTCGACTTGGAGATCAAGGACAAGAAAGGGGCGGAGAATGTCGGTGCCGATCACTTGTCCAGAATGCCTACTCTCGATCTGGATGCTACTCCCATTGATGACTCGCTCCCCGACAATCATCTCTTGTCCGTCTCTACCGCTTGGACTCCATAGTATGCCGACATCACCAATTATTTGACATGCGCCATCATCCCCCACAACGTGAGCTATAAGCAGAAGAAGAAATTCTTTCACGAGGTCCGAAAATTCTATTGGGACGACCCCTATTTGTACAAGACCTGTAACGATGGGGTGATACGAAGGTGCATTCCCGAAACTGAGGCGACCTCCATAATCTCGCATTGCCATGATCAGCAGTGTGGAGGCCATGCGAGTGCTTACAAGACAACGGCGAAGATCTTACAGAGTGGATTCTATTGGATGACCCTTTTCAAGGACACGTACGCTTATGTCCAGGCTTGCGAAAAATGCCAGAGAATAGGAAACATCTCCAAAAGGAACGAAATGCCTTAGCACTACATTTTAGAGGTCGAGATCTTCGATGTGTGGGGAGTCGACTTCATGGGACCGTTCCCCTCGTCCTCTGGGAATCAGTATATCTTGGTAGCCGTGGATTATGTGTCCAAGTGGGTGGAAGTGATAGCCAGCCTCACTAATGATTCCCAGGTAGTCGCCAAATTCTTTAAAAACAATATCTTCCCGAGATTCAGCGTGCCTCGAGTTTTGATCAGTGACGGGGGGACACAATTGTAATGCCCTGATAGCTACTGCACAAGTACTAGAGGGGGGGTGAATAGTACTTTAAAATAATCAAGAGTATAATTCCTAATTATCGTGCAAACATAACCAACAATGCGGAATGAAAATTGACAAACAAGACTTCAGTAATGCAAACAAGCGATGTAACGGGTTCGCATCCACCCAAGTCTCCCCGACTTGTTCCCGGTGATCCTACGTCCCAAACACCCGGATCCCCTCCGGCTACTTGAGTTAGAATCCTCTAACCCAAGTTTGCACTTTGAAATTCTTGTAGAAAACCTCTACAAGATCAAATCATACACTAATGAAAAAGTGACTCCCACAACCCGGGATCACGATCTTCTCTCACAACCGAGAGATAAACTTAATAGCAAAGTAAATGAAACAATAAACACTTACCAACAAAATCCTATTCCTTGAGTAAACTTACAGATTTTAGGGCAAGGATGATTTTGAGGAAGAAGAAGTCACTAAACCCTAGCTCCACCAAGATGAACAGCGATCGAAGGCTAGGATGGAGTTGGTGACTTTGAATCAAGCTCTTGGCTTGAATGTCTCACAATGAAGCGAATCTCTCTTGAGGAAATTTGGGCTCAAGGAGTTTGGAGAGATTCTATGTGAGAAGAGGAATCTTGGAAATGAGAATTGAATGCTTTCTCTTTGATTCTCTAAAACTCAATAATGACAGCCTTGAATGCTAGGTTAGAAGGACTTCAAGTATATATAGGATAGAGAGAAGAGAGAAGAAAAATCGTGGCATTAAATGCCCAACGGATCTATTTCTAAAGCAGTCTAATCGGTCTAAGAAGGATCACTGACCGATTAGTTTTGCAACTAGTCGGTCGGTGATTCTTCTTGGACCGACTAGAAGGTAGACAGCCAAGAAGGTGAATTCAGGCGATAGAACTAGTCGATCTAAGAAGACTTGCCAACCGACTAGTTTGACAACTAGTCGTTTGGTGAGTGTTCTTTGACCGACTAAGCAGTTGAAATTCAATAGGCTGATCAAAGGAGAACTAGTCGGTCTAAGAACAAATTCCAACCGACTAGTTTAACAACTAGTCGGTCGATGGATGTTCTTGGACCGACTAACGAGTCAACAGTAGCTAGGCTGGAAAAATGGAAGTATAACTAGTCGGTCTAAGAAGGATTCCTAACCGACTAGTTTGACAACTAGTCGGTCGGTGAACCTTCTTGGACCGACTAATTGGTCAACAGTGAAGATGCTGAATTGAGCAAGGAAATCTAGTCGGTTCAAGAAGGATTCTTAACCGACTAGATGACAATCTAGTCGGTTGGTTCTTCTTCTTGAACCAACTAAGATGCACTAGAAGCCGTGAAATGAAGCGTAAAGCATCGGGAAAGTTTCTATGGGCTTCTAAGATAATCCTAGCTCTAAGATATGAGCGTTATGAAGATTATAATGTAAGACCTACTCAAGGCTTAACATTCTATGAAAAGAAGCTAGAAGACTATAAAATAAACTAGACGAACCATCTTCAAAGCTTCAATCCGAATCTCTTGACTTCAATAATGCTCCTTGAGCTTCAACGAAGCTTCAGGCACACGATCACGTACTTTGAGAAGTCTTGAGATGTCGCTTTTGATGTACGTAGAATTTTGGCGACGATCTCCATAACTGCACTCACAAAGAGTTAGTTCACGATATTTATGTTTGTTCATCATCAAAACCAAATCCGGGTAATCAATACTCAACATTCTCCCCCTTTTTGGTGATGACAAACCAACATAAATAATAATCAATAATAATGAGTCAAATGAAATTTACTTACTCCCCATGCATTGATGACACGTTAATTCCATATTAAATAATAATCATACGCATCAAGCAGACGAGGAAAGTATAAATTTTGAACCCAATTATTGAAATTTAGGATCTAAATCCATTTTTATATCTTAACTCCCCCTGAATCTAACATATCAAATTAGATTCACGGTAAATTGCTTTAAATTATCATTTAGCACATCGTCAGTATTAATTCTCTCCCCCTTTGGCATTAGCAAAAAGAGCGGGAGGAGATCAACGACAACAACAATGGCTAAAGTAAAAGCACGAGAGTCGAAGAATATGACCACGGTCCAAATGACACCAATGTAAAATAACGAAGAAAATCAAAGCGTGCCAACGAGACCATAGTCGAAAATCGAAAAAATGAAATCATCAAAACTCAAATCAATTTCACGTATTGAGTTATAGAACATACTCTCCAATATCAACATTCTTAGTGAATTTAGTGCATGGAAAACAATTCTATGTTTTCATAGAAAGAATTCTATTAAATCAAGATAATCGTCGAGCGACGAAATCAACATCAGAGACAAAAAGAATATAATGTGCACACTGAGGTAAATGGCAACACGATGTATATATATATATATATAACAGGATACATCAAACGTATACATCCGCCAACACAAATATAAACGATCATCAGATCGGTGCACAACATACAACACATGTCTCAACAGACATCAAAACGAATATACATCAAAATGTATCATCAAAACATCCAAAATTACATCAAAAATACATAACCACCCAACTATAAAAAATAAAACGTCCAAATGCACAAGGGAGTGTCCTCCAACGCAAGCTCAGGAGGCGGAGGCAGGATCAGCAGTAGCAACAGGCTGTGCAGAAGGGGTAGTGGTCTCTGGGTCGACGGGAGTGTCCACCGAAGGGATGGTGGAAGCAGGAGTGCTCTCAGGAGCACAAGCAGAAGAAGTGCCAACTGAAGTACCCTCGGGGGCACGAGCTGGAGAAGAATCTCGCTCCTCATCCTCATCAACATCTATAACCTCCTCGTCAGAAATCGTAGGAGGGACCTCAATGTCCAGATGTTCGCAGATGCGAGTAAGCATCTCCTCACAACGAGAAATACGAGACTCCTGACGTCTCAAGGAAGCAAAAAACTCAGAGAGTGAAGGAGGAGGAGGAGGAGGAGTAGAAGGGGTAGTCCTCTGAACGTGACGCAAGGCCGCAAGAGACTTCTTGACGGCAGTCGCATTCAGGGGAGGACCCAAAGGACGCTGGTCATCAGGAGGGAGAGGGATGCCAAAGTGACGAAAAACTAGAGTCAACAGGCAAGGATAAGGAATATGAGCTGACTTGGTGGACATCCTTATGCACTCGAAGGAATCCATCTTGTCAAGGATAATGCGGGCCCAATTTATCTCGCTCCCCATAAAAAGAGCATTGATAAGCTTAATGAATGGATGGGAGGGCAAGCTGGAGGAGCCGTACTTCGGCAGAAGACACGACTTCAGAATCAAGTTTAGGACCCATGCATTCGGCTTGAAGGATTTCGATGGAATGCCAATCATGGCAGGAGGAATGACATGGAACATCTCAGCAAGCATCGACTGGTCAAGATCGTGGATATTATCCATGGAGATATCTGAAGGAAGCACGCCAGATGAGGAGACACCAATCAAGTACCCTAAGATCTCTGCCGTGAGGACAATAGGTGTCCCCAAGACAGTGGTCTCAATGTAGTGGGTGTCATCATACTCACCCCGAATGAAGAGGAACTAGGATAGAACAATTTGACGAGTCTAGGATATGGATGAGGATTCGCCTTGGGATCTGCGAGCTGAGGAAAATCAGAGAACTGAACGAAATGCTCCAGAATCAACGGACAATGCTCAATACGATTGTATGCCGCAAGACACATTGGGTCATCGCGACACAACGAGATATCGACACCACCCGAAGGCATGGGAGCCTTCCCCTTAGACGGACAAGACGAAGTACGAGGAGGAGGAGTAGGGGCCTTCTCGGTAGCCTCAGTCTCTGGGATAAAGTCATCATCGGAGTCATCGGGATGAGTGGGAGCACAGAAGGGGCCTGGAGTCAAAATCTTCTCTTTGGTCTTGGTCCAGGGCTTGGGCTGAGATTGAGATTGGGGTTTTGGCTTGGAAACGGCAGTCCTCTTCTTCTTGAGAGGAGACGAAGAAGAAGAGGGAGAGGTAGGCATACGAGTGGTTTTGGCACGGCATTTGGGTTGAGGATTAGGGTCGGTTGATGGAGACTCGACGGTCATGGGAGACGGAGTGGTATGACGGATAGGGATGCGAGTTCTCACCATGATATCGAGACAATAAATCGAAATGAGATCGAAACAAAATCGAACGAAGAAGAACTAGGTCGAAACCCTAATACGAACGAAATCAAGCAGATATGAACCCAAAAAACTGAGAGGGAGAGAGGAGATATACCCTAGGACGAAGGAGAGGGGCTCAGGAGGACCGACGGCTGCAGACGGCAGCCGGAGACGGCGACGCACGACGGAGGGAGAGCTGAGGAGATGTGGGGTAAGGGTTTAGGAGTGAAAACGCACCGATTAGAATGAGTTCTAATCGGTGAGGGTGAGATATAAATCGATTCGGGATGCCAAAAGACACAACTGCCCCTGCGCAACTAGTCGGTCAAAGTTCAAGTGCTGACCGACTAGAATGCAATCTAGTCGGTCGGCCAATGAGCTTGGACCGACTAAGTGCAAACAGTAACAGATAGTCAAAGCTAGGGCATGCTTTAGTCGGTCTGAGTTAAATCACTGACCGACTAGAACTGAAACTAGTCGGTCGGCTATTGAACTTGGACCGACTAGGAGAGTCCAAAAATTTTAGAATTTGAAATTTTGAGTTCTCTCCAAAGAACACTTGGACGAAACATCGAAATACTCTCATACACACTTATTCTACCCCATAAATACCAGAAAATCTTAAATCCGATGTGCAAATCGATAAACCAATCTTAAATCCAAAAAAAATCACAACAAATCTAGCTTGAACATATGAAAAATATTATTATCATGCAGGATTATCGAAAATATGAATCCTAAATGTCGGATTCACACATAATCCCCAATTCTCGACGTAACCGCACAAAGGAATCTTCCTTGAGTGGTTTCGTGAAAATATCGGTGATTTGCTTCTGGGTTTCAACGTACACTAAAATGATGTCCTTTTTAGCAACATGATCATCTAGAAAATGGTGACGGACATCTATGTGTTTGGTACGGGAGTGGTGTACCGGATTCTTATAGAGACATATTGCACTTAGATTGTTAACCATGATAGGGCAAGTATCACATTTTATACCCAAGTCTTTAAGAGTGTGTCTCATCCAAAGAACCTGTGCACATGCAGCACCGGCGGCAATATATTCTGCCTCGGTGGTTGAAAGTGATACTGAATTCTGCTACTTGGCAAACCAAGAGACAAGAGAATTTCCTATAAAATGGCAAGTGACACTAGTACTCTTCCTGTCGGATTTGCATCCAGCATAATCTGCGTCGCTATATGAGATTAACTCATATGTGCTTGACTTTGGATAGAATAATCCGTAGTCGAGAGTGTAACTTAAATAATGGAAAATAAGTTTAACCGCAATTAAGTGTGATTCCTTAGGTTGTGATTGATAACGAGCACATACACATACAACAAACATAATATCAGGCCGACTGGCAGTAAGGTATAATAAACTGCCTATCATACCTCGATATAGACGAATGTCAACATCTTTGCCGCCTGAATCTTTATCGAGTGTGTAGTAGTGCTCATTGGAGTCTTCTTGCCAGAAGCATTCTCCATTCCAAATCGCTTTAACAACTCCACCGTGTACTTGGTTTGGTGGATGAAGATTGCATCGTTCATTTGGCGAATTTGGAGTCCTAAGAAATATTTGAGCTTACCCATATGGCTCATCTCAAATTGGCCCTTTATGACATTAGAAAACTCTTCGCAAAGAGTGAAGTTAGTAGCACCGAAAATGATATCATTAATATAAATTTGAACTAAAATAATATCATGATTCGCATACTTAACAAATAGTGTAGAATCAACTTCACCCATTTTAAAACCCAAATCCAAAAGAAAGTTCTTTAGGCGGTCATACCAAGCTCTAGGAGCTTGTCTCAAACCATAAAGTGCTTTCTTAAGTTTGAAAATGTGATTTGAAAACTTTTCATTAATAAAACCCGGAGGTTGAGAAACATAAACTTCCTCAACGACATCTCCGTTTAAAAATGCACTTTTACATCTATTTGAAAGAGTTTAAAATCTTTATGGCATGCAAAAAATAACAACAACCTAATAGATTCTAATCTAGCTACATGAGCAAAGGATTCTTCGAAATCTACACCTTCCTCTTGCCTGTAGCCTTGAGCTACTAACCGAGCTTTGCTCCGGACGACGTTTTGGTTCTCGTCGGTCTTATTCTTGAAAATCCACTTCGTTCCTATAACGGTGTGGTTCTTCGAAGGCAATAGAACTAGCTCCGAAACCTCATTCCTCTCAAACTGAATGAGTTCCGCCTCCATGGCTAGGATCCAAGCACTATCTTCGCACGCTTCGTTAATAATCTTTTGCTCTGCTGAAGAGGCAACGGCACAATAAGCGAAGTAGGTGACTTGAGATCTCGTCTTGACACTATCAAGTATGTTGCTAATGACTTGCTCATGGGGATGGTCACGAACTGTATGAAGCCATTTGGGAACTCCCTGATCACTAGAAACATTCTCAAAAGAATCATCAGTAGGGTTAGTATCAATAGAATCAATAGAATTAGAATTACCAATAGAATCACATATAACTTCCATGGAGTCATCATCATTAGTAATTCTAAGAGGGACAAAATTTTCATTGAATGAAACATGAAGAGATTCCTCGGTCGTTGAGGTTCTTTTGTTGTATATCCGGTAGGATTTGCTACGGGAGGAATATCCAACAAATATCCCCTCATCGGATCTTGGATCAAATTTGTCCAAACTACCATACGTATTTTTAATAAAACATTTTGCACCAAAAACTCGAAAATGTTTAACTTGAGGCAATCTACCAAACAACAATTCATAACAAGTTTGTTTGGTGCCGGGCCTTAAGAGTATTCTATTAAACACATAGCAAGCGTTATGTACCGCTTCCGCCTAAAATTGATGGCCAAGTTGGCTATCATCAAGCATTGTGCGAGCACATTCCACTAGCGTCCTATTCTTTATCTCAACAACACCATTTTGAGGGGGTGCGCGAGGGAAAGAAAAGGTGTGTGTAATACCAACTTCATCATAAAAATTTGAGAAAGACTCATTCTAAAATTCCCCTCCATGATCACTACGAATAGTGACAATGGTGGTTCCAATGAGATTTTGTACTTTCTTCACAAATATTGTGAAGTTTTCAAAAGCATCATTTTTATTACTTAAAGAAAATACCCAAGTAAATCTAGAAAAGTCATCAACGATGACAAGTCCACATCGAGCATTCCCTAATGAAGCAACTCTAGTTGGCCCAAAAAGATCTAGATGTAAAAGCTCTAGTGGCCGTTTAGATGAAATGCTTTTCTTCGGTTTGAATGACGACTTCGGAAGTTTGCCTCGTTGACACGAGTCAAAAATGCTTTTCTTTTGGAAAGTAAGCTTTGGAAATCCTTTAATAGAATTTAACTTGGATAACTTAAAAAGTGTTCCAAAGTTCACATGACCAAAACGTCGATGCCATAAGTGTTGTTCACTTGTGTTGGCAATGAGACATTGTTCATGTGACTTGGGGATGTCTAGGATATATATATCCTTACGGCGTGTGCCAGAGAATAACACATTATTAGTATCTTTACTCAAAATATGACACATTCCTTTCACAAAGCTAACTTTGTAACCCTTGTCACAAAGTTGGCTTATTGAAATGAGATTGTGATTTAAGCCTTTAAAAAGGTAAACATCACTTATAAGAGGTTTAGATGGGTTACCAACATTACCGACACCAATGATGGTTCCGCTCTCGTTGCCTCCAAAGACTACTCGGTTCCCATTCTCAATGGGCACCACTCCGGAGAGCAATTGAGCTTCACCTGTCATGTGTTTTGAACACCCGCTATCGAGTATCCACCCATCGTTGGAGCTAAATTTGGATTTGTTGCTCCGTTTCTTTTTCTTGAGTACATAAAGATAAAAATATCATTCCATGTTACCCAAGGTCATTGGGTCCTAAAAGATTAGACCTTTGGAAGCCAAGTCCAATTGGACTTAGACTTCCCAACATAATCATCATTGTGCACTACATTCATGAAATAAGAATTTATGTAAGCTTGTTTTTCATGCATGCTAGTGTCCTTCGGGCCCCAAATAGTGAATGTCTTGGGAGCCCTATTCCTATTGGGAGCATGCATACGTTGTTGATGTCTACGTGATGCATGTGGCCTACAAGGAGGTGGCCTAGGAAATGCATGTCGTGGATAAGCATATGGCACATGATGAAATGGTGGTGGCGACATATGATATGATGCTTGATGGTAATCATTCATATGCTATTGATGTGGATGAACATATGCATGTGGAGGAACACGTGCGTGAGTGTGTCTCACTTGGTGTGCACGTGCTCGTGGACGTGGAGCATAAAAATCATCATACGTGTGAACATGTGGAGTAGGATGTGTGTTCCTACGTGGCATAGTATTGGTGTACATAAATGCATGACCCTTCTTTGGAGGTCCACCCAAAGTGGGTTTCTTTCCAAGAGGGGATGTGTACCTAGTGGAAGCACCATTGGTAGATGAACTACCCATGGGGTGTTTACTCCCACTAGTTGAGGCATCGAAAGTTGGCCTTACAAAGGTGGTGGACGATTTGGATGAATTTCCTTTTTTATACCCCAAGCCAATACGATGATTGGCCGGAAGCAAATCATTTAGGATATTATCCAAATGGTCCTTGCCTTTGTTGAATTTATTAATTCGGCCTAATGTGGACTCATACTTCTCGGTAAGAGAAAGTATTGAAGTATCCAAAGTGGACACTTGAGTTGTGAGTACACAAAGACGAGACTTGAGATTCTCATTCTCAATACTCAAAGTTGAGTTTCAAGAAGTCAAATCCGCTATCTCGCGCTCATCCGAATTCTCAATATGAACATGCTCAAGTTGAGATTTGAGATTTACAATCTCATTTCTCAAGCCTTCAACCACGGTGTCGTTGATGATGATGATAGGCTTAGGTGAGGGTTGGAGACTAGTTTGGTCATCTTTAGTCTTAGTATATCTATTTACTAGTTTAGAATACTTAGACCAAATTTGCTCGTTAGCTAATCTAAGGTCATCCATAGTTACCTCATCGCCTTCATCCCCGCTTTCATCGGAGGAGGACTCTTGATCATGTTCCTCTCTAGCCATGAAGCACATGTGAGCTTGCTCCACTTGTTCATCATCCGACTCTCCACTTGAGGAGTCCCCGTCGGATTCGGTGAATGTGCCGAAAAGTCCTTTCTTTTACCCGTTCTTGTACTTTCGAGACTTGTCGAACTTTGGCGCCTTCCATTTCTCCTTTTATTTGTTTTGAGGACAATCCACTTTGATGTGTCCAAGCTTGTTGCATTTAAAACACAAAGGAGCGGAGGCGTTAGTAGAACTAAATTTAGATTTGTTCTTGAAGTTACCTTTCCGGAAGAATCGGTTGAACTTCTTTGCCATAAGAGCAATGGATTCTAAGTCCAACTCGTCTTCCGATTCTTCATCATCGGTAGATGTAGATGGAGCGGCCTTGAACGCAATCGCCTTTTTCTTCGACTTGTCTTGCTTCAAGTACGACTTTATCTTGTCCTGCATCTTTATTTTATTGTCCTTGTGTACCTCATAAGACATCAAGTTACCCATTAGTTGTACGACAGTATACTTATTCATATCGTTACCTTCCTCGATGGTGAAGGTACGCTTTTCCCAACAAGAAGGAAGTCCGTCAATAATCTTTAAGACTTTCTCCTTTTGGGTGTAAGTCTTTCCAAGAGTCTCCAACTCATTGGTAATGTCAACGAAGCAAGCATAGTACTCCTTCATCTTCTCACCCTGTTGCATGTGAAATAATTCGTAATCTTTATTTACAGCAGTGAGTTTGGAGTCTCTTACCCTACTCGTTCCTTCATGCAAGATGAGGAGTGAGTTCCAGATTTGATATGCACTCTTACATGTGCATATCTTGTTAAAGTCTTCGGGCTCCAACGCACATTGCAAGGCATTCATTGCCTTGGCATTGTTTACCTCCGCGGTGACCTCCGCGGTAGTCCACTTAGCGAAGTCTTATTCGGCGGGCTTGACATACTCCGTCAACGTAGCTCTCCATAGTGAAGTGCTCCAGAGGAACGTTTCCATCCGGCATTTCCAGTACCCATAATTGGCATCGTTGAAGTAGGCAGGCCTAGTTGAGGAGTGTCCTTCCATCACCGAAGAAGCTCCTTCACGATTCCTGAAGGTGCTATAGTCTGAAGGTGGATGAACGGTCTTGTTGTCGTTGGTAGACATAGCTATGAACTTGGCTCTGATACCAAATGTAATGCCCTGATAGCTACTGCACAAGTACTATAGGGGGGGTGAATAGTACTTTAAAATAATCAAGAGTATACTTCCTAATTATCGTGCAAACACAACCAACAATGCGGAATGAAAATTGACAAACAAGAATTAAGCAATGCAACAAGCGATGTAATGGGTTCGTATACACCCAAGTCTCCCCGACTTGTTCCCAGTGATCCTACGTCCCAAACACCCGGATCCCCTCCTGCTACTTGAGTTAGAATCCTCTAACCCAAGTTTGCACTATGAAATTCTTGTAGAAAACCTCTACAAGATCAAATCATACACAAATGAAAACGTGACTCCCACAACCCGGGATCACGATCTTCTCTTACAACCGAGAGATAAACTTAATAGCAAAGTTAATGAAACAATAAACACTTACCAACAAAATCCTATACCTTGAGTAAACTTACAGATTTTAGGGCAAGGAGGATTTTGAGGAAGAAGACGTCACCAAACCGTAGCTCCACCAATATGAACAGCGATCGAAGTCTAGGATGGAGTTGGTGACTTTGAATCAAGCTCTTGGCTTGAATGTCTCACAATGAAGAGAATCTTTCTTGAGGAAATTTGGGCTCAAGGAGTTTGGAGAGATTCTATGTGAGAAGAGGAAGCTTGGAAATGAGAATTGAATGCTTTCTCTTTGATTCTCTAAAACTCAATAATGGCAGCCTTGAATGCTAGGTTAGAAGCACTTCAAGTATATATAGGATAGAGAGAAGAGAGAAGCAAAATCGTGGCATTAAATGCCCAACAGATCTATTTCTGAAGCAGTCTAATCGGTCTAAGAAGGATCACTGACCGATTAGTTTTGCAACTAGTCGGTCGGTGATTCATCTTGGACCGACTAGAAGGTAGACAGCCAAGAAGGTGAATTCATGCGATAGAACTAGTCGGTCTAAGAATACTTGCCAACCGACTAGTTTGACAACTAGTTGGTCGGTGAGTGTTCTTTGACTGACTAAGCAGTTGAAATTCAATAGGCTGATCAAAGGAGAACTAGTCGGTCTAAGAACAAATTCCAACCGACTAGTTTCACAACTAGTCAGTCGATGGATGTTCTTGGACCGACTAATGAGTCAACAGTAGCTAGGATGGAAAAATGGAAGTATAACTAGTCGGTCTAAGAAGGATTCCCAACCGACTAGTTTGACAACTAGTCGGTCGGTGAACCTTCTTGGACAGACTAATTGGTCAACAGTGAAGATGCTGAATTGAGCAATGAAATATAGTCGGTTCAAGAAGGATTCTTAATCGACTAGATGACAATCTAGTCAGTTGGTTCTTCTTCTTGAACCAACTAAGATGCACTAGAAGCCGTGAAATAAAGCGTAAAGCTTCGGGAAAGTTTCTACGGGCTTCTAAGATAATCCTAGCTCTAAGATATGAGCGTTATGAAGATTATAATGTAAGACCTACTGAACGCTTAACATTCTATGAAAAGAAGCTAGAAGACTATAAAATAAACTATAAGAACCGTATTCAAAGCTTCAATCCGAATCTCTTGACTTCAATAATGCTCCTTGAGCTTCAACGAAGCTTCAGGCACACGATCATGTGCTTTGTGAAGTCTTGAGACGTCGCTTTTGATGTACGTAGAATTTTGACGACGATCTCCATAACTGCGCTCACAAAAAGTTAGTTCATGATATTTATGTTTGTTCATCATCAAAACCAAATCCGGGGAATCAATACTCAACAACACTTTATAGGGAAGAAATTTGAAGCTCTCTTAAAGAAGTACGGGGTGCAACATCGAATCGGACGTGCCTATCATCCACAGACAAGCTGCCAAGTGGAAGTTTCGAACAGAGAGATCAAGGGCATACGGGAGAAGACGGTGGCCAACTCTATGAAGGACTGGTCATCGAAACTTTCTGACACACTCTGGGCTTACCGAACTGCGTTCAAGACTCCGATCGGCACAACCCCTTACCGACTTATCCACGGGAAAGCGTGCCATCTACCAGTGGAATTGGAGCACAAAGCGTTTTGGGCCATCAAGAATCTGAATTTTGACACCAAGGAGGTTGAAAGCCACCGACAGCTGCAACTGAATGAGCTTGACGAGATCCGGCTCAATGCCTACGAAAACGCCCGGATCTACAAGGAAAAGTTGAAACAGTGACACGATAAGCGTATTCTAAAGGAAGAATTTAAGGAAGGAGACTTAGTTCTCCTGTTCAACTCGAGGCTTAGGCTTTTTCCTGGAAAGCTCAAGTTGAGGTGGTCGGGACCCTTCTGCATCACCAAGGTCTTCCCGCACGGGGAAATTGAGTTAATGGGAAGATATGAGCCGTTCAAAGTCAATGGGCAGCACCTAAAAAATTATGCGATTGGTGAACCAGTAATCTCTCCGCTCAGAATCTCAACGACCGATGGCTCAGCTACAAATCCACCTGATCCTAATTGACCACTATATGAGGAGTCGAGCAAACGAATTTAAACAACAGCGCTTCGTGGGAGGCAACCCATGTTCTAAACTTTCTTCGTTATATTTAGGATTATTTTTTCAAATTTTTAGTGAATAAATCCAGCAATGGGGGTCTCCGTCGGGAAACTTAGGCTAATCTTTGAAACTGTGCAGTAAATCATCTCCATCCGGTCGGGTGACGAGTCAACCGATCGGTTGGATCGTGTCTGAAGATGGCTCGTGGCTGCACAGCAGCGAATCAATCGGGTGGTATATAAGGCTGACTGGGTGAAGGATCGGGTGACACTGAAGAGCCCTCGGGAATTTTTTAGGGTAAATCAACCGATCGGTTGAGCCGAGGCCGAGATCGGGTGGAAGTCCGGGTGAAAAGCACAGTGCTCTCGGGAAAATTTGGGAAGCGGTCAACCGATCGGGTGAGATCTCACCTGATCGGTTCACCTGTAGCTGCTGACCGACAAGGAATTTTGAAAATTTATCCAACCGATCGGGTGAACCTTCACCCGATCGGTTTGCCGACGCTTTTATACATGCGCCTCACCCGAAATCATTCACCCAACTCCTCCATTTTGAATCTGCACATTCCTCCCTCCCACCTTCGAAATTGATCTCCCCCATAGATCCCTCCACCCCTGAGATCACACCACCATCCTTTTCCCTACTCCCCCACCATCGATATCCTTCCCATTGACCACATTCCCCCATAATTCGCCGAAACCCTAACCCTAACCCTCATTTTCAAAATTTTCTTCCTTCACAGATCAGCGAGCGGTGGCTCCCCAGATTGTTCCCTTATACGGCGTGGAATCTTTCCGGAGTTTGGACTTGCATCATCATTGGGTAATTTCTTTCCACTCTTCATATTTATTTCCTTATATGCAATGTCTTGAATTTGTGTCTATCTGCTTCATCTGCCTTATAATCATCATAGACACCCCCCACTGTATCACTGTCCCTCCACGTCATCACCATGTCTGGGAAGGGAAAAGAGATTGCCTCATCCTCACGCAGACACCCCCTACACGGCCCTTTTCCCCAATCATTCCTGGGCATTGACCCAATTTCTGAAGAGCAATCTGCGCGTCTGCACGCCCTGCTTCATCGCCCCATGCGACCTACTCTTTTCACCGATTCCTCCACTCTCGAATCTCTTGGACTCTTTAGGGGCGTCAGCACACTCTTTCGCTTCATTGGTTGCGACTTCCTTCTGTGTGCCCATGCTCACATATACAGGAATCTCACACTCGAGTTCCTCAGTTCCCTCGAAGTGTCCGATTGTGGCTTCACCTTCCGCGCCTTCAATGGAAATTTTTCTATGAGCTTCACCGAGCTTAACAATATTCTGGATTTCCCTCACCCCGATCGCCATGTTGAATGTTCAACTCATGATCGGTCTGACATCTTTTCTTACTTTCAGGATGATTGTGTTTGGCAGCGATTCACCAGCTATACCACCTTTCCATTGGTAGCTCTTGCCTCCTACATCATACATCCATGCTACCGTTTTGCCCATTGCTTCCTTGCCAACACCATCTTCTCTCGTGTGGATGTTTCCACGGTGTCTCGGGACGAGCTCTTCTTTCTTTACGCCATGTCCCACGACAAGATTCATGGACGTATCCCATTACCCATAAACACCGCTCATGGGATCATCCACGAGATCTTATCTGTTAGCCGCGTAACCTCTAGCTCTATCTACTGTGGTGGGATGATCACTCTTATTGTCAGTTGCGTTTTGAGGCTGCCGCCCCACCTCCATATTCTATCATGACGTAGCCGTATCGATCACGACTACTTGAACGATATCGGTATGCTAACTCCCTTTGGTGAGGAGCGTGCAGTCTACCTCTTTAGTCCTGCCAATACTCCTTTTGCCATCCTCCCACCCTTATCTCCTGAGCGCCTCCCCATTCGCATTTCATATCTACCATGGGAGTTTTACCCGGATCCTTGATATGTCACACTCGTACACTTTCCACCTTTGGAACCTCCCGATTGGCACCCATGTGTCGGTTCACCCGGTGCCATCATTATCCACCACGATCCACCAATTAATTTCGATCCTCCGGTGATCCAGCATGTTGCCCCTCCTTCTCCTATCGGCACACCCTCTCCTTCGTCCTCAGAGGACTCCTTCCACCCTCCTCACCATCTCCATACCATTCTACCGACAACGGCTCAGATTGACTTCCCTCTAGCAAATTTCTACATCATCATGATCATATCTTATTGCTAGCACTGTCATGTCCAGCTTGGGGGAAGTCGATTTTTTATGTGTTTTGTCGTGTTCTTCCATCGTGGTGTGTTTGTTTATATATGTCGTGTGGGTTGATTTTCTATCTTTTATTCTCTGTATTTCTTTTTCCTCCTTTATTTTTCAGTTTCATATGTGTGTTTTTCTCGTTTTTTATTCTCTTCGTGTCGGTTCGTACCCCCCCATTTTCATTGCCCTCCCGTATTTACTTTTATTGCATTGAGAGCAATGCAAGTTTCAGCTTGGGGGATTCACACTTCTTGCGTCATTTGTGTCTTTTTCTTCGTTTTTAAGTTGTTTTCACCGTGTTTTTCTTTTTTCTTCTCTTCTTTTGTTCTCTCTCTCCTAGAGATGACCCCTTATGATGAATTGCCACAAAATCACACACACACACCTAGCATGGCTTCGATAATCACATTCACTAACCCAAGGAAGCCGAGTCCTCTTGCATTTCATGCATCGTGTGTCCACTTAGCTTTTATGTGAGTCGTGTGTCGTGACTAGCTCATAGTGTGCTTCTACCTTGTGATTTTGATTTATATACCTGTCATGGGATGACCCCTAGATTATCATGCTTCGATTTGAATAAGTAGTATTTGCTTCTCCTGTCTGCTTCTATATGCATGAATATATTTATATCGTATACTTCATTTCACATGTGTCGGGATTCCATAGTTAGGACTAGGATAACCCATTTAGCCTATGCTCTGATTAGCGAAGAAAATCTCCCTTGCCCAAGTGTTTAGAATCCGATTTCCTTTTTAATTTACTTGGTGCAAATCCCCTCGTCGTGTACCGTTCTCCCACTTGGGAGAGTACACATATATATACCCCAAAATCCAAAAATCTAAAAATAGAGAAAAGAAAAAAACCGAAAAAGAAAAGAGAAGAGAAAAGGGAAAAAAATATATGTATAGCCAAAAATCCAAAAAAATACATATATCCAAAACCCAAAAAAATTCATGTGTGAATATTTTTCTACCTACCGAGAATAAAGGGAAGACGAGAATTTGCACCGAGTGTTCTACTCCACATCTTCTCAACCTCCATCGTTTTCGAAAACACTTGGAATAGGAACTTCCTAGCTATTATCTAGGCGATAGTGTGGTGATTTCCTAATCCATAGCTGTGGAGTCCCTGACGCATGTTACGATTCGATTCTTACTCTGTTCTCATGCATGCTTGAGCTATATATTCACCGCTTATTTCAAATCGAATTGAAATTTGGGTCTTTCCTTGATATGTGTATATGGAGCTTTATTGTACATTGTAGATAGTAACACCGTCTGCTAGCACGCGGCAACACTCACTCGTGCTTCACCGCGTGGGCCCGCGACACTTTTTTGGACTCATATTTACTCGGTTTAGTGAGATGTTTTGTTGTATGCTTGTTTAGTATGGCGTGTTTGATTTTGTTAGCCTTGACGGGCGATTTAGGAGTTTGACTTCTCTCTCTCTCTCTCTCTCTCTCTCTCTCTCTCTCTCTCTCTCTCTCTCTCTCTCTCTCTCTCTCTCTCTCTCTCTCTCTCTCTCTATTTTCTCCCTCCGAGCTCCTACTCTCACTCGTCTTCCTCAAGGACGAGGAAGGGTTCAGCTTGGGGGATTTTGACGTGTGTTTATATTTTATATATTCACGCACGTCTTCTTCATGATTTTCTGTTGTTTTACATCGTCCCATGCCCATTTTCTTGCGATTTTTAGTTTTCTTTCACTTTCTTGAGTTTTTGTGTATTTTCAGGAGATTGCCAGCGTAGGGGACATATAACGAAGATATCATGAGTCCTCGGAGCAATGGGAGGAGTCACGCGTGATCCAGGGGTCAAACGATGAAGATCGCCATTTTTCAGCCCTCACCCGATCGGTTGGACACAACCAACCGATCGGTGATGCACGCGTGTCCGACCCGGACGGAAGCTGAAGCGAAGTGCAACCCAACCGACCGGTTCGCCGACCGGTTGAACACATCAGAGTTCTCGGCCATTTGGAGCTGAATTCCAATCGATCGGGTGACATCTCACCTCATCGGTTCATCTGAAGCCGATTCTTCAAAATGACAACCCGGAGAGTTCAACCGACGTCCGCTGACCGTGCCAAATCAACGAAACTCTCTGTCTATTTTGAGAACAATTCCAACCGACCGGTTGAATGTTCAACCGATCGGTTCACCTGATGTCGCAAGATCGAAACGACGACCCGGAGCTGCCAACCGGTCGGACCAAGCGAGCGGGTGAAATTTTGCTGAAGCACCGTAGCAGCTCACCCGATCGATTGATTCTTCAACCGATCGGGTGACGTCGATCTGTATATAGTTGCCCTAGGTTTCTGAATACGAGGTGTTGTTATTTTTCTGTCTTTTTTCTTGTACGGTGACGGCTGGAATTTTATAGTTTTTGTAAGTCTTCTAATCGCTTTCAAACTTTGATATTATCTTTATAGCATTGCTACTACTTCATTTCAATCGCCTGATCATGATTTTTACGGTTGATTTTTGTTTAGATCGCTTTTTAGCTATGATTTGTGAGTAGTTCCCAAATTTGGGATTTTGGTGGAAACCCCTTTGTGGGTTCTCCCTAATGCGTCCATAGGACTAGGATTTCGATAGGGATTAGGAATTTAGATGGTTACACGGGGTGTTTCATTGTCATCGGTGGGAAAAAGACCGCCTTTGACCGTAGGGCCAAGGGAGAATAAACTTGGCGGTTGACTCCCTAGCCACAGCTCACGCCCTTAGCGTAGACATTGAATCTTAGCGTGTGAGAACGGAGGGATGAGATGGTGGGAGTTATCGTTGCGAGCCTAGTGCCCCTGGAGTCGGTCGGTGTTAATGGACATGGGAATGTCCACCGACCGAACCCGGGTAGTCCGGTGTATCATCCTAGGCATCGACCGGAATATCGGGCCCATGGGATGCTGATATCACTCTTAGAGGTAACGTATCACCACTAAACCCTAATTCCGATCGTTTTCCTATACGTAGGTCGTAATAGCAAGAACACATGATAGTGTGGAAACCGAAGTCCTATGTTTCCTTTTGTATTGTCTATCCTCCGTAATTACATTGCGTGACAAACCATCCATCGTTCGGGCGGGTGAATCGGTTCCTCTTAGATACAAGCACAACCACGCCTCCCTGTGTTCGACCCCCCAAGCCACAGTACAACACCGTGTGCTTGCGGTATAAATATTTAAATCTCGTATCCCCAATCCAATTGCACTATTATGCTTCAAAACTAGGGGATGTAACGCACCAGCTTGTTGTCCTCCTCGTAGCCGAGCCACCTTGCCCGCTTGACTCGATCCACCCGAGCCGCCTCGCGCCTTCGAACTGATCCACCTGCACCGGCACCCGCCTCCAAGCCGATCACTTGCGGTAGAAGGTTTCACTTGAGCAGACCCGCGTCGTAGATGTCTGGATCCAAATTCAAACCCCCCTTCGTAGCCTTGCTAGGACCTGACGGGAGAATAGGAAGATGGGAGGAGAAAATTTTAAGTCGTAGATTGAGCTTGCTCCATTATTTGGAGCTACTCGTTCGAGGACTTGGTGCACTGTACAATGGAGGGGGGGCACCCCTATTTATATAGGGAGTCGGCCTTCCCTCGTTCTGCACGAGCAATGTGGGACTAAACATAATGAGAGTATTTTCAACTTAATTAATAAAGTTTAGAAAGCCTTTCACAAAGGCCCAACTTTAACTAATTAGATCTCTCTCATCCTTGAACACCAGACAACAAGTAAGCAATCATTTCGAAGAGCTTCGAATGGTGAACGCGTAGGAATAAACGGCGACGAATATCGAATTCGTTTGACCCCTCAAACAATTGCCGAAATATGGCAAGAAGTTGGATTTCGTAGCCGTCATATAGGGTTTCAAAAAACCCTAACTTAAGTCAGATTCACGGGCGCGCCCGCTAGGCAAGCGGGCGCGCCCGCTCCCCTTGTGGGCACGCGCCCACAAGGGGCGCTGTAATTACCCCCGGCCCATCGAAGCAGGCCGGGTCTATGAGGCGGGGCGGGGCCACCTGCCCGCTCAGCGAGCAGTCGCCCGCCCCTTAATGTGTACGGCCCGCATAGCGGGCCGCCCCGTTTTATGGAGCGCGGCCTGCACAACGGGCCACCTGCTGCTAATGCGGGTGTTGCCCGTAGAGCGGGCCGACCTGATTAGAAAAGCAGGCGTGCCCACTTTGAGAGCAGGCGCGCCCGACCCCTTGTGCCGCTTGCCCCGGCCCCTTAGTGGGTCTGACCCACTTGACCTGTTTCTGACTTTCTGGGCTCGTTTCAGCTCCGATTTGGATGCGGTTTGAACCTGTGATTAGACCGGGATGATCCCATCAACCAGGTAACCTTTCCAATTCATTTGTTCCTATAAATTTTGTCGTTAACAATTTACAACACGTTCAATCTTGTTTGTATCAAAAGCCACATTGTCCCTATCTACGACTTAGTCTCACAACTGGCTTGTGCACTTAACCATTTCATCATATTAATTCCTCTTAACAATCTTCCTATTACTAAGACACTAATGCTACTCGGTGTGAGACCCTACAGCCTGACCTTAATACAGCTTTGTGCTCGAAACCCCTAAACGACGGTCACCACGAGCAGCAGTTATCGTCCCAGTTTCAGAATCATCATAACGTGATCAACTCATTGAAAAAAGTATCGTTGGGTTCACTTTGACTGTGTTAGTGATGATTATCGTTAGCTATAGTCCCTTCGTCAAGACTGTGTCTCTGTTGGCCTAGGGTACGGTTTATTGTCAACCCCATTTGATAACATTGGTCAGTATACATCGGTCTTTATTGTATTCACGTTGTACATCTTACAACGTACCCCGGTCGAGGATTAACACAAAGACCGTAATGAGCCTGTGACACTAACTTCCCTTTAACGGAAGAGACAAATCCCATCTTAGTCATCTACTTGCCTTGAGAGCTTCAGGTGTAACCCAACCTAAGATCTTTCAGCACGCCTAGCCACGAAGCTAGATCATATGTGTAAGCGACACTGTTCACTCACAAGTTATTACATATGACTTCAAGTCTAAAGGACTAGCTTACCTATCATCACTCTAGAGTAATTATAGACAGTATAGTTAAAGTTAACCATTTCAATAACTCTAAGTTGGTCGTTCAGTGAACTCATTCTCCATTGAGCACCTATGTCTCGTCTCCGACTTCACCAAGTCGAATGACTATGCGATCGCGATTACCCTAAGGTAAGACAAAGACAAAGTGGTTTACCCGATGTGTCGATATCCAGATCTCGACACATCTATGACCACGAACTGTTTAAGACTTAAGTTTCTATTCGGTCACTTACTACTCATAATCGAGAATTTATCTGGATACGTAAGGACCTAACTATAAGTCTATGGACATTATCTAAGTATATTATTCTTCGAATTTATACTTAGGATAATGGATATCATATTATATCTTAACAAGACGTATTCTTAGGATAAATCGCCTTATGGGCATATATCCTCCTAGAAATTTTCAGGCTTTTGGACCATAAAAACAACCCAATATGGTTAATTTGGGCCTCCCCCCCAAAAAAATAGCCCGTTAGGGCTAGGGTTTCGAAAAACCCTAGGGGGGGCCCACGGCGATTGGCCGTGCTAAGGGGGCGCGGTCGCCGTGGCGGCTGGCCACGCCCTAGGGGCGAGGACAGGCCGCCCCTACAGGGCACGGCCGCCTCGGCTATTGCGCCCTATGGACGAGGCCAGGCCACGCATGCAGGGCGCAGCCGCCGCGCCTTATGGGCGCGGCCGGCCATGCCCTTTTGGGCATGGCCTGGCCGTGCACGAAGGCATGGCCATGGATCATATTGAAAAAATATTGATTTTTAGACAAAAATCGATTTTTACTATTTTTTTAGACATTCTGATCTAAATAAAAATTCGATTTTTTACTGTGTTCGTGATCTAAACATGCAGATCTACTGAAAAAACAAGTTTAGATCTAAAAATTTGATGATTTACATCTAGATTCGACGAAGGAATCTAGACGACGGTTGATGAAGGATGCCCCTTACGCTCCCCGTTGAGAAGAATAGATCTTCTTAAAACTGAGCGTTGGATGAAATCCCTCCTTGAGCGACGTCGGGTTTTCCTACGAGCGTGATCATGCAGGTAACGTGTCGTGAAGGGAAAAGTAGAGTGATAGGTGTAAGGAGTTACGAGCCCCCTACCCTCATATATATATAGCTTTCAATGAATTGGTGGATACCCAATGGGCCTCATGGGCCTATTCATAACATTAGGAATTTTTTCATTTTCAAAACCATGTGGTTGTTCTACATAAATATCTTCTTTAATGAATCCATTTAGAACAGCAATTTTAACATCCATTTGAAAAAGTTTGAAATCCATAAAACTAGAAAAAGTGAAAAGCATACTAATGGATTCTAGTGTACCTACAAGAGCATAAGTTTCATCCAAATTAATAACTTCATCCTGATTGTAGCATTGAGCAACCAACCTTGCTTTGTTTTTAACGACTTGTCTAGATTAATAATGCTTGTTCTTGGATATCCATTTTGTTTATATGACTTGATGATCTTCAAGTCATGGAACAAGTTCCCAGATTTCATTCTTGGCAAATTGGTTGAGTTCATCATGCATAACTGAGATTTAAGAGCAATCTACAAAGGCTTCCTTAACATTCTTAGGTTCAATGTTAGGGATATAAGCATAGTAAAACATATGATTGATTTGAGACCTAGTTCTAATACCATCATTAACATTACATATTATTTGATTGTGAGGGTGATTAGAGTTTACAATAGTTCAGTAAAACCTTTGTTGGTATTGTAGTGTAATAATTAGAATCATAACTAACTTTTATTTTTGGAGTTGAATTAGTTACATTTTAGTTAATTTTTCATCATTTACAATAGTATTTGAAGGATTAAAAGAATTTCATCAATGTGACATGCATTGATTCTTCTACGAATAAATGTCTTTTATTAAAAATTCTATATGCATTCCTTCTAGTGAATATCCTACTAATATTCCAATATCTGATTTTGAATCAAATTTATCCAAGTTATTTTTTATGTTTAAGGTAAAACATTTACAACTAAATTTTTTGAAATACCACACATTTGGAATCTTTCCACATAAAATCTCAAAACATGTTTTGCTAAGATGTGGCCTTATGAGAACTCTATTTTGCATATATCATGCTATTGCAATAGCTTCCATCCTAATATTCTTTAAAAGGCTACTATAGCACAAACATAGTTAATGCGTATTCTTGTAAAGTTTTGTTTTTCCTCTCAACAACTACATTTTGTGGAGTGGTTCTAGGAAAAAGCAAAGTTATGTGAAATACCATTTGTTTATAAAATCATTCAAATGATCATTTTCAAATAATTCTTTTTGCTCGGTTCTTAACGAAACAATTATGGATTAGAATATGTTTTGCATCTTTCATAAAAATTTGAAAACTCCTGAAAAGATTCATTTGAAATTTACAAAAACATTACCCACTATAACAAAAATATCTTTACGTCCACTCAATGATGTAATTCTAGAAGGTTCAGAGAGATCCATTTGAAGTAATTCTAAAGGTATCTTGGTAGAAATTACATCTTTAAGCTTAAAGGAAGCCTAATGTATTTTTCCATATTGGCATGCATTACACAAATGATTAATTTTATAGTCTATCTTAGGAAGTTATTTTACTAGATAATTTTTGGACTTGAAAGAAATGTTTTTCAAATTAATACTTCCAAATCGTTTTTTGAAATAGTGGAGGATCATTAACATAAACAACTATGTAATGATTTTGCTGAAACATTTCATTAAAAATCTGTAAATATTAGTTTTCATTTTTTCATTAGTAATATATTTTCTATTTCTGTGTCATAAACCTTACAAGCATCATTTTAAGCATCATTTTATGACCTTTATCACAAAGCTGTCTAATACTAATTAAGTTGTGTTTTAAACCATCTATTAATAAAATAATCGTATCAATACTGACTACTTTTCCCGTGTTGTACTGTAAAGTGAGGTCTTTCCACTCTTCTTTTGGATAGATGACATCATTTTAGGATTTTCAATCATGTTTTTCGAAACAACCAATATTTAGGAAATTAGGATCCACTTCTCCTTTCATGAAACATGAAATATGAAGAACAAGCTTATGGTACCCACACTTAGTTGGGTCCATATGATTAGCTCTTAAAGTCCCAAACCAAACTCGACTGGTTCAGGTATGAAACCAAACAAAACTTAAAAATTGATACATAATTAAAATATAGACTAACAGAACTTTCTGTAGCATTAGTTGACTAGTTCATGTCATTATTCGACGAAACAATCTTCTAGTTGACTAGTAAATGAACATATGTCGACTAACGGAAGTAGAAATTTGGTTTCGTGCGAAACAATCATGTTTTGGTGATCCATATCCATATGATTTATTTATTATTAAATTATCATTTTAAACTTTTTATCATCAAATTTACAAACATTTGATTTCAAATTTTTTATACTTATTATCTTTAATTTCTTCATTATTTTTTATAAGGTCCATATAAAATGAGCATAAGAGGTTTGGTACCTTATCATTTAGCGATCTTTACTATGTACTCATTAGGAAACCAAATCCATTTTGGTTTGGATTTTTCTAATTTGTACATGTACATGATTTCTCTAATTATTAGTATTTTTCATGACATTATTTATGTATGCATTTTTAACTTAGTTATTTAATTTCTTTGGTATCCATATAAGTATCATATGAGTTTTATTATGGTTTAGCACTTGTGGTTTATGAATTCTACTCTTATTGTTCTGTGGAAATTTAGTGTAAATAAAGGCATGGTTTTAAATTGATGTATTATTGTTCTTATAGTTAACAATAGTGCGTACATTTTGTATTTGTGAGTCATATCCTAAACCAAATATTGTGTTTGATACATACTGGGAATAAAGAAAGCTATTTTAGTTCTCTTTGCATTTATTGAATTTATTTACATTTTAGACTAATTCATTTTATTTTACTTTTATCCTTGATATATTCTTATGAATTTAACGTAATGTATCATTTAGATTCTTAAATTCATTTCTTCACAAATTATTCTCTTCTTTTAATTTGTTGCTCTCTTTTACTAATTTTTAGAAATGTAATCTATTTTGGAACAATTTTCAATTATTCTTTCAGTTCATGTTTTAGTAATCTGTATTCCTTAATAAGTGATGAGTGGCATGTAACTCATTAAATGTGGAAAGTAGGTCATTTTCATTATTGGAATCGGAACTTACCTCGTCCTCATTGTTATGAGCCATAAAGTACATGTTGGCTTTTTCTTCTCAAATTTGTTCTTCCTCATTGGATGAAGAATCAAAATCATCCCATGTCACTGCAAATGCCTTCATTTTTGTTTTCATCATCTTGCTACTATTTGTGCTCTTAGTCTTTGATAGCTTGTAGTCTTTCTTGATATGCCCTGGCTTGTTACATTTGAAGAACAAAATAGTTTCGTTAGTTACCTTAAATTTATTGGGTTTGAATTTATCTTGCTTCTGAAAAGTTTAGAATTATCATTTAATTAATGTGATCTCCTCGTTGTTGCTATAGTAAACCTTCATGTCAAAAGTCACTTTGAAAGCTAAGTCTTTCTACTTCGGTGCTTTCTCTTGCCTTCTTTCTTCAAGATGCACATTGTGCGCCATTTAGTTTCTTATGAGATCTTCTAAGGTGTGTCTCGATAGGTCATTCGCCTCTTCGTTTTTTTATGATCTTCTTTTCCTATTCTAGTGTAAGGGTGGAAAGAATCTTTCGGACTAGTTCAGGTTGGGTGTAAGTCTTGGCCAATGTGGTGAGTGGGTTGGTGATGTCGGTGAATCTTGTGTACATATCAGTGATTGTTTTGCCTTCCGTAATTGTGAAAAGTTCAAATTTATGTATAAAATAGAGATGTTAGACTCTTTAACTTGACTTATATCTTCATGTGCTACTTCTAGCATGTGCCATATTAATTTGGTATGTGGTTGTTGCTATGGAAACACTGTACAACTCGTGCCTATCCAATGTATGAAATACTGCATTCATGTATTTAGGATCTAGGGTTGCTTTCACCCTTTCCAAATCAGTCCATGTTGTATAGGAGGTGGGAGGTTTGTTATAGTGAGTTTCAATGATGCTTCACATCTTGTCGTTGTTAGTTCTTGGTTTCAAGACTAACGTTGTCTTGATGATGATCAATAAATTATGTTAGTGTGCTAATCAATCTTATATTTTAGTATTAGTTTATCGTATTTATTATATGTTGATGAGACAAAGCATAATGCTTGGAGGATATTACAAGGAATATCTTAAAGACCTCCAAGAGTGATGGTGTGCTCAAGCTTGGATGAATTCATAAAGATCATCTAATGAAGCCAAAGTTTGGAGCATGATGATGGATGGACATCTAGAGAAGCATTGTCAAAGCTTGGAGCTTGAGGAAGGGAAGCTCATCAAGGAGTGCCAAAGCTTGGAGATGATGGGGAGCATCAAGGTATCGTGAGCTTGAAGACTTAGACTCTAAGAGATGCAATATGTAATCCATGTAAATCTATTACTTGCATTTCTCTTTTTGAGTCTAGGATTATTGTAATGCCTTGATAGATGGTCATATTCTCATGCATATGCATTTAACCATCTTCGTGAGCCTTTTGATTATCATAGGATCCAACCCAATAGGTTCATCTTGCCCAAAGACTCATTTGGAGTCTCTGGCTCTCCAACAGTTGCCTAATGATGGTTTTACAGTCGACTGGGTGATTTTCAGTCGCCTGTCGAGCCTTCTACAGTCGACTGTGATGTACGACTCAAGTCAACATTTTTATTGACTCTACTTGAGCTTTTCGCATCAGTCAACTGATGTTCAATTTACAGTCGCCTGTATATTTACAGTCACCTGTGAAATGGTCAACAGTCATCTGAAAGGCGTAAGTGCAAAAATTGCATCTCTCTGTTTTTCTCCATCTCATGCAGTAGTTGACTGATGAAGGATTAACAGTCGACTGTCTATTTTACAGTCGACTGACATTTGATCATCAGTCGCATGTAAGCATACTTGGAGTAAGTTGCATCTCTCTGTTTCATTTCCATCACTACACCAGTCGCCTGATGAAGGATATACAATCGACTGTCTGTTTTTCAGTCGCCTGTGTTGTCTTCTACAGTCGACTGTCGAGGCTCAGATTATAGCCGTTGGGATTTTTCTAGCCGTTGAACAGTCGACTGTCATTTGTTCATCAATCTACTGTCTGTGCCGTAAACTGTCAAAATCTAGCCATTGCAGATTTCTACCCTTTGGGGTTTTGGCTGGTTTTATGGGCTCTTATTGGCTTCATATATATAGGAGTTGGCTTAGTTCATTTAGAACTCTTGGTTAATTGTGAATATCTTTGAGAATCATTAGCCACTCCTAATCTCTCCCATTTCCCTCTTATGAGTACATTCCTCTTCATGCATTGAAGCTAGCTTATAGGGAAATTCTCCAAGGATCTAATTCTCATTTCTTTCTTGGAGATCATCTTTCTTCTCTTCTTTTTCATACACTCAAGTGAGAGGTGTTAGGAAACATTCCTAGAAGAGAGAAAGATCGACTAGTGCAATCAAAGCTAATCTCAAACACTTGGTCATTCACTTGCATGCCTTCTTCTTTATATTGGTAAGATCATATCAAGGCATAGGTAAGTTTTGTTTCGTTTTGGTTTTTTGTTCGAAACCCTAATTCTCTTTGTGGAAATTAAATACTATCTTTGTGGGAGTTACTCTCTTTGTGAGAGTTCGGTTCTTTCTGTTTGAGAGAACAAAATTCTCTGTGTGACGTCTCTCTGTGTGAGCGTAAGGATATCTCTTTGTGGGAATCCAAAATCCTCTGTGAGAGATATCTCTGTGTGAGATTGTATTCACTTCTCTGTGTGGGAATATAGTAAATATTGGTGTGGCTGGACGTACCCAAGTTTTGGTGAACCTGGGTAAAATCCTTGTGTTTGTGATTGTTGTTGTTGAGCATACTCTTTAATTTCCGCTGCTTATTGTGATTTAATTTTAGTAACTTTTAATTAAGCATTTTTCTTGCTATTACACTATTCCCCCTCTAGTGTGTGTAGCCCCGCAGGGTCTCTTACAGTCGTTGATCGATTTGATGTAGATCATCATTTGCCTCTTTTAGTAACCATAGTTCAATCATATGAACATTGGTGGTCGTGTGGTTGATTGTCCTTTGGGGAACTAAGATCCATTTGTTGTTGACGGCATCCTTTTGAAGCTCGGATACCAAGTGCTGGTATTAGTGATTAAGCTGTCCTCGTGCTCAGATATGAAGTGTTGGATCATATGGATGATAAGTAGAACAATAGATGTGTTTGCATTGTGTTTTATAAAGTTTTACTTAAGAATTCTAAATGAGTTACCGTTTAGAATCGTAATCAACAACTTATACCAATATATAATGAGTTTCCTAGTAGACACTAAACAAGTGATAACCAAATTTAAATGGAGATAGAACAGTTAAATCAGATAGCAAGCGCAAACATCAAGTTTTATCCTAGTACAGTCTCCCTGACATACTCTAGTCTTTCAGCTTCCGGCTTGAGATTTCTACTAAACAACTTGCTAACCCGTAAGAAAATTACAACCATTAATATAATACACTGTTGTTATGAAAATCATCTCGATCAAACAACATTGAGAGATAACTCACCTTTCTCTTAAACACTCTTGAGATAAAATTACACCTTTGCAATGGAAATGTGAATAATATTCCTAATGAAGATGATGATCTTATGCATAAATGTGGCCATGGGAATGGATTTCCTATTCAAGAGATTTGGAATTGGGAGAACAGAAAATCTCGTGATTTTCTTTTGGCTTCAAGAAGAGTGAAAGAGATTGAGGGTAGTTTGGCTAACAAGGAAATCTTTCTTTTCCCAAAATAGATAAAAACTTTTGTAAATCTTATTATAAAATATACTAATGTTTTTCCTGTTTATAGAGGTAATAATTCAACAAGGAAAATGTCAAAATTACCATTTACAATGGCTAGAAAAGAACTAGTTTCTCAAAGTCAACTCAGCCAACGGTAACAATATTAGTTGACATGTGAATGAGTATTAGTCGACTAATGTTCACTATTAGTCAACTATTGAATCTTCATTGATCTACCAAGCTGAGTTGCCAGATTTTTTGCCTTCTATTAGTCGACTAGGGTTGAGCATTTGTCGACTATAAAGGTAAAAATGCACATTTTAGAATAGAAACCTAGGGGTTTGATATATATTTAAACCAAGTTAATTCCAAGTCTTTCCTAGGGTTTCTTGTTACATGGTGCATCTTCAAGACTTTAACATATATTCTAATACAAGAAAATAAAATTACATCCATTAAGAAATAAACACTTTTTGTCATGGTTGCTGTTGTATTTTTGATTTATGTCCTTGTCATAGAATTCTTCAATTCATTTTACCATGCCACGTTACACCCTTACGCAATCTTGTACATCCTCATATGATCTAAATTCATAGAGTTAGTACAAGTAATATGTTTGATCATTATCAAAACTCTTATTGGGGGTGACTATATATCTAACACAAGTCAGCTGGATGTGGACAGCCATCGTTCGGTTAGCTGCTGGCCACTGTTCATCTTTTTTGCGCATCTTTTTGACGAAGATGTCTTATCACTAGTGATGCCTTGGTTAAGTTTTCTTTAGGTTTTTTCATCTTTTCATTTGGTATTTATAATTTGTAACTCTTTATAAATCTTTCCCACTTGCATTTGCAAATCATCACGATGTGTTCCTTTCAATCATTAGAGTCGATCACAACTCCTTGTGATTGATCATTTGCATGTGCAATACATTCCGACCCACTCATTTCTTTCAATCAATTTGATCCAACTCGTTGCGATCATTTGCATTTATCTCTTATACTATATGTTGTTTTTCTTTGTTTATCATGACAAGCCATCACATTGTAAGAGTCTAAAAGCCTGATTCCTATTTCGTAGATTTGATCATACTCTATAATCATTCATAGGTACGACAATGATGCTAGTTATATATTTATACCACCCATTTGAAAATTATCTTCATCTGGTTGGTGTGAGACTGGACTCTCATCTGAACACAATCTAAGCCTGTCAGTGGCAACTACCATGTTGTTTGGTCTTTTCTTCATAACTATGTCACTAAGGTGTATATGATATGGAATTCTATCAAACCCCAGTGATATTTTAATATCATGTGTAGTGTATGTGGTACCATAGTCAAAGAAGGATTAAACTGTTAGGTTTTGAGGAGGCTTCAAAATGACTTTTCATATCATTAGCCCTAGGCTTAGCAGATATGGGAAGCAACGAAAGAAGAAAAATCTTAGAATGCTTTTTATGAAAAAAAAAACTACAAAATGAAAAACCCTTTACATGACATTTATTATCTAAGGAGGGATGCGAACCGACCTCACAAATATAGATGTAAAACTAACTACTATTAAAATAAAATGCTTAAAAGAACATACATTTGTTTTTACAGTCGCAAATTTTTTTTCCTTAGGGCGATGTCCCAAAGCGACGCCTCGTCTAGAGCCGAACACTTGCCATAGAAGACTTCACCGTAGCTGAATCCTCGCTTCAATATTTGACCAGATCCGAACACCCTTCAGGTTTTGCTCTAACCTAAAAGAGGGAATAAAGAGGAAAAGTGAAACTAAAATTTAGTCGCCTTTAGATCTAGGTTTGCACACTTAATTAGGATGAGCTCCCTTGATCAAGGCTTGGTGTAAGTTTGGGAGAAAGAGGAGGACCCTATTTATATGGCGAGCAAAGCCTTTATCTCAGTAACATATCCGGTGTGGTACTAAAAAGGAATCCCTTTTTTAACTCAAGTTTTTGTTAGTTCTTGGTACAAGACTAACGTTGTTTTGATGATGATCAATACATTATATTAGTGTGCTAATCAATCTTATGTTTTAGTCTCAGTTTATCTTAATGATTATATGTTGTTCAGACAAATCATAAAGCTTAAAGGATAATACAATGAAAATCTTTAAAGACCTCCAAGAGTGATGGATTGCTCAAGCTTGGATGAAGTCAGGAAGATCATCTAATGAAGCCAAAGCTTAGAGCATAAGAATGTACATCAAGAGGAGCATTGACATAGCTTTAAGCTTGATAAAAGGAAGCTCATCAAGAGGTGCCAAAGCTTGGAAGATGATGGGTAGAATCATGGCATCAAGAGCTTGAAGACTAGACTCTAGGAGATGCAATTGTAATCCATGTAATACTTTATTACTTGCTTTTCTTTATTGAGTCTAGGACATTGTAATGCCTTGATTAGATGGTCTTTAATTCATGCATATGCATTTACCATCTTAGTGAACCTTTGGATCTTCATAGAATCCAAATCAAGTAGGTTCCCCATGCCAAAAACTCAATTGGGTTTCTGGACTCCCAACATGCACCTGTTGAAGGCATGCTAGGCGACTGGTAATCTCCAGGTGCCTGGCCATCCTTCAACAGATAGCTGTTCTACATAGGCTCAAGTCAAAATTCCTCGACGCATACTTGAGCATTTAGTTCTTGCGACTAAAGTATAATAGACAGGTGACTATCAACCAAAAGGCGCATGAACATTGTTCTTCAGTTGCCTAGTGTGCCAATGTGCGCAAATTATCATTTTGTGCTCCAATCCATCTTGTGGGTCAGTCGACTGATGTATAGTTTTTAGCCGACTGTCAACCTTCAGGTGCCTACACTTTATTCATCAGTCTCCTGAATGCACAAGTGCTTAAGTTGACATTTTCCAGCTCCATTCCATCCCTTGTGGCAGTCGCCTGATGAAGCCTTAACTGGCACCTGCACATTGGTACATGCGCATGTGTAGTCTTCTACAGTCACATGTCTTGGCTCAGATTATAGCCGTTTGGAAAAATCTAGCCGTTAACCCAGTCGCCTGATTTATCTTCTTCGGTCACATGTCCAAGCTGTTTTCTGCCAAAATCATGCCGTTGCAGATTTGTTCCTTTGGACTTTTTGCTTGGGTTTAAGGGGTTTTTGTGGCTTCCTATGTATAGGGGAGGGCCTAGTTCAATTAGAACTCTTGGAATTCTTTGAAGATCATTTAATCTCTTCAGTAATCCTCTCTTCCCGTATTTTCTTCATAGAGCTTCATTCTTATGCTATAGCATCTAAGCTCTAGGGAATTTCTCCAAGGGATTTCAATCAAATTCCTTTCTTGGAGAACATCTTTTGTCTCTTCATTCATACACTCAAGTAAGAAGTGTTAGGATTCATTCTTAGAAGAGAGAAAGATCAACAAGTGCAATCAAAGCCTCATCTCAAGCACTTGGGTTTCACACTTGCATTCCTTCTTATTCACAATGGTAAGATAATTTCAAGGCATAGATAAGTGCTATTTTGTTTCATCTTTTGTTTAAACCCTAACTCTCTTTGTGAGAGTTAGTTTTCTCCATTTGTGGGAGGGTGTGTCATTGTATAGGACTAACCCTTGTGTAGGGTTTGTGTTCTTCCTTTGCGGGATTTTTCGTCCTTGTGTAAAATTAACCTTTGTGCAGGGTTTGATGTGTCATTGTGTAGGACAAAATCCCTTGTGTAGGGTATCCCTTGTGTAGGGATTGTATTCACTACCTTGTGAAGGATCATAGAGGTAGTGAATATTGGTGTCGCTAGATGTACCCAAGTTAGGAAACCAGGGTAAAAAATCTTTGTGTTTACAATAGTTGTTATTGAGCATACTCTTGAATTTCTGCTGCTTATTATGCCATAATTTCTGTAACTTTTAATTAAGCAATTTGCTTGCCTTCACACTATTCACCCCCTTAGTGTATTGTGCTGCCCAGCTAGGTCCTAACAATTGGTATCCGAGCATTGGTTAGGTTTCTTTTGCAAGCATGTCATTTTTGCCTCAACACCATCCTCCCAACTTTGATCAGAAGAACAATACAAGATGGAGGAGCAAGATGATCAATCACCTCAAGAAGAACAATCTATTGGATGCGGTGACTTAAGATGTCTCAAAGTCAAAATTTTGTGATGGGCGTCCATGCCAAAAGGTCTTTAATCATATCCACTTGAGATCATGAAATTGATGATATTGGAGGCTTGGAGACGTCACATGAAATGTGGAGTTACCTTGAGGCCAAGTACACCGGAGGTGATAAGATTGAGTCAAGCGATAATGATGTATCTCAAACTCAATCCTCTCTTGAGCATGATATTGTTAGTTCTAATTTATTAGGTGCTCATATGTGTAGTGCATATTCTCTTCATGATAACACACATAATTGCACTACTTTGCATGCTTCTCATATTTCATTGATTGAGTCATTGCATGCCAAGAAAGAAGTTTTTCTTTCTCAAATTCGTGAGTTAGGTGAGGAAAATGTTTCATCTAAACATACTCAAAATTTCAATGGTGATGCTTTGAGAAATGAGACAATGATTCTCAAATCTCAATGTCTTGAGCTTAGCTCACGTCTATCCACTAGGGATGACGACATTTCTTCTCTTTTGAAGAAATGTGAGTTATTGTACACTCATCTTGAGAGTCTCAACTTGACTAAGGACAAGGCTTTGGCAACTTCAATTTTGAAGGTAACAAAACCAAGCTATACATCTAGAAGCACCCAAAACAAATTTGTGGGGGAGCTTTCTAATAGGTGTGTTACAATCAAGTCTTCATTTGGCACAACATCATCTTCGACTAGTAACCCAAAGAAGAATCATTCATATATGTACACTTCATTGCTTAAGAAGCCTATTCAAAACCCTATTGGTGTGAATGCTTCTTCATATGTTGATATGCATGATAATTCTACACATAGGAACGCTTTACATTGCTTGCATGCTAGAATTAATGAAAATCCTTTCCATGCTTCACATGTTCCTATGCATGGTAGAAATGCTTGTGTGAATGCTTCTAATGCTAAATTGCATGTTTCACACATAGGGCATGCTAATGTTTATGTTCCACCTCATAAGCGTGCACCCTCACCTCCTACTCATGCCTTAACTAAACATCTGCTTAAGAATCTCAAATCACTTTCTTTGTAGCTTCCTAAGAATGTTTCTAGGCTTGATAGGAATTCGTATATAGATTTATATGTTCGAGATGTTATATTTTCATATGATTTTATACCGAAACCAAACTCCACTTTTGTTTGGTTTCCACATAACTAGCTCTCTCACTTTGTTATTCATTTCTTGGGTACCATGCTTGTATGTTTACATTTTGTACCCATATTTAGGTGAGTGTGTTCATTACTTCCAATTTTGCATGTTTTAAATGATTATGGTGGAGTATGAAATTTTTTCTTGCTAGCATTAGTTTTTCCATTCATATATCATGTTGAATGTCACTCATATTATGTTTGTGCATATATGGTGGCTATTTCTCTTGTTGGATCTAGATCGTAGCCTAGAGGGGTGGTGAATAGGCTATTAAAAATATTCGTGCAACCCACGAACAACCACGCGCAGTTATAAGCACAGACAGGGTAAAAAGAATGCAGTCACAAAGTACGCACAGATATACCCTGGTTCGGTCGTCCCCACGACCTACTCCAGCCCCCGAAAACAAATACTAGATAGATATGTAAACCTGTACAGCTACAATGAGTCAAGATCCCAAATCTACTCTCACCTAGCTCGTACGCACACCACGCGCTCTACACTATCAATTTAGTCAGATGCTCTCCCTCCGTGACGATTCCCACAGTCGTCAGGTCCCCAAAAAGTAACACAGATGGTAAATTTTCCCCTACAGTGATCACTACACCAATACAAAGATAAATAAATAGAGTTTTAGAAATGCTCAGTAATGGTGTGTCGTCTCTGTCAATAGGCGCAAGTCAGATATATATCTGACGTGTTGTAGTCGTCTCCGCAAGTCGTGCAACTCAAGTTGTGGCAAGTTACAATGGTCAAACATGCTTGCGGCCTCCTTGTTCCCTCCAATCAATATTGCGGAACTTGGGCTCTTAGTGGTGTTACGGCTTCTAGGCTTGGTGGCACCAGAGGATGATTTCGGCCAAGGTATTTCCGTGAGCTTTGCTTCACCAAAGTAGCCTCCTCTGCCCTGTTGGTTTCTTTGTTTCTTTGTGCCTGGGTCTTCGTGATCTTGCGGCAAGCACCAAAGAAAAACTCGACCCTCAAATATTTGGCCTTGAATCAAGAGCCTTCCTTTGTTTAATTTTTGATGGTGAGCTTTCCTTCATGTTTCGGCTGCTAATGTACCTGTAATATGTGAAACAAAATTGTGAGAGGAGTTGAGTGCGTGTCATGGGGGAAGGAAAAAAAACTATGCTTTGAAATTTAATTCTTTTTGCAGTATGCACAATGGCCTCTTGAAGGTTTCGGCTCCACAAAATAAAATCTGAGAGAAGCTAGTTCCCAAGGCCGGCTAGTTCCCAAGGGCGCACAAAATATTGATAGCCGCAAGCTTTTTCTGGAAATTGAATGTTGGCCGAGAGCTGCGCACGTGCTTGGTGTTGAGGAGCACGAAGAGGACTCAGCCGCAATTGTAGACTTTTTCTTTGTGTTCGTTGATTACTGGCCTGCAAACAAAAACACAAACAAAGCACAAGGTGAAAAGAATTAAATTAGATAAACAAAGATCTTAATCCATCTCTCTCTTTATTTGTTTCTCTCCTTTCCTTTGCTTTGTAGTAGCCGCAATTTTGGAAGAGGGGTAGTCAAATATTTCGGCTAGGTAAACATTGCAGCTGAAGGGGGTTTTGGCATGTAGCTAGGGTCCTTGGATTTCTTGTGTGAATTTGCCTTGGGAGATAATTTTGGTGGCCACAACTCTTAGGGTTTTGGATGATTGGTTTAAATAGGGATTGTGGATATTGAATTTGGCTCAAAAAAAAGAATCCCACAACATAAGGGAATTGAGATTTGAATAGGGATGATATAGGATTTGAATAGATCTGCATCTAATTCAAATAGATTGGAGAGTAACAAATCTTGCTAATTGATTTGAATTGATCCAATCTCCTTTTAACCAAATCATACTGCTAAGTGTATAGCACTTTGACTAAATCCATTTTCTTTGCGCCTAGCAATTTCTCCATCTTGTATGTGTATAGCAATTTGTCCAGCACATTAATTTACGTTCTCGCCATTCCTGCACGCACTTAACACACACATCAAAACGTTCACACACGTTTGTTATCATCAAACACGAAGTTCATAAATCATTGCTACCAACAATCTCCTCCTTTTGATGATAACGAACTCAGTATAAGATTTGAGCATTAAGTTTCCAAATAGTGTGTGTGAAAGCGTGACGATAGTGGGTGACATGCAATGAGATGAAATGATATGCGAACAATGATGTGTAAAGTTTAGCAATTAGCATGCTCCCCCTATTTTTGTGCTTCCCCACTATGCACCCCCTTAATCAAATAATCGTATTTTCCCGAAATATGCATATCAAATCTCTTTCCCAATTTTTCTCCCCCTTTGTTATCATCAAAAGTTATAACACGAAGTCAAAACAAAATATATAATGGGAAAAGAGAGTATTATTAACCATGACCAACAATTGCATGCTTACTATCATAGAATAATCAAGTCAAAATCCAATGAAATAAAACAACTAAGACTTCAACACCAACGTGTAAAGTGTGACGATTAAAATTGAAGCACATAGTGAGAATCATTAAGAAAGTCTGCCAGAACCAATCCACATTTTCCATATAACATTCTATCACCTAGGATTGATTTTCCACACCTCATTAAAAATGAGTTCAAGGTACCACACCCCAAACATAGTCTATAAGGACTCTTAGATGTGGGAGTGGCATTGCTTGACGAGTAAATACACCAACGCTTAAGTTTACCCATAATACTTATGTTGGATACTCGTGGGTAATACCGTTGCCAAGGATTGTATCCATTTCCATACGGAGCAATTATCTTTTGTTTTCACATTTTTTAAATACTTATACCAACAATTTCTTTTGCTCAATTTTTATCCATGGCAAGGTATATCATATCCTTTAGATATTCAGTTAAGTTTTCCTCCTACATTCACATTCCATACTTCATAAACGATATCTCCAAATGTGCAACAATAATAATACATATGGAAGTGAAGTAGGTGGTGTAGAAATCAAGTTATTCTCAGTCATTGAACATGCCATGAATATTTATAGAGATGAACATGCGCATGTGGCAAAAGAAATAATTCATCGATTTCTACATACATATGGAATTCATCCGTGCATACTTCAATAATGAATCAAAGAGAAAAGATACACATTTAAGCACCATTTTTTTTCATTTTCAGTTTTTCAGTTTTTTTTAAATGCATGAAGTACTAAAGCAAACATGAGATGCAATCACACAAACAAAAAAATCATGCACACATAGCAATGCAAATACTAGCATACAAACAAAGAAAAGTCACGCACACAAAAAGCTATGGAGGTATGCATTAAGTCCAAAGATAAAAAAAATATACCTTCGCGTCACCGTTTGACTAAGGAGCTAAAAATAATGAGACATTCAATTTATCGCTCCTCGTCAAGTTTTCATCCACCTACAAAAGAGGTGTTATGTATGACCTTGGAATCCAACAAGTTCCACTCACGTTAGTCATCAAAGATTTAGGAACCCATATTTATTTGAACTTAATGTTTTTGTTCCTATATTTGCAATGATATGAAGTATGACCAACACATCCACATGTAAAGCACTTTGCATGACAATTTCCAACTTTTGTTGTTTCAATGTGAACTTTTCTATAATTTGTTTTTTCAACATTTTTAGAACCATATCCTAGTCCGCGTCTATTATTGCCATAAAGTTGATTTCCAAGTATAATGTCCAAATTTTGTTTTCCAATGGAAAATCTCTTTAATGACAATTCTAAACTAGCAACTTTGGATTTCAAATGATCATTTTCGTTCACAAGCAAAGTGCATTTACTAATGAAAGCTCGCTTGTTTTCCTCTTCTTTCTTTTCAAAATCCCTCATTTTTTCTTTAAGTTCAAGATTTAGCATGTTAATCTTTTCAGAAAGAAATTCATTTTCAACTTCAAGCTTTATCTTATCTAGCTTATACATGCTAATATCATTTAATAAAGAGGGACATGAAAGACAATCAGTTTTTTCAGGCAAGCTAGCTTTCTCCTTATTTAACATGTCAATTGTAGTGTTACATGCAACAATTTCAGTTTTCAGTTTTTCAATTTTCTTAGACATGTCATACTCAGATTGTTGCATATCAAAGTTATCATTCCTATAACTATTCACATCAGCTTCTAGCTCATTAATAGTATTTTGCATTCCTTTCAAGATTTCTAACAATTCAGCTTTAGTGGGAGATCTTACCTCATTGTGTTTGGCCATTAATGCCATGCAGGAGTGTGCTTCATGTTCCTCATCCTCATCCTCAGCTTCGCTATCCATGTCCCACGTCAGCACTTTCGTTTTTCCTTTTGCAACTTGAGTTGTGTGTTGTTGTGGGCAATCTTTTATGTGGTGCCCTTTCTTCCTGCATTTAAAACATTCACTTCTATTAATAGCTTTCTGACCATAGGAATTTCTAACAAAATTGGAATTATTAGAACGAATGAACCTTTTTCCCATCTCAGCTCTTCCTTGATCAGTCTGAATGTATCTCCTGAAGTTTCTGACCATTAGAGCTTGCTCCTCATCAAGATCATCGTCGTTAACTTGAAGAGCTAATGGTGTGGAAGCTTTGGTCTTCTCTTCAGGTTTCTCTCTGGCTTCTATACTCTGCAACTCAAGCTCGTGTGACATTAGGTTGCCTATCAAGTCTTCCACTTTCATTGTTGATAAGTCATTAGCTTCTTAAATAGTGGTGACTTTAGGCCTGAACAAACTTGGTAGCGCCCTTAAGATCTTTCGTACCTGTTCATGGCTAGAGTATGGCTTACCGAGGGAACTGGATTTGTAGACGATGCCTATGAACCTCGCAAACATGTCTTTAACTGATTCTGTTGGTAGCATGCAGAGGCTCTCATATTCAGTGCTCAGCAACGCAAGTCTGGATTCCTTTACTTGTGATGTTTCCTCGTGTGTCACCTCCAGAGTATGACAGATTTCCTGCGCAGTTAGACAATGTGAGATACGATTAAACTCAGATTTATCATGAGAACATATAAGCGCATTCATAGCTTTACCATTAAGAGTATAAAGTTTCTTGTCAGCTAAATCCCACTTGTCTTTAGGCTTAATCATAACAGTGTCTTCAATTTTAATAGTCGGTAGACTATAACCATTTTCAACAATATCCCACACATCATAATCTACAGACACTAGATAGATTTTCATCCAAGCCTTCCAATAAGCAAAGTCTACACCGTTCAACTTAGGGGGACGGGCTATAGACTGACCTTCAGTAAAAGCACAATCAGATATATTCATGGTCATCTAAAAATCTAGACTAGATCCTCTAAATTGGCTCTGATACCACTTGTTGGATCTGGATCGTAGCCTAGAGGGGGGTGAAAAGGCTATTAAAAATATTCGTTCAACCCATGAACAACCACACCCAGTTATAAGCACAGACAGGGTAAAAAGAATGCAGTCACAAAGTACGCACAGATATACCCTGGTTCGGTCGTCCCCACGACCTACTCCAGCCCCGGAAAGAAAATACTAGATAGATATGTAAACCTGTACAGCTACAATGAGTCAAGATCCCAAATCTACTCTCACCTAGCTCGTACGCACACCACGTGCTCTACACTATCAATCTAGTCAGATGCTCTCCCTCTGTGACGAATCCCACAGTCGTCAGGTCCCCAAAAAGTAACACAGATGGTAAAGTTTCCCCTACAGTGATCGCTACACCAATACAAAGATAAATAAATAGAGTTTTAGAAATGCTCAGTAATGGTGTGTCGTCTCTGTCAATAGGCGCAGGTCAGATATATATCTGACGTGATGTAGTCGTCTCCGCAAGTCGTGCAACTCAAGTTGCGGCAAGTTACAATGGTAAACTTGCTTGCGGCCTCCTTGTTCCCTCTAATCAATATTGCGGAACTTGGGCTCTTAGTGGTGTTATGGCTTCTAGGCTTGGTGGCACCAAGAGGATGATTTCAGCCAAGGCATTTCCGTGAGCTTTGCTTCACCAAAGTAGCCTCCTCTGCCCTGTTGGTTTCTTTGTTTCTTTGTGCCTGGGTCTTCGTGATCTTGCGGCAAGCACCAAAGAAAAATTCGACCCTCAAATATTTGGCCTTGAATCAAGAGCCTTCCTTTGTTTAATTTTTGACGGTGAGCTCTCCTTCATGTTTCGGCTACCAATGTACCTGCAATATGTGAAACAAAATTGTGAGAGGAGTTGAGTGCGTGTTTTGGGGGAAGGAAAAAAACTATGCTTTGAAATTTAATTCTTTTGTCAGCATGCACAATGGCCTCTTGAAGGCTTCGGCTCCACAAAATAAAATCTGAGAGAAGCTAGTTCCCAAGGCCGGCTAGTTCCCAAGGGCGCACAAAATATTGATAGCCGCAAGCTTTTTCTGGAAATTGAATGTTGGCCGAGAGCTACGCACGTGATTGGTGTTGAGGAGCACGAAGAGGACTCAGCCGCAATTGTAGACTTTTTCTTTGTGTTCGTTGATTACTGGCCTGCAAACGAAAACACAAACAAAGCACAAGGTGAAAAGAATTAAATTAGATAAACAAAGATCTTAATCCAGCTCTCTCTTTATTTGTTTCTCTCCTTTTCTTTGCTTAGTAGTACCCGCAATTTTGGAAGAGGGGTAGTCAAATATTTCGGCTAGGTAAACATTGCGACTGAAGGGATTTTTGGCATGTAGCTAGGTTCCTTGGCTTGCTTGCGTGAATTTTCCTTGGGAGATAATTTTGGTGGCCGCAACTCTTAGGGTTTTGGATGATTGGTTTAAATAGGGATTGGGGAGATTGAATTTGGCTCAAAAAAAAGAATCCCACAACATAAGGGAATTGAGATTTGAATAGGGATGATATAGGATTTGAATAGATCTTCATCTAATTCAAATGGGATTGGAGAGTAACAAATCTTGCTAATTGATTTGAATTGATCCAATCTCCTTTTGACCAAGTCATACTGCTAAGTGTATAGCACTTTGACTAAATCCATTTGCTTTGCGCCTAGCAATTTCTCTATCTTGTATGTGTATAGCAATTTGTCCAGCACATTAATTTACGTTCTCGCCATTCCTGCACGCACTTAGCACACACATCAAAACGTTCACACACGTTTGTTATCATCAAACACGAAATTCATAGATCATTGCTACCAACATCTCTTGCCCATGGTTTTCCTATTAGCCTATTACCCATCTTTTTTATATGACGATGGGGGAGAGAAATGGGTTATGTAAAAATATACCTTATGCTTTTTATGCATTATTAACAGTTGGTACTGTTTTTGCATAACATCCACTAATATGATTTGTGCTTTGCATGTTTATATTTTGTGCACTTTTGCATATTGATTGGGGGAGTTAGTTAGCACACATTGTTTATTATATTTTGACATTATGGATTGTCATCATCAAAAAGGGTGAGAATTTTAGTTCTTAGGTACAAGACTAACATTGTTTTGATGATGATCAATAAATTATGTTAGTGTGCTAATCAATCTTATGTTTAGTTTCATATTATCTTAATGATTATATGTTGATGAGACAAAGTATAAAGCTTGGAGGATGATGGAATAGATATCTTAAAGACCTCCAAGAGTGATGGATTGCTCAAGCTTGGATGAAGTCATGAAGATCATCTAATGAAGCCAAAGCTTGGAGCATAAGGATTGACATCAAAAGGAGCATTGCCATAGCTTGGAGCCTGATGATAGGAAGCTCATCAAGATGTGCCTAAGCTTGGAAGATGATGGGAAATAATTAAGGCATTAAGAGCTTGAAGACTAGACTCTAGAGAAGCAATTGTAATCGATGTAAAACTTTATTACTTGTTTTTCTCTTTTTGAGTCTAGGACATTGTAATGCCTTTATTAGGTTGTGTTTAATTCATGCAAATTCATTTACCATCTTAGTGAACCTTTGGATCTTTATAGAAGCCAAATCAAATAGGTTCCCCCTGCCAGAAACTCAATTGGAGTTTCTGGACTTCCAACAGGCACCTGTTGGAGGCATGCCATGCGACTGGTCATCTCCAGGCACCTAGCCATCCTTGTCACGCCCCGCTTCCCAAAACTACAAAAGCGAGAATGAGACTAAGGTAGAGTCTACAAGTGAAAGATAAGAACGACTCTACTGCAAGGTGTATGCAATTAAAAGACAGTTGTTTAAATGTTGTTTACATGGCAGTTATAAGATGCAACAACATGTCAATTTATATAACATGACAGGGAAGTAAAAGACGGTGCAAGAAAGTAAACGTGGCATGGCAATGGCTGTAGCGTGTGCTACTGGCTACAAGACAAAACAAGGCAAGACAAGACAAGACAAGTGTGTAACACGATGGGTTCACGCCTTACGGTTAGAGGGCGACCAGCACCGTCTCAACCGTGCGACCGCCCAACCATACCCCAACCCAAGTGCACAAGACAAGTCCATACAAGGGATCATTCTCTCTATATTAAAGAGTGTCCTATTATCCACAGGTTATGTATCAAGAAACTGCCATATACTGGAACACGAGCCAGAGTAGTCATATATGACCCGACTGGAACACGAGCCAAACTAGTCATACATGACCGACGGGAATAACCAAATCAATGCACAAGTTCAAGATTGACCAGATGCTCCATTTATGTCCACACACACGTACACACAGTAATTGTTAACATGGCAGTTTTAGTGAATTGTGCCAAGACTTCATCGTCAAGTCTAGGCTATCGTAATTGTGTCCTAGACGCTATCATTTCACGTCTAGGTCTCTTGTTCGTACTTTTACAATTTTAAAGAAAGTAATGGCCTAAACGTGGACGTAAATACGCTAGTGAACTCACTTGCCTAAAGTGGCGAGGAGTGCATCCTTCGGGAGCGTCTCGTCATGGGCAGTGCGTCGGTTATGGTTTGCTGTAACAATTTAAACGGGGACGATGTCAGGACGCATTTTTAGAGGACCTGTTATGGTATGTTTCTAGATTGAGCGTGGATATCCTAACGGTTCCAAAACATGTTGTTCTTATGTCAGATTTATTCTACGGTTCTCTAGTCGATTCTATCTTATGTGCATATTCAAGAAGTCCAATCGACGGCGTAAGATTCCACAACAGTTTAAAGGAGCGTAAAGTAAATTTTGTGATTACATTTTCGGATTCTAATTAGGTTTTCAATGACGTAACGTGTGGGTTACTACAAGAAAGGGTCACCAACCTACTACGATGAACACGCATAAGTCTGACGTCGGATCTGGAAGCAGCAACGTTTCGCGTTACAGCTTCGGTTCCTTGACTGCGGGTAGTGCAGAAGGAGGGGTCGTTGGGATGGCCTCGGCTGTAAGTAGCGCAGCAAGACAGCTTGCGGCAACGGAGAGGGGTAGCAACAGTGATTGCTTATGGCAGCGGCAAAACAGTGGCAAGGCAGCAAACTATTAGGGCCGTAAGGGGGGTGCAGCGGCAGACGGCGAGAGAGGGAGCAACGGCGAGTCTGGAAGTGAGAGGGGGGTATTGACGGTAGGGTGCAGCCGGCATGGACAGCTTCAGGGGGCGCGACGAGGTCCGGCTGACAGCGAGTGACGGAGGCATGTCGTGAAGTTGTCGGGCTCATCAGGGAAGACATGGGATGGCCGGTGCTGGCAAGGTGTCGAGAGGAGAACAGGACACGGCCGACGGCTGATGGCTACTACCGGCAGCATGGAGCTGGATGATGTTGGCTCGTCGAGAAGAAGTAGTGGAGGCTGCTGGTGGTTATGTGGGGCGGGAGGGGCGGTTTTAGATGGCCGCCGACGAGAGAAACGTAAGGGAGAGGTTGTAATGCCCTGAAAGCTACTGCACAAGTACTAGAGGGGGGTGAATAGTACTTTAAAATAATCAAGAGTCTAATTTCTAATTATCTTGCAATCACAAACAACTATGCGGAATTACAAGGTACAACAAGAGAATCACAACTCAAACACGAGATGTAATGGGTTCGGATCCACCCAAGTCTCCCTGACTTGTTCCCGGTGATCCTACGTCCCAGACGCCCGGATCCCTTTCGGCTACTTGAGTTAGAATCCACTAACTCAAGGTTCCACTAAACAACTTCTTGTAGAAACTACTACAAGATCAAACAATATAATGAACGAATTGTGACTCCATAAACCGGGATCACAAACTTCTCTGACAACCCGAGAGGTAAACTTAAAATAAATAGTTTAAATGAAATAAATAGAACTCACCACAAATTCCTATTTCTTGAGATACTTACGAATTAGGGCAAGGAAGGAAGATGAGAAAGAGTGAGCACGAAACCCTAGCAACGATGAGGAGCGTGAGAATGGCTAGGACGATGGTGATGATCGTGATTTGATCCTTCAGCAATATGAACACACACCGTTGAAAATCTCCTTGAGAAATTAGGTCACGAAGAGAAGAGTGAGAGATTTTCGAGAGAGAGAGAGAGAAAGCCTTGGAAATTCAAAAACGAATGATAGAAAGTTAGATCTGAAATCCCTCTAATAATAGACAAATTTTCTTGTTTGAAACGAATCAAACACATATGGAAAGAACCAAAACAAATCAAGAAAAGTCGTGGAAATAAAATCTCCAACGGCTGGAAAATTAAAGCAGCTTAATCGGTCTAAGAAGGATCACTGACCGATTAGTTTGAGAACTAGTCGGTCAGTGAACCTTCTTGGACCGACTAGAAGGTTGACAGAGAATATAGTGAAATAAGGAGGGAAAACTAGTCGGTCTAAGAAGAAACACCAACCGACTAGTCGGTGAGCCTTCTTGGACCGACTAATTGGTCAACAGTAAGTATGCCAAAATACACAAGGATGACTAGTCGGTTCAAGAAGGATTTCCAACCGATTAGATCGTCATCTAGTCGGTTGGTCCTTCTACTTGAACCAACTAAGATGCACAGAAAGTCATGAAAAGATGCGATAAGCTAAGGAAAGGCTTTCCAGTGACTTCAAAGGCAATCCTATAGATAAGCTAGGATAGAAATAAGGATAACTAGGCAAGTACTACTCAAGGCTTAACATTCTATGAAATGAAGCTAGAAGACCAAATAAATAACACGACAAACCGTCTTCAAAGCTTCAACATGGAGAATCCGAATCCCTTGACTTCATTAATAACTCCTTGGGCTTCAACGAAGCTTCAGGCACAATGATCACGACCTCTAAGAAAGGTTTGGGACGTCGCTTGAGTTCTACAAAGTAATTTGGCGACGATCTCCATAACTGCGCTAAAAATGAATTAGTACCTAATATTTATGTTTGTTCAGCATCAAAACCAACTCAGGGGAATCAATACACAACATTCTCCCCCTTTTTGGTGATGACAAACCAACATAAATATTAATCAATAATAATGAGATAAATGAAATTTACTTACTCCCCCTGCATTGATGACTCGTTAGTTCCATATTAAATATTAATTATAAGCGTCAAGAAGAAGATAAAAGTATAAGACATGATCCAATTATTGAAATATAGGATCAGAATCCATTTTTATATCTTCACTCTTCCTGAATCTAACATATGAAATTAGATTCACGGTGACTGTTTAAATTATCATTTAGCACAAAGTCATTATTAATTCTCCCCCCTTTGGCATTATCCAAAAAGAGCGGGAGGAAACAACGGCAACAACCAAGGCTAAAAGAAATTATAAACAAAAGAGACGAAGACTGACAACGGTCCAAATGACACCATGGAAAATATCGAAGAAAACAAGGTGTGTCAACTAGACCATAGTCGAAAAGCGAAAAGAGAAATCATCAAAAAAAAATCAAATCAAATCAACGTATTGATGAAAGGAACATACTCTCTAATATCAACATTTTTAGCGAATTGATTGCTTGGAAAACAACTCATTTTTCCATTCAAACAAAGCTATATACGCAACAGAATCGACGAGCGATAAAGTAAACATCAGAGACAAAAGTACAAAGTGCACACAGATACGAAATGCAATAGGATGGATATATATATATAGAAACATCAAAATTGATACATCCAGACTACCAAAAAAATATTGATCATCATCAGATAACAGTATGTGGTGCACAGCATACAACAACCGAACATACATCAAAAATTATCACAAAGCATACAAAACAACCATAAAACCATAAATACGACGCACAAATCGAAAAGCCAGGCATAAATCAAGCATAAATAGAGAACATCACAACAAATCCATCAAGAGCTTATGAATATCATTATCAGGCAAGATTATATAATAAAAATATGAATCCTAAATTTTGGATTCACCCATAATCCCCAATTCTCGACGTAACCGCACAAAGGTATCTTCTTTGAGTGCTTTCATGAAAATATCGGCGATTTGCTTCTGGATTTCAACGTACACTAAAATGATGTCCTATTTAGCTACATGATCATCTAGGAAATGTTGACGGACATCTATGTGTTTGGTACGAGAGTGGTGTACCGGATTCTTAGAGAGACATATTGCACTTAGGTTGTCCACCATGATAGGGCACGTATCACAGTTTATACCGAAGTCTTTAAGCGTGTGTCTCATCCAAAGAACCTGTGCACATGCAGCACCGGCGGCAATATATTCCGCCTCGGTGGTAGAAAGTGATACGGAATTCTGCTTCTTGGAAAACCAAGAGACAATAGAATTTCCTATAAAATGGCAAATGCCACTAGTACTTTTCCTGTCGGATTTGCATCCAGCATAATCTGCATCACTATATGAGATTAACTCATATGTGCTTGACTTTAGATAGAATAATCCGAAGTCGAGTGTGTGACTTAAATAACGGAAAATACGTTTAACCGCTATTAAGTGTGATTCCTTAGGTTGTGATTGATACCTAGCACAAACACATACAACAAACATTTTATCTGGCCTACTAGCAGTAAGATATAATAAACTACCTATCATACCATGATATAGACGAATGTCTACATCTTTACCGCCTGTATCTTTATCAAAGTGCGTAGTAGTGCTCATTGGTGTCTTCTTGCTAGAAGCATTCTCCATTCCAAATCACTTTAGCAGCTCCACCGTGTACTTGGTTTGGTGGATGAAGATTCCATCGTTCATTTGGTGAATTTGGAGTCCTAAAAAATATTTGAGCTCACCCATGTGGCTCATCTCGAACTGATCCTTCATGACATTAGAAAACTCTTCGCGAAGAGTGAAGTTAGTAGCATCGAAAATTATATCATCTACGTAAATCTGAACTAATATAATATCATGATTAGCATACTTAACAAAAAGCGTTGAATCAACCTCACCCATTTTGAAACCCAAATCCAAAAGAAAGTTCTTTAGGCGGTCATACCAAGCTCTAGGAGCCTGTCTCAGACCATAAAGTGCTTTCTTTAGTTTGAAAACATGATTCGGAAATTTTTCATTTATAAAACCTGGAGGTTGAGAAACATATACTTCCTCAACAACATCTTCGTTTAAAAACACACTCTTTACGTCCATTTGAAAAAGTTTGAAATCTTTATGGCATGCAAATGACAATAATAGCCTAATAGATTCTAATCTAGCTACAGGTGCAAAGGATTCCTCGAAATCAATACCTTCCTCTTGCCTGTAGCCTTGAGCAACTAACCGAGCTTTGTTCCGGATGACATTTTGGTCCGCGTCTGTCTTGTTCTTGAAGATCCACTTCGTTCCTATAACGTTGTGGTTCTTCGTAGGCAATGGAACTAGCTCCCAGACCTCATTCCTCTTAAACTGAATGAGCTCCTCTTCCATAGCTAGGATCCAAGAACTATCTTCGCACGCCTCATTGATATTCTTTGGCTCCACGGAAGAGACAAAAGCACACTGAACGAAGAAGTTGACTTGGGATCTTGTTCATACGCCATCTTCCATGTTGCCAATAACATGCTCATGGGGATGGTCACGAACTATTGGAAGCTTTCTGGGAACACCCTGGTCACTAGGAACATTCTCAAGAGAATCATTAGTAGGGTTAGTTTCAACAGAATCAATAGCATTAGATATATCAACAGAGTCACTAACTGCTTCCATAGAATCATCGTCATCGATAATTCTAGGAGGGACAAAATCTTCATTAAATGAAACATGAAGAGATTCCTTGATCGTTGAGGTTCTTTTGTTGTATATCCGGTAGGCTTTGCTACGGGAGGAATATCCAACAAATATACCCTCATCGGATCTTGGATCAAATTTGTCCAAAATACCATACGTGTTCTTGATAAAACATTTTGCACCAAAAACTCTGAAATGTTTAACTTGAGGTAACCTACCAAACAACAATTCATAACAAGTTTGTTTAGTGTCGGGCCTCAAGAAAATCCTATTAAACATATAGCAAGCGGTATGTACCGCTTCTGCCCAAAATTGATGGCCAAGGTGGCTATCATCAAGCATAGTGCAGTCACATTCCACTAGCGTCCTATTCTTTCTCTCAAGAACACCATTTTGAGGGGGTGCACGAGGAAAATAAAAGGTGTGAGTAATACCAACCTCATCACAGAAGTTTGAGAAAGACTCGTTCTCAAATTCCCCTCCATGATCACTACGAATAGTGACAATGGTGGTTCCAATAAGATTTTGTACTTTCTTAACAAATACTGTGAAGTTTTCAAAAGCATCATTTTTATTAATTAAAGTAAATACCGAAGTAAATCTAGAAAAGTCATCAACAATTACAAGTCCATATCGGGCATTCCCTAATGAAGCAACTCTAGTTGGCCCAAAAAGATCTAGATGTAAAAGCTCTAGAGGCCGTTTAGATGATATGCTTTTCTTAGTTTTGAATGACGATTTGGAAAGTTTGCCTCGTTGACATGAGTTGCAAAAGCTTTTCTTATTGAAGGAAAGCTTAGGGAATCCTTTAATAGAATCTAGCTTGGATAGTTTGAAAAGTGTTCCAAAATTCGCATGACCAAATTGTCGATGCCATAAGTGTTGCTCACTTGTATTGGCAGTAAGACATTGTTCATGGGAATTTGGAATATCTAATATATATAAGTCCTTATGGTGTGTGCCAGAGAACAACACATTATTATTATCATATCTTAAAATATGGCACATTCCTTTCTTAAAGCTAACTTTGTAACCCTTGTCAGAAAGTTGGCTTATTGAGATTAGATTGTGATTTAAACATTTAACAAGGTAAACATCATTTATAAAGGGTTTTGAGGGGTTACCAAATTTTCCAACATCGATGATGGTTCCGCTCTCGTTGCCTCCAAAGACCACTCGGTTTCCATTTTCAATGGGTACCACTTCGGATAACAACTGAGCCTTACCAGTCATGTGTTTTGAGAATCCGCTATCAAGTATCCACCCGTTCTTGGAGCTAGATTTAGATTTGTTGCTCCTTTTCTTTTTCTTGAGTACATGAAGATAAAAATATCGTAACATGGTAGCCAAGGTCATTGGGTCCTAAGAATTAGACCTTTGGAAGCCAAGTCCAATTGGACTTAGACTTCCCAATGTAATCATCATTGTGCACGACATTCATAAAATATGAGTTTATATAGGCTTGTTTCTCATGCATGCTAGTGTCCTTCGGGCCCCAAATAGTGACTGTCTTGGGAGACATATTCCTATTGGGAACATGCACTTGTGGTTGATTTCTACATGGTGCATGTGTTCTACGAGGAAGTGGCCTAGTGTATGCATGATGTGGATAAGCATGCGGCACATGATGAAATGGTGGTGGTAACATATGATACAGTGCATGATGATAATCATTCATATAATAATGATGTGGGTGAACAAATACATGTGGGTGAACACGTGTGTGAGTGTGTCTCACTTGGTGTGCACGTGCTCGTGGATGTGGAACATAGAAATCATCATAAGTGTGAACTTGTGGAGTAGGAGGTGTGTTCCTACGTGGCATAGTATTTGTGTACATAAATGCATGACCCTTCTTTGGAGGTCCAACCAAAGTGGGTTTCTTTCCAAAGGGGGGTGTGCACTTAGTGGAAGTATCATTGGTAGATGAACTACCCATGGGGTGTTTACTCCCACTAGTTGAGGCATCAGAGGATGGCCTTACAAAGGTGGTGGAAGATTTGGATGAATTTTCCTTCTTATACCCCAAACCAATACGATGATTGGCCAGAAGTAAGTCATTCAGAATATTATCCAATGATCCTTGCCTTTGTTGAATTTCTCAATTCGGCCTATTGTGGACTCATATTTCCCAGTGAGAGAAAGTATTGTAGTATCCAAAGTGGACACTTATGTTATGAGTTCACAAACATGAGACTTGAGATTCTCATTCTCAATGCTCAAAGTTGAGTTTTGAGAAATCAAATCCGCTATCTCGTGTTCATCCGAATCCTCGATGTTAACATGTTCAAGTTAAGATTTGAGATTTACAATCTCGGTTCTCAAGGCCTCAACAACGGTGTCATTGTTGGTGATGATAGGCTTAGGCGTGGTTTGAAGACTAGTTAACTCATCTTTGATCTTAGTATATCTATTTACCAATTTAGAATACTTAGACCAAATTTGTTCATTAGCTAATCTTAGGTCATCCATAGTTACCTCTTCACCTTCATCCTCGCTTTCATCTAAAGCGGTCTCTTGATCATGTTGCTCTCTTGCCATAAAGCACATGTGTGCTTTCTCCACTTGTTCATTATCTGACTCTCCACTTAAGGAGTCCTCTTCCGAGTCGGTGAATGTACCGACAAGTCCTTTCTTGTACTCCTTCTTGTACTTTCGTGACTTGTCGAACTTGGGTGCCTTCCACTTCTCCTTTTGTTTGTTGAGTGGACAATCGACCTTGATGTGTCCTGGCTTATTGCATTTAAAACACAAAGGAGCAGAGGCATTAGTAGAACTAACTTTAGATTTGTTCTTGAACTTACCTTTTCAGAAGAACCGGTTGAACTTCTTTGCCATGATGGCCAAAGATTCCATGTCCAACTCATCTTCCGATTCTTCACTATTGGTAGGTGTGGTTGGGGCAGCCTTGAAGGCAATCCCCTTTTTCTTCGGCTCTTCTTGCTTCAAGAACGCCTTCATCTTGTCCTGCATCTTGATTTTGTTGTCCTTTCATACCTCATAAGACATCAAGGTACCCATTAGTTGAACAACAGTATATCTGGACATATCATTACCTTCCTCGATAGCGTAAGTTCGTTTTTCCCAACTCGAATGAAGTCCGTCAATGATCTTTGCGACTTTCTCTTCTTGGGTATAGGTCTTCCCAAGGGCTTCCAACTCATTGGTTATATCCACGAAGCAAGCATAATACTCGTTAATTCTTTCACCTTGTACCATGTGAAATAACTCGAATTCTTTGTTAGCAACAGTGAATTTAGAGTGTTTTACCCTGCTCGTTCCTTCGTGTAGGATGAGGAGTTGATTCTAAATCTGATATGCACTCTTACAGGTGCATATCTTGTTGAAATAGTCAGGCTCCAGTGCAAATTGTAAGGCATTCATTGCATTGGCATTGTTCACCTCCGCGTCGACCTCCGCGGCAGTCCACTTCGTGAAGTCTTCTTCAGTGGGCTCAACATACTCCGTTAACGTGGCTCTCCAAAGTGATGCGCTCCGGAGGAAGGTTTCCATCCGGCATTTCCAGTACCCATAGTTGGTACTGTTGAAATGAGGAGGCCTAGTTGAGGAGTGTCCTTTGATCACTGAAGAGGCTGCTTCACGATTCTTGAAGGTGCTGTAGTCGGATGGTGGTCGAACGGCCTAGTTGTCGTTGTTAGTTATAGCTATGAACTTGGCTCTGATACCAAATGTAATGCCCTAAAAGCTACTGCACAAGTACTAGAGGGGGTGAATAGTACTTTAAAATAATCAAGAGTCTAATTCCTAATTATCGTGCAATCACAAACAACTATGCGGAATTAAAAGGTACAACAAGAGAATCACAACACAAACACGTGATGTAATGGGTTCGGATCCACCCAAGTCTCCCCGACTTGTCCCCAGTGATCCTACATCCCAGACACCCGGATCCCTTCCGGCTACTTGAGTTAGAATCCACTAACTCAAGGTTCCACTAAACAACGTATTGTAGAAACTACTACAAGATCAAACAATACAATGAACGAATTGTGACTCCCACAAACCGGGATCACAAACTTCTCTCATAACCCGAGAGGTAAACTTATAATAAATAGTTTAAATGAAATAAATAGAACTCACCACAAATTCCTATTCCTTGAGATACTTACGAATTAGGACAAGGAAGGAAGATGAGAAAGAGTGAGCACGAAACCGTAGCAACGATGAGCAGCGTGCGAATGGCTAGGATGATGGTGATGATCATGATTTGATCCTTCAGCAATATGAACACACACCGTTGAAAATCTCCTTGAGAAATTAGGTCACGAAGAGAAGAGTGAGAGATTTTCGAGAGAGAGAAAGCCTTGGAAATTCAAAAACGAATGATAGAAAGTTAGATCTGAAATCCCTCTGATAATAGAAAAAATTCATTGTTTGAAACGAATCAAACACATATGGAAAGAATCAAAACAGATCAAGAAAAGTCGTGGAAATAAAATCTCCAATGGCTGGAAAATTAAAGCAGCTTAATCGGTCTAAGAAGGATCACTAACCGATTAGTTTGAGAACTAGTCGGTCGGTGAACCTTCTTTGACCGACTAGAAGGTTGACAGAGAATATAGTTAAATAAGGAGGGAAAACTAGTCGGTCTAAGAAGAAACACCAACCGACCAGTTGGACAACTAGTCGGTCGGTGAGCTTCTTGGACCGACTAATTGGTCAACAGTACATATGCCAAAATACACAAGGATGACTAGTCGGTTCAAGAAGGATTTCCAACCGATTAGATCGTTATCTAGTCGGTTGGTCCTTCTATTTGAACCAACTAAGATGCACAGAAAGTCATGAAAAGACGCGATAAGCTAAGGAAAGACTTTCTAGTGACTTCTAAGGCAATCCTAGAGATAAGCTAGGATAGAAATAAGGATAACTAGGCAAGTACTACTCAAGTCTTAACATTCTATGAAATGAAGCTAGAAGACCAAATAAATAACACGACAAACCGTCTTCAAAGCTTCAACATGGAGAATCCGAATCCCTTGACTTCATTAATAACTCCTTAAGCTTCAACGAAGCTTCAGGCACAACGATCACGCGCTCTAAGAAAGTCTTGGGACGTCGCTTGATATCTACAAAGTAATTTGGCGATGATCTCCATAACTGCGCTCAAAGAGAATTAGTACCCAATATTTATGTTTGTTCATCATCAAAACCAAATCAGGGGAATCAATACACAACAGAGGTTGCTGGCGGATCTGAGGCGAGATTGGGGAGGCGTATGGGGTGCTGTGGTCGGTGTCTGGGGTTGACAGGTAGCTAGGAGAGGGTTCGTTGCGAGATGGAGATGGAGAGTTAGGGTTTTGTTTAGAAAAATAGGTGGCGGCTGAATGTTTAACCCTAGGTTCCTTTATTAAATAGAGTAGGGGAGAGGAGTAGCACATGGCGGAAAGTAGGGGTTTGATTTCTTTTGTGCGGCTGAGGATGTAATGCCCTAGGTCTCTCATTTGTTTAGTTTTAAAGATCAGATAGGAGAGAGAACGTGGGGTGGGAGAAATTTGGGGAGACTTAGTCTAGTGTTTTTAATTAAAACTAGGGAGGGGGTACACGTGAAAGATCCTAGGGGTTCTCTGTAGCTTCTTGTAGAGTAGTTAGGGGAGAGGGAGAGATTTACGTGGGAGATGGTTGAGGATAATGGGTATGGTTGATTTAGTGGGGGTTAGTTGGGATATAGATTTGTTAAAACGTTAGTTATGACTTGGTTTGATTAAAAAAGAAATATAAACGATTTGATTCCTTAACAGAATGCTTGCAACATTAAGGAAATTAAGGTTTAAGGTATTTTATAATATTAAGTTTGTTTTAACCACAACACACAGCCTTCAAAATTCAAAAATTTTAAAAGGAAAGTTTTAATAATTAATAATGTGTTATTGCAGATTGGTCTCTCGACGTCCAAAAATTACAAAGAAAATACCGGGGCACTCGCGCCTCAGCTTGTGTTGCGGAAACGGGGTTTGGTCGCATGTTTGAGCTACATGGATCAATAATTAAAATTAAAAATGAAAATACGCACATAAAACAACAATACGCGCTAAAATACGTACGGTCGTAATGTGACAGTTACATCCTACCCACCTTATGAAAAATTCCGTCCTCGGAATTCTAATCAACCAAGATGCGGTGAATAAGTGAGGAATGTGCATGTGCACTTCCTCTTCCAATATACACGCACCACACTCTCTACTACACGCATACACTACCCATAAATAACAATCAAGCCATTACACATAAACTCTCAATTATTATTAACAATAATAATAATAGCAATAGTAATACTACTACTAATACTAGTTAACAAAAATACTTATAATAATATTAACAATCATCCATATATCACTAATTATATATCAATACTAATATATCACACTAAAGCATAATGCAATTCATTTAATACAATCGTATAATACAATCAAAACCAATAGCATAACCATATACAATCAAATAGTATCACAATAGTATAATTATGTAACACCCTATACACACCACGCGATACATATCATTACACACTTATATGCACACCATATATTACACCACACACAAACATGGACATGTCCTACTTACATGGCACTAGGGCCACTACAATCTACCCACCTTAAAATCAAGTCCGTCCTCTGACTTCCTTGAATCGGGCCAACGTTATGAATGAGCGGACTAAGGTTACTCTAACCAAAACATACATACACTATAAAAACAATGTACACTCACATTCATACACTTACACATACATCATATAGTCTTATACGTATAAATACAGGCTTACACATTACACACATATCCATTCTTACGTTATTACACACCTACCTTATATCTTCGTAAAACTTAGACGCACATACTATATGTTCACCCAAGTATACACAACCATAGTAAGCTACATAAAGCTAGTATACTACTATATATACACATCCATACATAGTTATAAGCATACAATCATATATACCTCCTGATATTCACATGCACGTACATCATCCCGTAGGGCCAAGCAATACAATATAATATTATAATCCTATTACTATTCGTAAATCACACATACTCATACAATATATATATATATATATATGAGGTGGGATCAAATGACCCCCAAAAATAACCCCCAAAAATGACCCCCTATCAAAAATCCTATGCCCCCCATTTTTTCGGAAGATCCGAACCGTTCATCTTGATTTCCATCCTCTAAATACCTGCCACACCAATTTTCAACCCGATCCCATGTATTTTGCCTGTTCATCAACCATTCGCAAAAGTTCTGTTCATGCGAAACCGTTAAATTTGGGTCGGATGGATGAACAGGCAAAACACATGGGATTGAGTTGAAAATTGGTGGGTCAAGTATTTAGAGGGTGGAGATCAAGATGAACGGTTCGGATCTTCCAAAAAAATGGGGGGCATAGGATTTTTGATAGGGGGTCATTTTTGGGGGTTATTTTTGGGGGTCATTTGATCCCTCCTCTATATATATATATATATATATATATATATATATATATATATATATATATATATATATATATATATATATATATATATATATATATATATATATCTCTCTCTCTCTCTCTCTCTCTCTCTCTCTCTCTCCCTCCATATAACCAAGCACTTACCTATCCACGCATGAGCACACACCCATACGCACTAATATGTAAATCATACAATATGTACACCCAACTATAAGCACTCATATTATCACATATATTACACCAGGCATGCACATAACCTTACTAACAAACATTTACAAACACTGACAAGTATATCCAAAATACATACACCCCTCGTAGATAGTCAAACACCAATTCCAATACACATAGATATCCCTATAGTAATATAGCTATCCATACATATATATATAAATATAACACCATGATACCTTACATACATTTACGTAGATATCATGCATATACAACAGACAACTTTAGTATACTAATAAGGGTAAGCACACTCATACATGAGTGGGACATCGAGATTCACACTCACAGGTCAACACACACAACCTAGATACATGCACCACAACATCATCACAATTTATACTACTGAGCCCACTATACTTATACTAAAGTTGTCATAGTCAACGACAAGTACTAATATGATAATTAAGCACAAGTGTAGGATTCAAGGTGGAATGATGCACCGAATCAAGATTGTGATCGATGAACGATTCCAGATGAGGCATGGATAATGAGATAGCTTGTTTAGGTGGCAAAAAATATGAATAATTAAGTAGGGGAATGGAAGATATATGTAAAATATAATAACATCCTTATAAAATATACAAGAATGGCAAGTATATGGTATAGGTTAAAACACAGAATAAACATTAGACGGAGTAAATAATGAATATAGTGATGTAGTGATTGTTCTGCAAACGGAAGTAGAATTGTACAAAATTTTGAAGTATGAATACGATGAATTTAAATTTGACACACTTAGGAAGTTGTGGTTCTATTTAGCAGAGAAAAATATTAAAAAGTATGTACGATAAGTTGTTCGAAATAAGTTTAGTAGTATAGTAAGAAAATGATATATTGAATTTGTGAAATAGGAATAAAGCTTAAAAAATGAAGTTCGTTATATGGAGAAGGTAGAGTATATACACGAGATTATGAGAAATAGATGTACGAACGGTATAGGTCAGAAAATAGTTACGATATAGTAACTAAAGATTTTGGTCAAGAAGGCTTCATAATCAAGATTCAGTTTAAGTCAACTGAAGGGTAGGAAATCTAAGTATATACTAAAGGTTTTAAAAGGAATTAATCTAGGCGAAGAATCCAATAAAGGAACATCGAAAAGTACTTTCAAAAGAATCAGGATATGCAATGGGGAAGATTCAAATGGTTACTGTTGGCTGGTGAAGGGATCACGGGAATCGATGGCAAGGAATAGAATCGAATGATCAAAACGTAATACGGCTAGGAATAAACTTAGTGAATCTGTTACGATTGAATTCTACCGTCATTATCATGGAAGTGTAATGATTATGAAAAAATGAAAAATAAAAAAGATTAGGAAAACTTAGTATTAAGATATCTAATGAACTAGACTGTGAAAGAGAATTCAAGGAAAGGATCCCTTGAGGATGGGTGCGATGTTCTCTATGTTCTGCTGGGCTCGAAATTCGATAGGTCCAAGCGAACGACTAAAAGAAGCTCCCAAAATCTAATATGGACAGAGCTGGATAAGACTCAAGATAGTAATACGACTGAGGCGACTCCTAAGATGATAGTGACTCCAACTTAACGAAGGTGTCTAACTAACAAGCATGGATGTCTAAGTAAGTCTTTCTACAATCCTGGTCTAATGGTTTCCCCTATCAAGCTAAGATAAGATACTTGGTTATATTTCGAGTACGAGATAATTCTAGACGTTTTGGCTAATGATAGTATTTCTATTGTTCTGAAGTTTGCAAATGAACGAACTGCATAGGCCACCACTAAAACCTGTCATGCCCCACTTCCCAAAACGACAGAAGCGAGAACGAGACAAAGGTCCGCATGAACTGGAGCGGAGAAGCTCGAGTTCATTAAGCATCTTTAAGCATCTGTGATAAAACTGCGCAGAATTCTTGCAAGCATTTCAGAACAATAAAAACAACATTTCATTTATAAATTTTAGGCCACATCCAGAGTTCGTACAGGAAATAAAACAACAGGGCCTTAAAATAGCCAAAAGAAACTACAACAATGTACTAATCCTACTACAAGGTACTAAAACAAAACTAAAAGGAAAGAAGCAACGAAAAAACCTCTAGTCCCCCACAGGGAGCAACTCAGCATCTACAACAATTCCTGGCTCACTAAGTCAAGCATGTCAACAAGTCCCACTAGTACTGGTACTTTGTTTCAGTACCTAACGTACAAACACCCAATAGAAGAGGAGTTGTACGTCAGGTAGAGTCTACAAGTGAAAGGTAAGAATGACTCTACTGAAAGGTGTATGGAATTAAAAGACATTTGTTTAAATGTTTTTTACATGGCAGTTATAAGATGCAACAGCATGGTGATTTATATAACATGGCATGGAAGTAAAAGACAGTGCAGGAAAGTAAACGTGGCATGGCAATGACCGTATCGTGTGCTACCGGCTACAAGTCAAGACAAGGCAAGACATGACAAGACAAGTGTGTAACATGAAGGTTTCACGCCTTACGGTTAGAGGGCAGCCAACAGCCTCTCAACCGTGTGACCGCTCAACCCTACCCCAACCCAAGTGCACAAGCAAGTCCGTACAAGGGATCATTCTCTCTATCTTGGAGAGTGCCCTATTACTCGCAGGTTGTGTATCAAGAAACCGCCATATACTGGAACATGAGCCAGACAAGTCATATATGACCCTACTGGAACACGAGCCAGACTAGTCATACATGACCGACGGTAATAGCCAAATCAATGCAAAAGTTCAAGATTGACCAGATGCTCCATTCATGTCCACACACATGTACACACAGATAATTGTTAACATGGCAATTTTAGTGAATTGTGCCAAGACTTCGTCGTCAAGTCTAGGCTGTCATGAGTGTGTTCTAGACGCTATCATTTCACGTCTAGGTCTCTTGTTCGTACTTTTACAATTTTAAAGAAAGTAATGGCCTAAACGTGGCTGTAACTACGCAAGTGAACTCACTTGCCTGAAGTGGCGAGGAATGCATCCGTATGGAGCTTATCGTCATGGGCAGTGTGTCGATTACAGTTTGCTGTAACAATTTAAACGGGGACGATGTCAGGATGCGTCTTTAGAGGACCTATTATGGTATGTTTCTAGATTGAGCGTGGCTATCCTAACGGTTCCAAAACATGTTGTTCTTACGTCAGATTTATTATACGGTTCTCTACGTCGATTCTATCATATGTGCATAGTCAAGAAGTCCAATCGACGGCCTAAGATTCCACAACAGTTTAAAGGAGCGTAATGTAAATTTAGTGATTGCATTGTCGGTTTCTAATTTGGTTTTCATTGACGTAACATGTGGGTTATTACAAGAAAGGGCCACCAACCTACTACGACGAACATACACAAGTCTGACGTCGGTTCCGGAAGCAGTGACGATTCGCGTCACAGCATCGGTTCCTCGACTGTGGGTAGTGCAAAATGAGGGGTCGCTGGGATCGCCTCGGTTGTGCGTAGCGCAGAGAGACAGCTTGTGGAAATGGAGAGGGGTAGCAGCAGTGATGGATTATGGTAGCGGCAAAACAGCGGCAATGCAGCGAACTATGAGGGCCGGGTGGGGGGTGCAGTGACAAACGGAGAGAGAGTGAGCGACGGCGAGTCTGGAAGCAAGAAGTGGATTCTGGCAGTAGGGTGTAGTCGGCGTGGACTGCTTCAGGGGGCACGGCGAGGTCCGGCTGACGGCGAGTGATGGAGGCAGGCCGTGAAGTTGTCGGGCTCGTCGGGGAAGACAAGGGACGGCCGGTGCTGGCAGTGTGTCGAGAGGGGAACAAGACACAACTGGCAGCTGATGGATGCTACCAACAGCGTGGAGCTGGTCGACGTTGGCTCGTCGGGAAGAAGTAGCATAGGCTGCTTGCAGTTGCATGGAGCAGGAGGGGCTGTTTCAGATGGCCGTCGGCGAGAGAAACGTTGGGGAGAGGTTGTTGGAAGATCTGAGGCCAGATTGGGGAGGCATGGGGGTGCTGCGGTTGGTGTCAGGGGTTGACATGCAGCGAGGAGATGGTACGTTGCGAGATGGAGATGGAGAGTTGCGGTTTTGTTTAGAAAAATAGGTGGCGGCTGAATGTTTAACCCTAGTTTCCTTTGTTAAATAGAGTAGGGGAGAGGAGTAGCACGTGGGGGAAAAGTAGGGGTTTGATTTCTTTTGTGCGGCTGAGGATGCAATGCCCTAGGTCTCTCATTTGTTTAGTTTTAATGATCAGATAGGAGAGAGAACGTGGGGTTGGAGAAATTTGAGGTGACCTAGTCTAGGGTTTTTAATTAAAACTAGGGAGGGGGTACACGTGAAAGAGCCTGGGGGTTCTCTGTAGTTTCCTGTAGAGTAGTTAGGGGAGAGGGAGAGATATACGCGGGAGATGGGAGAGGATAATGGGTATGGTTGATTTAGTGGGGGTTAGTTGGGATATAGATTTGATAAAAGGTTAGTTAGGACTTGGTTTGATTTAAAAAGAAATATAAAAGATTCGATTCCTTAACAGAATGCTTACAGCATTAAGGAGATTAAGGTTTAAGGTATTATATAATATTAAATTTGTTTTTACCACAACGCACAGCCTTCAAAATTCAAAATTTTTAAACGGACAGTTTTAATAATTAATAATGTGTTATTGCAGATTGGTCTCTCGACGTCTTAAAATTACAAAGAAAATACCGGGGTGTTCGCGCCTTCGCGAGTGTTGCGAAAACGGGGTTCGGTCGCACGTTTGAGCTACAAGGATCAATAATAAAAATCAAAAACAAAAATTGGCACACGAAACAACAATACGCGCTGAAATACGTACGTTCGGAAAGTGACCGTTATAATCCTTCAACAGACGACTGTTCTATACCGGCTCAAGTCAAAATTCCTTGACTCATACTTGAGCGTTTGGTTCAGGCGACTAAAGTACAAAAGACAGGTGCATGTTAACCAACAGGCGCCTAAACATTGTTCTTCAGTCGCTTAGTGCGCCATTGTATGTTACTTATCATTTTGTGATCCAATCCATCTTCTGGGTCAGGCGAGTGATGTAGAGTTTTCAGCCGCCTGTCAACCTTCAGGCACCTGGACTTTGTTCATCAGTCACCTGAATGCACAAGTGCGTAAGTTGATATTTTCCAGCACCATTCCATCCCTTGTGGCAGTCACCTAATGAAGTCTTAATAGGCACATACATAGTGGTACTGGTGCTTGTGTAGTCTTATACAATCGTCTGTATGGCTCAGATTATATCCATTTCGAAAATCAAGCCATTACACTAGGCGCCTGATCTCTCTTCATTAGTCGCATGTCCAAGCTGTTTTCTGCCAAAATCTTGTCGTTGCAGATTTGTTCCTTTGGTCTTTTTGATTGGGTTTAAAGGGTTTTTGTGGCTTCCTATATATAGGAGATGGCCTAGTTCTATTAGAACGATTGAAATTCTTTGAAGATCATTTACTCACTTCATTAAGACTCTCCTCCCGCTTCCCTTCATAGAGCTTCATTCTTATGATATAACACTAAGATCTAGGGAATTTCTCCAAGGGATTTCAATCACATTCCTTTCTTGGAGAATATCATTCTTCTCTTCATTCATACACTTAAGCGAGAAGTGTTAGGGTTCATTCCTATAAAAGAGAAAGATCAACAAGTGCAATCAAAGACTCATCTCAAGCACTTGGGTTTCACACTTGCTTGCCTTTTTCTTTGCATTGGTAAGATAATTTCAAGGCATAGGTGGTGCTAGTTTGTTTCATATTTTGTTGAAACGCTAACTCTATTTGTGAGAGTTAGTTTTCTCCCTTTGTAGGAGGTTATGTCCTTGTATATACCTGGCCCTTATGTAGGGTTTGTGTTCTTCCTTTGTGAGAGTTTTTGTCATTGTGTAGGACTAACCCTTGTGTAGGGTTTAGTGTGTCCTTGTGTAGGGTATCCCTTGTGTAGGGATTGTATTTACTACCTTGTGTAAGATCATAGTGAATATTGGTGTGGCTGGATGTATTCAAGTTAAGGAACCACGGTAAAAACTCTGTGTTTGCGATTGTTGTTGTTAAGCATACTCTTTAATTTCCGCTGCTTATTGTGCCTTAATTTCAGTAACTTTTAACTAAGCACTTTGCTTGCCTTTAAAGAATTCACCCCACTCTATTGTATTGTGTATCCCTGCTAGGTCCTAACAGTTTTACCCTTTATGGGCTAAACTTTGAGCAATTATTTTCCTCTAGTAAATGTTAGAAGTCAAATGATATATAATTTAGTAGATATTCATACGGAGATCACCTAGAAACTGACGTTACTCGTTTTCGAGAACGTTTGACCCCTCAAATAAGTCATTAAAGTTGCCCAAAACCCATATCCTCAAATTGAGCTGAGCCCAATTGGAGTAGCGACCAAACGTGTGCACATGTTGTACTCGAGCCCAGCCCAAGCATTGCCCGAACCTCTGCTCAGGCTCCAATAGGGCTGCTTGCAGCATGAGCTTGGGATTCTTGCAACATGAGCTAGGGCATTGCAGTGCTCGATCTTCTACTCGGGCAAACCCGAGTCGGTGCTCGAGAATGCCCGGGTTTGGGCGTGTGCCAGAGTTCGGGACCATGCCCAACCTGGTGGCCAGGCATCCCTGGGTTCAAGCGATCACCTAGGATTGGGCACATTCCTGAGCAGGCTCCTAGTCATGCCCAAGCAGGCATATGGGCGTGCCCGAGCCCAGAACTCAGGCTTAGCCCGAGCGACACTTAAGCTGATCCCGAGTGGCACTCGGGCTAGCCTGAGCCCTAAGCTTGGGCTTAGATTGAGTGAATACTCAGGCTAGCCCAAGCCATATGCCAGGGCTAGCCCGAATCTAAGCTCCCGCCAGGAAAGCTAGGTCCGGGCATTCCTGGACCCGGGCATGGGAATTTTTTATGCTTTTGGGATGGCTCATCATTCACGTCACATCCTATTTAACCGAAATCACCTTCGCAACCAATTGCCACCTTATTACTTCCCGTGCATCATATGCATTCTACTTTTCTTTTTTATTACATATATGAGGATCTCAGCCGATGTGAGACTCTACAGCCTGATCCTACTACAGGTGGGACTCATAGCACCTGACGACAGTGATCTTGTTTAGCAATTACCGTCCGTGGTTTGGTCTAATAATTATGTGGTCTTTCCTATGACATAAACATTATCGAGACTACCCTTGGCTATGCCAATGTTGAATTTCGCAGTTTAATCCCATGGTCAACACTATGGCGCTGCGAAGCTTTTGTGATGGTTGATTGTAAACCCACATTAGCTTTGCGATCAGATCAGTATTGTTCGGTATTACCTTATCTTTTTTACATCATATCCACCACAACTTAGCCAAGGATTTCTGCTAAGGAATGTACTGACTCTGCAGCACCAACTCTGTGTCACGCCCCGCTTCCCAAGTATGGAAGGCGTGATGCGAAGTGGTCTGCTCAGACTTGGAGCTGTAAAACTACAGTCTTATAAGCGTCTGGTAATCTATTCCATTATCAGGTTCTTTGCATTACGACAAAACAACAATAACAATAATGAGGGATAGACAATAAAATTATCCAATATTCAACTTCCACAGATTTTATTCCAAACATTACAGAGATATAGTCATAAAGTGTACAGAGTCTGAAAGCAAAAGGCCTAAGCATGGCCAAAACTACAACAAGAAATGGTGCTACGTACCGAAAAACCTAACATCAACTACTAAAAGTAAACGACAACTGAGAGGAAACCTCCTACTGAAAATAAGGGTAGAACTCCAGTGACCTCGAACTGGACGTCATCAGCTAGTTATCCTCGGCAACTAACTTAGGCTCAAACCTGACATGTGACACCTAAAGAGAAAAGGGCACATGTCAGCAAAAATCTCCAAAGAGGGAAAAAGGAAACTTTTGTATAAGGAAACGTAAAACACAGCAGGTATAAGATAAATGCAGCTTGACAGTTCTAAAATAATGATGACATGACATGATATTTTAATGAATGCAGAAGTTTAAACATGAACATGATACTTGCAATGCACGATACGTCGTAGAGAGAGCTAACAAACAATATTCACGATTTCACGATTAACTTGTATTCACGATATGCACAGGGTTTATGCCTTTTGGCTGAAGTGGCTGTACGTGCACACTTCTACCCTCAAGTGATTGCTTAACCCTACCCCTCCACGTGTATCGAGTGTTGGTTTCCCAACTACGCTGTGCTCGCTTCTGGATTACGAGCCAGGAAGTGTTTTTGGTTTGGCATAGGGTTGTGCCTGCAAAGCAGGTGCTAAGCCTCAATCAATATGTAGGAGTCAAGATCCTACTCGCCGCAGCTTACAATTTATTGTAGCGTGTGCTACACATTCATGATAGAGCAAGATGATGCATGAAATGACATGCCGAGATGCATGAACATAGCAATAAGCAGTTTAAAGTGCATACAGTTAATTTTGAAAGTAAACGTGACATGAGCCATTAAATGATAGCATGGTAAAGGTGTCGGATCTAGATTCGTTGTCAAGCTAGATCTAGTAGGTTGTCGGATATAGTTTCGTTGTCAAACTAGATCAAATATGGTCGTCTTGGCGACTATCATTTCACTGCCTAGTCTCTTTTACACAATTTTACAAAATGGCCTAAAACATGGCCTAGCAAATCACTGTGCAAGTTTCACTTGCCTGAAAGAGACGTGCTGCAATCACATATCAGCAAGGTCCAGAACTTCCTATGTGCTTAATCAACGCCCAGCTTACAGTCCCATATTATTAATCTTTGATTAGTGAGTTACCAAAACAATGAAAACATAGTTTTTATATTGTTAACATACGGGTGTGGGTTCCTACGGTTCAGATATACCTTAACACGACGCGAGAGCTACAATGACGTCAGGTAGCGACGTCAGGGGTTGGGCTCCGATATCGCAAACATTACGGCAGATAGCAGTGAAGAACGACGATCAACCAGGTAGCGGTACGATCACCGATCAGCGACGCGAAGGGGATGGATAGCAGCACAGCATCCTACGGCGTCGAGAGGGCACTGACAGCTGCATGGGAAGCACGTGAGATGGCGGACAGATCTGTCCGTGGGTTCGGGTAGCGCAGATCTGAAGTTATGCACAAATCTGAAGTTTGCCCGCGCGTGGGAGGAGCTCCAGGGGTTGCAGCAGCTAGGGAAGGAATTGGATGGCTAGACGGGGACCTGAGGGGGTAGACGGCGACATCGAGATGGTCGGCAGGACAAGAATGGTGGTGGCCGTAACTTTTGGTGGAGGGAAGACAGATTTGGTGTTTCGGGTGTTCGCGCGCTGTTGAGGGAGGAGAAGGAAAAGTTATCGTGAGAGAAGCTAGGAGGTGATAGGGGACGTCAAGGGGAGTTCACTGGAGGTGGGGGACGGCCGGCGGTGACTTGGAAAGGGGTAGCCGAATTTTTGAAAGGAGGAGGCTGACATCAGTTTTTCAATGGTGTTTTGGGGGTGTTTGCACAGGTTTTAAAGCGACTAGGAGATGGTGATTGACGAGGGGAAGGTTTTCGGAGGTGGGGGGTCGAGGGGAGGCTAGGCCAGAGGGTGGGTACTCGCCGGAGGTGGGTAGAGGGCCTGCCGAATTTTATAGTGATGGGTGTGCCACAGGTTTTCAATAGAGAGCCCTAGTTGCGGTTTGCATTTGAAGATGAATGGTGCTGTCACGCCCCGCTTCCCAAAAACATGGAGGCGAAGCGTGAGAAGGTCCGCTCATACTTGAAGATACAAAGCTGCAAGTCCGATAAGCGTCAATCACTTTAACTGCAGGTCCTTGCAACGCGAAACGAAACAAAGATAATAGTAATGAAAGAGACAAAAGAAACATCTCAGAATATCCATAATAATAAATTTCAACATCGCAGAAAAGCCACCAGGCTAAAATAAAAGAGTCTAAAAGAGGCCCCAGCATGGCCAACAAAAGTACAAAGTACAGAAACAAAGTAATGGTGCAAGCACCGACATCTAACAGCAACATAAAGCAAAAGCAACGCAAACAGTCTCTAAAACTGGTCTCCGGTGTCCACGAACTCCTCGACGAACGTAGGCTCAGGCTCAGTGTCAGCAAACACCTCGTCCTCAACAACTGTCTCTGGCTCAGGGTCTAACATGTGACACCCAAAAGAGCAAGGGGCACATGTCAGCAAGTCTACAAGAGACTTATGCAAGGAAACTGAAAGTAGGTACAAGTAAAGCAACCTAGCATTTCTAGCATGATGCGATGACATGGCAGTTAAAGTATGAGTGCAACAGGTAAGGTGAAGTAAAGTAAAGTACGAGCATGGCATGGTGACAAATATTTCATGATTCATTCACAAGACAAGTACAATACAAGTAAAGTAAGCACCTCGTGCACAGAGATTCCGCCTTTTGGCTTGAGTGGCTGCACGGGCCAACTCCTAAGCTCAAGTGATCGTTTATCCCTACCCCTCCACGTGTATCGAGCCAGGGCCTTACCCCCGAACGGGAATGCTCGCTTCTGGAACACGAGCCAGGAAGTGTTTTATCTTGTTGGCCTAGGGGTGCACCTAGCCAGACAAGGGAGTACAAGTACAAGTATTGTAGCGTGTGCTACGAATGCGACATTCAATGTATGGGTGACAGGACATGGCAAGTAGTAAAGCGTACAGGTAAGGAAAGTAAACATGACAGTTTAGTATGCATGATCAACAGGTTAAAGAGTTGGATCCAGCTTCTTTGTCAAGCTAGATCAATTTAGGTGACGGATCTAGTTTCGTTGTCAAACTAGATCAAGTAGGCGTCTAGCCAGCTATCATTTCACTGACTAGTCTCTTTTACGCTAAAAACAATGAAGTGGCCTAAAAACATGGCCCTAAGCAAGAGTTGGCAAGTTTCACTTGCCTGCAAGTATCACGTCAGGGAAACACCGTACAACGAGTCCAAAGTCACGATTCCTACATGCACAAGTCCACCGGCCTACATCCGTTTTATTAATCTTGATTAGTGAGTGCTAAAACATTTAAAATACTTTAAAAATACTGATTTTAGTCTTGATTAGCATGCATTGGGTTGGGGGTCCTAGGGTGCAAAGCGTTACCTCAACACGACGCGAAAGCTACACTGGCGTCGGGTAGCGACGCCAGGGGTTGGAATAAAAGAACACGCTCCAAGTCCAGATTCCAATTAGATTCCTCGCTGGAAAGTTCAGAGCAATCAACCGGAGCAACGATTTCAGATTTCAAAGCTAGCACGTGCGACAACGGGCTACGACGTGTCGCAACGTCGTACGCGGCAATTCCTCGAAGAGTACGCACCTAGGTGGGGCCCACAGTAGTCCTAGGGACCTATGGGGGACCCACAATACCTCTGGAGAACTTGGGGGGCCCACGGTGGCAAGTGGTGCGACGGGTGCGGGGTTGCGACGAGTGGCTCTCGGTCGTACACAGCCAATGCGGGAGGTTGGCTCGGTCAGACACAGGGGAACGGCCTTGCAGCAGTGCGGGGTGCGGGCTTTAGGCGGGTGTGGGGCTGTCTCTCGGTCGGTGCGGGAGATCGGGCCGGTTGGTGCGGGCGATAGAGTGTTGCAATGTTTGCAACGTTGCAACGAAGCGGCGAGCGGCGATGCGGGCGGGCGCCTCGGTCAGGCATGGGGCGATGCGGGCGACAGAGCGGGGTTGCGGAGCGGGGCTTGCAACGATGCAGAGCGGGCGGGAGCGGGGGAAATCTCTCGGTCTGACCGAGAGATTCTCTCGGTCTGACCGAGAGATTCTCTCGGTCGGAGCGGGGAACGGAGCGGGCGACAGAGCGGGCGATGGTGCGGGCGGCTGTAGCGGTCGGTGCGGGGTTTTTGGCTTGGTTTCCTCGGTCGTGCGGCAGCTGTTCGTCGCAACGTTGCGACGAATCGTCGCAACGTCAAATTTTGGTTTTGGAAGAGGCTAGGGTTAATTTCTTGCGAAAATAGGTCTTCCTAAAGGTTGTTTATATAGTGTAGATGTGTTGACTTGGTCTAGGGCTAAATCTAATAGGATTAGAAGTTCAAAAATATTTAAAATTCGTATCTCGCCCTCTCCAACTCGCACAAGGATTTGCTGCGATCCAAATGAGCTGGAATTCGGCTCAAAAATTATTTAAAACGTTTAAAACTCAAATAAATTTTATTTGGCCGAAATTAATTTAAAACGTAATTATTAAACATATTATAAACCTTGCTAAAAATATAAAAGTGGTCAAATAAACTCCAAAAATTATAAAATAAATATCGGGGTGATCGTGTTGATGTAAGTGAGCTAACTAAGAAGACAGATCTCAATTTCGACGTCGGACGACGAAACTAAAAATAGAAACGTCTCCCGTCAAAAGTGAAAATCGTCACGTCTCATCGAGTAAGATTAAATTGTGGGAAAACGACTCGAGAAATGTCGTTCCAAGATAGTGCCACTATTTAATACTCTTAGAGACGTTCACAACAGCATATCACACAAAAGTGTTCACAAACAAATAAAGTTTAAAATAAACACGTGCACGACCAAAAGCACGTGCACGAACAACGTACAAAGAAAAGTGGTCGTTACATCCTCCCCACCTTAGAATAAAGTCCGTTGTAACGGCCTGTTTCTATCGTACCTTCTTCGTGCACGTGCTTTTGATCGTGCACGTGTTTATTTTAGACTTTATTTGTTTTTGAACGTTTTTGTGTGATATGTCGTCGTGATCGTCTCTGAAAGTATTAGATTGTGGAATAACTTGGGAACGACATATCTCGAGTCGTTCTTCCGCGATACTAACTTATTTGACGTGACGTCGCGACTTTCTGTTTTGAAGCGAGACGTTTCTATTTTTAGTTTCGTCCCTCGACGTCGAAATTTAGATCCGTCTTCTCCACTCTCTTTCTTTAGTCGTCCCGAACACCCCAGAATTATTTCACAATTTTTGGACTTAATTTGACCTATTTTCCATTTTTTTGAAAGTTTTAAATAATTTTAAAACCTATTTTTATAAGAGTTTTAAGTACAACAAAATTCCTATATTATAATAACGCTTTAAAGAATTTTTAGACCAAATTTCAGAATTTTTGGCCGCACCCATCTTGCGTGAGGGAGAGGGGAGCAATTTTAAATTATATTAATTATATTAATTATTTTAATTACGTTTTTCTTAACCCAAACCCAAACCCTAACTCTTTTATATTTAAATAAACCCTAGGCTAGGTTATTTTCGCAGCCACACAAACCCTAGCCGTCAAAAACCCCTTCCCGACGTTCGTCGCAACGTTCCGACGATCGCCAGTGCACGACCGGAGCCAACCCCCGCATTTCCTAGCGCACGACCGGCGCTCCGCTCCGCAGCGCCGCTTGCAACGCTCCGCTGCAAGCGCCCCCGCTGTCGCCCGCTCCGACCGAGAGCACCGCTCGGTCAGACCGAGCGCCCGCTCCGCACCCCGCTTCGTTGCCACCGCTCCGCACCTGCTAGCGCTTGACCGAAGCCGCTCCCCGCTCCGACCGAGAGAACAGCCCGCTGCTCCGCTTCGTTGCAAGCTGTAACGTTGCAGCTTGGCCGCCCGCTGCGACCGACGGGATCTGTCGGTCTGACCGACAAAATCCCTCGCACCGCCCAAGCTCCCGACCCCGCTGCGCTGCAACGTGCACGACCGAGAGCCCCTCTCGGTCTGACCGAGAGGAACCCCCGCACCGACCAAGTCCGACCGACCGAACTTCGTCGCAAGTGGGTTTCTCCCACACCAACTCCTATGGTGGGCCCCACAAGTGCTCCTGAGGTGTTGTGGGCCCCCTTGGACCCCTAGCACTGCTGTGGGCCCCACTTGGACGTGCTACTTCGCGGATTTGCCGTCTACGACGTTGCGACACGTCGTAGGCCTTCGTCGCAAGTTCGAACTTTTGGAGAGACGTGCGAGGACCAGATCTGAAGCTGAGGAGTTCTCCGATCAGACCCGACATCCAATCTACAGCAAACTCTGGTTCAGGTTGGTTCCCCGAAACTCGTAGAAACCCCCACAATAGCTGATTGAACCCTAAACTAAAAACCGTCAACTTGAACTAAATTTACTTTCCAGCTCCTGTAAAACGTTGTACGAACATAGAAAATCGACGAACGGACTTTGTTGACTGTGCACATAGGGTAGATCGTCGATTAGGCTGAAACATAAAAAAAAGTGACTTTTGACAAATAGGATAGTCCCGAAAACCTAGAAACGAAACCTAATAGGATTTGATGAAATTGAGACCTGACATCGTCTCCGTGGCGATATTTCAGACGGACTGCTGTGGACGAGACGCTTGGACGAGACGCTTCGAGAGGACGACGCACTCGCCGGTTCAGGCAAGTGCACCCACTTGCGTTTTTGACCGTGCCTTGGTCTTAGATTGCTAGAACTGTTAGACTGTGACTGTATAGAACCGGACGTGAAATGATAGCGTCCGGGACGCCCCTGACGACTCAGACTTGACGACGAAGTCTGAGCCTGACAACAACAACTTTGATGCTGTAGGGCTATCATGTGTGTGCGTGTGTGTGGACACCCTAGAATAACTCTCCCGTACACTGGTCGTGTCTTGTCACTGTTATCCACACTGGTCGTGTCTTGTCACCGTGCTACAAAAAGCCTTCGGGCGTTTCAGATGCTCTCCTTGCGGGAGTGATCTCCGTGCTACAAAAAGCCTTCGGGCGTTTCAGATGCTCTCCTTGCGGGAGTGATCTCCGTGCTACAAAAAGCCTTCGGGCGTATCAGATGCTCTCCTTGCGGGAGTGATCTCCGTGCTACAAAAAGCCTTCGGGCGTTTCAGATGCTTCCCAAGCGGAAGTGATCTCCGTGATACAAAAAGCCTACGGGCGTTTCAGGTGATTTCCTTTCGAAAGTGATCTCCGTGCTTCCTGTCCTGAGTTCTGGGGTTTTGGGGTAGGGTTGAGCGTGCGCACGGTGAGAGGGTCTGATCCCCCTCGAACCGTAAGGCGTGAACCCTTCGTGTCGTGTCGTGTCGTGCCGTGTCGTGTCGTGTCCTACTTGTCTTGTCCGTCTTCGTCTTGTCCTGACACCTTTAGGCTAGTCCCGTAGTCGGTAGCACACGCTACGACTACTGCCTGTTACGTTTTTACTTTCCTGCTACGTTACTTCTCTTGTACTTGTTGTAACCCCAGCATGCTAATCAACCAGTAAACTGTTGTGTAAAAGAACCTCAGCATGCTAATCAACCAGTAAACCATTGTTTAAAGTTCGGTGCACTTGCAGTAAAGTCTAACCCTTCTTGTAGACTTTACCTGACGTACAGTTCCTTTTTCTTAGGTGCTGTACGTCAGGTGTTCAGCCAGAGATCGTGGACGAAGCAGACTCGCTGGAGTACGAGGAGCCGAGGACGCTGATCCAGAGTCCGTGCCTGACGAGGACCAGACCTTGAGGTCTTTTAGTCGCCACTTCCCGAGGGTACTACCTTTCGGTTTGTCTTTAAACTTGTGTTGCCATGCTTAGGCTTCTTTTAGACTTTGTACCAGTTGGATATTATTTCTCCATGTAAATGAATGCAAATTTCCTTTCCGTACTTTTGTTGTTTCGAACTATAATAATGCAAGAACCTGAAATTCTTTTAAAATGGTACCTCTACAGACGCTTATTGGGTCCGAGCTTCTAAAGCTCTGGCCTAAGCGGGCCTCGTCACGTTTCGCTTCCGTCCATTTTGGGAAGCGGGGCGTGACAGGTTTTAGTGGTGGCCCATGCAGGTCATGCAAAAGTTCAGAACAATAAAAGTACCGCATTCATTTGATATCCACGTGCAAGTCTGAATTAGTTTCCCAGTCTTAGATAGTAGGAAGACTTAGGTAGACGTCCCAGGTTGATAGTCGGATGCCTTGGTTAAGATTTAGTCGTCCTCGTCCTAGACTATTTTAGCATCCCCATTTGATCCTGATCGTATTAGATATTTAGAGTCCTTCTTTTAGTTAGTCGCTCGCTCAGCTCCATCGACTTCGGGCCTAGCAGAACGTAACCTCGATTCTCTTAGGAACTTTCTCTTTAGATCCTGATTATATTCTAGCTCATTAGGAAGTTTTAGAGCTGAGTTATCCTAAATCTTTAGACGACCCGATGATTAGAACCCTTGTCCTCTAGCATCCCTCTGATCCTTGCAAATTTTGTGCTATCGACCATAGAGTCCCATCGTAGCTCTTCACGATTCATATCTTACGCATAATCTTCATGCGATCACTTTTCCTTCCTCCTGATTCTCGTGATCGTTTCCTAACGATCATCATCGATCTTTCGAATCCCTTCCTTGACAAATTCTACCTTCCCCAAAATTAATTTCGACTTTCCTTATTAAGTTTTCGCTCTAGCCTGATTTCTTTGAAAACCCCTATATTATATATTTAAAATTTGTTGTTTTGGATCGAGTTAAAACTTTTAATTGACTTGGAGCTTTCTTTTACGTAAAAATTTTAAGTCAATATCTCGCACTCGTTTTAAATCATTATTCCTCAAATTCAGTTTTTATTTGCCTTGTTTCTAAAATATATATATTACTTTTATAAACTACACAATTTATTTCTACTATCTTGTACTTATTTTCGAATTTTTCCCTTTCCCAAAACCTGCTTCCTTTAAAAGTATTTTCGAAATTTATTATTAAATTCTCCGCCCAGTTTGACTTCTTTGAAAACTTTTATTAATTATTTAAAATTTCTTATCTTCGGTTGAGTTAAAATTCTTTCGCAAATTTTGAAACCTTTCGGTCGTGAAAGTTTTAAGTGACGACCTTATACTTATTTTCGAATCAGTATACATCGTATTTTAGTTTTAAAACTTTGTTATCATTTCGGGAATTCAATATATCATTTTTCTACCTACGAAATTTATTTTAACCATTTACGTACGTACGTTAGAATATTTTTCTAAAACAAAGGGGGATTTTAAATTTTCTTACATATAAACATTTCTATGTTCATCGTGCTCATACTTCAGGAACCTTTGTTTAAATTCATTTTCATTTACAAAACAATCGCTTCCTCATCCCACTTTTATTTCCTTTATTTCTTGTTTTCGAAACCCATTATTAAATTCTTCGCTCGGTTTAACTTCCTTGAAAACCCTTTATTATATATATTTAAAATTTATTGCTTTTCGATTAAAAGTTCCTTCTTAGATTTTGAAATCTCCTTGGTCGTCAATTTTCAAGTTATTACCTGGAAATTATTTCAAATCAGTATCTTTCATATTTTCATTTTTAAAACCGCGTTAACATTTTGATAATTCAATTTATATTTTCTGGGCTATCAGATCTATTTCCAAATCACTTACAGTGCATACTTTTAAAATATTTTCTGGACTAGGTGGAACTTCAATTATTTTTATTATTATTATCATATCTGTTCTATGTTCCTCGTAACCACATTTCAAAATCTTTGTGTAAACTTATTTTCATTTGCAAAACAATCGTTTTCCACCCAACCAACTACCTCCTTATCTTGCCTTATTTGAACTCGCTCCTTCCGATCTTATTTCGTTCCGCTTTTGATTTAGTTTTCCTTCCTTCTTTTATCTAGACATCAGACCTTGTAGATATCCATGTTATCTCAGGTTTAGGAGTAGACCCTTTGGTAGGTGATGTCGTCATGGTGCATGAGTTCAGGTAGAGTGCGTAGACCCATATGAATGTGTGTTCTTTAGGATCCCGATGATTGCCTTTTGTGTCTTGAATGTGTACTCAGTGTTAACCATGGTAAGCTGGAAGTTGTCTGAATGACGGTATTCATACTTATATGAATGGTGTCATCGCAGGCAGATCCTTAGACTGAGTTTTAATTTTAATGAATGGTTTATCTTGGTTGTATGTGAATCATATCAAAACTTTGTTTTTTTTAAAACCAAATCTTTAAAGTTTTAAGACTAGCTCACAAGATCACAAATCACTTAACTTCCCTCATCCATTACCGCAACGCCACACGTTTTTCCAAATGTTTTAAAATATTTCTTTGGCCTTAAAGTCTCTTTTTCTCTTTTCTTCTTTCTTCCTTAAACAAAAATTTTCATGTTTATGATTGTTATATTAATTGGGCCTAGCTATTATCGTTGTAGGATTTTGTTTGCGGGTAGGCTCAGGGAGTGAGATGAGTTTTATTATGGCAATGATTAATTGATTTTGGGAACACGAGGATGATGGATTAGAATATTTGTTGGATGAAAAGAATGAACTGTCCAAGACTTATTTATAATACCGAGGTGAGACGGACTCAATGAGAAATTCTGGTCGGATGAAATTATACGAGGAGATGAGAACTCAACAGACTTGAGGCTTAGACGGGTAGTAGATAGGAGTAACTGCGGAGAATAGTATGAGTTAGGGTGATCATGAGATTGAGTAGAGCTTATATTAGCATTGAGACGGATTGATGAATTGACGTGAGAAGACTTTGAGAATAACACGATGTGTGGAGATAAATGGATGATTAGGCAGTCGGACTTAATGTTGGTAGGGATTAGTTATAGTGAGTAGGATGAGGGGTAATTCTGACAGATCAAATTATTTGGTGGATAAATTTATGGGGAGGTATGACGAAAATGTATTGAAGACACGACGATTGCTGATTGGTGAATGTATTATAGGATAGACAAATGTTTTTGTCTTGGATTGATGGATGACTAGAATCTCACTTCTTGGAGATTTATTAATGTTGAGAAAAGATTTAGAAATTTAGAAGATATTAATGAGCGATGATGATGTTTAGTGGAGTGGTACGATATCAGAAGATGATTATTATTTTTATGAGAACTTGGAGTTGGAAATTGGAATGGTAGTGATGGAACTATATTATTAGGAGGTGAGTTTAGTCGTGGTTTTGCCCAGTGAAAGATGGGATATGATGGATTATTGAGGAACGTTGTTCGAAGTTACAGGATTAGAAATCTTTATGAGTAGATATGATAGTTGCGGGTATAAGGTTATATGGGTAATTACAACTAGTGTGAGTGATTCCGAGGGCGGAATCATTTCTAAGGTGGGTAGAATGTAACGGCCTGTTTCTATCGTACCTTCTTCGTGCACGTGCTTTTGATCGTGCACGTGATTATTTTAGACTTTATTTGTTTCTAAACGTTTTTGTGTGATATGTCGTCGTGATCGTCTCTGAATGTATTAGATTGTGGAATAACTTGGGAACGACATATCTCGAGTCGTTCTTCCGCGATACTAACTTATTTGACGTGACGTCGCGACTTTCTGTTTTGACGCGAGACGTTTCTATTTTTAGTTTCGTCCCTCGACGTCGAAATTTAGATCCGTCTTCTCCACTCTCTTTCTTTAGTCGTCCCGAACACCCCAGAATTATTTCACAATTTTTGGACTTAATTTGACCTATTTTCCATTTTTTGAAAGTTTTAAATAATTTTAAAACCTATTTTTATAAGAGTTTTAATTACAACAAAATTTCTATATTATAATAACGCTTTAAAGAATTTTTAGACCAAATTTCAGAATTTTTGGCCGCACCCATCTTGCGTGAGGGAGAGGGGAGCAATTTTAAATTATATTAATTATATTAATTATTTTAATTACGTTTTTCTTAACCCAAACCCAAACCCTAACTCTTTTATATTTAAATAAACCCTAGGCTAGGTTATTTTCGCAGCCACACAAACCCTAGCCGTCAAAAACCCCTTCCCGACGTTCGTCGCAACGTTGCGACGATCGCCAGTGCACGACCGGAGCCAACCCCCGCATTTCCTAGCGCACGACCGGTGCTCCGCTCCGCAGCGCCGCTTGCAACGCTCCGCTGCAAGCGCCCCCGCTGTCGCCCGCTCCGACCGAGAGCACCGCTCGGTCAGACCGAGCGCCCGCTCCGCACCCCGCTTCGTTGCCACCGCTCCGCACCCGCTAGCGCTTGACCGAAGCCGCTCCCCGCTCCGACCGAGAGAACAGCCCGCTGCTCCGCTTCGTTGCAAGCTGCAACGTTGCAGCTTGGCCGCCCGCTGCGACCGACGGGATCTGTCGGTCTGACCGACCAAATCCCTCGCACCGCCCAAGCTCCCGACCCCGCTGCGCTGCAACGTGCACGACCGAGAGCCACTCTCGGTCTGACCGAGAGGAACCCCCGCACCGACCAAGTCCGACCGACCGAACTTCGTCGCAAGTGGGTTTCTCCCACACCAACTCCTGTGGTGGGCCCCCCAAGTGCTCCTGAGGTGTTGTGGGCCCCCTTGGACCCCTAGCACTGCTGTGGGCCCCACTTGGACGTGCTACTTAGCGGATTTGCCGTCTACGACGTTGCGACACGTCGTAGGCCTTCGTCGCAAGTTCGAACTTTTGGAGAGACGTGCGAGGACCAGATCTGAAGCTGAGGAGTTCTCCGATCAGACCCGACATCTAATCTACAGCAAACTCCGGTTCAGGTTGGTTCCCCGAAACTCGTAGAAACCCCCACAATAGCTGACTGAACCCTAAACTAAAAACTGTCAACTTGAACTAAATTTACTTTCCAGCTCCTGTAAAACGTTGTACGAACATAGAAAATCGACGAACGGACTTTGTTGACTATGCACATAGGGTAGATCGTCGATTAGGCTGAAACATAAAAAAAAAGTGACTTTTGACAAATAGGATAGTCCCGAAAACCTAGAAACGAAACCTAATAGGATTTGATGAAATTGAGACCTGACATCGTCGCCGTGGCGATATTTCAGACGGACTGCTGTGGACGAGACGCTTGGACGAGACGCTTCGAGAGGACGACGCACTCGCCGGTTCAGGCAAGTGCACCCACTTGCGTTTTTGACCGTGCCTTGGTCTTAGATTGCTAGAACTGTTAGACTGTGACTGTATAGAACCGGACGTGAAATGATAGCGTCCGGGACGCCCCTGACGACTCAGACTTGACGACGAAGTCTGAGCCTGACAACAACAACTTTGATGCTGTAGGGCTATCATGTGTGTGCGTGTGTGTGGACACCCTAGAATAACTCTCCCGTACACTGGTCGTGTCTTGTCACTGTTATCCACACTGGTCGTGTCTTGTCACCGTGCTACAAAAAGCCTTCGGGCGTTTCAGATGCTCTCCTTGCGGGAGTGATCTCCGTGCTACAAAAAGCCTTCGGGCGTTTCAGATGCTCTCCTTGCGGGAGTGATCTCCGTGCTACAAAAAGCCTTCGGGCGTTTCAGATGCTTCCCGAGCGGAAGTGATCTCCGTGATACAAAAAGCCTACGGGCGTTTCAGGTGATTTCCTTGCGAAAGTGATCTCCGTGCTTCCTGTCCTGAGTTCTGGGGTTTTGGGGTAGGGTTGAGCGTGCGCACGGTGAGAGGGTCTGATCCCCCTCGAACCGTAAGGCGTGAACCCTTCGTGTCGTGTCGTGTCGTGCCGTGTCGTGTCGTGTCCTACTTGTCTTGTCCGTCTTCGTCTTGTCCTGACACCTTTAGGCTAGTCCCGTAGTCGGTAGCACACGCTACGACTACTGCCTGTTACGTTTTTACTTTCCTGCTACGTTACTTCTCTTGTACTTGTTGTAACCCCAGCATGCTAATCAACCAGTAAACTGTTGTGTAAAAGAACCTCAGCATGCTAATCAACCAATAAACCGTTGTTTAAAGTTCGGTGCACTTGCAGTAAAGTCTAACCCTTCTTGTAGACTTTACCTGACGTACAGTTCCTTTTTCTTGGGTGATGTACGTCAGGTGTTCAGCCAGAGATCGTGGACGAAGCAGACTTGCTGGAGTACGAGGAGCCGAGGACGTTGATCCAGAGTCCGTGCCTGACGAGGACCAGACCTTGAGGTCTTTTAGTCGCCACTTCCCGAGGGTACTACCTTTCGGTTTGTCTTTAAACTTGTGTTGCCATGCTTAGGCTTCTTTTAGACTTTGTACCAGTTGGATATTATTTCTCCATGTAAATGAATGCAAATTTCCTTTCCGTACTTTTGTTGTTTCGAACTATAATAATGCAAGAACCTGAAATTCTTTTAAAATGGTACCTCTACAGACGCTTATTGGGTCCGAGCTTCTAAAGCTCTGGCCTAAGCGGGCCTCGTCACGTTTCGCTTCCGTCCATTTTGGGAAGCGGGGTGTGACATCCGTCCTCGGACTTTCTAACATATCTAGTCGTTCTAGTAACTACTCCAATCACGTCACATTTTAATTCAAACCAAGTATAGTCATTACAAGTGCTTATATATGCACTAGGTAGTGAAACGTAACACTACCAACATGTATATATATATACGCGTACGTCATTCACTTATACCTATTATAGTCAGTCAATTTTATACATGTATTTCAATCATATATATAAGCATACATCCCTTATATGACTACTATTCACAAAACAATAGTTCAGATACTCATATAAGTATAATCTCATAATAGCAAATACAATCGTTGTTCTACGTATAGATAGCTACCTATGCACAAACAACATGGGTATACAACTCCCTAATACTTACGCATTCATCGTATAGTCACCCACGTGGAACATATATATTCACACCATAGCCTACTACCTATAACTAGTGTACCAATACCTATTATTATTATCACACCTAGCATACACATAGTTTTACCAGCATATCGCTTCAACCATTAAGTATCTCCTAATTACATACACCCTATTAGATATTCCCACACTAATTCTTATATACACAGGCATCCTTAGTATGGTATAGCTACCCACACACCAAACTATAACTACTAACATACAAAAAACTTCACACATCATGAATAACTCCGAGTATGTATAACACACAATAAGCAACCATTAATATACTATGGGAGAGTACACTCATTCAAGCCCACGTACACAACTTAGGTACGTGCACTACGACAACATCACAAGGTCCAAGGGCCCACTAACAACTTAGGGTCGACACAGTCATTGACGGTCACTAAAGCCTAAGCAGTAGGGGGAGGTCGAAAGCGTGACGAGGGAGGGATCGATAAGCACGAATTCCGATAGGACGACTAAAAGGAGATAGCTTGGTTAGGTGGAACAGCGAATCAATCGTGAATGCTTAGGTAGAGGAAAGGGAGATGTAGCGATACTTATATAGAATGGAGAAATGGAATATCATAAGCTGGAATGCGCAAAATTTGAAAACTGTCGTACTTCAAAAGTTGGAATCCCGTCTGAAAAGGAATATTTGGAGATCGATAAAATGAGTTGTTCAAAATAAGTTTGAGTCGGATATTCATAATAAGAGAAAATGGTCTATTGGTTTAAAAAAATCATTATAAAAGGAAGTAAAATCATTTACACGATTATTAAGGACGTGGTTTAGAAAATATTATACGACGGTAATTTAATATAATTTTGGCAAAATTTTGGAAATGAAATTAAAGTAACTGAAGAATTTAAGCGCGTGTTAAACGCTTTCAAAGTCTTTAAGCAATGGAAAGAAAATTTAAAATGATCAATAATGGAACTACTTTTAGAGGAACCAGGATGTGCAAAAAAAAATTATAACTGGTTTACACAAAACTCTTAGCATACGAGCACAACGAACCTGGTACAGATAAAAGTAATTGAAATTCATTTTAGTCTCGAAATTTTTCTAAAAGCACATAGGGTGAGCGGAAAGATAATAATAATAACTTGGTTGTAGGATTATCAAAATTGGTAGTAAAGCTTTAAAACCAAATTATTGAAGGTCTAGATCAGGGAAAGGTTATGAAATAGTAATTTTTTTTTTCAAAAGTCTAAAATAGGGAAAACGATGAGCATAAAATCGACTTGCTGCAAGCTGAAATCCCATGTGATTGGAAAGTATATGAATGGCATAAATTAGGAGGGAAAATTACAAGTTGAATAAAAGTACGGTTCAGAATAAAATTAATATATGAAAGGAAAATGTATTTTCATAGGTACAAAAGTGTCGGCTGGGAAAATATCATAAGCTAGTATTCAAATTTCGACAAAAGTTTTAAAAGATTTAAATCAACGAAGGAGCATGAAGTATAAGTATATATATATACATATTAAAAGTTGAACAAATTTAAAACTTAGGGAAAGAGGAAATCAAAAAAATACTTTCAGAAGATTTAAGATTTGTAATGGAGAGATTTGAAAATTGATGACGATTGTCATGAGGCGATCTCGGGAATCGAGGGAAGGAAAACGGTCACATGATCAAAACATACATACGCCTAGGATATGGCCCAGGATACCTACGGGAAAACTCCTACGGTCGCCCAACTAAAGTTTAAGAAACTTAGCGCTAGGACTCTCTAAGGAGCTAGATGGTAATGAAATGCGTTCAGCTTGGTCCGAAATCGATGACCCCAAACGAACGACTGAAGGAAATTCTAGAAGTCTAATATGGTCAGTGGTAGACAATGACCCACTAAGGTAATTCCTAAGGCGATTAAATCAATTCATAGCAAGGAATCTAATTAACAGTCTAACAATCAACCCTATTTTTGCATAAATCATATGCAAGCAACCAAACATGATTTAACAAGCCAGGACTAACTAAGGGAAGAAACAACTAGGTCGAGAGTTACATGCGATAACCTCATCCACAGTCTCGCTCTCCACTGCCGTCATCGGATAAGCCTGCTCCCTTGGCTGCATGGCCTGCTGAAAAGCCTGCTTCTGTGGAACGAGGGCTGGTCCACGACTTGTAGGCACTGGTGCTCTCTGCTGTAACGGCTGTGCAGCGATTGGTTCCTTCCAAGGCTGTTTAGTCTTCGGACACTCCTTCGTAGTATGAGTAGGATCTCCACAAATCAGGCACTGGCCCAGCCTCCTCCTGCACTGTTTCTTCTCATGAACAATCTTGCTACAATGATAGCACACCTTCCGACTTGGCCCAGTTACTGGTGCTTCCTGCTGTGGAACTCCCTCCGATGCTTTCCGCAGTTGATTTGCATGCCGACAATCCTTCGCTGAATGAGTAGCAGCACCACAAATCAAACACCAGCCTAGAAATCTTCTACACTGCTCCTTAATGTGCCCGGTATTGCCACAGAAATAGCAAGTCTTCAGAGTAGGTCCGCCACCAACTCGGGTCTGTCGTCTTCTCGCCATCTAACGACATAGAAAACGAACACGAATTTAGACTCAATAGCTTAATAACTTGGATGTTGTAATTTATTTAATGGACATTCCGTTATTATCGTTGTTCCGTTAATTCGTAATTGCAAGATTGGACCTGCATGGGCCACCAACAAAACCTGTCACGCCCCGCTTCCCAAAAACATGGAGACAAAGCGTGAGAAGGTCCGCTCAGACTTGAAGATACAAAGCTGCAAGTCCAATAAGCGTCAATCACTTTAACTGCAGGTCTTTGCAATGCGAAACGAAACAAAGATAATAGTAATGAAAGAGACAAAAGAAACATATCAGAATATCCATAATAATAAATTTCAACATCGCAGAAAAGCCACCAGGCTAAAATAAAAGAGTCTAAAAGAGGCCCCAGCCTGGCCAACAAAAGTACAAAGTACAGAAACAAAGTAATTGTGCAAGCACCGACATCTAACAGCAACCTAAAGCAAAAGCAACGCAAACAGTCTCTAAAACTGGTCTCCGGTGTCCACGAACTCCTCGACGAACGTAGGCAAATGCTTAGCGTCAGCAAACACCTCGTCCTCAATAACTGTCTCTGGCTCAGGGTCTAACCTGTGACACCCAAAAGAGCAAGGGGCACATGTCAGCAAGTCTACAAGAGACTTGTGCAAGGAAACTGAAAGTAGGTACAAGTAAAGTAACCTAGCAGTTCTAGCATGATGCGATGACATGGCAGTTAAAGTATGAGTGCAACAGGTAAGGTGAAGTAAAGTAAAGTACGAGCATGGCATGGTGACAAATATTTCATGATTCATTCACAAGACAAGTACAAGACAAGTAAAGTAAGCACCTCGTGCACAGAGATTCCGCCTTTTGGCTTGAGTGGCTGCGCGGGCCAACTCCTAAGCTCAAGTGATCGTTTATCCCTACCCCTCCACGTGTATCGAGCCAGGGCCTTACCCCCGAACGGGAATGCTCGCTTCTGGAACACGAGCCAGGAAGTGTTTTATCTTGTTGGCCTAGGGGTGCACCTAGCCAAACAAGGGAGTACACGTACAAGTATTGTAGCGTGTGCTACGAATGCGACATTCAATGTATGGGTGACAGGACATGGCAAGTAGTAAAGCGTACAGGTAAGGAAAGTAAACATGACAGTTTAGTATGCATGATCAACAGGTTAAAGAGTTGGATCCAGCTTCTTTGTCAAGCTAGATCAATTTAGGTGACGGATCTAGTTTCGTTGTCAAACTAGATCAAGTAGGCGTCTAGCCAGCTATCATTTCACTGACTAGTCTCTTTTACGCTAAAAACAATGAAGTGGCCTAAAAACATGGCCCTAAGCAAGAGTTGGCAAGTTTCACTTGCCTGCAAGTATCACGTCAGGGAAACATCGTACAACGAGTCCAAAGTCACGATTCCTACGTGCACAAGTCCACCGGCCTACATCCGTTTTATTAATCTTGATTAGTGAGTGCTAAAACATTTAAAATACTTTAAAAATACTAATTTTAGTCTTGATTAGTATGCATTGGGTTGGGGGTCCTAGGGTGCAAAGCGTTACCTCAACACGACGCGAAAGCTACACTGGCGTCGGGTAGCGACGCCAGGGGTTGGAATAAAAGAACGCGCTCCAAGTCCAGATTCCAATTAGATTCCTCGCTGGAAAGTTCAGAACAATCAACCGAAGCAACGATTTTAGATTCCAAAGCTAGCACGTGCGACAACGGGCTACGACGTGTCGTAACGTCGTACGCGGCAATTCCTCGAAGAGTACGCACCTAGGTGGGGCCCACAGTAGTCCTAGGGACCTATGGGGGACCCACAATACCTCTGGAGAACTTGGGGGGCCCACGGTGGTAAGTGGTTCGACGGGTGCGGGGTTGCGACGAGTGGCTCTCGGTCGTACACAGCCAATGCGGGAGGTTGGCTCGGTCAGACACAGGGGAACGGCCTTGCAGCAGTGCAGGGTGCGGGCTCTAGGCGGGTGCGGGTTTGTCTCTCGGTCAGTGCGGGAGATCGGGCCGGTCGGTGCGGGCGACATAGCATTGCAACGTTTGCAACGTTGCAACGAAGCGACGAGCGGCGATGCGGGCGGGCGCCTCGGTCAGGCACGGGGCGATGCGGGCGACAGAGCGAGGTTGCGGAGCGGGGCTTGCAACGATGCAGAGCGGGCGGGAGCGGGGGAAATCTCTCGGTCTGACCGAGAGATTCTCTCGGTCGGAGCGGGGAACGGAGCGGGCGACAGAGCGGGCGACGGTGCGGGCGGCTGTAGCGGTCGGTGCAGGGTTTTTGGCTTGGTTTCCTCGGTCGTGCGGCAGCTGTTCGTCGCAACGTCAAATTTGGGTTTTGGAAGAGGCTAGGGTTAATTTCTTGCGAAAATAGGTCTTCCTAAAGGTTGTTTATATAGTGTAGATGGGTTGACTTGGTCTAGGGCTAAATCTAATAGGATTAGAAGTTCAAAAATATTTAAAATTCGTATCTCGCCCTCTCCAACTCGCACAAGAATTTGCTACAATCCAAATGAGCTGGAATTCGGCTCAAAAATTATTTAAAACATTTAAAACTCAAATAAATTTTATTTGGCCAAAATTAATTTAAACCGTAATTATTAAAAATATTATAAAACTTGCTAAAAATATAAAAGTGGTCAAATAAACTCCAAAAATTATAAAATAAATATCGGGGTGATCGTGTTGATGAAAGTGAGCTAACTAAGAAGACAGATCTCAATTTCGACGTCGGACGACGAAACTAAAAATAGAAACGTCTCCCGTCAAAAGTGAAAATCGTCACGTCTCATCGAGTAAGATTAAATTGTGGGAAAACGACTCAAGAAATGTCGTTCCAAGATAGTGCCACTATTTAATACTCTCAGAGACGTTCACAACAGCATATCACACAAAAGTGTTCACAAACAAATAAAGTTTAAAATAAACATGTGCACGGCCAAAAGCACTTGCACGAACAACGTACAACGAAAAGTGGTCATTACAGGTGCTATTTAACTACAGGGTTTTGGGATTTTACGTATTATAGGAGGAGCGAGGGAGAGATAGAGGGGGTTTAGATTAGTTAAAATAGTGGGTTGAATAGTCTATTTGGGTGAGTATAAGAAAACAGTTTTGATAAAGCGTTTTGAAAGGGGAGTACGTTTAGGTAATTGGAGAGAGAAGTTGTGAGAGGGTGGGGGTCGACTTAGGCTAATATGTGAAGACGAATAGCTTAGGAAATATTATCATGAAACGTATTTGGCCTAGTTTAATTAGGTTAGTTAATTTATCAAGTTAATTAAGCAAGGTGTATTAGAAGATGATTAGTGGAAAAATGGGTCAAACAGTGTTCGATAATTATGAGAAAAATACCGGGACGACCGTGTCGACGAGAGAATCGAGACTAAGAAGATTGGTCACGGGCTAGGGCAACGAAAAAAGAAACTAAAAATAAAAGGTCTAACGTTGAAGGTGAAATCTACGACACCTCTCCAAACAAAGTTATTTTGTGGGAGAACGACCCGTGAAATGACGTTCATGAAAAATCCCACAAATAAGTACTCTATCTCAGAGGGTCATAACGACATATCACATCATACGGTTCGGATACAAGAAGAGATCAAAATAAATGCGTGTACGAACAAAAGTACGCGCACGAGAAACGTACGATCGAAAAGAGACCGTGACATCCTACCCACCTTAGAATAAAGTCCGTCCTCGGACTTTCTAACTATAACTATATCTAGTCACCCTAGCAACTATCCCAATCATCACGTTATAATTCAAACCAGATATGGTCACTACAAGTGCTTATATATGCACTAGATAGTCAAACATTAACACTGCAAACGTGTATATATATATACCCATTCTATACTTATACCTATCATAGACAGTCAAAATCATACACGTACTTCAATCATTCATGTAGTCACGTACATCCCTTATATAGCTATCACACACTATCACATAACCAAGTTTCACATACTTACATAAAAATAGTTTCACACCAGCAAATACGGTCGTAATACTTCACGTATATGGATATACTACTTCCTATTATCTCCTAGTATACATCCAACAACAAACACATCAACACATGTAACCACATCATACCATTATTAAATCAACTTTACTATATCTAATATACATTCACCATTACTATAATTTCACAAATATATAGTTATTCAAATACACACAGATATTTCACCATATATTCACATCACATACAGTCCTATAACTAAATTCAAGACACACCACATATACCATAGTCACAATTATCTATAACTAAGAACATACTTACCCGTGTATGGTGCACGCCCACACACGCTAACATACCATTCATACATACCACGCATACCAATATATACTTAGCACATTCTACACACCAGGTTTAGCTAGAACATATACATTCAAACATGTAAAATCTTTGTAAATAACTATACTACAAGACCAACACCTATAACTATATAATGGTATCGCCACTCGCAATCATGTGCGTAACACAACCAGACACAACCAGTCCTATCAATATACATACATCATCCATTACTATATTTATAGTACTATACGAAAACCACAGACATATATAACAATATACATAGAGTATACCCACTCAAGCTCGAGTTAGACTCAAAACCCATATCAGAATACTCTATATACATAACACGATATTTATACCAATTACAACACACCACTCTATTAAATATATGTCTACCAACATAACCACATACATACCATAATATCAATCACACTTTATATTTAGTCAAGTAACACCCACATAATGCAATCACTTTACACACTATAATAATATTAAAAATATCAGCACCCGAATAATTAAGATACAACCTCTAATACATGCATTCATCGTATAGTCACATATATGTAGTATATTCACGCCATAGTAATATTAAATATAATCATTACCCTACTACATATACCTATCCATACATAGTTACAACATACAATAATCATGTATACCTCACGTTGTACATGCACACACACAACATCCCGTAAAGGCAAGCAATACTAACAAAATCATAATTCTATTACCACACGTATATCACACATATTCATATAGTAAGCACATATCTACTCGAGACTAAGCACATTTATATCTATGTACGAACACACGCTCACACGTACTAACATATTGATCATATAATAGGCCTACACACTTAACTATAAGCACAACTATTATCATTACACATAACATGCACATGACTTACTAGTATATTATTTCAAGCATTTACAAGTACATTCAAACCACATACTCCACTAGTATTTATTCCAACACTAAATCTAATATATGTGTCACGCCCCGCTTCCCTAAAATGGAGGCGAGACGTGAAAAGGTCCGCACGAGAGTGGAGCTGTGAAGCCCTAAACCCGATAAGCGTCAATAAAACATAAGCAGGTCCCTGTAACCACAACGGAATGAAAATAATAACACAAGGAGAGACTGAAATAAAATCTCATATCTCATAAATTGTCCAACATGAAAATAAGTCCAACATCCAGAAAAGCCACCAGGCTAAAAGAAAGAGTCTAAAGGCCCAGAACAAGGCCAACAAAAGCAACGACATAACAAAGTATAGGAGCTACGCACTGACAACAAAACAGCAGTCTAAACAAAAGGAAAACACAACGAAGACACTAGGACTGGTCCCCAGTGTCCACGTACTCCCCGTCAAACACAAGCTCGGGCTCGGCGTCAGCAAACACCTCGTCCTCAACAAGGTACTCAGGCTCAGGATCTAACATGTGTCACCCAAAAGAGTAAAGGGGGCACATGTCAGCAAGTCTAAAATACTTGGGCAAGGAAACTGAAAGCAAGGCAACTAACAACCTAGCAGTTATAGTATGCATGACATGGCAGTTTTAACATAAGTGCACAAGCAAGGCGTGGCGAGACAATAAGTACAAGGGAACAATTATCGGGACAAGACAAGAGTAGCCAAGCTACTAACAATCTCAATCATTTCAGTATTCACGTTTCACTGTTGTTTGTAGATGTTTACGCCTTACAGCTGAATGGTTTCACATTCACGCGGATTGGCCGCTTAACAACTACCCCAAACCCAGAGTTTACGCCTTACCACTGCAGTTGCTGATCGGGCAGACTCCCAGTTGATTGGCCGCTTAACTCTTACCCCCAATACCCACACGTAATCGAGCCAGGGTCCCCGCACATGAGCTCAGCAAGTGAGCCGGGGTTGCCCCACACGGGAGCTCGCATTCTTAAACATTTGGCGTAGGGGTGCACCTAGCCGGAAACAAGCAATTCGGGCATTGGCTATCAACCAACACATGGCCCGCTTCTGGAACACGAGCCAGGAACACAAGCATTGTAGCGAAGCTACGCAATCACAGAAACACTTAAAGAATGCAATGACATGACAATTAATTCGCGTACCGTTAATGGAAAGTAAACATGACATGGTAATTGTGCAACATGATATATGTCGGAACTAGCTTCGTTGTCAAGCTAGTTCCCTAATTTGTGCCTAGGCGAGTATCATTTCGTCGCCTAGCCTCTTTTATGCCTACAACAAGCAAATGGCCTAAAACATGGCCTAAACCCTAAGTGGCAAGTTTCACTTGCCAAGCACCGGGGATGCCGATCACGAAGGTTCGTCTCGCGGATGCTAATCTACGGGGGAAATCGCTGTTATGGGGAAACAATCATCAAACAACATGAAATTTCATTAGGGTTTCATAAACATACAAATAGGTTATGAAAACATCGAGAGATCGATTTCTTACCGAGAGGAGGCGGAAGAAACACTCCGGAGAACCCTAGGACCAGATCTGGAAACAAATGGAGAAGTTTGGAGAGTTAGGGTTTTTGGGGGATTTTGGGGATTTGGGGAGATTTTGGGGAAGATGAGAGGTAGAATGAGTTGATGGAGGGTTTAGATGATGGATCTAGGGCTTGGGATGAAGGAATAAGGCTTGGAGGAAGATGGGGGCTCAATGGGGGAGATTTTAGGGTTTTGGGTCGAGTGGAGGAAGAAGAAAACGTTTGGGAGGGGTATAAATAGGTTGGGTTGGCGGCTGCCCAGAAATTAGGGTTTTAACACAGATTAGTCGGTCAAAGAGCAACCACTGACCGACTAGTTTGGCAACTAGTCGGTCGGTCGACCAACGCAGACCGACTAAGTGTAAACAGTAAATTCTGAACGAAAATAGGATTTAGATTTAGTCGGTCCATGAACAAATACTGACCGACTAGTTTAACATCTAGTCGGTCGATGAACATTCTTAGACCGACTAAGAGTGAACAGTATTGATACTAAAATTAAGTTGAAGAGTTAGTCGGTTAAAGAAGCATTGCTGACCGACTAGTTTGCAACCTAGTCAGTCAACCAACGTTCTTAGACCGACTAACGATAAACAGTAACTCCTGAATAATTTAGAAAGCCAACTAGTCGGTCCAAGAAGGATTGCCGACCGACTGGATCGTCATCTAGTCAGTCGGTGCCCCTTCTCATACCGGCTAACGTGCACCAAAAGTTCCGATACGGAGCGCGGAGCTCCGGGATCGATTCCTAAGACTCCTAGGCTTGATCTAACAGTAAGATACGACCGTTATGAAGTCCGTCACGAATGACATACTTCGAAATCGACAATCCTAAGGAAGAAACGAGAAAACACGACGGAACGATCGAAAATGAAAGTTACGGAGACGAAAACCACACATGAGGAGAAAATCCACCAAAACATATATTATATTATAATAAATCCAGATACATGAAAAGCAGTCGTTACATCCTCCCCAACTTAAGAAAAATTCCGTCCTCGGAATTTCCAAATACTCACGAGTCCGGAAACAAAAGTGGGAAACGCTCTCGCATCTCATCCTCATTCTCCCAAGTAGACTCTTCAGGTGAGCCGTGTCGCCACATCACCCTCACAAGATTGACAATCTTGTTCCGAAGCGATTTCTGACGCCTGTCCAGAATCTGCACTGGATGCTGGTCATACGTCATATCGGGGCGAACGGTAATCTCCGAAAAATCCACAGCATGAGATGGATCGCTAATGTATCGACGAAGCTGCGACACATGGAAAACATTGTGAACTCCTTCCAAAGACGGCGGCAAGGCCAAGCGATATGCTACCTCGCCAACCCTCTCCAAAATGTCAAACGGTCCAATGTATCGCGGGCTCAACTTCCCTCGCTTCCCAAAACGAATCACACCGCGATTCGGGGAAATCTTCAAGAACACATGGTCGCCCGGCTGAAACTCCAAAGGACGGCGTTTAGCATCCGCCCAATGCTTAAAACGGTCCTGAGTAATTCTCAACCTCTCCCGAATATTCCTGACGATATCCACGGCCTCCACGATCATCTCAGGTCCCAACAGCTCCCGATCACCAACGTCATCCCAACTCAATGGCGATCGACATTTCCTCCCATACAAAGCGGCGAAAGACGACATGCCAATACTCGCCTAGAAGCTGTTGTTGTAAGAAAACTCTACCAGATGTAGATGGTCCTCCCACGAACCCTAGAAATCCAACATGCACGCCCTCAGCATGTCTTCCAAAATCTGAATCGTCCTCTCGGACTGGCCATCCGTCTGCGGATGGTACGCCGTGCTGAAACTCAGACGCGTAGCCAAGCTCTTCTGCAAACTCTGCCAGAACTGAGATGTGAACCTCGTGTCTCTGTCAGACACGATACTCACGCGGACTCCATGAAGTCGCACGACCTCCTGCACGATTCACGTTACATCACTATCCAAACTAGGAAAAGGAAATAAAACGGAGAGTAAAAGAATTTTACCTCCATATATCTCCTTGCTAGCGCCTCAGTGAACTGTCCCACTCGGAATGGAATAAAGTGCGCGGATTTGGTCAATCGATCTACGATCACCCAAATCGCGTCATTCTGCTTCGGACTCCGAGGTAGTCCAGTCACGAAATCCATAGTGATGTGTTGCCATTTCCACTCCGGAATCGGAAGCAGTTGTATCAACCCGGCCGTACGCTGATGCTCCGCCTTCACTTGCTGGCAAACCAAGCACTTGGCTACACTCCGAGCCACGCTTCTCTTCATACCATGTCACCAATAATTCAGACGAAGATCCTGGTACATCTTGGTGCCACCAGGATGCACAGAATACGGCGAACTGTGTGCCTCCACCATCAACTCCTCTCTAATCTCCCCAGCTGGCACACACAACCTGGCTCCAAACCTCAGCGAGCCATCCTCATGAATCAAAAAGTCAGTCCGCAGACCGGCTTCCACCTACTCCCGAATCTTCACCAGCTTCGGATCCTCAGCCTGGCCAGCCTTAATCCGATCCACGATCGTCGACTGTACCTGCATGTACATCAACGATGAAGCCTCCCCAGGAAGAACAATCTCCACACCAGACTCGCAAAAATCTTGCTGCAATCTCCACTGCGAAGTCAAAATCATCACCGCTGGAAGCCTACTCAAAGCATCTGGAACCACATTCACCTTGCCAGGGTGATACTGCAAATCAATCTCATAATCCGCCATAAGCTCCAACCATCGACGCTGTCGCATGTTGAGCTCCTTCTGAGTGAAAATGTACTTCAAGCTTTTGTGATCGGTGAAAATCTTCACTTTCTCACTCAGCAGGAAGTGCCTCCAAATCTTAAGAGCAAACACAACGTCAGCCAACTCCAAATCATGTGTCGGGTAATTCTTCTCATGAACCTTAAGCTGACGAGACGCATACGCCACAACATGCCCATGCTGATGCAACACACAACCGAGACCCTTGCCAGAAGCATCGCAAAAGATCGCAAATCCACCGCTATGATCAGGCACAACCAGAATAGGGGCAGTCGTCAACCTCTCCTTCAGAATACCAAAAGCACTCTCGCAATCACCCGACTAAACAAAAGGAACATCCTTCCGCGTCAACCTGGTCATCAGCTCAGCAATACGGGAAAAGTCCTTAATGAATCGCCGATAGTAACCAGCAAGTCCAAGGAAACTCCGAATCTCAGATGCAGATGACGGAACAGGCCATTCTCTGATGGCCCTAATCTTCTCGGGATCCACTGAAATACCATCTACAGTCACCACATGCCCGAGAAAAGCAACTCGATCCAGCCAAAACTCGCACTTCGAAAACTTGGCATACAAACGATGCTTTCTCAAAATCTCCAACACCGTCCTTAAGTGCGAGGCATGCTCTTCCTCCGACTTCGAATAGATCAGAATGTCGTCAATGAAGATAACGACAAACTTATCCAAAAAGTCGTAGAAAATCAGGTTCATCAGATTCATGAAAACTGCGGGTGCGTTAGTTACGCCGAAAGGCATAACCACAAACTCATAGTGTCCATACTTCGTCCTGAATGCTGTCTTCGGAACATCATCCTTCTTCACCTTCAACTGATGGTAACCAATCCTCAAATCCAACTTAGAAAACACCCTCGAACCTCCAAGCTGATCAAAAATATCATCAATGCGAGGCAACGGGTATTTATTCTTAAATGTCACCGCATTCAACTCCCGATAGTCCACGCACATGCGACGTGAACCATCCTTCTTATTCACTAGCAGCACCGGTGCTCCCCACGGAGACACACTAGGATTAATATAACCCTTCTGCAAGAGCTCATCCAACTGCTTTCGCAACTCTTCCAATTCTGCAGGTACCATACGATACGGCGCCTTCGAAATCGGCTGCGCACCCGAAACAAGATCGATAGAAAATTCTAGAGCTCGATCAGGTGGCAAACCAGACATCTCCTCGGGGAAGACGTCGCCAAAATCTCGCACCACAGCTGGCCATTCCATCTCCATCTGCAAGCCACAACCTCCACCGGCCTGGCCCGAAATCTGACAGGACCAAGCGAACTGCTACCACGACTGAACTCAAATACTGGATGTCCGGGAATCTCGAACACCACCTTCTTCCTCCTGCAGTCAATCGTAGCATAGAAGCTCGCAAGCCAGTCCATCCCAAGAACTGCATCATAGTTGATGATGTCGTGGACAATGAAATCAGCGAAAAGCTCATGTCCACAGACCACCAACGAGCAAGAATTGCAACCACGATGCACCGAGACCACGCCATTCCCTGTAACGATATTCCAACTCTTGGAAAGAGGGGACGTCGACAAGGAATGCCTCTCCACGAAGCTCCGAGAAATAATGCACATCGATGCACCAGAGTCAAAGAGGACCCGTGCAGGAAATGTTCAAACCAAAACCACACCTAACAATCAATTAACAATCAAACCCTAGTCTAGCAAACAACCATGTTCAAACAAACAACATAATCTAACAATCAAAACCAGCTAGGAAAGTGACAGCTAGATTGAGGATTACCTGCGATAACCTCATCCACAGCCTCGCTCTCCACAGCGGTCATCAGAAAAGCCTGCTTCCTTGGCGGAACAGCCTGTCGAAAAGCCTGTCCCTGTGGAACAAGAGCTGCTCCACGTCCAGCAGGAACGGATGCTCGTTGCTGCAACGGCTGTGCTGCAACAGGTGCCCTCCGCAGCTGATTCGCGTGCCGACAATCCTTCGCGACATGGGAAGCATCACCACAAACCAGAAACTGGCCCAAAAACTTCCGACACTGATCCTTGATGTGGCCAGGTTTGCCGTAGAAATGTCAAGTCTTCAGAATAGGCCCTCCCGGCCTCTTAAACTGAGTTGGCTGATTAGGCTTGAAACCAGGCCTAACCACCGCTCTGGCCTGCTCCATAGGCCTCTTCCCAGCACCAACAACAGACCCCCTCCTCTGGTTCACGAGCAGTTCCTGCCTCTTGGCTGCTACTAGAACCTTCTGATAAGATTCCCGGTCAGAAGAGGTCACAAAACTCTGGAGCTCCGAAGTAAGTCCCTGCAGGAACCTCTGAGCTCTCTCCTCAGCGTCCTGCACCATCTTTGGTGCAAACCGACTCAGCCTCATGAACTCTTGGTGATATAGGTCCACCGACGAGCTTCCTTGCTTCAAATCGATAAAACGCTGCAGCATCTCTTCTCTGGCAGCTTTCGGGAAGAACTCACCCTCAAATCTGGCCTTGAAGGTAGCCCAAGCTATCGGCTCCACCAGCATCTTCTCTCCCACATCCCACCAATTCCGAGCATTATCCTTGAGTTGCCTCTTCGCCAAATCAACCCATCCAGCCGGGGTGATCTTGGCCATCTTCAGATTGTCCTCGATGTTCCGAATCCACTCATCGGCAGCCAGAGGACCCTCAGACCCATCAAAATATGCGGGACCCAGCTCCCGAAATTGCTTCGCTCCTGGCTCAGAGCGAGGGGCATCCGGAAGAGCCCGGGCAGCTCGAGCAAGTGGAGCATTCTGGACTTATAGAAGCACGCCCTGCTGCACTTGCATCATCTGGAGCATCATCCGCATCATCTCCCCGTTGGTGGGTTCCCGCTCAGGCTCCTCATCATGAGGGAGCGCACCACTACCCCCACCACGGGTGAATCGTCTTCCTTCCATCTAGTGACACAGAGAACGAATCAGATTAGACTCATAGCTTATGACTCAGACGTCGAACTCAGTTTATTAGACATTCTAATATTATTATCGCTATTCCAAAAATCGCAGTTACAGAAGGACCTGCATGGGCCACCAACAAAACCTGTCACGCCCCGCTTCCCTAAAATGGAGGCGAGACGTGAAAAGGTCCGCACGAGAGTGGAGCTGTGAAGCCCCAAACCCGATAAGCGTCAATAAAACATAAGCAGGTCCCTGTAACCACAACGGAATGAAAATAATAACACAAGGAGAGACTGAAATAAAATCTCATATCTCATAAATTGTCCAACATGAAAATAAGTCCAACATCCAGAAAAGCCACCAGGCTAAAAGAAAGAGTCTAAAGGCCCAGAACAAGGCCAACAAAAGCAACGACATAACAAAGTATAGGAGCTACGCACTGACAACAAAACAGCAGTCTAAACAAAAGGAAAACACAACGAAGACACTAGGACTGGTCCCCAGTGTCCACGTACTCCCCGTCAAACACAAGCTCGGGCTCGGCGTCAGCAAACACCTCGTCCTCAACAAGGTACTCAGGCTCAGGATCTAACATGTGTCACCCAAAAGAGTAAAGGGGGCACATGTCAGCAAGTCTAAAATACTTGGGCAAGGAAACTGAAAGCAAGGCAACTAACAACCTAGCAGTTATAGTATGCATGACATGGCAGTTTTAACATAAGTGCACAAGCAAGGCGTGGCGAGACAATAAATACAAGGGAACAATTATCGGGACAAGACAAGAGTAGCCAAGCTACTAACAATCTCAATCATTTCAGTATTCACGTTTCACTGTTGTTTGTAGATATTTACGCCTTACAGCTGAATGGTTTCACATTCACGCTGATTGGCCGCTTAACAACTACCCCAAACCCAGAGTTTACGCCTTACCACTGCAGTTGCTGATCGGGCAGACTCCCAGTTGATTGGCCGCTTAACTCTTACCCCCAATACCCACACGTAATCGAGCCAGGGTCCCCGCACATGAGCTCAGTAAGTGAGCCGGGGTTGCCCCGCACGGGAGCTCGCATTCTTAAACATTTGGCGTAGGGGTGCACCTAGCCAGAAACAAGCAATTCGGGCATTGGCTATCAACCAACACATGGCCCGCTTCTGGAACACGAGCCAGGAACACAAGCATTGTAGCGAAGCTACGCAATCACAGAAACACTTAAAGAATGCAATGACATGACAATTAATTCGCGTACCGTTAATGGAAAGTAAACATGACATGGTAATTGTGCAACATGATATATGTCGGAACTAGCTTCGTTGTCAAGCTAGTTCCCCAATTTGCGCCTAGGCGAGTATCATTTCGTCGCCTAGCCTCTTTTACGCCTACAACAAGCAAATGGCCTAAAACATGGCCTAAACCCTAAGTGGCAAGTTTCACTTGCCTAGCACCGGGGATGACGATCACGAAGGTTCGTCTCGCGGATGCTAATCTACGGGGGAAATCGCTGTTATGGGGAAACAATCATCAAACAACATGAAATTTCATTAGGGTTTTATAAAAATACAAATAAGTTATGAAAACATCGAGAGATCGATTTCTTACCGAGAGGAGGCGGAAGAAACACTCCGGAGAACCCTAGGACCAGATCTGGAAACAAATGGAGAAGTTTGGAGAGTTAGGTTTTTTGGGGGATTTTGGGGATTTGGGGAGATTTTGGGGAAGATGAGAGGTAGAATGAGTTGATGGAGGGTTTAGATGATGGATCTAGGGCTTGGGATGAAGGAATAAGGCTTGGAGGAAGATGGGGGCTCAATGGGGGAGATTTTAGGGTTTTGGGTCGAGTGGAGGAAGAAGAAAACGTTTGGGAGGCGTATAAATAGGTTGGGCTGGCGGCTGCCCAGAAATTAGGGTTTTAACACAGATTAGTCGGTCAAAGAGCAACCACTGACCGACTAGTTTGGCAACTAGTCGGTCGGTCGACCAACGCAGACCGACTAAGTGTAAACAGTAACTTCTGAACGAAAATAGGATTTAGATTTAGTCGGTCCATGAACAAATACTGACCGACTAGTTTAACATCTAGTCGGTCGATGAACGTTCTTAGACCGACTAAGAGTGAACAGTATTGATACTAAAATTAAGTTGAAGAGTTAGTCGGTTAAAGAAGCATTGCTGACCGACTAGTTTGCAACCTAGTCGGTCAACCAACGTTCTTAGACCGACTAACGATAAACAGTAACTCCTGAATAATTTAGAAAGCCAACTAGTCGGTCCAAGAAGGATTGCCGACCGACTGGATCGTCATCTAGTCGGTCGGTGCCCCTTCTCATACCGACTAACGTGCACCAAAAGTTCCGATACGGAGCGCGGAGCTCCGGGATCGATTCCTAAGACTCCTAGGCTTGATCTAACAGTAAGATACGACCGTTATGAAGTCCGTCACGAATGACATACTTCGAAATCGACAATCCTAAGGAAGAAACGAGAAAACACGACGGAACGATCGAAAATGAAAGTTACGGAGACGAAAACCACACATGAGGAGAAAATCCACCAAAACATATATTATATTATAATAAATCCAGATACATGAAAAGCAGTCGTTACAATATGTAAACATCTCTAAAGTGGTATAGTTATCCTCACATATAAATACCATCATTCATACAACTTCATACATATATCACGAATAACACTGAGTATACATACATAACACAAGAGACAATCATTAATATCCTAAGGATAGCACACTCTACCTATAAAAATGCACCACCACGACATCGCCAAAACCAATGGGCCCATTACTAAACTAGAGTTGACACAGGCAACGACAAGCACTAATGGCTAAACAATAGAAAGGAAACCGATACCAAAAGCGTAACGAAACAAGATCGGAAAGAACGAGTTCAGATAAGGCGAGGATAAGGAGATAGCTGGTAGTGTGGGACAAAATATTGCTCTAAATAATTAAATAGACGAAAGAGGGACACATGTAAAATATAATAACATATATATATTCTTATAAAAATATGTAGAAATAGCGAGTAGGCTGTAAAATTTGAAGACACAGAAAAAGTTTTAGGCGAAGATAATAATGAGTAGGGTGAGGTAGTGATTGGTTTGCAAATGAAAATAGGTTTATACAAATATTTTTGAAGTATGAGCACGATGAACGTGGAACTGATAAAAAAATTGAAGTTATATTTAGCTTGGAATAATATTCTAAAAGTATGTACGGTAAGTGGTTAAAATAAATTTCGTAGTTTAGAAAAAGGATGATATATAGAATTATTAAAATGGTATAAAACTAAATTACGAAAGATACCGGTTAGAAAATGGTTACGAGATAATAATTAAAAATTATGACCAAGAAGGTTTAAAAAATCCAGGAAGAATTTTAACTCAACCGAAAAGCAAGAAATTTAAATACATAATAAGGGGTTTTCAAAGAAGTTAAACTGAGCGAAGAATTTAATAATGGAAATCGAAAATACTTTTAGAGGAGCCAAGATGTGCAATGTGAAAAATCCGAAAATTAACGATAATCGTCATGAGGCAATCACGTGAATCGAAGACAAAGAATATGATCGTATGATGAATATTCCTATGATATGATTCATGAAAAGCTACGATGAAATCTAAGGTCGATAACACAGAAGTGTACTGATCAGGAAAATGATAGAATCAGGTATTCTAATTACCAGGTCGACTAAAGATCAGGAGAACTTAGCACTAAGACTTCTAATGAACTAGACTGTAAGAGGGATCTCAAGGAAGGGTCCTTAGATGATCAAGATTACGTTCTGCTGGACCCGAAATGGATGGACTCAACGAACGACTAACGGAAAAGCTCTAGAAGTCTAATATGGTCAGGGCTGGGTGAGAGACTACTAAGGCGACCTAAGACAAGTACAACTAAATCTTGACGAAGGTACCTGACTATCAAACATAGACGTCTATCTAAGTCTTCTTACCATCTAAGACAAGGAAAACCTTCAGTTTAGACTCAATTCATGACTTGAATATTCTGAATATTTAAATGGATGTTGTTATCATTATTGTTGTTCCTATATTTTGCAGATACAAAAAGGACCTGCATGGGCCACCACTAAAACCTGTCACGTCCCGCTTCCCAAGTATAGAAGACGAAACGTGAAGAGGTCCGCTCAGACTTGGAGCTGTAAAACTACAGTCTGATAAGTGTCTGGTAATCTAATCCATTATCAGGTTCTTTGCATTACGACGAAACAACAATAATAATAATGAGGGATAGACAATAAAATTATCCAACATTCAACTTCCACAGATTTTATTCCAAACATTACAGAGATATAGTCATAAAGATTACAGAGTCTGAAAGTAAACGGCCTAAGCATGGCCGAAACCACAACAAGAAATGGTCATACGTACCAAACAACCTAACAACTACTACTAAAAGTAAACGAAAACTGAGAGGAAACCTCCTACTGAAACTAAGGGTAGAACTCCGGTGACCTCGAACTAGACGTCATCAGCTAGTCATCCTCAGCAACTAACTCAGGCTCAAACCTGACATGTGACACCCAACGAGAAAATGGCACATGTCAGTAAAAATCTCCAAAGAGGGAAAAAGGAGACTTTTGTGCAAGGAAACGTAAAACACAGCAGGTATAAGATAAATGCAGCTTAACAGATCTAAAATAATGATGACATGACATGATATTTTAATGAATGCAGTAGTTTAAATATGAACATGATACTTGCAATACACAATACGTCGTAGCGAGAGCTACTAAACAATATTCACGATTTCACGATTAACTTGTATTCACGATGTGCACTGGGTTTACACCTTTTGGTTGAAGTGGCTATACGGGCACACTTCTACGCTCAAGTGATTGCTTAACCCTACCCCTCCACGTGTATCGAGCATTGGTTTCCCAACTACGCTGTGCTCGCTTCTGGATTACGAGCCAGGAAGTGTTTTTGGTTTGGCATAGGGTTGTGCCTGCAAAGCAGGTGCCAAGCCTCAATCAATATGTATGAGTCAAGATCCTACTCGCCGCAGCTTACAATTTATTGTAGCGTGTGCTACACATTCATGATAGAGCAAGATGATGCATGAAATGACATGGCGAGATGCATGAGCATGGAAATAAGCAGTTTAAAGTGCGTACAGTTAATTTTGAATGTAAACGTGACATGCGGCATGAAATGATAGTATGGTAAAGGTGTCGGATATAGTTTCGTTGTCAAAGTAGATCTAGTAGGGTCGTCTAGACGACTATCATTTCACCGCCTAGTCTCTTTTACACAATGTTACAAAATGGCCTAAAACATGGCCTAACAAATCACTGTGCAAGTTTCACGTGCCTGAAAGAGACATGCTGCAACCACAGATCAGCATGGTCCAGAACTTCCTATGTGCTCAATCAATGCCCAGCCTACAGTCCCATATTTTTAATCTTTGATTAGTGAGTTACCAAAACAATGAAAACACAGTTTTTATCTTGTTAACATGCGGGTGTGGCTTCCTATGGTTCAGATATACCTTAACACGATGCGAGAGCTACACTGACGTCGGGTAGCGATGTCAGGGGTTGTACTCCGGTAGCGCGAACGGTACGGCGGATAGCGGCGACGAATGACGATCAACCGAGTAGAGGTACGATCATCGATCAGCGACGCAAATGGAATGGACAGTGGCACATCATCCTATGATGTCGAGAGGGCACGGATAGTGCCACGGGAAGCACGGGAGATGGCAGACAGATCTGTCCGCGGGTTCAAGTAGCGCAGATCTGAAGTTACGCCTGAATCTGAAGTTTGCACGCACGTGGGAGGAGCTTCGGGGGTTGAAGAGGATAGGGAAGGACTTGGACGGCTAGAGGGGGACCTGAGGGGGTGGACTGTGATAGCAAGATGGCCGGCGGCGACAGGAAAGGTGGTGGCTGTAACTTTTGGTGGAGGGAGGACAGATTTGGTGTTTCGGGTGTTCGCCCGCTGTTTGCGGGAGGAGGAGGAAGAGTTATCCCAAGGAAAGATAGGAGGTGATAGGGGACGTCAAGGGGAGTTCACCGAAGGTAGGGGACGGCTGGCGACGGCCTAGAAAGGGCTGGCCGAAATTTTGAAGGGAGGAGGCTAACAGCAGTTTTTCACTGGTGTTTTGGGGTGTTTGCATGGGTTTTAAAGCAAGTAGTAGATGGTGGTTAACGAGGGGAAGGTTGTCGGAGGTGGGGGGAGTCGAGGGGAGGCTAGGACAGAGGTTGGGTGGTCATTGGAGGTGGGGAGAGGGCCGGCCGAATTTTATAGTGATGGGTGCGCCGCAGGTTTTCAATGGGGAGCCCTAGTTGCATTTTGCATTTGAAGAGGAATGGTGCTATTTAACTCTAGGGTTTTGAGATTTTACGTATTATAGGAGGAGAGAGGTCGAGATAGATGTGGTTTAGATTATTTAAAACAGTGGATTGAATAGTCTATTTGGGTGAGTATAAGAAAACCGTTTTGATAAAGCGTTTTGAAAGGGGGTCCGTTTAGGTGATTTGAGAGAGAAGTTGTGAGAGGGTGTGGGTAGACTTAGGCTAATATGTGATGACAAATAGCTTAGGAAATATTATCATGAAACGTATTAGGCCTAGTTTAATTAGGTTAGTTAATTAATCAAGTTATTTAAGCTAGGTGTATTAGAAGATGATTACTGGAAAAAGTGGGTCAAACGATGTCCGATAATTTTGAGAAAAATACCGGGACGACCGTGTCGATGAGAGAATCGAGACTAAGAAGATCGGTCATGAGTTAGGTGTCACGCCCCGCATCCCAAAAAGACGGAAGCAAAAAGTGACTAAGGTCCGCTTGGGCTAGAGATGTGAGGCTCGGACCCAATAAGCGTCTGTAGGGGGTACCCTTTTAAAAGTTTCAGGTTCTTGCATTTATAAAATTTCAGAACAACAAAAGTATTGAAAGAAGGATGCATTCATTTTATAAAAGAGATAATATCCAACATGTGACAAGTCTAAAAAGAAGCCTAAGCATGGCAACAAACTGCAGAAAAGGAAACTAATGGTGCTACACACCCAACCAAAAAACAGAAAGCAAAGAGTGCTACGCACCCGAACTAAAAGTAGTAACCTCTGTAAGACAGCAACGAAAAAGACCTCTAAGTCTGGTCCACGTCAGGAAGGTACTTCGGGTCGACATCCTTTGGCTCCACGTACTCTGGTGTGTCCGACTCGCCCACGTACTCTGTCTCAACACCCGATGTACAGCACCCAAGAGAAAAGGAAATTTACGTCAGGTAAAGTCTACAAGAAAGGGTTAGATTCTACTGCAAGTGTAGGTAATTAAGAGCAACATTTTACTGGTTGATTAACATGCTGTTGTTATGACATGACAGTTACGCTATACAAGAAGTAAGCGGTGCAGGAAAGTAAAACGCTACTGACAGTAGCCGTAGCATGTGCTACCGGCTACGGGACTAAGCTAGCTGGGACAAGACAAGACAAGATAAGAAAAGACACGTGTGACTCGAAGGGTTCACGCCTTACGGTTTGAGGGCGGCCAAACCTTCTCCCCGTGCGACCGCTCAACCCTACCACAAACCCAAGTGCTCAAGACAAGACAACCAGAGATCACCCTTGCATGTAGGGCAGCTGAAACGCCCATAGGATTTTTGTAACACGGAGATCACTCTCGCAGGGAGAGCACCTGAAACGCCCGAAGGCTTTTTGTAACACGGAGATCACTCTTGCAGGGAGAGCACCTGAAACACCCGAAGGCTTTTTGTAACACAGAGATCACTCTCGCAGTGAGAGCACCATAAACGCCCGAAGGCTTTTTGTAACCCGGAGATCACTCTCGCAGGGAGAGCACATGAAACGCCCGAAGGCTTTTTGGAACAGGACACGACATGACAAGTGTAAGGGATAGTTCTTTCTAGGGGGTCCACATGCACGCACGCACAGAATAGCCCTGAGGTGACAATTGTTGTTGTTGTTGCGCTTAGACTTTGTCGTCAAGTCTAAGCTGTCAAGTGGGTCCCAAACGCTATCATTTCACGTCCGATTCTCTTTAAATGTACTTTAAATTTCTAAGAAGTAGATGACCTAAATGTGGCCGAAAGTACACAAGTGTAAACACTTGCCTGCGGTGGCGAGTGCATCGCCTGTCCGGATCGTCCCGTCAAAGTGGTGCGTCAGTGAGGATCCGTCTGAAAGGGGTCAACGGCGGTGTCAGGACACATTTTCATCATTCCTATTAGAGTTCATTTCTAGGTTCAACATGGCTATCCTACTAGTCAAAGTCAAGTTTTCGTTTCGGTTCAGCCTAAACGAGATCTATCCAATGTGCACAGAATTTCAGTCCTTCGTCGATTTCTAATATTTGCAACGTTTTAAAGGTGCGGAAATAAAATTCTGTTATGTTTGACGATTTTTAGATTTAAGTTTTCGTTTTGCTATGTTGGGGGTTCTTACTACACGTTAGAGGACTAACCTTTTGACGTCGTTCAAAAAGTGGATGTCGGGTCTGAACGACGATGGATCGGCGTCATCTACAACATCTCAGCCGTAGGTAGTATAGAAAGACACCTTTGGAAAGCGAGGTGGTGGCACGAAACAGCGAGCAAGCGGCGATCTCTCTCCCGTTGCGGGTAGCGCAACGGATCTTCACGACGGCGGCGATGTCGAGTAAAAACACGTGAGTACGGCGATACATGTGAACTACGAGGATCCAATGGGGCTGTCAGTGATTGAAGTAGGTCAGTGGGAGTCACTCGGCCCGATGGGTGGCCGACGGCATGAGCGCACGGTGGTGGGCGGCCGTGAGAAGACGAAGAGGACAGATTCGCGCAACGGTCGTTGTCACACATCTCAGCGAAAAAACAGCGATCAAAAGAGTCAAAGAGAACTTGCGGTAGCTAAAGAGGTTCAAGAGGGATCCAATGGAGGTGGAGTGGTCACCGAAAGTGGTCGGAGATGGCCGTGAGCCGGCGTCGAAGAACATCGCATAGATCTGTCAAAAACAGCCGCTAGGGCTTGGTTTCATCGGGTTTTCAAGGAGCTAGAGATGAGAGAAGAGGGTAAGGGGAATTGTAGATGATAGGGAGTTTCGAGAGGAGTCCAACGGTTACAGGGTGGTCACCGGTCGTGGCCGGAGGTGGCCGGGCGACGGGTTTTTCTGACAATGGACAGATCAGTCCAAAACTACCGTTGAGGTGAGTTGGAGAGGTGTTTCGAGGAGGTAAAGATGAGAGAAGAGGGTAAGAGGAGTTGGAGATGATTGGGGGTCAAAGGGGAGTTGAGCGGGGGTGGTGGTCGTCGTCGGCGGTGGCGGACGGCCAGTGGCTGTGGAGATCTCCGGCGATGGGTTCTGTTGACAGTTTTTCGGCCAAATCTTGGGTTTGTTGCGGCTTTGAGAGCTTTGTAGAGGGGAAAATGGAGGAGGAAGAGGTGGAGGAGCTGGTGGTCGGAGGTTGGTCGATGGGGGGATGCAAGGAAGAAGAAAATGTCGGCTATATGGGTTTGTGTGTGAGCAAGTAGGGTTTCAGCCATGTTTGTATTTGAAGATGAAGTTTGTTGCTAAAGATAGATTTAAGTGGGGTATAATTAAGGGATGACTAGGAGAGAGGGTGAGTGAGTGGGTGTACGAAGTGGGGGAAAGCTGGGTGAGGTTTGTGGCAGAATCTTAATTGCATGATACGCATTAATCTCCCAAGATTTGATTAGCAATTGAAATTCGAAATTGATTTGGGCGTAATGGGCTTGGATTTTACATTAGTGATTTGGGTGGGCTAGGAGTGTCAGAAAATTACGAAAAAAATATCAGGATGACCGTGACAAAGAGAGGCTCGGGGTTACGGTAGTCAATTGCGTGTTTGGTCCACGGTGAACGAACTAAAAATAAAGAGATCCGGCGACTAAGTCTAAAGCTACGACGACCCTAAAATCAAACCCGATTTGGGGGAGAACGACCCATGAAAAGAAGTTCACTAAAAATCCCACAAATAACTACTCTTCTATACGGTCACAACGACATATCACATCGCATAGTTCGGATCCAAGAAGAGGCCAAATAAAATACGCACACGAAAAGAGTCGTACGCGTAGAAAAAAACGAACGGTCAGAAAGCGGCCGTTACACTAGGGAAACGAAAAACAGACTAAAAATAAAAGGTTTAACATCGAAGGTGAATGCTGCGACACCTCTTCAAAGAAATTTATGTTGTGGGAGAACGACCCGTGAAATGACGTTCACGAAAAATCCCACAAATAAGTACTTTCTCTCAGAGGGTCACAACGACATATCACATCATATGGTTTGGATACAAGAAGAGATCAAAATAAATACATGTACGAACAAAAGTACGCGCATGAGAAACGTACGATCGAAAAGCGACCGTGACACTCTGCACAATGGGCGAGACGGAACTTCTGTTTGCCACTACTCCTCTCGTATGCTTCAAGTGCCACTTAACTAAATACATTTCGACAAGCCCTACCTCGAAGCTAGGTCAGAGATCTAAGTGACACCATTCATGCACATGCGCGTACAATAACATCAAGTCAAATGAACAGCTTGCATTTCTTCAATTTAGAGATACCATTAACAGTTCGGTATGTGCGTCTAAGTAGCAGCTCTTGTTGGGTCGTTCGGTGAACTCATTCTCTAATGAGCATATGTGTATCGTCTCTGATTTCACCAAATAAAACGATCTTGAGATCATCGCCACCAATACTGGAATACAGAGAACATAATAGTATATCTTATGCATCGATATCCTTTCCTGATGCATCTATGACAAAGAACCGTTTTATACTTATGCTACAAACGGTCGAAACATTTCTCCATGATCGTGATCCTCATCTCGATACATGTTTGACTGTGCATTAAGTCTTAGGACTTTATTTAAGTATTAATGTTGATAAACCATTTATAAATATACTCAGATAAACTGTACCAAATAGCATACTATTATTTTGAACAAGATGTGCCAATTACTAATAATTTGCCTTGAGGGCATACATTTACCAACACAAACTAATTACAATAATAAGTTTGGTCATTCTGCATCGGCCAAGGACTTACTATAGACCTATACTGACTCCTTGTGACACTAACATCACATATTGGAGGAAACGATTTCTTTCTTGATTGTTATCTCCCTTAGCATGTTTTGGAATATCCAAGTAAGTACCTAGCAATGATTTCTCTTGTCGTTGGTTGGTAAAAGCCAAAGCATATGCCATACACACACAATGCTATTTAGCACATATTATGTCTATGGACTAATCTACACAAAGTGCCACCTAAGAGATTTTATTAATAATCAGAGTATAGTAATTAAAAAGAAGTTTTTTCCTTGATTCATTTTATGAACTTGTTATCTAAAAAGCACATGTGTACTGTGTCACGATGTCTCTACGTTGAATGGCTTTAAGACCAATCTTTACCATTACGATGGTAGAGATCAGTGAAGACTGGTCTATCGGTAATATCAGCATACGACCTGGAACATTTTGGCTTTGTGCTTATGTGGATAATCAGACTCATTATCATGATCTCATCATGATCCTAATTTACTCACACAATCAAGTGACTTTATCCATGCAATCACATGACTATGCATACATATACTCAAAATGCATTAAGAATTTGCATGGTTAAATATTACCAAATAGCTTACTATTATTTTAAACAAGATATATCAAATACAATAATTGATGCGAGGGCATACATATCGCAATATTATAATCACGAGTCATGTATGTGATAATACGATCACTATAGATCAAACTTATAACTATAATAAGTTTGTCCATTCTACATGGGCCGATGATTTATCGGATCATGCGGATGGCAGACAACACTAAAATGGGGGTTGAATAGTGTTTGTATAGAAATAAAACTTTTTGCAAATATTAAAACTTCCCTTCTAATTTGGTTGTTTAAATCTCCAAGAAGCATTAACTGTATTGGTACTTAATCAGTTCGAATATTACAGCTTGTAATAATATAAGATGTGAGCAAAACAGAAATTATATCACAAGAAATATGTAATGAACAAATCGATAATAAGAGTAATCACATTGCAGGCACCGAGAATTTATCATGGTTCCCCAGAACTTGGGTATGTCCAGTCCATGACTTCCCTTGCGATTTATTCCACTATTGCAAAACCAACTATACACTTACCTAGCTACACTTGTTAGGATTTCCTAATCACATAGTTACACCAAAACTAGGATTTCAAACCAAGTACAACAACACCCCTTTCGCAAGGGAATACAACATCTTACTAATCGATTTACCAATGCCTTTCTCGAGGTGTACAAACCTTTGTCGATGATCGTTACACCCTTTTGATCATATATCCAAAATAATGGAGCTTTTATGGCTTGTGTGGCTATATAAACGAATCAAAACATTTGATCTCAAAATAATTTAAATAAATAGTAGGAGATCTGTTCGCTAAGCACTTGTTTTAATTATATATGACCGCAAGCGTATGTGTGTTGTAGTATACGGGTGTTGAACACATGGAGGCAGTGGACTGATCACGGATCAACCTAGGGTTTTGCCTACATGCGTGATCTGAAAGGCGAGAGGGTAATTGTACTATGAGAATATCAATAAATAGAAATGCTTGGGCTAATGTGTCCCCACTATTGCAGATTGCGTGCAAGATGGATTTAGCTTCTTAACCTATTGGGATGCTTTCGATGTGTGTTTTGTCTTAATCCTCATTCTCTCGCCGTCTAACTGTAAGACATAATGGAGAGTATGGGTTGGACCCCAATCAAGTTTCGATGTCTTGTCGGTAGCCCCAATTTAAGTTGTTCTAATAAAGACTCGATATCTCATTGTAGCCTAATATTTAATAATCCATCCACCATTAGGGGCGTCAAACCAAAACCCAGATTTCTTATCTGTGATTAAAGTTATGTGGCCCTTTCACTACAAGAAGGGCAAATGGTAGAAGCGGATCACAAATCCGTTACTAGCGGGTCGTAACCGCTACTATTACCATTTCAAGCGGTTCTGGGAACCGCTACTAATAGGGCCGTGAGTAACATACTCAGTGACGGTTACGACCCGCCACTACCAAACCGCCTGAAACATGTATTGTGGCGTTTTCGAACTGTCACAATCTACATTTCTGGCGGGTTATTCATTCCAAAAAATTAATTTAATATTGTTAGTCTTTGATGGTTAAGAACCGCCAAAAACGTATTTATGACGGTTCCAAACTGCCAAAAAGATATCGTTTTGCATCGGTTTCGAACAGTCACAATATATGTTTCGGGCGGTTTTTATTGTGAAAAATTGTTGTGTTTATGACGGTTACTAGCCGCCACAAACGAAGTTAAATTTTTAAAAAATGAACTATTCAAATGCGGTTCTAAACCGCCGATAACGAAAATAATTAACAAAAAAAATAAAAATTGGCATCCAAAAAAACACAAAATATAACCACATGATAATATTTAATACAAAAAAGTTAGTCTTCAACACAACATACACCACATGATAATATTTAATAAGTAAGTCTTCAACACAACATACCACATCCACAACACAACATACACCACATCCACATGATAATATTTAATAAAAACGCAAGTCTTCAACATAACATAAACCACATCCACATGATAATATTTAATAAAAAACGTAAGTCTGATGATATTTAATAAAAACACTAGTATTTAACAAAAAAAGAAACTAAGGCTGAGAAGACGAGAAGATATTTCGATCTTGAGGGTCTTCCTGTAATTTCTGCAGTTGTTCTGGAGTATAGTGCTGTGTCACGAAGAAATTCAAGAGAGACCTACACTGATCAAGATGTTGTTGCTGCCTCTTTAACTCCTCCAGCATCACCATATTTGAACTGGGACGTGATGCACCGTCAGAATCGAATGAACGAGAAGGGACAAATCTTCTATGTGTACCGAAGATCCGAGATCGAGACCCACTTGAACCAAGACCGAACACCCGACCTGGGTGGTCTTCTCCTAAAACACGAGCCACAACATCATCTCTTCCTTGCCTCTCAACTCCTTCATGTTGTGAGTGTAATCGAATGCTCTCCTATATAATTAAAGAGCACGAAGGGACTCAGTTATTTAAGACAAACAGTAACATAATGATAAAATAGACAAATAAACATACAAAAACATGCATATGACATTGTTTATCATTTACTCTTCATGCATGAACAGATCATTTCTAGCTTTCAAAGAGCGTTTATGAAAACTCTCCATATATACTACTGAGAAGTAATTTTTGACATGAGTACAAAAGGGTCAATTGATTTGGTTAGTAGAAAAGTAAGTTATCCATGCAGGTTATCCATGTCGGATGCATTACATACAGTAAGTAGAAAAGTATTGGAGTCTTCTTTTTGCATGTTCATCTTGCATTGACATTGAAAATGGTTCCTGCAAACATGAACCTGCTAAATATTATGTTCATACAAGTAATACATATGACTTGGCAATTTCAACATAGGATGGTCATAAACCATACAAACATGAACATGCTAAATAGTACATCACTAGGCAGTGAAAAAAGTGAAAAAACAACAACATGAAAAAAACAAACATGACATGGCTATTTCAACCTGCTAAATATTGCATATGCATATGAACACTTGCATATAAATTTGATATATGCAGATCCCACAGTTTTTTATCATCATTTTCGGCTTAAAACTGAAGCACCCTTATACTTAAGAAGATCCCAGGCATTAAGTCCACCTTTAATAGCTAATTAGTTTATGATCTAAACTTTTAAAGAAACTAGATTATTCCAAATATGAGCATTTCCTCATTCATATTTAAAATTTTCCTGAAATCTTTTATTTAAGAGTCCTTGCTTGAGATGCTAAGAATTAACCATTCAAGTAAATAGAAAGAATATGAACCAATATGCAAACAGATGAAAAAAAGGCAATAAGAAGATCCCAGTCATATAAATTTGAACCTGCTAAAAACATATGATTTATCAACATATGACTAATAAGAAGATATTACTAATAAGAAGATCCCATGCATATGACTAATAAGAAGACATAGTGACTAAAAAGAAGATATTACTAAGAACCTGCTAAAACACATATGAACCTGCTAAAACACATGACTACTAAGAAGATCCCAGGCATATAAAAAGACATGATTAATGATTAGTTTCCAATGGCTGGGTTGAATTTCATGCTTTTCTCCTAAAGTATTCTGGTATTCTCCTTTATGTAGTGGATGAGATATTGATTAATGACAAACTCTGATTATTTCTGCATGATATGCAGCATCTTCCTAGCTGTTTCATTCTACTTGACATAAACTGGTATCTAAGACCAAGTCTAGAGCATCATGAGACACACGCAGATATAGCAAAAAAATTTAATGAAGAAAAATGGTTGAATATATTGCTCTGCTGTTTTCATACAGGACGACATAAATTATTACAATATTCAACATTAATACGAATAAATAAACAACATTCAACTTTTTTAGTTAATGATGAGATTAGCACAAGTCCATAGCTTTTAATTTCTTTCACAAGATTAGAATATAAAAAACATAAACCAAATAAAACATGTACTGGTATCCTTTAGTGCAATAAGGTATCACTTGTAAATGACATTTCAAATTCTAAATTTTACGAATGGAATTTTGGAGCGCGAGTTAGAAATATCAATCGAATATTCACACATAATATTTAGATATACTTCTAATCATAATGATCATGTGATTGTCCATTTCATTTGGATTCAGCTCATCAAAGAAAATCGTAGACATAAATGAATGTTATTAGTCAGTATGAATCAAGCAATCAGTGTTTAACTTTTATCCAAAATTCAAGATTACTAGACAATTTCTAACAGAAAATATATGATTAGCAACTTTGTGTTCCATCTAGAGAAATATAGATGGTAAGGTACCAGAATGAAAGATAAAGTACTCGAGGTTAATTTGTTAATCTCACACGCCTCTTTTGAGACCAACTCTACATGAAAAACACTTAAAGTATGGGAAGAAAGGTCTAACCATAAATAATAATGAGAATTATCTCTAATTCATACATGACAAAATAATACATTTGCACAATCTAAGTGTAATTATTAAGTGAATATGTATAATTTCAGCAATTGCTAACATATGAAAACAGTATGATGTTAGCTGTTAGATTTACATATTGACAAGGACATAATAAAATTATTACAGTAAGTAAAAATTGACAAGGACATAATAAAATTTACAGCACAAGTTTAGCACAACATAGTAAATACATGTCATCTCCCAGTTAAGAGGTAAATGGAGTTAAGAACAGATAAAGAGGCAGGTCTCTACGACAAGCAGATTAGTCATTTTCTTTTCCCCTGCCCGAATAGGAAAAATACATGCATTATGAATACTTATAGAAATAGGAACAGGAAACAGAGATACATGGTCTATAGAAATAAAACACATATGACTACTAATTCCTCCGAGACAATGGCAATCCAAGAAATTCACGAGAATTGCCTAATTCTCCTCAATACCAATTCCTCCCACCAACAAGAATGAAAAACAATGTTTGCCATAAATTTAATAATCCTATGACCAGAACCAACAATCACACAAATTGTAGAAAACAATGCATGCAGGCAGCATTCAAATAAATCCTATCATCTACTTCACAACAAAATCTACATAATTTGTGTGGCAAAGAGCTCAGAAGTCATATGATACAACAATAGTAGACGTTGTTTAATTAGGTGTTCATTTGGCCGATCTGATCCAAACAACTTATAACAAACATACAAGGCTTAGTATTGCCATCATAACCATCGGAGCTACTACATCAGACCTCTATCCAATCATACCATAATCCTTTACAACTAAAATCCACATAAACCAATAGGCAACAATCCAAATTTAGAAGTACATGTTATCATGGTCAAAGGAGGATTACCTCAATAGTCATGGGAGTGAAAACTAGAAGGTTAGAGAGATTGAATCCAAGAGCCGATAAAAAAACCCTAGCTGATACTACTCAATTTGTGATGCTGATCTCCACGTATGGAGGTATGAGAATGCACCGACTGACATTGCCACCGACACTGCTACCATGTTAAATTATGCCTGAAACATCTTGCTCTGCATATTCCCAAACATGTGCCTCGGCAGGTTCCTTCAAATTTTCATTAAAAATATTTTGCTATCATATTCTTTGCAAAAGGAGCCTAAACTTACATGACCACACAAAGATCTTGATCCAATCTATGAAAAAAAATAAACATGTACAGAAAGGAAAAGGTCCTGCCAACCAGAAAGGAAAAGGTCCTGCCAACCAGAAATCATATGGGAGATGGACGAGAACAAGGCACCCATGATCATCAACAACTAGCCTGCACTGCTCATGCCATTGATGATACCGTTTAAGTGCAGCAAGAAGCTTTGCTGAAAATTCATCTAGTTCTTATTTACTCAAGTTTTCTACATGGTACCCTTCTCATTTTACTGAGAAAACATATCAATAGATTAATAATACAAACAATAAGTTACTCAATGATCAGAGCTGTCTAAAATTGGCATGGTTTCTATTTTGTTCCATTAATTCATGAACTGATAAATATTTGCATTGTGGATTCATACAGAAAGAAAAAGACTTGTCTAATGAAAAGACTTTAACATCATTTTACAGGGAGTGACAAATGATTATATACAAACACAGACTTTAACAATCCAACCCCAATCTATTATTGATTGCTCAAGTTGTGTGGTAAATTCAAGAACAAAGATGCATATCAGAGATCACTTAAACTATTATTGATTGCTCTAATTGGAAGACTCGAATGCATGACATTTCACATGAGAAGGGTATAATATGCCACTTGAACTAAACGTCAACATGTTTTGTAGCAAATGCGTATATCAGTGCAGATACGGAGTTTTCTAAAAGATTACGGAACAAAACGAAACCATCCTCTGAAATTCTTCAAGAAAGTATGCTATAGATGTAGATAATTCAATAACTAAGAGCAAGCATCCAGCTATATCAAATCATGGTTCCTACTTTATCTCGTGAATTTCTTGGATTGCCATTGTCTCGGAGGAATTAAGGTGATTCCAATTTTTAAAGAAAGCTAGCCATACATTAAATAAATTGGTGAATGGTGCTTGTTTGGTCTCTAATAAAATTATTTACCTCAATGGTTTTTTTACATTTGCTGAACAAGATGAGTATCAGTTAAGGATACAAATGAGCATAATACGATATGCTAAAACAATCTACAATGCGTTGGGAAGAGTTGATTTTATTAAATTCCAACGACAGTAGCCAAACCTAAAAGAAGCCAACACCAAGCCTTGCAGGTGCCGTCGTGTATTCAGTAAGTTTGGAGCAAGGGAGTGTGTGATAATCCCAGACATTCTATAACCCCAACATGCTTGAACAATTGACATCATAAACTGCTAAGACAGTCGGACTCAGCAAATCAATCATATAAAACCCAAATGTGACACTGAAAACCCCATAGGCATAAATGACACACGACAATTACAAAATATATGGAATGGTTGTTATGCTTTAGAGTTCGCTGACAGATTCACATGCTCGGGAAATTTGAAGAATTAAATGCATTTAAAAAATACTAACTACATATTTAGTCGTATTATTTGTCTTATTTTTGCCCGATCAATTCGATACACCAAACAATTATCAATGGTTTATTCAACTATGAAATTTATAACAAAGAGGACATATTAATACTTAAAATGATCTCCCTCGTAGATTCGTTTGGATAAGACCCGTCATCTCTGGAACATGTCAACAACACCATATCTATCCGGGTGGGGTCCACTCCTGTTTTTGCGGCCTAATGTATCTACTTCACTAATTAGAGCAATATCTAAAACTATATGGAATCAAAAACAAAATATTTTAGTCTTAATTAATTCTATGATAAGTTTTTGTTACCATTAAACCAAAAAGTTGAGCCAATGGACGTGACCCAGTAGTTGGATGACAGTCTTGCTTAAGAGCATTCTCCCTATTCCTCTCATGATTGTACTTCAATAAAGATAAAGATTTGACACAATGTTAAAATCTTGGAAAATATAAAATGAAATATATTACTTAAAGTATAACAATTTATAAACTTACCAACCACTTTTCAGAATATCTTAGAGCAATTAAAGATGCCCAATCATCTTTAGTAATGCGATCAGGCGGTGCGTCCTCATTATCTTTCTGACTTTTCGTTTCATCATAATATTTGTTCCATAATTTGTTCTTTCTAGTTTTCCATTAAAGGCCCATTGATTTCTTTATTTCGTGGCAAGCAACTTCTTCGCACTCACGTGGTTCAATGTAAAACTTAGTCTGCAAATAAATGAAAATCAATAAGTAAAATTGAGGGTAAGATTGAAAATTGAAAAAAACATGTGTATCATAAACTTTTGGTGAAAGTAATTATACCAGAACTTGAGTTAGGATCGCATTATCCTTGATCTCAATTGGTATTGCCTTCCAATCCTTTATGCCCACATGAAACTTTTCACTATCTAATATCACTTCCTTCAAAATAGAGTGGAGTGGCTTAATAGCCTCTCCTACAATGCCAGGACCCCTTGGTTTAAATGTGAGTATTACTCTCTTCTGGAAAGGGACCTTATCACGAATGTCACTAGCATTTTTCAAAATCATTATCCCACACTTTTGAGGGTTTGCAGAATCTGAAACATCTGCATAATTGAGATCATTAAATTATATTCAAGATGAAAATCTTTTATAATCATGGCTTGAATTTAAACCAACCTATCAGATCACAGATCCCAGTGGACTTGTACACTTATGACGCTCCTTTCTTGCGCTGCTGTCTTACGCTGCTACCCTCACCCTCTGATGCCATATGTAATTGCAAAGGAAAGCATTAACCAATATACCAAAAGAAAAAAATTGCATGTAGTTATAATATACAAAACACTAAATGACAGAGTTGAGTAAAAACCTACATTCACATTATTCTGTGTTAATTAATGCAAGATAAATGGAAGGGGGTAAATAGCATTGCAGTCCAAGGCTAATGCAGTTGTATTACACCCACAAGCACTATATATCTGCAAGTTTGGTGATAAAAAATAGAAAAAAAAGAACAAACATAGAAAATTAAAAAATTACAAAATCATCAGTCACATGTATTATTTAAAAACACGGGTGTTTTTTTTTCTGATTTTACCTTTCACAACATAAATGAGTTTCTTTAGGAGTGTACTTTGTAGCCAACAATTCACAATGATAATCATATCATCTATAGCTTAACGATCAAACATGATTCTTCTAAACATAAAGGTGTTAGATCCCAAAACCATAAAATGGAGATTAAGAATGTAAATACGTTGGAATATACGTTGATACAACATCAACATCAGATACTGTAAATACAGAGATGTAACATATAACAAAAAAAATTAATGCAAAGGCATACAAATAACATCGGCCCTACTCAAACTCTGCAGTAACATCGACCCTCGCAACAAACAATGAATCATCATGTGGAAATACCACATCTGAAATTTGAGCTTGATTAATCTTGTTATCATAAGGCAAGCTTGCAACCTCTTCACCCATATCATATAAGTCTCTTGGTTTTACATGAATAGGAATCATCCACCCCTTATCTGCTTTATCCTCGACATAAAATACCAATTGAGCCTCGACAGCTTGAATGAATGGTTCATCATCCTCATGCTCACCAGAATGAATCAAGTGAGAGAAGTTTACAGTTATAAACCCAAAATCATCTACTCTAATAAACCTTTGGTTCATGGTATTGGCCCATGCACACTTAAATATAGTTACATGAAAAACATCATGGTAATTAAGCTCGATAATGTCAACCACTTTACCATAATATGGTATTGCGTCCTCTCTTGGCCTATTGTCACGTGTGCTTGCATAGCTCTTAGTTCCAATGTTACAAAAGACACCACTATTTTGAGTTTTCAAGTTCTTCTCTCTCTCAACAGTTCGAAACTTGAACCCATTCACATTATAAGCAGTAAATTTCCTTGCTTGTCTCAATGGCCCTTGCGCAAGTGCAACAATTTCCTTTGAAGTTTGAACTCTGGGATTATCGTTAATCTATAAACACATTAGAGACACCATCAATAGCTTGCAAAAAATACTGATAATAAACTCAACTGACACAGAAAATCGTACTCACATGGATCTTAAACGCATTGACAACTTTGCGATGGATTTCCTTTTCTATTTCATTTGAACTCACATTCCTTCTACGATTCCTCATTTTCGTTGTCGTGGTGCGTCGAAACTGACTATACATTCAGAGATAAAAACATCAAAATGATTTCTCACAATCTACTCTAATAAAATTAAAATATATCAATACCTTACTTACCTAATAAAATATTCTACTTGAGGGCAATTAATCAATATATGGCGATGTGCTTGCAGGAGTTCTATGTCACTTAGTCTAACAAGTGTACCGTCTCCAAATGGTTTACCCACCAGAGGAAACATGGTTGAACTTGCTTCAAACAGCACAGGGTCATCATCCACGCGCTCCCTCCGATTGAATCTAGTTTCAATGTCATCGTCCAAGTACCTCGAACAAAAGGTCATGCATTCTTCAGATAGCCACCCCTCAGCAATCGAGCCTTCTGGTTGGGCTCTATTCCGAACAAATTGTTTCAGTTTTCCTAAAAACCTACATTCACATTAATGGATAAGTGTTTGAACACGTAATTAAACCAAAAAAAATTAATGGTTTGAATATGAAACATACCTTTCTATAGGATACATCCATCGATAATGTACATGCCCTCCAAGTCTAACTTCATCAAGCAAATTAATTGTTAGATGCACCATAACAGTTAAAAATGACGGTGGAAACAACATCTCCATATGGCACAAGGTCAGCGCAATTCGTTCTTGATGTTTGCTCAATTCAGCAGGATCGACAACCTTAGAACACAATTGTTTGAAGAAGTAACCTAAATCGACCAACACAGAAGACACCGCACGAGGTAAAATGTTCCTAATAGCCAAAGGCAACAAGTCCTGCATAAGGATGTGTGAATCATGGCTCTTTAATCCAAATATTCTATGATGCACAACGTCTATGCATCTAGTAAAATCACTTGAGTAACCATCTGGCACAATGACACATTTCAAAGTCTCAAGTAATGTGTCAATTTCTTGCCTTTTCATTGTGAACAACGCTGCTGGACAAGATTTTCCATCCTCCTTTGGCCAAAGTTCCTTTTTAATACGCAATTTTTGCAAGTCTTTTCGAGCCTCTAAATGATCTTTCCTTTTGTATCTGTCATTTATCAATGTAAATAACACATTATCACACACATTCTTCTCTATATGCATAACATCAAGATTGTGAGTAATAAATTAGACTCCCAATATGGAAGTTGGAAAAATATACTTCTCTTTTTCCATTGTTTTGCAAATTGATCACCATTGGCTCTCTTCCGAGTTCTGCTTTCAGTAGTACTACTAGTTGAAGAACGTTTTCCAAAGAAAAACTCTATATTCTCCGTTTGATTCAAAATCTCTGACCCAGATAACAATTTAGGCGGGTCCCTATCTTCCATACATCCATCAAAACGAATAAGATTCAACCGAAACTTGTGGCCTTGCCGTAAAAATCGATGATGACCCATGAAACACCACTTCCTACTACAACCCAAATAGAGAGGAATTTGATCAAAATTACATGAGGGAAAACCATAACCAGTATGTGTATTCCAACCCGAAAGATTTCCAAGCCATGGGAAGTCACTAATAGTCCACAATAGGGCTGCCTTCATCACAAACACCTCATTTCTTGACGCATCATATGTCTCAACCCCGTTTTCCCACAATTCTTTCAACTCAGCAATTAAAGGTTGCAAATAGATATCAATATTGTTTCCCGGTATTTTCTTCCCAGGAATCAACATAGAAATAATGAATTCAGTTGACCTCATACACATCCATAGGGGACTATTGTATGGGATCAACATAACTGGCCAAATACTATAACTTGTGCTTAAATTCCCGAATGGATTGAAACCGTCAGTAGCTAATGCAAGTCGAACATTACGTTCCTCAGAAGCAAATTAAGTATGCATGGAATCAAAATGTTTCCAAGTTTCAGAATCCCTTGGGTGTCTCATCATATCATCAGCACTTGGTGTTGGAAGCAATGATCTAGGATCTTGGTTTGATGATGACAAACGTGTCGGTATATCTAATGTGTGTGCTCAGTATGTTTCAGGCTTGGCAAAATGATATACTTTCGATATTTGGCGGATTTGCTATTCGTATAGCAAATTGGGAGAGATGGAGTGTTTGTGCACAAAGAAATTTGGACCTGGTCCAATATGGGATGAGATGGGTTGAGATGGACTTGATCAAATCTTCTAGTATGATTCTCAAATATTTGATTCTTCCAAATCCCATTTGAATTGCTATAAGATCAAATAGAATCCAATTTGATTGATTCTTCTAGTATGATTCTCAAATATTTGATTCTTCCAAATCCCATTTGAATTGCTATAAGAACAAATAGAATCCAATTTGATTGATTCAAACTTATCCCTAGCCAATTTCAAAAGTCCTAGTTGGTTGTGCCCTCATCCTAGCCAAACTTTCTCCTATTCAAATTCCTTAGCCAAAACAATTCTATAACTTTCAAAATCCCTATCCAATTGCCAAATATCATCAAACCCTACCCTATTCTATAAATACAAATTTTTCCCTAGGGGTTCATTGCGCGGCCGTAACACAAAATTGAGCAACAACGTGCTGCAACTCAAAAAGGAGCCTCCTTCAAAGCATTGCATCATCTTGTTCCTATATTCCATTCACATCATCAACAGGCTCCTCCATCACGTTCTTTATCCAAGCCATTATCTCCAAACGCAAAAGACCTATAAGCATCATCTCCCGAGCATCTCGAGAACACAGAGCCATACATCCTTCATCTTCAAGCACAAGGCAGCGTTCAGTTCATCGCCGACGTCCCCTGAGAGAAGCACACATCCTCGCCGTGAAAGTCCAACGTCACCGTTGTCATAGAAAGATTGTCGTGGAGCCATTGAGACATCCTCACCGCCATGATCTCCGAGAGCTGCTGTTAGGACGGAGAAGACGCTGAAGCCACGATCATCGGAGAGACCTTTGCAGCACGCACTCGCCGAACTGATCAGATCACCGGACATCCTGAAGCTGATGTCGTCGTTATTCACGTACCCGCCGTCAAACGAAGAGATCATCGCTGCTTGACGAAGGAGTCGCCACCACCCTCGATCTCATCACCGAGAACTGCTGAAGCCGTCGAAGACCGAAGACGTTGAGGTCGAAGAAACCGTCGCCGTCGCTGCATGAGAAGGAGAAGTCGAAGCAGAAAAAGTCGCCGCTGCTGTCATCGACGAAGACATTATCGAGTCAGTCGAGAAAGTGGAAGAGCACGCCGTCGTCGCCATTAAAAGCCTCGCCGCTGTCGACAGCAAAGTCCGAACGAAGACGATGACGTCTTACGTCGTCGTTGCTGCATGAATTAAAAAGAAGTGGACGGCTGAGATCGCAAGGCAGATCGATTTGATGGTGGAGATTGATCATCAGAGTGAAATCGAAACGAAGCGGACGCGAATTTTGATGCTGACGTGGCAGGGGCAACCGCGTTTAAAATCGAAACGAACGAGAATTAGATTCTCGTGTTGACGTGGAATTAATGGGAATTGCTGTACGCACAGCTGCTTAATTAAAAGGGTTTGAACTGGATTACCTTGCGCACCGACTGCCAATTTATTAAGGATTGCTGAGCGCACAGACAGCTAATTATTAAAGGATTGAGCTGCAATTGCTTTACGCACAGAACAGTGTGCTATTTGTGATCCAGTAGTCGGATCGAGACACCGTTTGTGTCAGATTGGAGCTGACGACGTGCTGATTGACAGAGACGCCTACACGGACACAAACTGAGCATTTCTAAACCCTTAAACTCTTTTATTTGTGTCTTAGTGTAACGTTCTCTGTAGGGGAAACTTTACCTATTTTTGTGTGACTATTCTGGGACTTGTCTAGTTGGGACTAGACAAGTGGGACCCAGCTAGTTTGGGACTAGCTGGTAGAAATCTTTGCTAGGATTGATAGTGAGAGAAAACACTGTGTGTGGGGTACTGAGAGTCTGGCGAGTGTAGAGACATAGAGGGTGCTCTGAGCGTGCTCTAACTTGTGACTTTGTACCTATTGCACTATTCAATCTAGTATTAGCTTTGGGGGCTGGAGTAGGTCGTTGGGACGACCGAACCAGGGTATATCTGTGCGTACTCTGTGATTGTCTATCTTTACTCTGGTTGTTGGTGCTTTAACTGCGTGTGATTTCTCGTGAGTTGCACGAGAATTTTTTATTAGCCTATTCACCCCCCCTCTAGGCTAGGATCCGGATCCAACAAGTGGTATCAGAGCCAGTTTAGTAGATCTAGCCTAGTTTGACCATGGACCACATTGATAGTGCCTTTGTTGAGGGTCAGTCTATTTCTCAACCTCCTAGATTTAATGGAGGAGATTATGCTTACTGAAAAAATCGTATGATAATCTATCTTATTTCTATCGATAATAAAGCTTGGCAAATTGTTGAAAAAGGATATAAATCACCTGTTATCAAAGTTGAAAATACTGAGTTGCCTAAACCTGATGATAAGTGGGATGATAATGATTGGAAGCTTTATTCTTTAAATGCTAAAGCTATGAATGCTCTTATTTGTGCATTAGATAAATCTGAATTCAATCGTATCTCACATTGTCTAACTGCACAGGAAATATGGCATACTTTGGAGGTGACGCATGAGGGAACGTCACAGGTGAAGGAGTCTAGACTTGCACTTCTGAGCACAGAATACGAGGGATTTCGCATGCTACCATCAGAGACGATATCAGAAATGTTTGCGAGGTTCACCAACATTGTCTACAAGTCTAGTTCGCTCGGTAAGCCATATTCTAGCCTTAAGTAGGTGAGGAAGATATTAAGAGCTCTGCCAAGCTCTTTTAGGCCTAAAGTCACTGCCATCCAAGAAGCGAAAGATTTGTCACAGATGAGGGTGGATGACTTAATAGGTAATTTAATGTCCCACGAGCTTGAATTGCAAAATATTGATGAAAGGGAGAAACCTGAGGAAAAAGAGAAAGCTACCAAGCCACTTGCTCTGAAAGCTGACGAAAGTGAAGATGATGACGATGACATAGCGCTAATGGTCAGAAATTTCAGAAAGTTTGTGCAGACTAAGCAAGGAAGAGCAGAAATGGCACCCAGGTTTAATCGCTCTAACTTTTTTCAGTCTTCTAAGCAAAATTATGATCAGAATACTACTAATAGAATGACTTGTTTTAAATGCAAGAAAAGAGGACATCGAATGAGGGATTGCCCACATGAGACAGCTCAGGTAGCTAAAGAAAAGGGAAAATCCAAGGTGCTTACTTGGGACATGGATAGCAAAGCTGAGAGCGAGGAGGAGGAACACGAAGCCCATTCATGCATGGCATTGATGGGAATACACAATGAGGTAACTTCTGGTAGTAAAACTGAACTCCTTACTCTTTGTAAAGAAATGCAAGATAAAATAGTAGAGCTTGAATCCACTATAGATGATTATCAAAATGAGAACTTTGAAATGCAACAATCTGAATATGAAATGTCTAAAGAGATTGAAAAACTCAAAATTGATATTCTTGCTCGTGACTCTACTATTGACACTTTGAAAAAGGAAAAGTCAAGTTTTAACGATGTAGCACCTTGTCTCTCTTGCCCTTCCTTGATGAATTATATTAGCATGCTTAAACTTGATTTGATTAAGCTCGAGACTGAAAAAGACTATGTTATTAGAGAGCTTAATGATAAATTCTGCATGTTGGATAATGATTTTAAAAGAAAAATGGTTGAATTTGAAAAGAAGGAAGAGGAAAACAAGAGAGCTTTTATAAGTAAATGCACATTGCTTGTGGAAGAAAATAAATTGTTGAAAACCAAAGTCTCTAATCTTGAATTGGCCATTAAGAAATTCTCTACGGGAAAACAATCGTTGGACACTATTTTAGAGAATCAATTATATTGCAATAATAGAAGAGGACTTGGTTTTGGTCTGAAAAACGTTGAAAAGCAAAAATTCATGAAATTCCACAATGCACCGTCTATTGCGAAGAACTTATATGCAAAGTGCTTTACTTGTGATAGTGTAGGCCACACTTCATACTATTGTAAATTTAGGAACACAAACATCAAGTTTAAACAAGTGTGGGTTCCTAAAACTATGTTGGCTAACACTAGTGGACCTTGTTGGATTCCAAGGTCACACTTAACACCTTTCATGTAGGTGTGATGAAGTTTTGGCAAGGAGCAATAAACTCAATGTCTCATTCTTTTAGCTCCTTCGTCAAAAAGCGACGAGAAGGTATAATTTCTATCCCTCTTTGCATTTCATTGCATACCTTCATAGATTGTTGTGTGTGCTTGATTTATTTTGCTTTGTGTGCTTGCATGGATGATTTTTAATGTTTTTATTTCTGAAAAATAAAAATAAAATGAAAAATCAAAAATCAAAAAAAAATTGTGTGCTTATTGAATCCTCTTTTGAATCTCTTGAGTGATATTGTATGAATGATCAATTCTATTCCTTGTAGAAGTCAATTCATTATTGTTGTAGCTACATGAACATGATGTTATTCTTTTTAGTAGCCATGACATGTCTCATAAGTTTCAAACTTGACTTCTACACCTACATTTGCACTTTCACGATATTTGACTTTTTAGTGCTTTTGGAGATTCTTTTGAAGAATAATGGAAAGTGAATGTAGGAATGATTAATTTCTGAAATTTCTAAGGTATATGATGTGTTTAGCCATGAATTAAAATTGAGCACAAAAGAATTAAAAAAAACGATATTTGCTCCGTATGAAAAATGTATACACTTCATGGCTAAAACACAACCCACGAGTATCCAACTTGTGCTACATGGGTAATCATTAGCGTTGGTGTATATAACTCGTCAAGCAATGCCACCCCACATTTAAAAGTCCTTTTAGGCTATGTTTCGGGGTTCGGTAACTTGAACTCATCTTTGATGAGGTGGGAAAAATCAATCCTAGTGATATTCATGAAAATTGGAAAATGTGGATTGATTTGGTTGATTTTCTGAAATTGAATCTCCTCTAGTACTTTATTATCTATATCATTACACTTACACAAAGGTGGAGAAGTCTTGGTATGAAATTCTATGGACTTGACTTGTCCATTATTTGGAATACTCATGCAAATTGCACGCTACTTCTAATAATGCTTTATTTTTGCATGGGATATTTTTGTGCCTTCATTCATCCACTTTTGGTGATTACAAAGGGGGAGAAAGAAAGATTTTGTCAGCATTGTGCTTTGATGTTGATATTTGATGTTGATATTATTTGTTGAAGGGGGAGCTTGAAATATACTTGAATAGGGGGAGCTTGAGAGAAGGGGGAGCATGCTATTGTTTTTGTTATTAGTTTGCGCATGCCATGTTGTAGTGCTTGAATATTCATCTCATGATTTATATTGCATTACACCCTTCAACACACTTCACACACTCATTCCTATAGATCAAATCTTTTGTGGGTTTGTCATCACCAAAAGGGGGAGATTGTTGGAAGCAACGATCTAGGATCTTGGTTTGATGATGACAAACGTGTCGGTATATCTAATGTGTGTGCTCAGTATGTTTCAGGCTTGGCAAAATGATATACTTTCGATATTTGGCGGATTTGCTATTCGTATAGCAAATTGGGAGAGATGGAGTGTTTGTGCACAAAGAAATTTGGACCTGGTCCAATATGGGATGAGATGGGTTGAGATGGACTTGATCAAATCTTCTAGTATGATTCTCAAATATTTGATTCTTCCAAATCCCATTTGAATTGCTATAAGATCAAATAGAATCCAATTTGATTGATTCTTCTAGTATGATTCTCAAATATTTGATTCTTCCAAATCCCATTTGAATTGCTATAAGAACAAATAGAATCCAATTTGATTGATTCAAACTTATCCCTAGCCAATTTCAAAAGTCCTAGTTGGTTGTGCCCTCATCCTAGCCAAACTTTCTCCTATTCAAATTCCTTAGCCAAAACAATTCTATAACTTTCAAAATCCCTATCCAATTGCCAAATATCATCAAACCCTACCCTATTCTATAAATACAAATTTTTCCCTAGGGGTTCATTGCGCGGCTGTAACACAAAATTGAGCAACAACGTGCTGCAACTCAAAAAGGAGCCTCCTTCAAAGCATTGCATCATCTTGTTCCTATATTCCATTCACATCATCAACAGGCTCCCCCATCACGTTCTTTATCCAAGCCATTATCTCCAAACGCAAAAGACCTATAAGCATCATCTCCCGAGCATCTCGAGAACACAGAGCCATACATCCTTCATCTTCAAGCACAAGGCAGCGTTTAGTTCATCGCCGACGTCCCCTGAGAGAAGTACACATCCTCACCATGAAAGTCCAACGTCGCCGCTGTCATAGAAAGATCGTCGTGGAGCCATTGAGACATCCTCGCCGCCGTGATCTCTGAGAGCTGCTGTTAGGACGGAGAAGACACTGAAGCCACGATCATCGGAGAGACCTCTGCAGCACGCACTCGCCGAACTGATCAGATCACCGGACATCCCGAAGCTGATGTCGTCGTTATTCACGTACCCGCCGTCAAGCGAAGAGATCATCGCTGCTTGACGAAGGAGTCGTCGCCACCCTCGATCTCATCACCGAGAACTGCTGAAGCCGTCGAAGACCGAAGATGTTGAGGTCGAAGAAACCGTCGCCGTCGCTCATTGAGAAGGAGAAGTCGAAGCAGAAAAAGTCGCCGCTGCTGTCATCGACGAAGACATTGTCGAGTCAGTCGAGAAAGTGGAAGAGCACGCCGTCGTCGCCATTAAAAGCCTCGCCGCTGTCGACAGCAAATTCCGAACGAAGACAATGACGTCTTACGTCATCGTTGCTGCATGAATTAAAAAGAAGTGGACGGCTGAGATCGCAAGGCAGATCGATTTGACGGTGGAGATTGATCATCAGATTGAAATCGAAACGAAGCGGACACGAATTTTGATGCTGACGTGGCAGGGGCAACCGCGTTTAAAATCGAAACGAACGAGAATTAGATTCTCGTGTTGACGTGGAATTAAAGGGAATTGCTGTACGCACAGCTGCTTAATTAAAAGGGTTTGAACTGGATTACCTTGTGCACCGACTGCCAATTTATTAAGGATTGCTGAGCGCACAGACAGCTAATTATTAAAGGATTGAACTGCAATTGCTTTACGCACAGACCAGTGTGCTATTTGAGATCCAGGAGTCGGATCGAGACACCGTTTGCGTCAGATTGGAGCTGACGACGTGTTGATTGACAGAGACGCCTACACGGACAAAAACTGAGCATTTCTAAACCCTTAAACTCTTTTATTTGTGTCTTAGTGTAACGTTCTCTGTAGGGGAAACTTTACTTATTTTTGTGTGAATATTCTGGGACTTGTCTAGTTGGGACTAGACAAGTGGGACCCAGCTAGTTTGGGACTAGCTGGTAGAAAGCTTTGCTAGGATTGATAGTGAGAGGAAACACTGTGTGTGGGGTACTGAGAGTCTGGCGAGTGTAGAGACGTAGAGGGTGCTCTGAGCGTGCTCTAACTTGTGACTTTGTACCTATTGTACTATTCAATCTAGTATTAGCTTTGGGGGCTGGAGTAGGTCGTTGGGACGACCGAACCAGGGTATATCTGTGCGTACTCTGTGATTGTCTATCTTTACTCTGGTTGTTGCTGCTTTAACTGCGTGTGATTTCTCGTGAGTTGCACCAGAATTTTTTATTAGCCTATTCACCCCCCCTAGGCTAGGATCCAGATCCAACACTTGGTTCACTTGAGTGCCACCTCATACTCTCGGCAGTTTTAGAAGACATAAACAATCTTTGTAATCTAGATTTTAAGGGAAAGTAGCGTAATACCTTTACCGGTTGTTTCGTCTTCTTCGATTTTTTTCTTCCACCTAGACACCTCAAATTCTTTGCACTGTTCTCTTTCAGCATCCGGCCCCCAATAGAGCATGCAATCATTTGGACACGCATGAATTTTTTCATACTTAAGACCAAGTTTGTTGATGATCTTCTTAGCATTGTAATTAGATGGAGGGATGTTTGCATATGGAAACACATCATGCAACAATTTAAAAATCATATCCATAGCCTTGTGACTATCACCACACAAACACTTGATGTGATATAACTTGATTAGAAATGAGAGTTTCGAGAACTTGGTACATCCATCGTATAATGGTTGTTCATTATCTTTCAGCAAGTCATAAAACTCTTTGGCATTACCACCACTTGATTCTCTATTCATGTTTGACATCCCTGTATCTCCATCAACACCTGATTCAGTCGTCTCTTGACCATTCAATCCCCAGGTAAATGCATCGTATACCATTTCCTGTACCGAATCTCCAAGTTGGGGAGCTGGATCCCTTATAAGAAGTGATCTTGGAGCCACTCGTTCGACATTACTTAATGTATCCACCTCTCCATATGAATCCCAAAAGGTGTAGTTTCTTGGAAAATGGGTGAAAAGTAAATGTTTGAAACATTCATCCCTTGTGCCAGACTTTATAATTTTGCAATATGCATAAGGGCACAAAATTTTACCACGAATAGCCTTGCGCTCAAAAGCAAAATCTAAGAATGCATTCACTCCTGCTACGTATTCATGAGAACCTTTTGGTTGTTGAATCCAAGACTTATCCATCCTTCATACATTAAAAAACTAATTAGTGTTATAGGGTTAACAAAAATCTTTTTTTCTCAAACAAGGACAAAAACAATAAATTTTCATATAAACATACAAAGAAGAAGCAATCTACTTTTATAAAATGATATTAGCAATAATATTAGTAAACTAACAAAGGGATGGAATATGAGCAAGGCTTCATTACACTTCAGGCAAGCATCCATCCGGTAACAGACCATGAATGGTTTTCAACCAAATTTTTTAAGAGAAAATGATAACCGTCTGAATTTAACAATATGTGATGTGTGTGTACATATCTAAATTTAACAATATGTGATGTATGTACACTATTTAAATTTAACGATATGTGATGAGTGTTCCATATATATAATCTAAAATCCAGATATTATCATATTGCCATCTTACACTAAGAAAGCCTGATTTGGATGCTTGATTGAGAAGTTTTCAGTGTCTTGATTTGTTAGTATGATATTTATATTGATACAGTTAATGTTATCGTTTCCAATAATTTATTATCAAACAACCATAGACTATAACAGGAAAGATAACATAGTTTATTCCACCCTACTACCAAAACAGGACATGAGTGGATGGGTGGTTACATGGAAAGTCCTTCCTTTTTTCAGCTTGTGCAAATCACGATGCAATTCAAATAGCGTGTTAGTCAATTGATTCAGCTTGTGCAGATGACAATGCGTTCCGTTTAGTTGTCACTCAATTAGTGTGCCACTTCTTGTGTTAATGGTTCTTATGTTTTGCTTGGGACATAATTTCAAACCACATGTTGCAGCAGTATACCATAAACATTTAGAACAAGGAATTTAGTTGGACTTATTGAAACATCAGAAAATATGATCTTTACCTATATTTACCTATATTTACCTATAAACATTCAGAAATTTTTATATTTACATATATTTTTCTTTCTGTTTGACAGATCGTTAAGCCATTTACACATTGGGTTCTACATGTACGTATCTGAACAAAATTTTCAATTTTTCTCACAGTACCCATATTTGTCATTTGGATTGTGTTTTTAAATCATCGTGACCAATGTACCTAAATTTGAACTTATCAATAAGAATGATTTAGAAATCAAGAATAAAATTCTGAAATTTATACCGAAAAATTACCTGAATAAAGCTTACAAACGTCTCCCTTCGCAATCTGAATTTTTTATGAGTGTCATCTACCAACATAAATTGAAATCGTGTGAGAAAATTTGGAACCAGTGGCTTACCTTAGCAGATTTACAGACTAGATCGCTTGGATTTGCGATCGGCTTGATGAAATCGAAGAAAACTCGGAATAAATCGAAGAAACTCTCGTGAATTTGAGATCTGCACAAGAAATCGAAGAAAACTCAGAAGAAATCAGATTTGATATCGGCTCGAAAAAAACACAGACGAACCTGAGGGGATTTGCGGCTAGGTCGCTTGGATTTCGTCTTCGGGAACCTGAGAGGATTTGCGGCTAGGTCACTTGGATTTCGTCTTCGGCTAGGTCGCTTGGATTTCGTCTTCGAAAACCTGAGGGGACGACCTCGAGGATTTCGGATTTGAGACGAATCGTGAGAAGTAGCCGACGCGTCGGGAAGTCGATCGCTCGCAGGAGATGTCGATCGCTCGAAGGAGATGTCGATCGTCGAAAACCGAAGGCGATCCTCGAAGGAGATGGCGATCGCTCGAAGGAGATCGTCGAACGCCTAAATCATCGTGCGTAGGTTTTATGGAGGATAGGTGCGGTTTAAAGCCCTAAGTTGGCTTTTGTAGCGGTTTGTAACCGAGATAAACAAAAAATTGTGTTTCCTCTTTCCCGCTTTTTGTTCCCGCTAGTTCTTTTACTATTATTTTTAGTACTTTGGCGGTTCCTAGCCGCCACAGAATATTTTTTTGGTACTGGCGGGTCGTAACCGATACAAATGTAAGGATTTGTGGCGGTTTTTCGAACAGCGACAAACAAAACCGCTATAAATAGTCCTGTGTTTTGTAGTGTTTGATGAAGTGGATTGAGGTTAAAAGTCATCTAAACCCAAGCATTACCCCATCTTAGGATGATATTGGTGGCAAACCATCCATTCTAGAAATTATACAATAGGGTTCTACATTGACCTAGACAAGAAAACTACTCATATGCATTGAATCAATGATCAAAGACATCAAATAGGAAAACATTATGAATCAATAAGAAATAGAGAATGAAAACTATAGCAATCAAGAAAATAGGATTAAACTAGCATTCAATTAAACAAAATAAGAGAGTCATACAACACTTGAGCACAAAATCCAAATAAGTAGATCCCAACCCAAGATGAAAGCCCAAAAAATGCAAAATAGTAATGTATGGATCGAATCCCCCATCAGTTACAAAAAATTATATTTATAAATTACAAAAAAATAACGGGCACACTACTATGCTGCTAATCGACGTGGTCGTGCTGCCGCCAGGCAAGCTAGGTCAGAAATCTCGATAAGTTCATAACCATGCCGCATAAGAACACATCTGTGTCGCTTTATTTAGCCTTCAGTTTATGCAACATGATGGACACTATCGTGTAACTAATATGCATGCCGTGTCCCTGCCTACAGCTCCAAGTAGCTATAGCTTGCACGGTCGTCTGGGTATATCATACGACTGTGTCTACAGTCAGGCAAAAAGGCCCTTCTGTTTTCTTGTCGACACAGCCATGCTACCTTAATACACGGCCGTGCCGCTTCCTTGGGTCCAAGCTTCATCTATAGCAGCTTTGGCACAGCCACGTAGTGACGTTACACGGTCGTACCGCCTTCTTCTCTAGCTTTTCTTCTTTGGGTAGATATGGTTGCACAGCCGTGAGTGTAAACGTACGGTCGTGCTGCCTTGCTGACAGCACATGTGGCAACTGTTTTTCTTCGTAATTCACCGTCTTTTCTCCTTTGCCCCTCCTGTCACCATTATACATCGTTTAACACATAATTTCCCTGAAATATAGAAGATAACCCCAAGAAATAAAATGGACAAAAATGAAGTAAAATCATGCATGAAAGAGGCAAAGGAAGTGTGAAAATGCAGTGGTGGAGAGGTGAAAATATGCACATTATATACGCTTAACAATATCAAAAATAAACCTTGAATCAAATCTCTTGAAGATTAAAACTTTGAGGATAGAGATTTAAATTCAAGCTAAACAAAGGCCAAAAGATTTATAAATAGATCTGAAAAATTAAGCACAAGAAATAAAAACAATGGCCAAAAGAGAACTTTTTAAGACTGAGAGGTTTTGAAAAAGTTGCTTGAAAAATATAAGAAATTTCTCAGGAATTGATATATGAAAGTTCTGAACTCTCAGGTATGTATAGAGTGGAAAACCAATTCAAAACGATTCCAAAAATTCCTCCTAAAATGGCTAGAAATGGATACAATGCGTAAATATCATTTGCCATTTAAACTGGTCGTTTGAGCCAGATAGTCAGCTATCTACAGGAGATGGTCAGCTATTTTCTTGCTGGTAGTTGACTATCTTAATGAGATATACGTCTACTACAGTTAACCAAGTTTTAGTTCAAATCTTGCTATCAGGTAGTCGGCTATCTTGGTGTGGAAAGTCATTTATTCTGTGATACATGGTTTTTGTCTATAAAAATAATTTGAAATCATTTAAAAACTATAATATAATAATTTAAAACATATTAATACAATTTAAAATCATTTTTCTAGTATTTATGTGTGTGTGTTTCTATATGATTTAGCTTTTACAAACTAAGACTCTTACTTACACAATTTTGCACACTTCGAGTTCTTGGGTCTTGTATGCTTTTCTTGGGCCATTGAGTCTTCATTTTGGATTCTCACTTAAGTCTTAATTTTCTCCATGGCTTGACTCTAGAATGGCTACATGATCGTAGCTTCTATGTCTTCATTTTTGACTAACGTCACATCTTAGTTCTTCATGGCTATATCATATTGTTCATCACATTTGTTTATATCATTCACACTTGAATAAAATCATTTGTATCATATCATTTTCAACAACATTAAAAATCCATTGGGGTTGGGCTCAATATCTCAACACTCTTTCCCTTTTTTATGATAACAACAAATGATATAATATATATATATATATATATATATATATTAAAACTTAAAAAATAACTTACTCTCTCCTAACAGAGATGCATGATTGCTATAAAGAAGTTACTCCCCTACATCAGAGTTGGTTATAAGCAGAAATACGCACATCATTTCATATTATACAAGTGTGTTAACAAAAGAATGTGTCATAATATCATCAATTTTATATGCCATGATCATCACGTCTCATAAATAATATAAAAAATTAACAATAATTATCAATAAAGTACAATTTTATACGCATTACCTACTTTCTCCCCCTTTGTCACGTCAAAAAGAATAATGATATTTTATACCACGTGACGAATATATTAAAGAGGGATCATAATAATCAATTTACCAAAAGATATTAATTAATCATAAACAAGTTTTAATATAGTTAGAAGTAATATGCACAAACATAAGCATCATTAGCATTAGCATGTATAATCATAGAAAAAAATTGACATTGATACCATATAGAAAAATTATGTCTCAATATCCATTCAACACTTATACATGTCCTTCAATAATCATATTTAAAGCATTTACTTTAGAAATAGAAATTTCACAAAGCATTGAATATGGCGTGCAAATAAGCAGGGATAATGATAACATAAAAGTTTTACATATGACAACCTTACATATCAAACAAAAAATGTAAGGTGCCAAAAGTATCATATTACAAACCACGAGTCGAAACAAAGTTTCATAACAACACAAACCAACTACTAACAATGTTCATCAAGTATGCATAAAAATAATAACACAAATATCTTTCTCCACAACTCATTGTTCACGCATCTTCTTCTTAATCTCTGCAAGCTCCTTTTGAACCTCCTCGATGACTTAGTTGGATATATCAAGCATATCGACGATTGCTTGCTTGAGTTTGTCTGCCCATTCAAGCAAGTCATCTATTATGGATTTCATGTTGTCACTCACCTCAAGTTGCATTTTCCTAACTCTACAGAGAATAGCTTCTTGGAATGTCGCTAGGTTCGATGGTGGCTCCATAGATGAGGACGATGAGGATTGTTCAAGTTGCATTGTTTCATCCTCAGGTTCATTTTCTTCATCTCTGGCTTGACTAAGAATGTTCTTAGAAGGATCATGATGGAGTCCCATTCTATTGAGTTTGTACACATCTAACATAGTCATAAATTATATGAAATGAATCTCACTATCTACATCTATCCCTTCTCTAATAAAGAGATGAGTAAGGAAGTGTTCGTGACGTAGTAGGGATGCAGGACTGGTGGAAATCGCACTAAAAATAAAGTTCTCCATAATGATTTGAGCTCAATCTACTTTGATGCCTCCAAGCATGGCATAGATGCATTTAGCTTGGTTGATAGATAGAACAGCTATACTCCCTTCTTTCTGATTAACGTCTTAGGAGAGAATATTGGCTAGGATATGGGCAATTGATTGGAGGTCACTGGTGGGTAGGGAGGCTCTTTAAGTTCTACCTTCTAGATTCATTACCTTATGGATGTCTACATCATTCATAACAATTTCTCTCAGAAGTGCTCTAGAGCTAGGAATACCCATACTAAGAATAAGTGTCTAGAGTCATCTGGACATCTAAGAGTTTGGTGGAGAACCTAGCACCTACGAAAACTCTATCGGTGGCCATGTTGGTGTAAAATAAGTTCATGAGTCTTGGATAACACCGGCATGAGCTAACGATTGAAAATAAGGGTTTGAGACCATGAAATTCTAAAATCTTAACTTTAACTATCCCATAATTCTCTAAATCTTTAATTTTGACAAATCTATTTTGAAAGATGGTTTTGTTAGAGTTTTTGTCAAACTAAGAAATTAATTACCGTTTGATGAGATTTGGGATTATGATCTCCCTCTTTGAGAGTGCTTGTGAGGGTTGAGGATAGGAATTGGCCGATCTCTTCTTATTTGAGATGGGTGCTCTTTGCGTGATTTATAGATGAGAGTGTAATGGTACAAAAGATAAAGGCTAGGGTGAACTATATACCTAGAGAGGATGAGAACTTTGTAGGGATCGTATAACCCTTGCAATACTAACAACACACACTAGAGGGGGGGTGAATAGTGTAATGGCAATAAAATTGTCCAAATAAAATTTAAGTTGCAAATACAGAATTATAAATGCAAGAGGAATTAGATGGCACAATCAATCCAAACGAAAACACAAAGAAATACCCTGGTTCCCCAAACTTGGGTACATCCAGCCACACCAATATTCACTATATTTCCACACAGAGAAGTGAATACAAATTTCACAAGGAGATACCCCACAAAGAGGATTTATGCCCTACACAAGGACCCAACCAATCCTACACAAGGATCAAGACTCCCACACAGAGAATCACTAACTCCCACTCAGAGAATTAGGGTTAGCCCTACACTAGGACACTTGAACTCCCACAAAGAGAGTTAAATCCTACAAAGAGAATTCCCTAGTCCCACAAAGAGACAACCTCCCACAAAGAGAGAAACTCCAACAAAGAGAGTATCCTAATCCCACAAAGAGAAATAGGAAAACAAATTACACCCTGTAAAGTAAATACTCTTACCTATGCCTTGAGATGCTTACTCATGAATGAATGCAAGGCACGGAAGATGATCTCCAAGTGTTGGAATATGCTTGAGAGCACTTGGATGATTTCCCTTGAGCTGGACTTCAATGCATGAAGGAAGATGAATGCTCAATAGAGGGAAATGAGGGAGCTTGAGAGTGGCTTAAAGATCTCTTGAGATTTTCAATAGAATCAAGAGTAAACAAAAATCAATCAAGAAGTTTAAGCAAAGGCAACAAACTCATATATATAGGAATCCTATATCAAGCTCAAAAACCCAAAGAAACAGCCAAATAAGCAATCTGCAACGGCTAGAAACTGGGTGAAAACGACAACAACAGTCTACTGATGATCATAAGACAGTCGACTGATCAACGGCTAGAAAATATCCAACGGCTATAATCTGAGCCAGGACAGTCGACTGACGAAGTCAATACAGTCGACTGACAAACAGGACAGGCGCCTGTTAATCCTTCAGCAGACGACTGCTGCAGGGGATGGAACGAAACAGAGAGATGCACTCTTTCTCCAATTCTTCGCACAGGCGACTGATGTTAATATTACAGTCGACTGTCAAATAGTCAGGCGACTGTACATTCTACATCAGTCGACTAATGTAAAGTATGGAGAGAAGACAGAGAGATGCAGAGATTGCACTTACGCTAGACAGGCGAATGTTGGCCAAACTCAGGCGACTGTAAATATACATGCGACTGAAAACTGATCGACAGGCGACTGTGCGTAAAACTCAAGTTTGAGTCAATTGAAATGTTGACTTGAGCTGTGCAAATCAGGCGACTATAGAAGGATCTACAGGCGACTGGAAATCACCCAGTCGGCTGTGTTTCCCTCAACAGACGACTGACGGAAAGAGCGAACATATTGGGTTGGATTCTATGATAATCCTAAGGTTCACTAAGATGGTTAAATGCATGTGCATGAATCAGCAAACCATCTATCAAGGCATTACATCAACCCTAGACTCAAAAGAGAGAGAAAGCAATAAAGTAAATTACATGGATTACAATTCTTTCTTAAGAGTCTAAGTCTTCAATCTTGATGCCTTGATTTCTCTCCATCATCTCCAAGCTTTGGCACTCCTTGAGTCCAAACTTTGGCCCTTCTTCACATGATGTCCATCCTTACACCAAGTGATTAGTCTCCAAGAAAGATATCCTTGAAATAAACTGAGAGACTAAAACATGAGATTCATTAGCAACAACATAATATTGTGATCATCATCAAAATAAGATTGGTATGAAACACCAATACTCAACAATCTCCCCTTTTTTGATGATGACACACATTATGTAAATCTTAAAGAATTAAAGCACCAAGCTAATGATCTTTCCCTACTTATATGCACCAAATATATAATGAACTACATAAATGTAAATACTCATAATATCAATAACAACAAGGTGACATATAATAGGCATGGATCACATAAACCAATTGCAAAGAATAAAGACATGCAAACATGAATGGTTTATCTAATCCCATATATCTCTCCCTATAGAGATATCTCTCCCCATATGCATATGTATATATCTCTCCCCTATAGATATGATCACATAATGCATATATCTCTCCCCCTTGACATCGTCAAAAAGGTGGACATAAAAAACATCCCCCTTTTTCATCTTAACCAAGATGTGACAATATGCAAGAAAAGAAAGATATGTATGATACCAAAAATAAAATTTAGTGGGTATCAATTCACTATCCCATGCTTTCCCTAGATCATAGAAATGGTCAACTTTTGACTTCTAGGATCTAATACCATTTAATTAATAGAGCCATGGGCCATAAGTGTATCAAAGCAATATATATGAAAAAATCAAGCTTCAAAGATACACACGGATATTGCCAAAAACAATGAGATATGAAACACGTTGGCAATAAACAAGAGGTTTGGTTTGAGACCCAAAATAACCAAATATAAGTAATGATCTCAAATAACCTCCGAAATGAGAGTTAAAATATGTCTTAAAATAATTTAAACATATAATATTTTAACTCCCCCATTGTCATACACATGGATCATGCATTCATGTCAATAAACCCCAAGGTCCCAATTTTCATGAAAAGAAATAAATTTGAAAAATATTTTCAAAATCATGAAACACACACAATCAATGGGTATGCTTAAAATAAACATAGAAGCACAATACCCATGCAATATGCAAATGTGTGAGGAACCTAAACATTAGGTAACCAAACCCAAGAGGAGTTTGATTTCCTAACATAATCACACGAGGTGATCACATCCCTAACTAGAGAGTTGATGTAAATATCTCTCTCTTGCACACTACCCTTAGTGGGAATCCACAATCTCAAGGACTTCCTAGGCAATGGTTTTGCCTTTGCAAGAGGGAAGGATGTGGCATGCTTAGGTGTAGAAACAAATTTCTTAGCATGCAAAGAATGAGGATTTTGCTTCTTAGCAAAAAATGAAGATTCTTCATTCTTCCTCATCACCTTATGATCTACATGCTTCTTGTTGGTGTTATTGTTGTACAAGAAAGCATGGTTATTCTTATTAGGTGCTTTAGCAATATTTCTTGAATTTGCACCACAAGAAGAATTAGAGGTGGGTTTGGGAACCACATTTTGAATATAACCCAAACATCCTCTATGATTTGCCAGATGTTGTTTTTCCAACAAATCGTGGAGTGAATCCCTAGAATACACAAAGCTCATGAGCTTCCGGGATTCCTCTTCACATTTCAACGTAAGTTGTTGAATGTGAGCATCTAAGCTAAGGTTTTGAGCAATGAGATTTTCATTAGAAATGCTCAATTCCTTAACTTGAGAGAGAAGTGTGTCTCTCTCACAAGTGTCATAAACATGTCTTTCATCATGAACTACACTAGCAGATTCTAACTCATGCACCTTACTCATAGCATTATCAAGTTTAGCTTTCATTTTTTCATATGAATTGATGCACTTACTTGTCAAATTGGAGGCCACACTTAGGCGGTATTCAAGCTCCACATAGGATGGCTTTTCCTCCTCGGTTTCTTCATCACTTTCCTCCTCGCTTGAGCTCAATGAAGACTATTTCCCATTAGCCATGAAGCAACTTTCTTCTTTGGAGTTGAGCCACGACTCTATCTCTTCATCGCTAGAGTTAGATGAAGTTGATGAAGAATCATCAAAGGCAACAAAACACCTTTGATCGTGCTCCTTGTCATCCTCTTCTTCATCATTAGATGTGTCCCTATCGGAATCATCAAATGTGCCAATGAGTTCCTTCTTTTGGTTCTTGACCTCGGACCCGGCTTTCCAAGGTTTCTTCCCTTTACCCTTATAGGAATCTATGTTGGGTTTGGAAGGGCATTCGGTAGCCACATGACCAATTCCACTACAGTTGAGACACACCAACTTGTTAGATTGTGAGACAAACTTTGATGATGACATACCTTGATTGTCCTTGAGGAATGCCTTGAAGTTCTTGAATTGCTTCGCAAGCTCGATGTAGTCATCGTCACTAAGCACTTCTTCATCTTCACTTGGAGCTTCTTGTTGGAACTGCTTTTTCCACTTGAAAGACTCCTTCCCACCATGAAGAGCAACGTCCTTTTTCTTTTCAGGCTTGGTTGACTGAATCTCTTCCTTATGTTGAAGTAACACTTCATGAGAGATCTCCAGTGTATGCCAAATACTATTGGCCGATTTGCACATGGAGATGCGATCGAACTCATCCGGAGTGAGGGCGCAATGGAGAACACACATAGCCCTAGCATTGACTTTGATCAAGTCCTTCTCTGCTTTAGTTCTCAAGGCCGTGGGAGTAGAAGGATCCTCGAAAGGTGACTCCGTTATGTCCCAAAGGTCGTGACTCTTTAAGTAGACCATCATCCTGATCTTCCAACTCGGATAGTTGGTTCTGTTGAAGAGCGGGGGTCGGACGGTAGAAAGACCTTCTTCATGAGGCGCGGAAGTAGAGTTGAATGCCATGGTTGCAGTAAGCTTTAACCTCGCTCTGATACCAATTGTAGGGATCGTATAACCCTTGCAATACTAACAACACACACTAGAGGGGGGTGAATAGTGTAATGGCAATAAAATTGTCCAAATAAAATTTAACTTGCAAATGCGGAATTATAAATGCAAGAGGAATTAGATGGCACAATCAATCCAAACGCAAACACAAAGAAATACCCTGGTTCCCCAAAGTTGGGTACATCCAGCCACACCAATATTCACTATATTCCCACACAGAGAAGTGAATACAAATCTCACAAGGAGATACCCTACAAAGAGGATTTATGCCCTACACAAGGACCCAACCAATGCTACACAAGGATCAAGACTCCCACACAGAGAATCACTAACTCCCACTCAGAGAATTAGCGTTAGCCCTACACTAGGACACTCGAACTCCCACAAAGAGAGTTAATTCCCACAAAGAGAATTCCCTAGTCCCACAAAGAGACAACCTCCCACAAAGAGAGAAACTCCCACAAAGAGAGTATCCTAATCCCACAAAGAGAAATAGGAAAACAAATTACACCTTGTAAAGTAAATACTCTTACCTATGCCTTGAGATGCTTACTCATGAATGAATGCAGGGCACAGAAGAGGATCTCCAAGTGTTGGAATATGCTTGAGAGCACTTGGATGATTTCACTTGAGCTGGACTTCAATGCATGAAGGAAGATGAATGCTCAATAGAGGGAAATGAGGGAGCTTGAGAGTGGCTTAAAGATCTCTTGAGATTTTCAATAGAATCAAGAGTAAACAAGAATCAATCAAGAAGTTTAAGCAAAGGCAGCACACTCATATATATAGGAATCCTATATCAAGCCCAAAAACCCAAAGAAACAGCCAAATAAGCAATCTGCAACGGCTAGAAACTGTGTGAAAACGACAGCAACAGTCGACTGATGATCATAAGACAGTCGACTGATCAACGGATAGAAAATATCCAACGGCTATAATCTGAGCCAGGACAGTCGACTGACGAAGTCAATATAGTCGACTGACAAACAGGATAGGCGCCTGTTAATCCTTCAGCAGACAACTGCTGCAGGGGATGGAACGAAACAGAGAGATGCACTCTTTCTCCAATTCTTCGCACATGCGACTGATGTTAATACTACAGTCGACTGTCAAATAGTCAGGCGACTGTACATTCTACATCAGTCGACTACTGTAAAGTATGGAGAGAAGACAGAGAGATGCAGAGATTGCACTTATACTAGACATGCGACTGTTGGCCAAATCTCAGGCGACTGTAAATATACAGGCGACTGAAAGCTGATTGACATGCGACTGTGCGTAAAACTCAAGTTTGAGTCAATTGAAATGTTGACTTGAGCTGTGCAAATCAGGCGACTGTAGAAGGATCTACAGGCGACTGGAAATCACCCAGTCGGCTGTGTTTCCCTCAACAGACGACTAATGGAAAGAGCGAACCTATTGGGTTGGATTCTATGATAATCCTAAGGTTCACTAAGATGGTTAAATGCATGTGCATGAATCAGCAAACCATCTAGCAAGGCATTACATCAACCCTAGACTCAAAAGAGAGAGAAAGCAATAAAGTAAATTACATGGATTACAATGCTTTCTTAAGAGTCTAAGTCTTCAATCTTGATGCCTTGATTTCTCTCCATCATCTCCAAGCTTTGGCACTCCTTGAGTCCAAACTTTGGCCCTTCTTCACATGATGTCCATCCTTACACCAAGTGATTAGTCTCCAAGAAAGATATCCTTGAAATAAAATGAGAGACTAAAACATGAGATTCATTAGCAACAACATAATGTTGTGATCATCATCAAAATAAAATTTGTATGAAACACCAATACTCAATAAACTCCACCAAAAATCTTCAAGAAATCTTTTGTACCCTTGAGAAGATGATGAAATTTTAAGTGGGTTTGAGAGTTGTGGGCTCAAGAGAGATGAAAGAGATAAAAGGTGCTATGGTAAAAATATAAGGTTTTATTTTGAGAAAGTGAAAACCAAGCCATAGAATTGAGATGGATGGTCAGGATAACCTCTACATAATGGGTTTAGTTAAGAAGAGGGTAAAAGTCCAATAAGATACAGTAAAACCCGAAAACCCTAACCAATAGTCGGTTGCAGATTGGAGCTGATAGTCGAAAGTCAGTTATTGGTTATGCGATAGATGGCTATCTCAGGGAAGAGTGATGGCCTTTGTTCTATGGTAGTCGGATAGTCAGCTATCTCTTTGGATAAACGGCTATCTGATGACTCCTATTAAATCTATGTCCCAAATGCAGTTTAAATCATGTCATACTAATTTCTAATGAATCTACTGCAATCAGGAGCATATTCAAACATTTATTAAAATAAACTTTTTACAAACTTTATTGGGTCCTCCGTCTTGACACGTATGGACTTTAAATTACAAGATGAGTTTGTTTGCTAATACTTTCAAATTTTGACGACCTGAAAATCAAATAAATTTAGGTACCCCTTTTCATTAGGGTCCGAGGGATTAGTCATGACATGATGGTGTCCTTTTATTAGAAACCAAACCTAATGAGGTTTAGTATTCTCATCATGTACAGTTTTATAATTTTTGTTGTAATGGACATTAAGCATAAAGTTAGATACATACCAGTCCTTCATTTGGTTCGTCATGTTCTTGGGAATTCATATCCTTATGAACATGTTCCTAGGATCATAATGCTAAACAATCTGCATAGTGTGAGATTGATCAAAGTCTAGGCCAGTACTACTTCTAGATATTTTTTTCTTAATCAAGGCATCATGTTTTTCTTTTCTTTATTGAACATAACCACAATTTTGTAGAGATCGTAATACTTTCTTTTTGTGGTGGTCAATAACTTATCTAGGTCATCTATCCTTGTGTGGAGTCGATTAATCTAATCAATAAGAGTTCTATTTTTATTCATCCAAATTTCATTTTCCTTTTCAATTTCTTCTCTTTTCTTGGTACATGTCCTCAAGTTGTTATCCAATTTGCAGTGATCTTTGATCAATTTTTCATGAACATTGCATAATTGCTTATATAAAATTTTTATGTGAAAATTCTCTTCATCATTATCATTATCATTGATAGTCAATAAATCATCGTCGCTATAGTGATGCAATGAAGTAGGACGGGTATATGTCTTTACCTTGGCAGAAGTCGAGGCCATGAAACACTTGTGCGCTCGTTCTTCCCTCTATTCTTCATCATCGGATGAGGTTGACGATTCATCGGAGCGAAAACATCGGTTTAGGTAAACATAGTGAATGCCTTTTTCTTCGGCTTCCCAAGCTTTTTGTCTTTGTGGCTTCTTCTCCTCTCTTTCTCCTTTTCTTTGCCTTTTCCTTTGTCATGATTTTTCGCCAACGGAAAATCTCTTCTTACATGCCCTGACTTGTAACATTCAAAGCAAATAATTTCATTAGTAAAACGATATTTTCTTTTTGATTACTAACTTTGGACGAATCTCTTGAAGTTCCTCGATGTGAGAGCAATTTACTTCTCGTCTCGGTCAGAGTATTCGGAATCTGAGCTTTGATCATTTGATTTGAATGCCAAGTTCGTCTTATTAGGCTTCTCTTCTATCTTATTGTCCTCCTCAAGCTCTATCTCATAGGCCATGGGATTTCCCATAAGCTCTTCAAGGGTGATTGTCTGCATGTTGTGTGCCTCACTGATTGCGGTTGGTTTACCCTTCCATTCCAGTCTAAGGGATCTTACGATTTGCATTACTTGGTTATATTTAGAAATTCATTTTCCAAATCATACAAGCTCATTTGTAATGTTTGTAAAACAAGTATTAACATCGATAATACTCTCGCCATCTTGCATTTTAAAACTTTTGAATTTCGAATTCAACATATTTATTCTAGATTCTTTTACCTTTTAAATGCCTTCATGGATTACATTAAGCGTATGCCAAATCTGAGGTGCCGTCTCACATTGATACACATGTTTGAACTCAGAACCTACTACATCACAAAATAGGGCATTCATGACCTTTGCAATAAGGTTACCTTCTTTCTTCCCTCCGGCTGACCATTTGTCTGTTTCTATTTCAGCCGGAGGTGTCTATTGGTTCTTTGTGATGGTTCATGCATCGATATCCAAGGGCTGTAGGAGTTTCCTCATTCGGATCTTCCAGCTTGCATAGTTTGTCCTGATGAGCAATAGTGGTCACACAATATTTAGTCCCTCAGAGTGTTGTGAGGCTGATGCCATCGTCTAAGCCGTGCTTTGATATCACGTGTTGGATCATATGGATGGCAGACAACACTAGAAAGGAGGTTCAATATTGTTGTGTATAGAAATAATTTTTTTGTGAATATTAAAACTTCCATTCTAATTAGATTGCCTAAGTCTCCCAGAAGTGTTACCTGTCTTGGTACTTAATTAACACGAATATTAAATCTTGTAAAATATAAGATGTGAGCACAACAGAAATCATGTTGCAAGCAAATGTAATGAACAGAGAGACCATAAGAGTAATCACATCGCATACACCAAGAATTTATCTTGGTTCCCCATAACCAGGGTACATCCTGCCCCCAACATCCATCGGAATTTAAACCACTATTTCAAAACCAATAATACACTTACCTAGTTCCACTTGCTTGGATTTCCTAACCACCTTGTTACACCAAAACTAGGATTTCTAACCAAGTACAACAACACCCCTTTCATAAGGGAATACAACACATTACCAATCAACTTACCAATGTATTTCTCGAGCATACAAAAATTTTTCGATGATGGTTATATCCTTTTGATCCAATAGCCAAAATATTGGAGCTTTTGTGACTTGTATGGCTATATAAAAGAATCAAAACTGTTGATCTTAAAATAATTTGAATAAAGAGTATGAGATCAAAAATATAACTTGAATCAAATATCTTGAAGATTAGAACATTGAGAATAGAGATTTAAAATCAACTATTAAGAGGTCAAAAGATTTACAAAGAGCTCTGAAAAAATAAGCACAAGAAATAAAAACAATGGCAAAAAGATAACGTTTTAAGAATGAGAGCTTTTGAAAAATTGCTTGAAAAATAAAAGAAATTGCTCAAGAATTGATATACAATATTTTTGAATTGTCTGGCTTTATAGTGGGGGAAAACAGTTCAAATCGAGTCCAAAAATTTCTCCTCAAACAGCTAGAAATGACTATAATGCATAAATCGTGTTTTCCATTATAACTGGTTGTTTGACCCAGATAGTCGGTCATTAGTAGGAGATAGTCGGCTATTTTCTTGTCGATAGTCAACTATCTTAATGAGATAGTCGACTACTACAGTCTAAAAAGTTTTAGTTGAAATCCTGCTCTTAAATAGTCGGCTATCAGGGTGTGGATAGTCGGTTATTCTATGATACAAGAGTTTTTCTCTATAAAAATACTTTGAAATCATTTAAAACCTATTATATAATAATGTAAAATATATTAATACAATTGAAAATATTTTTCCTAGTATTTATGTGTTTGTAGCTCCAAGATTTAGCTTTTACAAACTAAGACTCCTACTAACACAATTTTACACAATCTTGAGTATTGTTTGCTTGTCTTGGGCCATTAATTCTTCATTGTGGGTTGTCACTTGAGTCTTCATTTTCTCCATGTCTTGACTCTAGAATGGCTACATGATCATAGCTTCCATGTCTTCGTATTTGAGCTACGTCACATCTTAGTTCTTCATGGCTTTATCACATTGTTCATCACATTTGTTTATATCATACACACTTGAATTAAATCATTAGTACCATGTCATTTCAAAAAATCATTAAACATCAATTATGGGGTTCTCAATATATCAACAAGATTTATACTGGATCCGTACGAACTCCATACAACACAAACATCATATAGTAGTGGATATGTATCCCATCTTAACCGTCTCATCGATGTGCACACATTGAACAAAACCAAGCAAGTACCTGGTAATAATTGTATCATCATTGGTCATTAAATTCAAATGGTATCCCTTCTATATGGCAGGATCTTTGGTACATCTTATGTATAAAGATGAATCCATCATTTGGGAGCTTCTATTATCAATGAGAGTATGTTAGTATGTAGAAAATTCATGGTGAGTCATTCTGTATACGTATTATCCAACAATCAAATGCACATTGCCTGATGTCTCCATGTCAAATGGCAATGAAACTAGCTATTATCATTTTAATGGTAAAGATTAATCCACGTCAGTCTTTTCAAAATATCATTGTCCTATCTTGATATTCTTACAAATATGAACAATCTAAAATATGTTTAATCAGATCAATTAGGTCTCATTATCATGATCTCATCATGTTCATAATCCTCAAATAATCCAAGGAGTTTATACATTGCAATCATATACTAATGCACAATATACATATTTTATATCAAGATATTACTAGATAAAGAGTACCAAATAGGAAATTTTTTTCTTGAACAAGATGTGTTTATTACAATATTGTCTTAAGGGCATGTATATCACTACATATCCAAGTGCACCAAGTCTAATTGAGCATATGCATGATTTGCTTAATCAAGGAGTGTCCTTATGGCATTAACAATAAGGCATTTCGTATAGCTTGGTAAGGAAACTCTTGGTATTCGATCAAATAATAATTTATTGGTAGTGTTTTCTCGCATATAAGTTCTAGCCTACTTTGTCGTTTCACTGAAACATTCAAATAATCATAAATACTTATAGATTTTAAAGTGGATACAATTTATTTAGACATTAATACATATAAAACATTCAATAAATAGCCCTTAAGGCAGACATTCAGTCCATAACTTACGACTATTTTTAAGAAAGGACATTAAATTCATATTGCTACACTTTTGAAATGAATGACAAATTCATCTAAATTCCAAGAGAATGTAAAATACTTTTAATAGTAAAAATTTCTTGTATCCTAACCCTAGCTTGATCGTGCTAGTGCTTGCAACCTACATACTGTTCTTATTCCTTATGTATAGTGCCTTGTGTCCCTATGAAGTTTAGTGACATTCCATAAACTCTTCATAGTACCATGTTATATTATATGTTTATCCCAAGTCAACAACAATGAACGAAGTGCAACAGTATCAAAACTAAGTGATTGCACTCATATGGATATTTTAAGAATAGTCATGTACATATGGCGTCTTTGCATGGAAACACACTAGCATATAATATCCATTCATTCCTCTTTTATGTCTCATCTCATACCCTGATGAGACTTCATCTTGACTCCTATGATTTCTACTTGGTGAGAAACCTTGGCATGGCCTAAGCCTTCCTTTACTGAAAGCTTACAATAACCCATGGGTTTGATTTGATTTGGTTTTAACATTAAATGATTGACACATGTGCAGTTTGTTCCCCTTTTGAACCTACTCTTCAGGTCCAATATAATCACACAAGACTAAACCTATACATATCTTAGGAATAAGATCCATGAAACTTTATTAAATACTATGATGCATCATTTAAGAGTAAAGAATGGTCATGATATTATCACTTTCCAATAATAAATGATTAGCCGTCTTCAAAATCCATGAACATCACAAACATAATCCGTACATACTAGGCTATGTAAAGCATAGGTTCTTTCTCATCCATGTTAACCCAACTTTGGTAGGCATGAAGTTTAATGGCCAAACCAATACCAAACCTTTCCTTCAAACTGTAGCCATTGAACTTATTCACCATGTTGTTCTATATACATGCCATTATGAGGAACAAAATATTTTGGTTCTTCTTGGCTTTAGCATGATCTTAAGTTAAACTAATGTTATGTTATTCGTTAATGTTGGGAGCACGATGTGGTCCACTATGTTAGATATTGGGACTCCTCCAATATATGATTTAATGATGAGCAAACATAATATTTTGGTCTAATCTATTTGTGTATTGTTAAAGGACCAAAAAGATCAAGTGTAGATTGCTTAAGCATGGATGACAAAGCAAGATCACAAAGCAAGTTTGACATATTTACATGGTGACATGACAAGCCAATGCATTGACGTGCGTTTATATTTCATATTTTCACGCACGTCATCTTTGTGATTTTCCATTGTTTTCCGTCGTTCCGTACCCTTTCTCTTGTGATTTTTAGTTTTCTTTCACTTCTTAGTGTTTTTGTGTAAATGCAGGAGATTACCAGCGTTGGGGATGTATAACGATGATATCATGAGTCCCCGGAGCAACGGGAGGAGTCACACGCGATCCAGAGGGTCAAACGACCAAGATTGCCACTTTTCAGCCCCCACTCGATCGGTTGGACACGGCCAACTGACCGGGTGATGCACGCGTGTCCGACCCGGACTGAAGCTGGAGCGAAGTACAAGGTCAACCGACCGGTTCAACGATCGGTTCATCCTAACAGAGTTCTCGGGAATTTGGAGCTTAATTCCAACCGATCGGGTGATATCTCACCCGATCGGTTCATCTGAAGCTGAAGTTTCCCAAACGACAACCCAGTCATGCCACCCGCTCACCTCAACACCCGGTTGAAGCTTCTGAAGCCCGATGGCCAATGCGACGAGCAGCTCACCCGATCGGTTGATGTTTCAACCGATCGGGTGGCCTTTTCTTCCCCTTTCGTGCGTTGCTGATGCATTCATTGAAGATCTGCTATCATTCCAGAGGGATTTTGGGCAATCTCTTATTTTTATAGCGTCGGAATCATCGTTAGCTTTCCAACGATAGGTTGCATGCCCAAATCCGATTTTTCTACATTTTTCTGGAATTTTCTGAGCGCAGCTGTGTGCTGAAATGGGCTGCTGTCTGGATTTCCAGATCAACCGATCGGTTGGTGTCCGGGTGGCCGTCCGGGTGAACCAAATTTCAGCTGTTTTAGTCTTTGTTTCATCCCACCCGATCGGGTGAACTTTCACCCGATCGGGTGGGCCACTTTTGACAGTTTTATTGGGTTTTCTGGACCCGAACTGGTGGGGTTTTGGAGGGGTTATATATTTCAGTTTGGGGCACGACTTGGAGAGCATCTTCCACTATTTTTTCAGCAGCTTCCCTCCCATTTCTTGGGAGTTTTAGGTTAGATTAGATTAGGTTTTATCTTTCAATAAATCTTGTAATGGATTGAAGATTCAAAGGCGAGATACGTATTTTTTTCTCTTGTTTTCCATTATTTTGTATTGTGTTTATTTTTGCTTGATGGTGAACGTTTGTATGTCTTTTGTTTTGATTGTTTTTATGTTCTTCACCATTGAGTAGTATTGATGAACCCTAATACGGGTTAGGGTAGGATTGATGCTTGGGTTGTTTCATTTGACTTGATTACATGGTACGTGTTCGATGAAATGTGTTAATCGCGATTTCTAGCAATCTGAGTCCAATTCGTATAGCAACACACTAGTTGGGTTGGGGATTAGGGTCCGGTGTCTTGTCCAGTCAAGATCCGTTTCGATGTATTGCTAGAAATCACATTCGACCTATTTGGCCATTAGGGTTACGCGGGGGTGTTTCATTGTCATTGGCGGGAGAAAGACCGCATCTAACCGTTGGGCCAAGGGGGAATAAACTTGTCGGTTGACTCTCTAGCCATAGCTCACGCCCCTAGAGTAGACATCGAGTCCTCGCGTGTGGGAACGGCTTGGAAGAAATGTTGGGAGTTATCATTGTGGCCTAAATGCTCCCGGTTGCGGAAGGTGTTAATGTTGGATATGGACGACATATATACACCCATGAGGGGATGTATGAGGGCCTATGGACCTCAGATGTCACGTGCACGAAAGCGTGCACGAAGGGAACCTTTTCTCATGTTAAAAGGACCACTCGATAAGTGGAAAAAGTCACTTTATAAGTGCATAAAGGCACATGATAAGTGAATGAAGAAGAGGATAAGTAAATGTGCTATTATAGGCTAATAAGCTTATATTTAGTTATTTTCTACAATAACTACCCCTAAAGCCTATAAATAGGACCCAAGGGTAAGGCATTTACACTAATCTTACCATGCCATAAGTTTGCATAAGGCAACTTGTGTTCTTATTCTCCCTTCCATTAAATTCCTCTTCTAAATAGAGATTTAGACGGTGAAACGCTGCTTCGATCCTCCGTGACGAAGTACCGACCGTTGTGGCGAATCCGAGGGTGAAGTTCAGAGACTACGACGCAGCATACGCTAACATAAGTCTATGTTATTATTCGATCCTAACGTCGTTGTTTTGACGGGATCCAACATTGGTATCAGAGCCATACGGGTTTGCCCCGGTCTAACCGATGAACGAGGCATTGTCTTTTTCACGAATGAGTTTCCTACCATTATGGATATGGTAGGAGCGCATCGTGACGGAGAGAATCGCAGCAGTTGTTCTTTTCACGTTAGGGTCTTTTGTCATTACGGATATGGCAAGAACTCTCCGTGACGGGAAGAACTGACCGTTCATCTCGCCAAACTCGCACTCTTCATGGATGTTGAGTCTCCATTCAATAGGGAATGTGAACTCTCTTCATGTGGAGTGTGAAGTTTGCGGCCTTGAAAGTGTGTTATTTTTCCATTTTGGCACACTCCCATTAAAGAATAACTACTTTCTCGACGAACGGGTGTTTCATCGGAGAAGACGATGGTGGTTGCAAAAATTCTCAACGGAGAAGATGACCTCTTTAGTGCATGATCGCCATGGCCATATGGGCCATGGAGGCTATGCACCCCCCTCCCCATGAGGAGGGGGTTGGCTACGGCCAATGACAACCATGAAACCCCCTCCGGGAGGGGGGGTGTGCAAACCGGACCCCAAAACAAGGGGAGGCCGGCCATGGCCAAGGGGCCATGGCCGGCCATGCACAAAGGCCATGACCGGCCTGGCCGAGGCCGAGGCCAGGCCGGCCCTGGCCGGCCTCGGGTGTCACGCCCCGCTTCCCATTATACTTGGGAGCGAGGACGTGAGCGGGCCCGCTTGGGCTGGAGCGGTGAACTCCAACCCAATAAGCGTCTGTGGGCAAACCGTAATCAGGTTCTTGCATTCAAACTCGGAACAAAAGGAAATTTCATTATCATTATATTGATGCCCAGATTTACAAGTACACAAATAAGGCCAACTTGGCCATTAGATACAGAAACACAAACAGAATTACACTTGAATATAAATACAACAAATATTATTCTTAAGCAGCGTTGCGAAGGCACGTTGTTCTCCAGCGGCAGATCTCAGCGTCTGGGTACCCTGGTCAAGCTGCTCAGTCTCAAGCCTTGCTCCTCTGCAATTCTGTCTAATACCTGACGTATATTTCACAAGACAAGAAATATACATCAGCGAGGGTCGCTCGGCAAGATTTAAAACATTAGTAGGAAAAGGACCCTCGGCAAGGTTTTCAAAATCATTAATATGGCAAAAGGAGTGACATAATAAGATTACAAATAAGTAAAGCATGTTAGCATGTGAATCATATGGCATGGCAGATGAGATGTATAGAATGACAAGCATAGCAATTGTAGTGTGCAAGGTAATAAACATGGCAATGTGGTGTGTACAGCAATAAGCATGGAAATGTGGTGTGCACAGTAATAAGTATAACGGGTGTAGTGCGTACATCAATATGTATAGCAAGTGTGGTGTGCACAGCAATAGTCAATCGTGACAATAATCTTAGCATTTTACTCCATAGCGTCAGCGGAGGTGAAGCGAGGGTGCATCAATCAATCAATCAATCTCCTATCTAGTGACAAGCCCAGTGTCTGAGGGGGAGGTGACCAGCATCACACCCAAGTCAACGGGAGCTACCCGTGACTCTATACTCACCGACCCGGCCAGGTGTCGGTCAAGGTCACCACTAGTGTGCAATCCAGCTTTCCAGCCTCTACTAGACTAGACTACCCCACCCAAGTGTCCATATGTCAATCCGTAGTTCAATGTTTGCCGTATGGCATACATTCCGTAAATGCCCCACGGGCCCATATCCGTATTGCCCGAAGGCCCAATAATCCGTAATTTGCCCCAAGGGCACAAAAGTCCATAACATGCCCGAAGGCCAAACATCACAATTTATAAAAGTGGTTCGAAGATAAGTTGTCACAGGAAAAATGCAACGGCAATGAAAGTACCTGTTTTAAGAAAAAATTGTTATCGTTTTAAACTTGTAGATAATAATACTTGCAGGTGATAAAACTTGTGCCTTTGAAGATTGGTAGGAAATATTATACTTGCGGGTAAATACTTGCGTCTTTGAAAGCAGTTGTAGAAAACAATATACCTGCAAGGGATAAGTACTTGCACCTTGAAAATTAGTAGGAAAATGGTATACTTGCCTTGAGGCGACGTGAGTTTTGGGTGTCCGAGCGATCGTAAGTTAGGTACGGACTTATCTGCAAGATCGAATCCGCGATATTAAGCTACAAGTTCTCAACCAATTCAAGTAATATTTAACCTAACTAATATCATACCTCATGTATTTCTTAACACAAATACTTACTGTTTATTTTTATGAGAAGAACCAAATATAAATTGACAGTATGGGTAAGTTTGTGTAAACTATCATTACAAGTTATAGGCTAACACAAGTGTAACAGTAGGTATAAAACTAAGCCTATGACATGCTAACTACTAATAATAACAATTTATTATTATTATAAGCGACTGTTGGGAAGGAAAGCACCAGTACATATATAGCACGGGGTGTCATACGCATGCATTCTCATCATTTAATAAGTGACCATATTTCACCAGGCTATCCAAATGCACTGCTAATATGATGTGATAACTTACGTATATATAAAAAACATGCAATTACGCACCTTAGCCCATTGTTGAACTCGCAGCTGGGGACTCGGGTCGGAGAGCGCCGGCGGGGTCTCGGAAGAGGGAGGTAGTCTGCGGCAAGGGAGGTCCTCAGGCGGTGTCGTCGGGGAGTTGCAGTGTCGGAGTCGTCGAAGGGTGCTGATGGCGGTGCAGTTGGGCGGAGAGGATTCGGGGCTGTGGCTTCCTCGGAGGAAGGGTCGGTGACGTGGCTGCTCGGAGAAACAGAGAGGTGACCGGAGAGGGGAGGAGATGGCAGCGATGAGGGTCGACGTGCTGGGCGAGGGAGGAGGCGACGTCTTCGCGGCAGTCGGTGGTGTGTAGAGGAGGGCGGCGGATGGCCTGAGTTGTCAGAGGTGTGGCGAGCCTGTTCGGGTTGGAGAGGCCTGGCGCTGGCCCCATTGGAGGCTCGGGGAGGCGGACGGTAGATGGAGGCCCTGGCCGGCCTCGGGGCCCTGGCCGAGGGGGCCAGGGCCCCCTGGCCGGCCAGGGCCGGTCGGGGGCCCTGGGCAGAGGCCCTGGCCGAGGGCCAGGGCCCCCCCGGCCGGCCCTGGCCGGCCTCGGCCAGGGCAGAGGCCCTGGCCGGGGGGCCAGGGCTCCTGGCCGGCCTCGCCAAGGGTAGAGGCCCTGGCCGGCCCCAGACCACAGCAAAAGCCCTGGTCGGACTTAGCCGAGGGGCTATGAGCACACCGAGGAGGCCCGGCCTGGCCAAGCCAGGACCGTCGAGCCCTGACCTCGACCAAGGTGATGTGGGGAGTTTGCATGTACGGCCCATACGGGACCTGCGGCAGTTGCATACGGCAAAACCCCGCGAAAGGGGGAATCCAGCCTTGGCACGGCCATGGCTCGACCCTGGCAATGGCCGGAGCGGGCCAACACCTCCCGCTGCAAAATACGTTTGCTAAATATTTTTTGAAAAATACATTTTCAAAATCACGTTTTCCGCTGCAAGTACTATAAGAGTACTATCGTTTGATAAGTGAGGGGGAAATATTGAAAGTTGTTCTAGATGGTGATTGGAATCGTAGAGACCTTTCCGATTCTAGAGCAACATCTTCAATATTTTTCGAAAGTAACTTATCAAATGTAAAAATATCATTCCAAGTGGGATATTCCAAGTGGGAGTGATATCTATGTATAAGAATTTTATGCGATGATTTTTGATCGAACCTTCGGTTTTGTGTCTTTTGCAGCATTTTAAAGTTAAAATGTCTTCCGCTTCAAAGAACATTGTCGCTGAGTTAAACAAAGGTGAAAAACTCAACGGTGATAATTAAAAATTATGGTCCATCATGATACAATATGTTCTAGAGGAGCAAGATGTGCTCAAAACTCTAAAGAACATAATGATTGAACCTGAGTTGGGCACTACGGCCCAACACAGAAGAGACAAGGAAGCTTTTGATGCTTGGTCTCGGAAGAACAAGATTGCTTGCATTACGTTGCTGTCAAGTATGGCAGACGACATAATGCGAATATTTCGAGAGCATGACCTAGCCATGGACATATGGTCCAAGCTAGAGGAGAAGTTTGGTGGCACCTCGGTGTCCAAACTTCGTTCTTTAACTTTAAGATTCGATTCGTACAAGAAACGTCCAGATCATTCCATGGGGAAACATCTGCGACATATGTCGAATCTCATCTCAGAGTTAAAGGATGCAGGTCATGTGCTCACTGATGAGCAACAAATCCAAGCAGTCATACGTTCCCTACCAAATGGGTGGGACCAAATGAAGATGCATCTCACTCATACTGAGAGCATCAAGAACTTCAGCGATGTTTCTAAGCACCTCGAGTTAGAGGAAGAGCGGCTTGCGGCCGCCAAGCCAAGTGCAGAAGTGCACATGGTTGCTAGTTCCTCACACGGGGGAAAGAAACGGAAAAATCGTTCGAAGTTTACTAATGAACGTAATAAGCAACCAGAGTCTACCAAGAAACCCAAACATAAGGGTGGGCACAAGAAATAGCACAAGAAGAAGGACTTGAAGAAGATCAAGTGTTTCAAGTGCAACAAGTTAGGTCACTATGCTCGTTCATGTACGAGTGGAGGTGACGAGGTAACTTGTAATAATACTAGTTACATATGTGTTTCTAGTTCAAATATTTCTTGTAGAATCTAATCCATTTTGGATAATTGATTCAGGTGCCACCGACCATATAGCAAGGGACAGACGGTCCTTCGTGGAGTATCATCAGATACCCCAAGGAACGAAGTGGATATATGTAGGAAACAACACACGTGTTGAAGTAAAAGGCGTTGGGACGTGCAAGATCGTCTTAGACAACGGCCGCACTATCCTACTTCATGATGTTCTCTTCGCTCCGGATATTCGAAGGAATATTATATCTGTGGTCGTTTTAATGGGTCTTGGTTATAGTTGGTTCTTTCTTAGTTGTAAAGTGGACTTGTCTTGTAATAATTCTTTAATTGGTTCTGGGTATGTTTTCAAAGGATTTGTTGTATTAAATACAATGTATGATTCCTCATTTTATAATGAAAATTTCATTGTTGCAAATTCATCAAATTATGAGTCAGATGTAATTTGTTGGCATGCAAGGCTTGGTCACATTGGACCAACACGAATGGATAGACTTGCCAAACGTGGACTTCTATCCAATGTTTCAAAGGTCGAAATGTCGACTTGCGAACATTGCCTTGTAGGGAAATCTTGTCGCAAGCCATTTGGAACCGGCACAAGGGCCGAGGTTCCATTACAGCTCATCCATTCGGACATATGTGGTCCGATGAATGTCAAGACAAGACGCAGGAAGTCTTATTTCATCACTTTTATTGATGACTTCACCCGATTCGGTCATATCTATTTGATATCCCACAAAAGTGAAGCATTAACCTGCTTTCAAAACTATATGAGTTTGGTGGAAAATCAATTAGATCGCAAGATTAAGGTCTTGCGAACTGATAGAGGCGGTGAATACCAATCAACAAGTTTTAAGGAACTTTGTGATGAAAAAGGTATAGTTCATCAGGTAACTATGCCTTATACTCCGCAACAAAATGGTGTTGCAGAAAGGAGAAATAGGACTTTTATGGAAATGGTCCGTTCAATGATGGCGCAAGCTAACTTGCCAATCACCTTTTGGGGTGATGCGTTATTGACGGCCGCTTTCATTTTAAACCGCGTACCCTCGAAATCAGTTAGCTCCACTCCTTATAAGTTGTGGAACCAAAGGTCTCCTGACATAAACATTTTAAAACCTTGGGGATGTGCATCATACGCACATATTTCCTCCCATAAGTATGGCAAACTTGGGCCAAGGGGGAGGAAATGTATCTTTATACGATACGCAGAAAACTCCAAAGGTTATGTTTTCATTGGTCAGGAAGACAATGGAGGTCTAATTGAATTTGAGTCGAGGGATGTCACTTTCTTGGAAAATGAGTTTCCAAGACCGGGCGAGATAAGTCAGGACTTATCTGTATTTGAGATTAATGATCAAGAAAGATTACCTCATTCGAGTGGGAGAATTCTTGGTGAAGACGAAAATACGTTTCAACCGTCACCAATGGATGATACGAATGATGCGAATCCTATTCCATACGGTAATAATGATCCAAGTGGGAGCATTTCTAACGACATTCCAAGTGGGAGTGATATTAGAATTGATCTAAATTCGAGTCAACAAGGATATGAAGAATCTCAAATACGACGTAGTAGTCATACAAGGTTAGCTCCTCTAAGATTTGAGGATGAATTCCCATAAACCTTTATGACTTTACTACAAGAAGATAATGAGCCTGCTACTTTCAAACAGGCAGTATCTTGCCCTGCAAAAGATAAATGGATGGAAGCGATGAAGGAGGAATTAGAATCCATGAAAATTAACCAAGTCTGGGACTTGGTTGACTTACCCAGAGGACGTAGAGCTATTGGGAACAAATGGGTTCTCAAGATCAAGCATAAGGCTGATGGCTCTATTGACAGATATAAAGCTCGCCTTGTCGCGAAAGGTTTTACGCAACAGGAAGGGATAGACTACGAAGAGACTTTCTCACATGTTGTGCGTTTTACCTCGATTCGCTTGATTCTGGCTATGGTAGCTTGCTTAGACCTCGAATTACATTAAATGGATGTAAAGACTGTCTTTCTCAATGGAGAATTGGACGAGGAGATCTATATGGAACAACCAACAGGGTTTGTAAAAGAAGAAAACGAACATAAGGTTTGTAAACTTCGTAAATCCATATATGGTCTTAAACAATCCTCGAGGCAATGGTATATACGATTTCAAGAAGTTGTCTTATCAAATGATTTTTTCATGCTTGATGAAGATAACTGTGTATATATCAAGAGGATTAAGAGCAAGTATGTTATTATGTCTCTATATGTAGATGACAATTTAATAGCCGAAAATGACAAGGGCTTTGTGATGAATATCAAGGCTTGGCTTTCATCAGTATTTGAGATGAAAGATATGGAAGAAGCCGCATGGAGTTAAGATTTCAAGGAATCGTTCGAAGAAACTTCTTTCTCTTTCACAAAAGACTTATATAAAGAAAGTTCTAGAACGTTTTAATATGCAGGACTGTAAGTCCATTGATATTTCAATAAGCATATGGGATAATTTATGTCTGAAGATGTGTCCTAAGAACCAAATGGAAAAGGAAATTATGGAAAAAGTTCCATATTCCAGTGCAGTTGGTAGTCTTATGTACACTATGATGTGTACAAGACCGGACATCTGTTTTACCGTTGGAATGGTAAGTCGTTACCAATCCAATCCAGGGCAAACACACTGGAAAGCGGTTAAGAGGATAATTTTGCAAAAGACTATGATAAGAACAAGAAGGTAGACATAAGATACATATCTACGCATGAGATGATAGCGGATCCGCTTACGAAGGCGATCTCCAGAGATGTGTTTTACAAACACTTATCATCTCAAGGATTGCGTAAGAGTTGAGTTGTATCAATGTATATTCTCATGTCTATGAAAGATCAAATTTAATAAAAGAATAAGTTCTTTTTTCGACATTGCATATGAGTTTCTTGAAAATGTTTATGTACATTTTTTTTAATCTCAGCTATGTTTTCTAGTATGTCGGACAAATTGAGGTTGGCTCTCTCACATGAGCAACAACCTTTATTTTATCAGATGGATAAGATAAAGATGAGACCTGTTTAAAGTCAAAATCGTCAGACGGAAGATTTAGAGTCATGACTTAAACAAAATGGTCGTATGAAAGATCTGCATCATATGGATGCTTACAAAAGATCTACGAATTTTTTTTAATCTTGTCTGTCTTATGCGGGATGTGGGTCCAGGAGATCAATGAGTAGTAAACGGGACTCAAAGTCAGACATTGTGGCGTCTGACCATCATCTTTACAACATCATTAAGACATACGCTCTCTGGGAAAGGAGTGATGTTGTAATACGTATTCATACTACGTATGCATTTGAGCATTGGGTTAGAATAGTAATTGTGTTTACTATTATGTGAGACCCAAAGACCACATGGGTCTTAACTCGTTACCCTTATGGACTCTAATTGGTTCCTTTAGATTTGACTGGGTGATTGCTATCTTAACATGTTGCTTATGGACTATGGTCAATTCAGTCCGGTGGGGCATGTTAGAAAAGCAAGTCAAGTCAAGATCGAATTCAAAGCTGGCCAGCCAATTGTAATCCAGATGGGATTCAATTGTTGAATATAAAGTATAAGAAATGTGAAGAAATAATCTAGGGTAAAGCATGCGTTGATCTACTCAACTTTGCACCTCAAGGAGTGTTGTGTATCTCTAACAAGTGCACAACAGCGGACTCTATGCGCATGACGGTCACACGGTCTATTTCTCGGTATGATAAACAGAATAGCTAAAGGAAAATATGTTTCCTTACAATCCCCTCAAGTGTGAGTGGGAGATGTTGGATATGGACGACATATATACACCCATGAGGGGATGTATGAGGGCATATGGACCTCAGATGTCGCGTGCACGAAAGCGTGCACGAAGAGAACCTTTTCTCGTGTGAAAAGGACCACTCGATAAGTGGAAAAAGTCACTTTATAAGTGCATAAAGGCACTTGATAAGTGAATGAAGAAGAGGATAAGTAAATGTTCTAATATAGGTTAATAAGCTTATATTTAGTTATTTCCTACAATAACTACCCCTAAAGCCTATAAATAGGACCCAAGGGTAAGGCATTTACACTAATCTTACCATGCCATAAGTTTGCATAAGGCAACTTGTGTTCTTATTCTCCCTTCCATTAAATTCCTCTTCTAAATAGAGATTTAGACGGTGAAACGCTGCTTCGATCCTCCGTGACGAAGTACCGATCGTTGTGGCGAATCCGAGGGTGAAGTTCTGAGACTACGGCGCAGCATACGCTAACGTAAGTCTATGTTATTATTCGATCCTAACGTCGTTGTTTTGACAGGATCTAATAGTTAATGGACATGGGAATGCCCACCGTCCGGAACCGGGTAGGCCTAGCGTACTAGGCACCGACCGGAATATCGGGCCATGGACGCTAGGTACCACCTTTTGGGGCAATGTCTCACCCTGGGTCAAGTCAAATGCCAAGTGTCATGAATGCTCTAGCCTGTGTTTGCGGGGATTCGTTTCCTGTCTTTTTTATTTCTTTCTTTTATTTCCACACTTCCACCCACATTGTCTGCGTAGCTAGCTCACAACCTAGGCGAGGCTAGTATCCATTGAAGCCATCCACCTCCCTGAGTTCGATAAACCCGCACCCTACACTAATCGTGCACTTGCGGTAAAACGACACTGCGCCCAAATCGTAAACGGGGCGTCGGTCAAGTTTTTGGCGCCGTTGCCGGGGAGGCGGTCGGTTTGATATTAGCTTAGCTTGGGTTCGTTAGACTACGCATAAAAACAAAAAAAAATTTTTTAAAAAGAAAATTTTTCCCCCACCATTATATTATCTTTTTGTTATTCTCGTGTGCTATTGACGCTCCTCTCTAGTTTTCTTATTTTTGTTGTCCTGGTATCTTTGATATTACTATGTGGAGATCAAATTTCGATGCTCAGATGGGAGGATACGATCCTTATTCAGTTGTGGTTTGTGAGACTTGTGGGATGGTTGGGCACATGTATTATGATTGCCCATTTACGCTTGAGAGCCTCCCCCTACACCAAGGCCATACATTTTCCCACAACCATTGCCCAAACACCTCCCATCCATTTCCTCAACCTTATATCCCTCCACCAACACAAGAAGAATCAAGCCTCGTGTCTCTCCTTGAAAGTGCCATGTTTAACCAAGACCAATTATTACAAAACTTCATGGTACGAATCACCGAGCATATATCGAGGAGAGGGAATGAAGGATAGGATATACCCACTTTCATGGTTGAGACCACCATCTCATCGGCCCCCATAGACAAATCTTATGCCGATACCCCATTTTTCCAATACTACCACTTGGATGACGAAGCATTTTTTGATGGTGATAGTGAGGATGGGGAGATGTCTCTAGGATTTGTGGGAGAGAATTCTCATCTTGATTTGGATACCCCACATGAGTCCTACGAGGGCACTGAGGAGACCACAGAGCTTATGCATACCGGCGATGAGGATGTATGTGAGGACATGGACACCACGACAACATACGAGTGGTCTGCTTCACATCCACCTTCACTGTCATCTCTGTTGCTGCTTCTTCCTTTGTCTGTGGTCAACCATGAGGATGTCATTCAGGACATCGGGCAGATGGTGGAGAATGAGCATATCGTCGAGGAGGATGTGCATGAGGGCTTGGATACTATGGTCCACTCCATGGAGCCCGAGTCACATCTACCTTTACCGTCGCTCTCCACTTCTTCTGCGGCTGAGCATCTACTTGAGCATATTGCCCCTATTCAGGGAGATTTTCATACTCACTCTCACTCCACTTTTGAGTCTCACTTTTCACTTCCTATTTCTTTAGACTCATATATATTTGACACACCATATCTCTCGCATGACACATGATCTACTTCACTTGAGGTATGCTGTGGTGTGTCACCACCTGGAGAGCCACTTCTCATGGAGAGCGAGGATTTGGTCGTCGCTAATACAGAGTAAAGCGACCCATTCTCGGGGAGTATTCGTCACCCTTTTATTATTTTTCCATCTCATGTTGACGATTATCTTTGGGATACATTTATTTTGGGAAATAATTTCTTGCCATGGACTAATGCATCTCGTCCTTTGCAGGTCACAGGTGGATACCTATTAAGGATGCTTGGAGGTGCATTTCTTGGGTCCATTGGCACACGTGGCACAACACTTCTGGCGGAGCCACAGAAGGAGCAGTTAGAGCGGCTACCTGCCCCACTTCAGATCTTGGATCCGCCTATGCTCAGGTGTATCCTAATCAAGTAGTGTAAAAATTTACTGCTTTCTAGTTTAGATTTGAATAATCTCGTCTCCTCTCATTAGCGAGGGGAGCATATCTAGGATTTGCTTTTGCATCATAATAACCCATCATGTCGTGCCCTTCTATCACTTCTACCGCCCACACCCCACATCCTCTTCCGAGGAGAATGAGCACACCGTCTCTACTGCATTTTGATTTCTTTCTTTTCTTTTTCGATCTTCCCCTTGCATATTTCTGCATCACATTGATCATTTCATTTCGCTAGCATTGTCATGTTCAGCTTGGGGGGAATCGATTTGTGTGCATATTTTCGCGTGTCGTTGTTGTGTGTCTGTGTCTGTGTTCTTTCGTCGTGTTTTATATCTTTTATTTGATTATTTCTTTTTCTTTATTTTTTAGTTTCGTTCATGTGTTTTTCATGTTTTTCACTTTTTGTGTCGGTGCGCACCCCCCCATTTTCTTTGCCCTCCCGTATAAACTATTATTGCATTGAGGGCAATACAAGTTTCAGCTTGGGGGAGTCGAACTTCGTGCGTCATTTGTGTCTTTTTCTTCGTTTTTAGTCATTTTTCTTCGTGTTTTTCTTTTTTTTGTCTCACCTTCTGTTCTCTCTCTCCTAGAGATGACCCCATATGATGAATTGCCACAGAATCACACACACACCTAGCATGGCTTCGATAATTACATCCACTAACCCTAGGAAGCCGAGTCCTATTGCATTTCATGCTTCGTGTGTTCACTTTACTTTTATGTGAGTCATGGGTCGTGACTAGCTAGGTGGTGTGCTTCTACTTTGTGATGTTGATTTATATACCTATCCTTGGTTGATCCCTAGATTATCATGCTTCGATTTGAATATACGGTATTTGCTTCTACTGCCTGCTTCTATATGCATGTATTATACATATCGTATGTTTCAATTCGCATGTGTCGGGATTCCACAATTAAGGACTAGGATAACCCATTTAGCCCAAGCTCTAATTTGCGAGAAATATTTCCTTTGCCCAAATGTTTAGATTCCGATTTCTTTTTTTTGTTTTACTTGGTGCAAATCCCCTCGTCGTGTACCGTTCTCCCACTTGGGAGAGTACTCATGTATATATCCAAAAATCCAAAAAAAGAGAGAAAAGAAAAACCCAAAAAGAAAAGAAAAGAGAAAAGAAAAAAAATATGTATAGCCAAAAATCCAAAAAAATACAAATACCCAAAACCCAAAAATTTCCAGTGTGGATATTTTTTCCTATCTACTGAGAATAAAGGGAAGGCGAGAATTTGCACCGAGTGTTCTACTCCACACCTTCTCAACCTCCATCGTTTTTGAAAACACTTGGCATAGGGACCTTCTAGCGATTATCTAGGCTATAGTGTGGTGATTTCCTTGTCCCTAGCTGTGGAATCCCCGATCCATGATACGCTTCTATTCTTATACTCTTCTCATGCATGCTTGAGCTAATATTCACCGCAATTTCAAATTGAATCGTTATTTGGGTCTTTCTTTGGGTATGTGTATATGGAGCCTTATTGCACAATGTAGATAGCGACACCGTCTGCTAGCACACGACCACACTCACTCGCGCTTCACTGCGTGGGTCCACGACACTTGTTTGGACTCACATTCCTTGGTTTAGTGTTGTGTTTTGTCGTATGTTTTCTTAGTGTGGTGTGTTTGATTTTGTTGGCTCTGACGGGCGATTTAGGATTTTGATTTCTCTTTCTATCTCTCTCTATTTTTTCCCTTCGAGCTCCTACTCTCACTCGTCTTCCTCGAGGACGAGGAAGGGTTTAGCTTGGGGGATTTTGACGTGTGTTTATATTTCATATTTTCACGCACGTCTTCTTTGTGATTTTCCATTGTTTTCCGTCGTTCCGTACCCTTTCTCTTGTGATTTTTAGTTTTCTCTCACTTCTTTGTGTTTTTGTGTAAATGCAGGAGATTACCAGCGTTGGGGACGTATAACGAAGATATCATGAGTCCCCAAAGTAACGGGAGGAATCACGCGCGATCTAGAGGGTGAAACGACCAAGATTGCCACTTTTCAGCCCTCACCCGGTCGGTTGGACACAGCCAACCGATCGGATGATGCACTTGTGTCCGACCCGGACTGAAGCTGGAGCGAAGTGCAAGGTCAACCGACCGGTTCACCGACCGATTCATCCCAATAGAGTTCTCGAGAATTTGGAGCTTAATTCCAACCGATCGGGTGATATCTCACCCGATCGGTTCATCTGAAGCTGAAGTTTCCCAAACGACGACCCGGTCATGCCACCCGCTCACCTCAGCGCCCGGTTGAAGCTTCTGAAGCCCGATGGCCAATGCGACAAGCAGCTCGCCCGATCGGTTGATGTTTCAACCGATCGGGTGGCCTTTTCTTCCCCTTTCGTGCGCTGCTGATGCATTCAATAAAGATCTGATATCATTCCAGAAGGATTTTGGGCGATCTCTTATTTTTCTAGCGTCTGCATCGTCGTTAGCTTTCCAACGATAGGTTGCATGCCCAAATCCGATTTTTCTACATTTTTCTGGAATTTTCTGAGCGCAGCTGTGTGCTGAAATGGGCTGCTGTCTGGATTTCCAGATCAACCGATCGGTTGGTGTCCGGGTGGCCGTCCGGGTGAACCAAATTTCAGCTGTTTTAGTCTCTGTTTCATCCCACCCGATCGGGTGAACTTCCACCCGATCGGGTGGGCCAGTTTTGACAGTTTTATTGGGTTTTCTGGACCCGAACTGGTGGGGTTTTGGAGGGGTTATATATTTGAGTTTGGGTCACGACTTGGAGAGCATCTTCCACTATTTTTTCAGCAGCTTCCCTCCCATTTCTTGGGAGTTTTAGGTTAGATTAGAGTAGGTTTTATCTTCCAATAAATCTTGTAATGGATTGAAGATTCAAACGCGAGATACGTATTTCTTTCTCTTGTTTTCCATTATTTTGTTTTGTGTTTATTTTTGATTGATGGTGAACGTTTGTATGTCTTTTGTTTTGATTGTTTTTATGTTCTTCACCATTGATTAGTATTGATGAACCCTAATACGGTTAGGGTAGGATTGATGCTTGGGTTGTTTCATTTGACTTGATTGCATGGTACGTGTTCGATGAAATGTGTCAATCGCGATTTCTAGCAATCTGAGTCCAATTCGTATGGCAACACACTAGTTGTGTTGGGGATTAGGGTCCGGTGTCTTGTCCAGTCAAGATCCGCTTCGATGTATTGCTAGAAATCACATTCGACCTATTTGGCAATTAGGGTTACGCGGGGATGTTTCATTGTCATTGGCGGGAGAAAGACCGCCTCTGACCGTTAGGCCAAGGGGGAATAAACTTGGCGGTTGACTCCCTAGACATAGCTCACGCCCCTAGCGTAGACATCGAGTCCTCGCGCGTGGGAACGGCTTAGACGAAATGTAGGGAGTTATCATTGTGGCCTTAATGCTCCCGGTTGCAGAAGGTGTTAATGGACATGGGAATGCCCACTGTCCGGAACCGGGTAGGCCTAGCGTACTAGGCACCGACCGAAATATCGGGCCATGGACGCTAGGTACCACCTTTTGGGGCAATGTCTCACCCTGGGTCAAGTCAAATGCCAAGTGTCATGAATGCTCTAGCCCGTGTTTGCGGGGATTCATTTCGTGTCTTTTTTATTTCTTTCTTTTATTTCCACACTTCCACCCACATTGTCCCCGTAGCTAGCACACAACCTAGGCGAGGCTAGTAGCCATTCAAGCCATCCACCTCCCTGAGTTCGATAAACCTGCACCCTACACTAACCGTGCACTTGCGATAAAACGACACCGCGCCCAAACCGTAAACGGGGCGCCGGTCAGGCATCAACATGACTTGAAAACGCCTATGACAAGAAGATGGGCGTATGGCTACATCAATCAAGATATTGAAAGCAATATATATAAAATGATGTATTTTATTATTCTTGTCATAGAATCTTTGTTAAAGCCTTAAAGATGACACACACACTTATATGAAAGCCAAGGAAATAACTAAGAATTAATAAGGAATTAATTAACAAAAGACCCTTATGTTTTATAGATAGTCTGAGTTTATCTTATCAGGTTAGTGTACCAAAGAGTTTCTATTAGTCAATTAACCATACATTATTTGAGTAACAATTGAACTCCAGTTGACAAATAAAAAGCCTAAAAACTGGCTATATCTGAATGTTATGATTAGTCAAGTACTTTTCTCAAACTAATCGACTACCAACCTCATTAATCGACTAGTGGTTGTATACTAGTTGATTAATATGAAACAGATAGTTTTGCACATCAATGACTTGATCGGTTAGTCAATCAGAGTTATTTGACTAACCAACTAATAGTCATTAGTCAACTAATGGATGAACTCTAGTCTACTAACACCTAACCATTGTACAAAACGGGATTCACGCTACTAGCCATTTTCTAGCTGTTGTAAAGGGCATTTTGGTCATTATGTCTTGCAGTTTCACCTCTACATATGGCGATTACTTCTGGGATATTTGGAATGAAATATATGAGATATAAAAACAAAATCAAGAAGAAATCCCTTATTGCATTTGTTCTCTAGCCTTCATCGTCTATCTTCTTTGAGCAAATTTTTTATTGTCCATTACCAAATCATATAGAATAAAAACATATTCCCACAGCCGTATTTACATAAGAGTTACGGAGTTAGCCTCAGGTTTAAGAGGTGGGTTTACTATTGGTATTTGAGAGTGGTTGTCCATCACATATTTCTTGAGACTTGGTACATAATTTGTAAGGGAATTTGGCTAAGTTGCGAGGTTGTACTATTCTTGTAGATTTGCAAGTTATTGGTAGAAATCTTAGGCGAGATTTGTTTAGGGACATGACATAGTCAGGATTAGACCGAACCTGTATAACCTTATATTTGCGATTGTGTTTGAATTTCTATACTTCTAATTATTTTTGTTATAATTCTAATATATAAATTTTTACTAATAATTACTTCTTGTAAACTTACCGCTACCTGTAGTTGTTTAGTGTTAAGAAGCCTATCTATTGACATGGCCTTTACAATTGGTATCACAGCGGTTTAACAAATGACGTCAACAAGCTACACATTCCCTAAAGGACACTCCATCACAAAATCACTTACGTTTGATGATTCCAACTACAACTATTGGAAGAGGCATATGACGATATATCTCAAATCATTAACTTCGATTATTGGAATTTCATGGACATGCCCTTAATGAAAATTTTGTAGGTAGCTTATACAAATGAAAAAAAATTGAAAATCATTTATTTGATATTTGTCTTAAAACTGTTCGATATTGAATATCACACGAATAGTTTTGATGATGATTAATAAATGATGGTACTAATCATGATCTTTTGATTTTGTAGGTTACATTCAGATTACCTCTATAGAATGAGTTCAATGTCAATTTCAAGAAAACCAGTGGTACATGCTCAAAGCTACGAAGAAATTCAATCAGATCATGAGGTTGAGATAGAGTGTGAAGAAAGCTTACTCAAAGGAAACTAAGACTCAAGACTCTAAGGCATGTAGATGGTGGACTTTATGCTACATCAAGTCAAGATGGTACTATTGATGTATTTTCACATTTGAGTCCATGTCCATAGATTTTTTGTATGACTTTGATATTGAAGCTCCATACACACACATAGAATAATGATTTAAATTCACACAATTATTTTGAAAATATTTTTAGTTCTTTTAGATAGCGTATCATACTATCCTATGATACATGTTCATGTATTAGAGGATCAGTCAACTCCATATCCTATATGAGTTGACTCATGAAGCTTAACTGATTCTGTATATGTTCCGCCATTGCCTAGAGCAATTGACTCCTATAGCCTTGGTAGTCGACTTCTGAGGTAGTATATGACTCCATGGTGTACATGAGTCGATTCCCATTCCCCAATGGTCGAAAATTGAATACTTCCTTGATTGACATGATTGTGTCGATTTTTATCTTTTGGGAGATGATTTTTCAGATTTATTTTGTGCAAAAATCATCTCTATATATTGAGATTCTCAGCAAGAGTTTTAGAAAAATCAAGAAAATATTTTTAAGTTATTTTCAAAGCTAACTTGTAAATAAATTTTCAAAGCTCTTTATTTTCTCTTGCTCTCTAATTTTCTAGGCCTTTCATCTTATGTTTTCTGAAAAATCTTTTGAGCAATTTTCGGGCCTTCTTTTGGATCTAAATCTCTGGAGTTTTCATCTTTATCTTATTGAGATTAGATCAAATTGATTTTTATATTGGAGCGATTTCATTTTTATTTGCCCCTTGAGATCAAAATATTTTCTATAGCCACCATACATCCCATCTTTAATTAATTGGAAATAGGACCATTGTAATCTCTGCAAAAAGTGTAACTAAACCACAACGGTGGTTGGTAAATGGTAAGTCATAATACTTGTTGTAACACTGAAAACCCCTCACGTGTTTGAGGTCCTCTTGGTTAGGATGTTGTTTGTTTGTAGAAGTCCTCTTATTGGAGAAGAGGCAAGATAGATAGAAGCCCTCACATTGAGGTAAGGTATTGGAACTCCAAGCTATGCTTGTGACTGGAGTAGCTATGGGTGGGTGAAATAGTATAATTCTCTCAGAGTTTGTGATTGGTATTATCTCTCCTATATCTCTCTCTCACTTTGCTTGCTTGGTTGTTCATTCTTCACTATGCATTTTGATTATTACAAGTATTTTGAATAGTTGATTAAGTACCTATTGGAGTAATATCTGTAGGAGACTTTGGTTTTGCTAGATGGATTGTTATTGATCGATTATTATTTTTTGAGAAATACTATTCAACCTCCTTTTAATATTGCTTGCTGTTACATGTTTTTTCTACCTTTTTTCACCTCTTTCCCCATATTTTTCTTGATTTACTTCCCGTCAGCGCCTCTATTTTCCATGCCTTTTACTTTCTTTTACCACTTTCACACTTTGGGTGTTTGTTTCATATTGTGCAGTTGATTGAGCCAAAAACGCTGCATTCTTGGCAGCATTGAGGTCAATGGAGATAGTGCAGAGAGCGGCGAAGACTTCGTCGCTCCCGAATACTGATTTGGGAGAAAAGAGGAGTTGGCACGGCCGTGCATGCACTTGCACGGCCATGCCAGTGCACATGTTGCCCAGCATTCGTCTACTGAAGGCTTATACGATCGTGCTGCACGTCCGTGCAAATTATACATGAGACCTTGAAGATTTAAGGGCGGGCTTGCATGACCGTGCAAGTTCTTTGGCTGTTAGGAGAAGCTAGGAGCAGTGGATTGGCCAGCATGGCCGTGCTGATTAGTGGCATGGCCATGCGCGAGATGACGACGCATCTTCTATCTAGGTTTTATGCTCTTGCACGACCATACTGATTAGCAGCTTACTAGAACTACCGATATCGTACATTGTGACTACCGATCGGAGTTACAAAAGGGATCCAACATATCATCCGAGTCCCCTCATTCATGGTTAGATGTCGAGGAGACGAGTATTGAGGCTTAGCCCTCATCGGTGACTACAATCCTTATGTCGAGAAGCTAGACCCGTTGCCTAGATCCTTGCAATAGCGGTGATACGCTAGCCCTAGCTACTTCGCACATCAATTTCTCCCCAGCTACTCTATCTATACACTCGCCTTACTCACTCTTACGGTTACACAAAACACGACATTTCTCCGAGGTTTCAACCCATGCTTCCTCGTGTTTGACACATATAGGCTACACGATCGATGCGCTTGCGGCAATATTAATGCTCACAACAAGCTTTTGGCACCATTGCCGGGGAGGCAATTGGCTTGACTTTGCATTGATTTCGTGTTAGTTGACCGTGTTTTCTTTTCTTTAGTTTTATTCTTTCTGACACTAGCCGTACTACTGACAATTATTTTAGTCCATGTTCTTCTCTTATGCTCGAGTGGTGTCTCAGTTTGGGAAACAAAGTACCTCTTAACCCCGAAATTAAAGCTCAATTGAGAAGATTAAATAGAGAGAGGCACATATGGGAATTGCAGGAAAGAATTGCTAACGAACCAGAACCTCCGAATTCTCTCATGGACTTCGTCATGCCCTCGAGCAGCCCTATTTCTAGCATTCGGTGCCTTGCAGTCATGTCAATATATTTTGAGCTAAAGCCATGCCTCATTCAGTTTAATCAGCAGGACCAGTTCAGCGGTCATCACTCTGAAAGCCCAAATGAGCATCTGACAAATGTCCTGGAGAAATGTGATACCATCAAGCTAAACAATGTTTCTGAAGATGCCATAAGATTGTGGTTGTTCCCCTTCTATTTAAGGGACAAAGCCAAGGAATGGATAAAGAGCATTGAAGCATATGTTTTTACCAGTTGGGAATCCGTAGCAGATGTATTCAAGCCATATAGACATCTCCTTTGGAGCTCCTTGTACCGCACACATGCTTTCTTTAATAAGTTCTTCCCGCCCAAAAAAACCATGAAGTATATAAATGAAATCACCACATTCGGTTAGCTTGACGGGGAGAGCCTATATGAAGTATGTGTGTGGTACAATGAGCTCCAAAGGAGATGCACCCACCATGTGATACCAGAGTTGTTACTAATTCAGACCTTCTATAATGGTTTGAAGAATCAGACAAAAATCTCGATTGATGTTGCGGCAGGAGGAGCCATCATGACGAAGACCCCATTAGCGGCAACGACATTGTTGGAAGAAATGTCTTCTTCAAACAACTACCACTCAGGCAACGAGAGGGATTCCTTCAAGAAGGACGGCAAGCTTGAGGTTGATGTGATTACGCTCTTTGATAGCAAGTTTGATAGCTTAGCCCAACAAATATCTCAGATCAAGGCCGGATCAAAGGGAGCTTCCTCTTCGTCGGTCATGGTGGCAAGTTGTGAGATATGCTGAGTTCAAAGGCACCAATCACTTGAATGCCAGTTTGGAGCAGCACAGACCCAGGACATGTCATTGGAGAAAGTGAATGCCTTGTACAATCAAATGCCTCAAGGAAACCCCCACTCACAGACATATAATCCGGGGTGGCAAAACCACCCGAATTTCTCGTATAGGGGATGGAACTACCAAGCTCCACAACCTCAGAAGATTTGGTTCCAACTACCAAGGCCAATAGGGAATGCACCAGCACAACCACTGAAGTCTCGCTTAGAGACTACTATTGAGGGCTTCATTACCCAGCATGTATAGAGGAAAGATAGCTTCCAGACTCTCATCAAGCAGGGGAGTATAAGAATTGATGCTCTTACCGCCTCCAACAAGATATTGAAGACCCAGCTGGCCCAGTTGGTGCAACAAGTGGGTGCCGTGGTGAACACTAAAGGATCACTCCCCGCTCAACCCGAGCAAAATCCAAGAACGATGAATACTATCATGCTGAGGAGTGGTAAGAAGCTAGATGGACCCCACAGTGAGCAACACATCCCTTAGAAAGATAATGATTCTGAAGAGCTGAAGGATAAAGAAGATGTCATAGAGCCGACACATGTCTATGTTCCACTGGTGACATACCCTTTGAGGTTGGCTAAAGGGAAGTTAGAGGAGAGATATGGGAAATTTTCCGAGGCTCTAAAGCAGTTAAGCCTAAACATCCCATTCATGGATGCCATGATAGAAATCACATCCTTCGGCCAGTTCCTCAAAGATTTGCTGAAAAATAGGAAGGCATCCTTAGTGGCCCTCTCTGAGGAATGCAGCGCAATTCTGCAAAACAAGCTGTCGACAAAGCTAGATGACCCAGGAAGTTTCTCAATCCCTTGATTGATCAAAGATATACCCCTCCGTCGCGCTTTATGGGATCTGGGAGATAGTGTGAGTTTGATGCATTTGTCTATTTGCAGTAAGTTGGATATGGGAGAAACTGAGCCGACCATGTTAACACTGCAGCTCGCCGACCAATTATTCAAGTACCCCATAGGTACACTGTATGATTTTCCAATTGAGGTGGAGGGTATCAAGATCCCTTGCGACTTCGTTGTCCTCGACATGTACGAGGATTCTATGATGCCCATCATCTTGGGAAAGCCCTTCCTACCCACAGCAGGCATGATCATAGTTGTTAAGAACGGAAATCTATCATTTAGCTTGGGAGACCGGAAGCTCGAATACGGGTTCAGGTAGAGCTTGAAGGCATCCTCACCTAAGGAATACCTCCACATTGACACACTTACAACGCCAAGGCCGGAGCACACGAAGAAACCCCTTAAGTGAGAACCCTCAACTTCTATTTTTAAAACATCCTCTAGATTTAATATATGCTTTCCCTCTCTCTCCTTTCCTAAAGCTTTTTCTCATATTCAGGGGTTGTTTAAGGCAAGGAAAGGAGAAAGACCGGAGGTTGATGAAACACCCGCATCGTCGAAGAAGCTGAGGACAAGGGATGCCGTAGAGAGAGCCACGAAGGAGAAGAATCCTACACCTACTGATGAGCCCTCCTAAAGGGCTAGAGAAGTTTACATGCCATAATTTTGACGGTCGGGGTACATCACCAATTCTGCCGCACCGAATACTTGATTTCACGGATCATCGAGCTAACGACGTTAAACAAAGCTCTTAGTGGGATGGACCCCACTTTTCTAATCTCTATTTAGCTTAATTTTAATCTTTTTAATTGAATAAGAGCCATACGATGTTTTGGGTAGGAGTGCGCTTAATGTTTCCCCTTCATCCTCTGTGCAGGAACTGTACACAGACATGCTTGTATCACACATGAACATGCTAATATGACATACGAGAAGGCCCATGAGAAATAAACAGTGGCATGGCCGTGCAGCACGATTGTGACAAATTGACAGAGCACCCAGAAGTTGCACGGGCAGGATGCATGACTGTGCAGTCGCCTGTGTAAATTTTGCATCAGGCGGCACGGCCAAGCAAACTTTTGCACGCCTGTGCACGCTCCAAGTGAAGTTTCAAGAATGCTGCTGACAAAGCGACACAGCCGTGCAAAAATCGTGCACGGCCATGCACCCCCGGATTAACCCATCTTCTTCCTTCTTCCTCATTCGTGGTATCTTCACATTCCTATCTCCATTTATCAAATATCCCCTAACCCATCTACAAAAAATTCTTCCCCCACGTACCTAAACCCTTCTCCACCCACCAAGCCATCCTAAACCCTCAATTCCTCCACTATCTCACTCCTCCAAACAAAACCATTAACACAAATCCCTAATCCTCTTTACCATTCCACCTCAAATTTGGGAAGGATCTTCATCTTGGATAGCTTGGGGGAACTCCGCTAGCAAGGAAGAAGCGAACGACCAACGATCCAACGACCCTTTGCCGGATTTTGGTAACTTCTCTCCATCTTCTCATCTTTTGTAGGGTTGATTTTAAATTTTTGTTGAATTCCTACTTGTATTTTGTTAATTAGTGTGTGTCTCATTCATTTGCATCATTCTCACACACACCTACCATGTCCAAGAGGCATAGTAAGAAGGTTCCAGCTGAGTGGAAAACTCACTCCCGAAGGGGTGGGGAGTCATCTCGGTAGGAACCCGAACCTATCCCACTACCAACTCTCTCCCTCGTCGGCATAGTCCTCAGGGACGAGCCGCATAGAACGGCCATGTTTAGGGTCCTCCCATACATTATGTCACCGACTAGGTTTGCAATTCTTGATGCGCTCCTAACTTTAGGAGTTTTTGAGGTGGTTGAAATAGTGTTTACAAACATTGGCTGGACCTCTTTCCTTCACATGCGTGCCGAAACCTATGTGCGCCCTACTCTCAAGTTCTTTAGCTCTGTGCACCGCACGGATAACGGGATCTCATTCCGCCTTTGGAATGTAGACCGAGAGCTTACCTATGACCAAATAGATGGCCTTTTTGGGTGGCCCTCATATGGGTATGTTGGTCACGATAAGAGCACGTTCCTACATAGGTTCCAGGTGGGAACGTTCTGGAGGAAGATCACAGGATCAGGAGCCTATGACTCGAGGATGGCCAATGCCTCTATGATTGTCCACCTGTGCCTCAGGATAGCATACCGAATCTTTCCTAGGACCGATTGCAGCATGGTTGAACACACGGAGCTCCTATTTTTGTGGCTCATGACCCATTCCTAGCTCTACAATGACGACCCTGGTCTATACACCCGTAGTTATCAACTTCTGAGCTCGGAATGGATGGTGAACAAACTTATGAAGGTCTCCACCACCCCTTCAGGTGACATTTGAGTTGACACCCTCATTACCCTTATCGCACTTCACCCATCCTTCCAGATTGAGCTTACTGTCGACCTCGCACATGTTGAGGGGCCTACATCACTTGATCTGAGCGCTTTCATGAGGATGTCCAGGATTAGGACAAGGGGAGAGTGGGGATATTTATGGCTCTATGGGTAGAACCACACTAACTAAATTATTCTGCCCAACCACATAACTCCAGTGTGGACGCGGCCATGGATTGGCTCTTTCCATCTGATATTGGCCGTAAACACCGTCCTCGTGATGTAGACGTGTAGCACTCACCTGTGCACCATGACCACTCATCCCACTTTGAGGAGGGTGGCACCTCCAGAGCCCATGACCACCATTTCACAGTCCCCCCCCCCCAGATTTCTGTGCACGTTTTGGCCGGGTGAAGCGAGTCGTTGAGAGCTTGCTCCAATTTTACATTAGCCGACATGGTTGGTATGACCCTGACATTCCCCCTCCTCCTCCTGAGGGAGGAGACAGTGACCATTGCCCCACATGCCTCACGTAGACACATTGGGGGCAATGTGTCATTCTTGCTTGGGGGAGATGCATTACACTAGCTTCACTCCTAGCTTGGGGGAGTCATTTAGAAGTCATAGGGGTGATTGTTGTTGTTTTCTCATCTGATCTATTGTTTGATGATGTTGTTGTTTGTTTGGGGTGCCCGTTGGTGCCACCGCCCCATGTGTTTGATGATGATCTTGTTCATTGCATGGCTGAGCGGCCGTATCACCTCTTAACTTTTCTTTCTTATTTTTTGTTTCTTTTTCCATTTGTCTAGTCTTCCATTTTCTTCATTTTCCCTTTTCCTTTTTCCGCTTTTACCCGCATTTTTCATTTTCCGTTGTATAGATTGACGGTATGATCCCTCTGGGAAAACCATGACCACTCACTGGCTTTGTACACTCTTGGCTTGAGTTAATATTTTATCACACACTTTTGATACCTTTCAGTGGTACGAATTTCACACTACCACCCTCACAATTTCATTTCTAACCCCTATCTGTCGCGCGCCGCTTCCCAAAACTACAGAGGCGAAGTGTGACTAAGGCCCGCTTGGGCCGGAGCTGTGAAGCTCAGACCCAATAAGCGTCTGTAGGGGTACTATCTTAAAATTTTCAGGCTCTTGCATTAATAAGATTCGAAACAATAGAAAGTACAGAAAGAAAGTGGCATTCATTAATATAGAGAGATAATATCCAGCGAGTACAAACGTCTAAAAAGAGAAGCCTAAGCATGGCAACAACTACTAAAAGAGAGCAAACTAAAAGTAGTAACCTCTGAAAGGAAACGACAGAAAAGACCCCAAGGTCTGGTCCTCGTCAGGCACATACTCTGGGTCGACGTCCTCGAGCTCCATGTACTCTGGTAAGTCTGCCTCGTCCACGAACTCTGGCTCGACACCTGACGTACAACACCCAAGAGAAAAGGAACTGTACGTCAGGTAAAGTCTACACAGAAATGTTAAACTCTACTGCAAGTGTATTTTAATTTAAAGCAACATTTTACTAGTAGATTAGCATGCTGAGGTTATACATGGCAGTTAAAGAAAGTAAACGGAGCAGGAAAAGTAAACACGTCAAGCAGTAGACGTAGCGTGTGCTACCGACTTCGGGACTAACCTAAACGGGTTAAGACAAGACGAGACAAGACGTGACAAGACAAGACAAGACACGACAAGACACGTGTGACTCGAAGGGTTCACGCCTTATGGTTCGAGGGGGATCAGACCCTCTCCCCGTGCGTACGCTCAACCCTACCCCAACCCAAGTGCACAAGACAAGTCTGTACAAGGGATCACTCAATCTAGCTTGGTGAGTGCCCTATTGCCCGCAGGCTGTGTATCAGTACAACGGATCACTCGGAGAGTGCCCTAATGCCCGCAGGCTATGCATCAGTACAATGGATCACTCACCCACTGGTGAGTGCCCTATTGCCTGCAGGCTGTGTATCAGTACAAGGGATCACTCGGTGAGTGCCCTACTGCCCGCAGGCTGTGCATTAGTACAAGTGATCACTCACCCACTGGTGAGTGCCCTATTGCCCGAAAGCTGTGTATAAGTACAAGGGATCACTCGGTGAGTGCCCTATTGCCCACAGGCTGTGCATCAGTACAAGGGATCACTCACCCACTGGTGAATGCCCTATTTCCCGCAGGCTGTGTATCAGTACAAGGGATCACTCGGTGAGTGCCCTATTGCCCACAGGCTATGCATGACAAGACACGACATAACAAGACAGGGATGGTTCTTCTAGGGGGTCCACACGCACGCACACACAGGAAAAAGCCATAAGGTGTCAAAAGTTGTTGTTGTTGCGCTTAAACTTTGTCATCAAGTTTAAGCTATCAAGGGGTGTCCTGGACGCTATCATTTCATGTCTGGTTCTCTTTGTTTACATTTTAACAGTTCTAAAAGTATAAGGCCTAAACACGGCTGAAGGTACAAGTGAGTACACTTGCCTGCGGTGGCGAGGGTGTCGTCCGTCAGGAGCGTCCCGTCCAAGCGTCGCGTCTGCGGTAGTCCGTCTGAAACAGGGTCACGGCGACGGTGTCAGGTCGCGTTTTTCAACAAATCCTATTAGGGTTGGTTTCTAAAATTGGCGGGACTATCCTAACAGTCAAAAAGTCACGTTTTGATATTTGTTCAGTCTAGATCGATGTCTACCCTATGTGCACAGAAAATTTGTCCGATCATCGATCTTTACTACAGTGGCAACATTTTATAGATGCTGAAAATAAATTTAGTTCAAGTTGACCAATTTTAGTTTAGGTTTTGGTTAGCTACGGTGTGGGTTTTACTACTCGTTAGGGAAACCAACCTCGTGATGTCGTCCAACAAGCGGAAGTCGGGTCTGAACGGTGAAACTTCGGCATCGTCTGGAACTCTTCGGTCGCAGGTAGCACAGCGAGGTACCTCTAGACAGCGGGGTGGTGGTGCAAAATCAGCGAGCTAACAATGATTCTCCTCCCGTTGCGAGTAGCGCAACGGAGCTTCACGATAACGACGACGTCGGCTAAAAGTACGTGCGTGCGACAATGCACGTGAACTCCAAGAGTCTATGGGGGATGTCGGTAGATGAAGTAGGACCAGAGGAAGATGCTTGGCCTGGTGGGTGGCCGATGGCGTAAGCGTACGGCGGTGGGTGGCCGTGAGAAGCCGGAGAGGACAGATTTGCGCAACATCCGTTGTCGCCCGTCTCAGCAGAATTCCAGCAACGAACATCGAAAACGGGAAGTTGCAGAAGGTAAATGACTTAGTACGAAGCAAACGGTAGTGGAGTTGTTGCCGGGGGTGGTCGTAGGTGAGCGTGAGCCGGCGTGGAAGTTCAGCTTCCAGATCTGTGAAAAACAGCCGATACGGCGTGTACCGACGAGGATTTCGGGAGCTACAGGTGGGCTATGAGCGTGAGGAAAGTAGCAGTTGGTAGGAGGTTTCGATAGGAGTCCAACGGCGGTAAGGTGGTTGTCGTAGGTGGCCGGATGGCCGGTGGATGCGAGTTTTCCCTGCAGTGACGTAGATCTGTAAAACTGTCGTTACGTTGAGTTCGAGAGATGTTTCGAGGAGGTAAAGATGTGGAAAGAGGGTAAGTGGAATTGGAGATGTTTGGGGGGGTCAGAGAGTAGTTGATCGGGGGTGGTGGTTGCCAGAGGGGGTGGCCGGAGCGGCGGCGGCGTGGGTTTTTCCAGCGGGCTGTGCTGCAGTGAAAATCTGCGTTTAGGGGCTGTTTTGATGGGTTTTTGAGAGAGGAAAGAGAGGAGAGAGGAGAGGGAAAGGAAGAGGAGGAGTTGCCGGAGGCTAGGAGGGCTGGTGGTGCCACTGGTGGCGTGGAGAAATCGTGCAAATGAAGAAGAAAATGGCGGCCATGGGTTGACTTGCGTGAATGGCTAGGGTTGGGGGTAAGTTTGCATGATATAAGGGATTCTTGCTATATGTGTATGAAAATGGGTATAAGTTGGGTGATGACTAGGAGAGAGGGTGAGTGAGGGAGTGTACAAAGGGAGGAAAAGTTGGGTGAGGGTAGACACAGCAATATTTCCCATGATACGTATGAGATATGATTAGGATTTGAATTTTGAATTGATTAGAGGCTAATCAACGGTAGCAAATTGATTAGGGGATATCTTCCACTATGGGCATCAGAAAAATAATCCGAAAATACCGGGACGATCGTGGAGACGAGAAGTATGGGGCTACGAGGTCTGATCGTGTGCTACACCTACCAAAAATTATCGTAAAATCAGGAACCGTGTATTGGTGCCAAAAGACCAAAAGCCCTTCCATTCAAAGCTGTTTTGCGAGAAGAGGAGCCGTGAGATGCCGTTCCGAAAAATTACTATAAAATTCTACACTTCCATACGGTCACAACGGTATATCACAGTGTATATACCAAAACCAAGAAAGAGTCAAATAAAATACGTGCACGAAAAGTACGTGCACGTAGAAAATACGAACGGTCGGAAAGTGACCGTTACATTCTACCCACCTTAGAAATGACTCCGTCCTCGGAATCACTTATAATAATAATAATAATATCTATAAACCCTTATACCTACAACTCCCATATCTACACATAATGATCGCTAATCCCATAACTTCAAACATCGTTCCTCAAATAATCCATCATAACTCGTCTCTCCACTGGCTAATGCTACAACTAGAATCACACCCTAGCACCTGACTATAGGTCCACATTGCCGTCCACAATTCAACAATCATCATGTTCCCAATATATCGTCCATCACCTTAACTCATAAATCTATTCTTCATAATCAATGAACTATCAGACCACCTCTAACCTTACCCATATCATCTAATCTCCCAATCACATAAAATCCATCTTCTTAAATATCCATTCATCTCAACATGTCATGTTACTTCCAATGTCTGCTAACCCCAACCTATAGTTAAATCATGATGCTTCAAATGTTCTCCTCATTTAATGATCACTCTAAATCATACTATACTCCGTAGCTACTCCTATCTATCACTCGTCCAAGTTTCAAGTCGTTTAAGTACTCATCCCCCCGTATATAATTTCATCCAACCAGAATTCTCCATTGAGTCCATCACACATTTGTATTATAAAAGTAAATAGATAAGTCTTGAACACCTCATTCTTTTCATCCGAAAGAATACTAATCTATTATCCTTGTGTTCAAGATCAAACAATCACCGCTATGACATATCTCACCTCACTCTAAGCTTACACGCAACATAATCCTATAACAAAATAGCTGGTACTAACAATATCATAACAATCGGAAATAACACTTTCGAAGAGGAAAACAGAAGAAAGAAGTTTAAGGCCAAAGACAGATTTAAAAGCATTTGGAAAAGAAAAAAAACTTGTAGAGTTGTGGTATTGGGTGAGGAAAATAAGTGTGTCGTGAACTTGTGTACTTGTTTCAATACCTAAAAGATTTGGTTTAAAAGAAAACAAAAAGTTTTGATATAATCACATGCAGCCAAAGTCTAAGGAATTGCCCGTTATGATGCTATTCATAGCTATATGAATACCATTATTCAGACAACTCCAAACGTATATCACGGACCACACTGAGTATAATACATGACACAAGAGACAATCACTAATATCCTAAAGGCAGCACACTAGTACAGGTCCACACACTCTACCTGTACACATGCACTACGACGACATCACAAACCAATGGGCTCACTACTAACTAGAGATGACAGGCAACTACATGCAATGATGTCTTCATAAAAGAAAGGAAGCCGAAACCAAAAGCGAAATGAAACGAACGAGTTCAGATAAGGCGAGGATAAGAAGATAGCCGGTTGGATGGGACAAAAATATTGCTTAAAATAACTAAAGAGATGGAAGAAGGATTACGTGTAAAATATGGTATCATATGTTATATACTTATAAAAATACGTAGAAATAGCGAGCAGATGGTAAAATATTGCGACTCGGAAAAAAAGAGTTAAGAGAAGGAAGAAGAGAAGGATGAGGTAGTGATAGTTTTGCAAATGAAAATAAGTTTATACAAAGATTTTTGAAATGTGAGCACGAAGAACATAGAACTGATATATATAAAAATTAAAGTTCTCTTTAGTTTAGAAAATATTCTAAAAGTACGTACAGTAAGTGGTTAGAAATAAATTTTGTAGTTTAGAAAAAGAATAATATATATATTGAATTATCAAAAATGATAACAAGGTTTTAAAAACTGAAATATGGAATATACCGGTTAGAAATAATTACAAGATAGTAACTTGAAAATTACGACCAAGGAGGTTTCAAAACCCAAGAAGGAACTTTAATCCAACCGAAAAACAAGAAATTTTTTAAATATAAAATAAAGGGTTTTGAAAGAAGTTAAACCGAGCGAAGAATTTAATAATGAATTTCGAAAACATTTTTAAAGGAAGCAGGATTTGTAAAGGAGGGGTTTGAAGAATTATCGATAAGTGTCATGAAACGATCATGTGAATCGAGGGCAAGAATGTGATCGTATTATGAACATGCCTAAGATATGATTCATTAAAGCTACGATGGAACTCTACGGTCGATAACACAAAACGTGTAATAATCAGGAAGATGCTAAAAATCAGGAACTCTACGATGGAACTCTAAGTCTTCCTAATGAACTAGACTGTAATAGAGGGATCTCAGGGAAGGGCCCTAAGAGAATGAAGATTACGTTTTGCTGGGCCCGAAGTCGATGGACCCGAGCGAACGACTAAAAGAAAGGCCCTAGAAATCTAACTCGGTCAGAGTCAAGTGAGAGCTACTAAGGTATCCAAAGACAAGGATGACTAAATCTTAATCAGGACGCCTGACTATCAAACCTGGACGTCTACCTAAGTCTTCCTACCATCTAAGACAAGGAAACCTAACTTAGACTCGTACATGTTAAACAGGATATAAAATGAATGATGTACTCTCATTGTTCCGAACTTTTGCATGACCTGCATGGGACACCACTAAAACATGTCATGCCCCGCTTCCTAAAACTACGGAGGCGAAGTGTGACTAAGGCCCGCTTGGGCCGGAGCTGTGAAGCTCGGACTCAATAAGCGTCTGTAGGGGTACTATCTTAAAATTTTCAGGCTCTTGCATTAATAAGATTCGGAACAATAGAAAGTACAGAAAGAAAGTTGCATTCATCAATATAGAGAGATAATATCTAGCGAGTACAAAAGTCTAAAAAGAGAAGCCTAAGCATGGTAACAACTACCAAAAGAGAGCAAACTAAAAGTAGTAACCTCCGAAAGGCAGCGACAGAAAAGACCCCAAGGTCTGGTCCTCGTCAGGCACGTACTCTGGGTCGACGTCCTCGGGCTCCACATACTCCGGTAAGTCTGCCTCGTCCACGAACTCTGGCTTGACACCCGACGTACAACACCCAAGAGAAAAGGAACTGTACGTCAGGTAAAGTCTACACATAAATGTTAGACTCTACTGCAAGTGTATTTTAATTTAAAGCAACATTTTACTGGTTGATTAGCATGCTGAGGATATACATGGAAGTTATAGAAAGTAAACAGAGCAGGAAAAGTAAACACGTCAAGCAGTAGCCATAGCGTGTGCTACCGACTACGGGACTAACCTAAACGGGTCAAGACAAGACGAGACAAGACGAGACAAGACAAGACAAGACACGTGTGACTCGAAGGGTTCACGCCTTACGGTTCGATGGGGATCAGACCCACTCCCCGTGTGCACGCTCAACCCTACCCCAACCCAAGTGCACAAGACAAGTCCGTACAAGGGATCACTCACTCAAGCTTGGTAAGTGCCCTATTGCCCGCAGGCTGTGTATCAATACAAGGGATCACTCGAAGAGTACCCTATTGCCCGCAGGCTATGCATCAGTACAAGGGATCACTCACCCACTGGTGAGTGCCCTATTGCCCGCATGCTGTGTATCAGTACAAGGGATCACTCAGTGAGTGCCCTACTGCCCGCAGGCTGTGCATAAGTACCAGGGATCACTCACCCACTGGTGAGTGCCTTATTTCCCGCAGGCTGTACATCAGTACAAGGGATCACTCAGTGAGTGCCCTATTGCCTGCAGTCTGTGCATTAGTACAAGGGATCACTCACCCACTGGTGAGTGCCCTATTTCCCGCAGGCTGTGTATCAGTACAAGGGATCACTCGGTGAGTGCCCTATTGCCCGCAGGCTATGCATGACAAGACACGACATAACAAGACAGGGATGGTTCTTCTAGGGGGTCCACACGCACGCACACACAGGAAAAATCCCTAAGGTGTCAAAAGTTGTTGTTGTTGCGCTTAGACTTCGTCGTCAAGTCTAAGCTGTCAAGGGGTGTCCCGGACGCTATCATTTCATGTCCGGTTCTCTTTGTTTACATTTTAACAGTTCTAAAAGTCTAAGGCCTAAACACGACCGAAGGTACAAGTGAGTACACTTGCCTGCTGTGGCAAGTGTGTCGTCAGTCCGGAGCGTCCCATCCGTCTGGAGCGTCCCGTCCAAGCGTCGCGTCTGCGGTAGTCTGTCTGAAACAGGGTCACGGCGACGGTGTCAGGTCGCGTTTTTCAACAATTCCTATTAGGGTTTGTTTCTAAAATTGGAGGGACTATCCTAATAGTCAAAAAGTCACGTTTTGATATTTGTTCAGTCTAGATCGACGTCTACCCTATGTGCACAGAAAATTGGTCCGATCGTCGATCTTTCCTACAGTGGCAACATTTTACAGATGCTGAAAATAAATTTAGTTCAAGATAACCAATTTTAGTTTAGGTTTTGGTTAGCTACGGTGTGGGTTTTACTACTCGTTAGGGAAACCAACCTCGTGATGTCGTCCAACAAGCAGAAATCGGGTCTGAACGGTGAAACTTCGGCGTCGTCTAGAACTCCTCGGCCTCGGGTAGCGCAGCGAGGTACCTCTGGACATCGGGGTGGTGGCGTGAAATCAGCAAGCTAACAGCGATTCTCCTCCCGTTGTGTGTAGCGCAACAGAGCTTCAAGATAATGGCGACGTCGGCTAAAAGTACGTGCATGCGGCAACATACGTGAACTCCGAGAGTCCAAGGGGGCTGTCGGTAGATGAAGTAGGACCAGAGGAAGATGCTCGGCCCTGTGGGTGGCCGACGGCGTGAGCGTATGACGGTGGGTGGCCGTGAGAAGCTGGAGAGGACAGATTTGCACAACATCTGTTGTCGTGCATCTCAGAGGAATTACAGTGACGAACAGCGAAAACGGGAAGTTGCAGAAGGTATATGAATTCAATACGAAGCCAAGGGCAGTGGAGTTGTCACCGGGGGTGGTCGGAGGTTAGCGTGAGCCGGCGTGGAAATTCAGCTTCCAGATCTGTGAAAAACAGCCGATACGGCGTGTTCCGACGAGGATTCTGGGAGCTACAGGTGGGCTATGAGCATGATGAAAGTTGCAGTTGGTAGGTGGTTTTGATAGGAGTCCAATGGCGGTAGGGTGGTTGACATAGGTGGCCGGATGCCCGGTGGACGCGAGTTTTCCCGGACGTGGTGAAGATCTGTAAAACTGTCGTTACGTTGAGTTTGAGAGATGTTTCGAGGAGGTAGAGATGAGGAAACAGGGTAAGGGGAATTGGAGATGTTCGGGGGGTCAGATAGGAGTTGATCAGGGGTTGTGGTCGCCGGAGGGGGTGGCCGAAGCGGCGGCGGCGTGGGTTTTTCCGGCGGGCTGTGCTGCTGTGAAAATCTGCGGTTAGGGGCTGTTTTGATGGGGTTTTGAGAGAGCAAAGAGAGGAGAGAGGAGAGGGGGGGAGGAGGAGGAGTTGCCGGAGGCTAGGAGGGCTGGTGGTGCCGCTGGTGGCGTGGAGAAATCGTTCAAATGAAGAAGAAAATGGCGGCCATGGGTTGTCTTACGTGAATGGCTAGGGTTGGGGGTAAGGTTGCATGAGATAATGGATTCTTGCTATATGTGTAAGAAAATGGGTATAAGTTGGGTGATGACTTGGAGAGAGGGTGAGTGAGGGGGTGTACAAAGGGGGGAAAAGTTGGGAAAGGGTAGACACAGCAATATTTCCCATGATACTTATGAGATATGATTAGGATTTGAATTTTGAATTGATTAGAGGCTAATCAACGGTTGCAAATTGATTATGGGATATCTTCCATTACGGGCATCAGAAAAATAGTGCAAAAATACAGGGACGATCGTGGAGACGAGAAGTATGGGGCTACAGGGTCTGATCGCGTGCTACACGTACCAAAAATTATCGTAAAATCGTGAACCTCGTATTGGTGCCAAAAGACTAAAACGCCCTTCCATTCAAAGCTGTTTTGCGAGAAGACGAGCAGTGAGAAGACGTTCCCAAAAATTACTATAAAATTCTACACTTCCATACGATCACAATGGTATATCATAGCGTATATACCAAAACCAAGAAAGAGTCAAATAAAATACGTGCACGAAAGGTACGTGCACGTAGAAAATACGAATGGTCGGAAAGCGGCCGTTACACCATCTACGAGTAAGATGAAACTAGCGCCCGTTCTGCCTCCAATGAGTTATGTTAGTCATTTTTTCGATCCTTTGATTTTGTTACCCTAGGTTTTTCCGATAGCATGTGGTACATTGAGTCTCGATAGGGTTTGGCTTTGCACATGGATCATACTCCCCTTACTATGGTCTCGACATGCTAATATATATCTATATTATATTTGACAACTGTTTTTGAATTCTAGGGCTGTCTAGGACAAGATAAATAGTGGCTGTGATTTGATTATGGAGAATGGAAGGTTGAGATGAGTTTTGTGAATGTTTTGAGGGGGAATCCATTTGTTGAAATTTGGTCCAGCTTTGAAATTTGGTCTACCTTTTAAATGGATGGAGCTTTGAAACCCTTAAAAGTGAGCTTTAAAATTAGGTCCAGCTTTGAAATTTGGTTAAACTTTAAAAGCAGCCAGCGAAGGCGCCCGCGCTGCTAAATATTTTTACACTAATTTGTTGTTCTTTTAAATTTTAATAATTTTTTGGGGAACAATGATTTCACGGGGAAAATCTTAAATGAACCATACCAGTGAGCCCACGTTTTTAACGCTAATTTGTTGTTCCGTGCTGAATTTGTTATTCTATGCTGAACTTGTTGTTCCGCGTCGAATTTGTTGTTTCGCGCCGAAGGCGCGCCACGTCAAATTTGTTGTTCCGTGTCGAAGGTGCTTGCATCGAATTTTTCTTTCTAAACCGAAGGTGCCCACGCTGAGGTCACCCATGCCGCTAGATATTTTTACTCTAATTTGTTGTTCTTTTAAATTTTAATAATTTTAGGGGAACAAAGATTTCGCGGAGGAAAATCTTAAATGAACCATACCCGTGGGCACAGGTTATGACTAGTATAAATTCTTTTGCATTTTGTTCTACTACTTGTTAACTAGCTCCCCACCAATTCTCAAGCTGATCCAACACCGTTTGAGCCTCCGTTCATCCATTTCAAAAAACCACTCCAGAATGCCGAACTGTTAGCGCAATGTTTTTGAAATGGATGAACGGAGGCTCAAACGGTGTTGGATCGGGTTGAAAATTTGTGGGGAGCTAGTTAACAAGTAGTAGAACACACTCCAAATTTTTTTAAATAAATGTTTTAAGTGCCCAAATCGTTGACAGCGCAGGAAAAAATTCCTATGTTGTCAGCACTTATCCATATTCCTATATATATATATGGTAAAATGCGCCGGTGCTCAAACTCAGGTGGGATTCCTGCGCTCGACTCCTCCATACCGTCCGATTTGATCCGCAATCTTGGTAATATCTTACCTTTAGGTGCAATTACCATCGCGCCCTTTAAGCCCTTTTCAAAGCGCCTTTGTACTAAATTACCTTTAAGCCCTTTTGTACTAAAATCCAATCGCTACCACTTCTTTTGCTCACTCCCGTGCAAAACGCAGAAGCTGCAGTAGATCCCCAGTTTTGCGCTAGGTCTTCGATTTTAACAGCCCACACTTGAGATCGCCCCCAAATTCATGCTATCACATGCTCGTTGATTCCCCTCCTGCTCTTCTCCTTAGAGGTAAGGATGGTCATCCCTAATTTACTCGACGTACTTATGTCAAGCAAGCACGAACTTAACATAGATCATACGTTGATTCCCCTCCTACCCTCCTCCATCGAGGTAAAAATGGTCATCCCTAATTTGATGGACATCTCATATCGCTCAACGAGCATAACGGGATAAATTTTTGACGGGGTTTGCGCGGTGATTAATTTCCAACCTTTGGACATTAGCACTGGAAATTACTCTCCGAGCACAATGGGCTAAATTTTTTAATCGGTTTGCACGGTGAGTAATTTCCAACCTAGTGAAGTGTTGCAATGGAAATTACTCTCCACGCAAAACGATTCAAAAATTTAGCCCGTTGCGCGCCTTGAGAAATATGAGATGTCCATCAGAACTTACTGAAGCTGCTCATATAGCACAACAACATAAAGCGAATGTCGTACATAATATTGCTCACCATACAAAATGGATAATATGTTTGATTTTCTGATGTATTTGATCTTTTCATCAAATATGATGGTAACAATTAGATCAGATTGAAAAAGACTAGCTATTATATGCAAGGTTTTAACATGATTAGTAATAGTAGTGTTGTTTCAACTAACAAGATGATATATAATCTACTGCTACTTGAATAGACATATGGAGTAGTCATGTTGTGTCAATATTACTGATATTTTTATTTGTTTCTAATGTAGAAAATTAAAATCGAAGAGAGTAAACCCTTTGAGCATGATCCGGAGATGCCAAATGAGATTGAAGGTAAAAATGACAGTGCAAACAGCGTATATGAAGAGGATAGGCATAGTGATAATGAAAAAGGCAGTCCAAATATTGGAATGAAATTTCAAACAGAAGAAGATGCATATCAATTTTATAATACATATGCAGAAATATTATGTTTTGCAACCCGAAAGGGATCTACTGGAAAGGGAAAAGATGGCAATATCACCAGGAGGAAGTATACGTGCAACAAATAAGGGTATAAAAGCTTAAAAGATAAGAGGGAGATATGAAGGGAAGTTAATCGAAGGAAAAATGAGAGAGAAGGAAGTATGGCTTGAATGACAGTTCATAAAATGACCGATGGAGTATGGCACATAAACACATTTGATGATGATCATAATCAAGAGTTGATAAAAAGCCCATCGAAGATCCAGATGTTACGGTCACATAAAAGATCACATATGGATGGAACATGTAGGAATTTAGTTAATCAGATGCGTGGCTGTGGAGTAGGACCTGCAAAGATTGCAAGGATTCTAAATGCCACGAGTAGTAATGTTAATAGCACTACGTAACAATGCATTGATCACGGGAGAGTAGCAAGAAAGAACAATATTGGGAAGGAATGCATTAGAGTAATAGAACAATTTATTAAAAGGCAAGATACAGACTCTCAGTTCTATTACGCTATTGAGCATAATGAAGATAATGTATGTAGGAGTATATTTTGGGCTGATGGAAGGGCGAGGACATCATATAGCCAGTTTGGAGATGTTGTTGTATTTGATGTCACTTATAAGACAAATAGATTCATGTTGCCTTTTGCACCTTTTACAGGTGTCAAGCATCATAAACAGTCTATTTTATTTGGATGTGCTCTTCTTGCTGATGAGAAGGAAGAATCATTTGTGTGGTTATTTGGACAGTGGTTAACTTGTACGTGGGATAAAGCACCAGGAGCTATCATCACTGATCAAGAACCGAAAATATGCAATGCAATCAAAAGAGTTTATCCAAATACAACGCACATGTATTGCATATGGCATATCAGTCTGCATGAAGATTAGCATCTACGTTCATTGCGGTCTTCTTATAACCCTGAATTTGATGAAGACTATGCAAATTGGTGTAAGAACAGTCAAAATGTTGAAGAAGCTGAGAATTATTGGGGAATCTTAAAGGAGAAGTACCAAAAGGAATTTCTGGAGCTAATGACAGAAAAACAAAAATTGAAATGAAAGCCTGGAAGTGGTTACATACAATGCATGAGAAAACACAGCATTGGATTAAGGCGTACCTACTGGATACTTTCTTTGCAGGTATGAAAATTTTAATACGATAGAGATTGTTGTAAAAATTTATGACCAAAATAAACTAATCATATGGTATTTATTTCTTGTTTTGTGTGTAGGCATGGCGTCCAACCAAAGGAGTGAAAGCATGAACGCGTATTTTGATGGATACGTAAACTGTATGACTCCATTATACGAGTTCATTGATCAATATGATAAAGCGATAAAATTTCAGCGAGACAAAGAGGAGAGAGAATATACTTTTTTATAAGAAACAAATTAGAATTTAGCGGCATGCATGAGTTACAGGTTCATGCCGCAAAGGTATATACTAGAAACATATTTTCCATTTTTCAGATTCGGTTCAAAAATACTTTATACTGTCGACATGAAAGTGTGAACATGGATGGGGATACGACCACATATAACGTAACTATGCAGATTGATGGAAAGAGCTACTTGCATAATGTCCAATGCAATATATCTCCAGGAATGTTCAGGTGTACGTATGCAAGGGCTGAGACTGAAGATTTTCTATGCACATAAATTATATATATCATGAAGCAAAAGTTCGATATGCAAGCCACCCCTAATAGATATATTTTACCAAGGTGGACTCTAAATGCAAGACATATCAGCATGAGTCTTGGGGCCTCTTCAACTAGCACAATACACGGAGTACGCCCAAATCAAATTACTCCACTTAAAACCTGGTGACTTCGTTCATCATTCGATAAAGTCGTTGAGGCAGTTACAAGAGATCCCCTCCTGTTTGATGACATCTTTGGGTGGGCAAACAGTTTTTTGGACCAATGAATGATAAAGCGCAAACTGCTTCTGAAGATCCAAGCACTCAGGTGGGGTCCAATGCACATATCAAACAAGAAGTTGGAGTAAATGATATCATTATGCATGATCCTACAAAAGCAAGAACTAAAGGCCGACCACGATTGGCGTCAAGGATTCCGTCTGGAATACAAGTTTCACAAGAACAAAGTCAAGCAAGAACAAGGACTTGCAAAATTTGTGCAGAAAAGGGTCATGACATGAGAACTTGTCGTATGAGTACATCTGGTAGAACGAAAGTATATTTGCTCAAACGTTTACTATTTTTATACTAGTATAAGTTATTTTAACATCATTGCTCCATATTTTCTGTAGGAAAAATATTCGCCTGATGACTTGACAAGGCTTTGATATGAAGGCTGACATTTGTATATACTATATGTAACAATTTTGTTTTAACTTGGAAGAAATATACTACATGCATCTGTTATGGAGATATCAGTATAAATGTGATGAAACTAAATTGGTTCTCTTTAAAAATGGTTATTTGAAAACGGCAGCCCCTTATATTTTAGTCCAAAATGCAGCCATTGTGGCATTGAATTCATAGGTCTGGGGGTCCAAATTGAATCTTAAAACACAAAGTCTTAATTATAAGCGTATGAGGATGCTACATATCATTCGAGACCTATATCTCCTGCTACGGATCTCATATCTTATAATTTCTCTGTTGCTGCAGATCCTAACAATTGTCAAGAAAATTAATGTGCTTAAGGAGTAAGAAGACAAAGAAGAAGAGCTGAAGAGAATGAAGAGAATGATGCATGTAGCTGTGCGTGATGAGTAATTGTGGGTAATTGTATACAGTTTTGCTCCGCGTGCACAATTGTTACAACTTTTGCCGGTTATGCGTGCTGAGCAAAACTTGGTAATTGTACAGTTTTCCTAAGCGCACACAACGTTCAGTAAATGTTGGTAATTGTAGACAGTTGTGCTCAACTCGCACAACTTTCAATTCTGTTGCCGTTTATGCGAAATGAGTAATTGTGGGTACTTTAAGTTAGCATCACGTAATTTTGTAATGTGATGCAATTGTATCAAATTTAATGAAATTGTATTAAGGTCTGTATTCCAATATACTACACCATTTATGCATTATAATGTACATAACACAACACAGTAGAAACTACATCTAAACAGTTTGCAACATCACAATTTGGAACTGGTAAGCAATTCAAGCACTGTACTATACTAAGGATACATGTATTCCCACCATGAAAAAATTTCAACTTTGTTGCCATTTATGAGTTGCTCCATTAGCTTCATCTATGCCACTTCTTGCAAGTATCTTGGCCATTTTCCCCTGTATGCGTTAAAGAAGAATCAGTGATGAACACAAAACAAAGCATAATTAAGTAAAAATATTGTACAGGTAGACTTAGAATAAGATAGAACATTTATTATCATCAAGCAGTGATGTCTTGAACTAAGGATCAAAGAACATATGTAAGTAGTGAAGTCTGCAATGAAGCGGCTATGGCTGGAAGAACATATTCAACAGTGATAGCTTCGATGACGACGAACAGAACATATGAAGGATCAAAGAACATCTTCGAATCAATATATACGTGATGTATCCAGTTTCGGCATCACGTCACTTGTCGCTAATATATTGTCCATCTTTGAGTGTTGAAGATGCAGCAGTGATGAAGGCAAAAATAGAATGTTGTAGAAAAAATATCATATAATTAGAATTAGAAAGAATAAGATAGAATAATATCATCAAGAGGTGTAGTGGTTGATGAGGGCTCGTGGGGAGGGAAGCCATTTATAAACAAATTGGACTGGCCATGGATGAGTATGAGACTACAGTAGAGTTACTGGGAGGCAACACAAGGGAACCCGTGAGTCTACAGCAAATTGCTCGTGATTATACAGAAGAATGCTCGTGAATCTACAGCAGATTAATAGCAGCCAGATGTTGTTCCCAATAATGTATGACCGTTATGGTACGCATTGAGCAAAATTGATAGCCTTTAACAAAATTGCTCAACGTGCACAACCTGCAAAAATATGGCCGGTGTGCGCGGTGAGCAAATTATTTATGGTTTATCAAAACTGCTCAAAGCGAAAAATATGCATATAGTTGGACCGTTGTTCGCATTGAGCAATAGGTATTTTGGATAGAACAATTATTCAATAGACGTAAGTACGAGTAATATTTCACCAACAATTTTGTAATCTTGTTTCAGCAGCCTATTGCTCGATATAGCGGAGTACATTGACATCATAGAGAGATCGTCCATCATGTTAAAAGTAACAACTACTTTAACAAATCCGATGCTTTCTCTAGTCGATGCATTAGATGAAATTTTTTCTCGTATCATGGTTTTTGCTCAACACGCACAAAGGTTAAAATCTGGATAAATTTTACATGCCGTTGTGCGCTTGGAGTAATTTTATTCGAAAGTAACCCATTTTTCCTCGACGCGCACAACTGGGTATAATTTTACACATTGTGCACGATGATTAATATTAATTCAAAAATAAAATTTGTTACCACATGCACACAATCTGTAAGGCACGCTGAGTAATAATAATCACCTCTAAACTGTTTTAATACCGTGCACAACACGTTATAATTGATAAAGTTGTGTGCGCCGACTAAAATCTTATGTATATTCACGAGTACTGCTTTGTAGACTCATGGGGTCTCTTCTGTATACTCACGGTTACAATACTGTAGACTCATCCTCATCCAAGGGCAGTCCAATTCGTCTATAAATTGCTTCCTACCCACAAGCCCTCTTCAACCTCTACACTTCGAGTGATGTGATGGGCATGAGGATGAAGTAACCATAGACTCTACTGTAGACTTATCCTCATCCAAGGGCATTCCAATTCGTCAATAAATGGCTTCCCTAACCACAAGCCCACTTCAACCATTACACTTCGATTGATGTGAAAGGCACGAGGAAGAAGTAACCCTGGACAGATAGTTGTATTGGCTCACACGAGGAGTAGCCCCTGACCTTCTAAATCATCCCCGACGGTATAACTGGTCAGCCCGTGAAGTCTTCTAAATCATCTTCGACGGTATAGCTGGCTCACCCCACAAGGGGGTGGCCCCCCGACTGTATAGTCGAGTAGCCCACGAGGGCAAAGTATGGTCATTTTCGATTGTATAGTTAGCTCGGCTCGCGAGGGTGTGGCCACCGATCGTATAACCGAGTAGCTGTGAGGGAAAAGAAAGGTTATCCCCTGGGCTGTTTCCCCCAAATCTACTCTCACTTCTCTCTCCTATTTCAGGTCGCATCTGTTTGATCTGGATCCTAGCCTGGGGGTGAATAGCCTTATAAAAATATTATCGCACAACCCACAAGAAATCACACGTAGTTAAAAACACAAGCAGGGTAAATAAAATGCAAGCAAAGAATGCGCAGCAGATTTACCCTGGTTCGGTCGCATCAACGACCTACTCCAGACCCCAAGCAAATACTAGCATTAACTTGTTCCTTCTGTACACCTACAATGGTGTCATAGCTCCAACTTCCCACCTAGACTGTACCACACTCAACAAATTGCAGAACCTTATCAACCTAGTAAATATGTATATTGAATGCTACAACACGTCAAGACCCTCTTGTCTAGCCACAACCAGACAAGTCTCCAAAAGAACACAAAGATGGTAAAGTTTCCCCTACAGAGATCTACACACAATCACAAATATGATGGTAAAGTAAAGGGTTCAGAAATGCTCAGATTATGATTGTGTGTCATCTCTGTCGTTCAGCACGGCGTCAACTTCAGTCTGGCACAAACGGTGTCAACTTCAGTCTGGCACAACCGGTGTCTCAATCGGACTCTTAGATCTCAAGTTGTAGCTCAAATATCACTCTGGTCTGTGCACAAAGTAATTTCAGTTCACACAACTTTTATTGCGACTATGCGCACAACAAGCCTTTAAGTTTCCAATCCACGTAAGCAAGTTTCATGCAAAGCTCTAATACGCGTTTTCCTGGGAGCGTGATCTCTGATAGCTCCTAAGACTTCGAATTCTCCGATGAAACTGCTCCGAGGTCTGACTCGACACGGCAGCAGAATACTCCGGAAGCAACTTGACTTCGGCAGCAACAAGCTCTACTTCGGCGACGGGATTTGGCTTCTCTGACTTCGGTGGATGCTCGACTCCGATGGCGAGCTTCGACTCCTCCGATAGCTCGACAGCGACATGATGGAAGGACTCCGACGGTGCCTCCTCTTTGACGGTGGCCCTTCGACACCGACAGTGATGGCAGCACGTACGACAGAGGGTGGTCACAACAGCAAACTGATCGACGGCGATGGCGGTAAGAGAGGCAGTGCCAAGAGAACTCGTCGATGGCATCGTCTTCAACGAGGGTAGGCGCCTTGAAGATGATGAAGACAACAACACGGATCTCTTCACCAGTAGCAGCAACCTCACGACGGCAATGTTGATGTCTCAAAGTTCTTCACGTTGGCATGGTAGTAGTAACCATGGTTCATGCTTGGAGGGAAGTCTTGCGGGTAGATGTTTGATATGAGTCTCTTGTCTTGGAGGTGAATGCCGCAAAGGGGGATGGGTGCATGAATTGTTGATGAAGATGACACTGCTTGTATACTTGCTGAGTGCGTGAGTTGTAACTCCCCTTCTTGTTGCTTGCTTGCGTGAGTCTATAGGCAACGAGATGTACTCAGATGCTTTGGGAAGATCATGGGGCTATGGAGTTTAGGTTTCGTTTGTTGAGGCTTGCCTTGTGTGCGGCTTGTAAACTAGGGTTTTAGCCAACCCCTCTTCTTCGTTTTGGCCGCACACTTTACTTTGGGGTGATGCTTGGTTTAAATAGAGATATACTAAGGTTTTCTTTGGCTTTTGGTTGTGGGAAGGAGAGGGGAATCCCTTTGGTGCGTGAGGCAAGGGGAGATGGTATGAGATCCCTAGAATCTAAGAGATTAGGATTTTGAGAGATCCACTTTGGATATGATTAGGATTTGGGTAGAAGTAAATATCCCTAGCTGATTTGATCCAATCCCTCTTGAACTCAAGTTGGCCTCCATCTCATCCCAAATTGGACCAAGTCCACATTGCTTTTCATATAGCTCTTTGACCAAGTTCCTTTGCTATATGAATAACAATTCCTCCAACATTTGACCAAGTCATCACTTTGAAGAATTACGCTTTTGCCATCTCTGAAACACATTTAGCACACTCGTTAAATAGTAACACACGTTTGTCATCATCAAACTACAGATCCTAGATCGTTGCTTCCAATAATCTCCCCCTTTTGATGATGACAAACCCATAAAAGATTTGAGCAAATAAATGTGCGTGTGTGCTGAAGGATTTAAGCAAATAAGATTCAAGCATTACTAGCATGCACACAATATAGCAATGAAATAAGCATGCTCCCCCGTTTCCCAAGCTCCCCCTATTCATGTATTTCTAATAATCCCCCTTTAACAAATACAAATAATAACATATTATGTGCCAATAGTACCAAATATTTTTCACCACCTTTTATCCCCATTTTGTTATCATCAAAAGTGGATTAATGAAGTCAAACTAATATCACATGCAAAAATAAAGTATTATAGATTTTATCTATCACTTGCATGTCATTTTCCATAAAGTAGGCAATTCAGGTTCAAAGAAAATCATAATGTAGACTTCACCACCATTGTGTATGTGTGATAATATAAACATTGAATAACAAAGGGAGATTCAATCAAGAACATCATCCAAAACCAATCCACATTTTCCAATTAACATGAATAACACCTAGGATTGATTTTTCCCACCTCATTAAAAATGAGTTCAAGGTATCAAACCCCAAAACATAGCCTATAAGGACTCTTAGATGAGGGGTTTGGCATTACTGGACGAGTAAAATACACCAACGCTAAAGATTACCCATAAAGCATATGTTGGATACTCGTGGGTAGTGTATTTGCCATGAATTGTATCCACTTTTCATACGGATCTATATTCATGTAATTTTTTCATTTCTTTTTGTGCTCAATTTATTCACGGCAATACACATCATATCCCTTAGATTATTCAATTTTATTCATCCTACATTCACTTTCCAATATTCATGAAAAGAATCTCCAAAAGTACAACAAGTTTAATATTCGTGGAAGTGAGCATGTAGGTGTATAAATCAAATTAATCATTTCATGAAGTATGACATGTCTACTAAATAGATTCTATCATGTGCATGTAGCTATACCAATAATACAATGATTTCTACAAAGGATATGAATGATCATTAAAAAATGCCACTTATAATGAATCATAAAGAGGTATTAATTAAGCAAAATTTTTTTAAAAAAATGAACTAAAAACAAATCTAAAAAGCAAACAAAACAAGCATGCAAACAAGAAATAAATCACGCACACAAACAATCTATAAAGGTATGCAATTAAGAGCAAAGAGGGAAAAGAAATATACCTTTGCGTCGTCATTTGACTAAGGAGCTAAAAAAATGAGACTATCAATTCATTGCTCCTCACCAAATCTTCATCCCACTTACATGAAAGGTGTTAAGTGTGACCTTGGAATCCAACAAGGTTCACTAGTGTTAGTCATCAAAGCTTTAGGAACCCACACTTGTTTGAACTTTATATTCGTGTTCCTAAACTTACAATAATAGGATGTGTGACCAACACTATCACAAGTAAAGCACTTTGCATGCATATTTTTCACAATAAATGGCACATTGTGGAATTTCTTAAATTTGGGCTTTTCAACATTTTTCAAACCAAATCCAAGTCCTATACTATTATTGCCATATAATTGATTTTCAAGTATGGTATCCAATGAATGTTTACCAATTGAAAATTTTCTTAATGACAGTTCTAGATTAGAGACTTTGGATTTTAATAGCGCATTCTCATCCACAAGCAAAGTACATTTACTTATAAAAACTTTCTTGTTTTCCTTTTCATTCTTTTCAAATTCAACCATTTTCCTTTTAAGATCGTTATTTAACATGCACAATTTATCATTAAGCTATCTAATTACACAGTCTTTATATTATGCAATAAGGAAGGGAAAGAAAGACACGCAGCTTCTTCATTAAAGCATGATTATTCTTTTTTCATTATAGCAATGGTAGAATCACGTGCAGCAAGTTTTTCTTTAAGAATGCCAACTTCTTCAGAAATGTCACAGTTTTCTTTTTGTAATTTAAAGCTGGCATTCCTATAATCATTTAACATGAGTTCTAGCTCATTAATCTCATTTTGCTTTCCTTTACAAACATCTATCAATTCAGCTTTAGTGAAGGAAATTACCTCATCGCTCTTTGCCATTAAGCAGAGGGAGGTGAAAGCTACAACATCCTCAGGCTCATCCTCTGCATTGCTGTCCATGTCACACGTTATCATTTTGCCTTTTCCGTTATCTTTAGCAACCTGAGCAGTCTCTTGTTTGCACTGCTTCGCAAAGTGTCCCTTTTTCCTGCATTTAAAACATTCAACTCTAATAGCATAATCTTGTTCAAAAGAATTTTTATTAGAATTAAAAGTATTAGAGCGAATGAACCTTTTATGCATTTCTGATCTTCCTTTAGGAGTCCTGATGTACTTTCTGAAATTTCTAACCATTAGTGCTATCTCCTCATTATCATCTTCATCTTCGCTAGCTTTTAGAGCAAGTGGCTTTGTTGCTTTTTCCTTCTCCTCAAGTTTCTCTCTTTCTTCAATATTTTGCAATTCAAGGTCATGAGACATTAAATTACCTACCAAGTCCTCCACCCTCATCTATGATATATCTTTCGCTTCTTGGATGGCGGTGACTTTAGGCCTGAAATAGCTTGGCAGAGCTCTTAATATCTTCCTCACCTGTTCAATACTAGAATATGTCTTACCAAGCGAGCTAGACTTGTAGACGATGTTGGTGAACCTCACAAACATCTCTGATATGGTCTCTGATGGTAGCAAGTGAAATCCCTCATACTCTGTGCGCAGAAGTGCAAGTCTAGACTCCTTCACCTGTGACGTTCCCTCGTGTGTCACCTCCAATGTATGCCATATTTCCTGCGCAGTTAGACATTGTGAGATATGATTATATTCAGATTTATCTAATGAACAAATGAGAGCATTCATTGCTTTAGCATTAAGAGAATAAAGTCTCCAATCATTGTCATCACATTTATCATCAGGTTTAATCATCTCAGCATCTTCAACTATAATGACAGGTGGTTTATAGCCTTTTTCAACAATTTGCCAAGCTTTATAATAAATAGAAATTAAGTAGACTCCCATTTGATTTTTCCAATAAGCATAATCTACTCCATTAAATCTAGGAGGACGTGATATGGAATGACCCACATCAAAAGCACTATCAATGGGATTCATGGTCAAGCCTAAGCTAGATCCTAAAACCTGCTCTGATAACACTTGTTGGATCTGGATCCTAGCCTAGAGTAGGCTTATAAAAATATTCTCGCGTAACCCACGAGAAATCACACGCAGTTAAAAACACAAGCAGGGTAAATAAAATGCAGGCACAGAATACGCAGCAGATTTACACTGGTTCGATCGCAGCAACGACCTACTCCAGCCCCAAGAAAATACTAGCATTAACATGTTCCTTCTGTACACCTACAATGGGGTCCTAGCTCCAACTCCCCACTTAGACTGTACCACACTAAACAAAGTGCAGAACCCTATCAACCTAGTAAATGCGTATCTTGACTGCTATAACACGTCAAGACCCTCTTGTCTAGCCACAACCAGACAAGTCCCCAAAAGAACACAAAGATGGTAAAGTTTCCCCTACAGAGATCTACACACATTCACAAATATAATGGTAAAGTAAAGGGTTCAGAAATGCTCAGATTTTGATGGTGTATCATCTCTGTTGTTCAGTATGGCGTCAGCTTCAGTCTGGCGCAAACGGTGTCTCAATCTGACTCCTGGCTATCAAGTTGTAGATCAAATAGCACTCTGGTCTGTGCACAAAGTAATTTCAGTGCACACCACTTTTATTGCGGTCTGTGCATACAGTAAGCCTTTAAGTTTCCAATCCACGTAAGCAAGTTTCATGCAAAGCTCTAATACGAGTTTGCCTGGGAGCATGATCTTCGATAGCTCCTAAGACTTTGACTTCTCCAATGAAACCGCTCAAAGGTTCGACTCGACACGGCAGCAGAAGACTCTGGCAACAACTCGACTTCAGCAATGACGGGCTCTACTTTGGTGGTGGGCATTGGCTTCTCCAACTTCAGTGGACGCTCGACTCCGATGGCAAGCTTCGACTCCTCCGCTAGCTCGACGGCGACTTGATGGAAGGACTCCGACGGCACCTCCTCTTCAATGATGGCCCTTCGACTCCGACAACGATGGTGGCACATACGACGGAGGGTGTCACGGCCGCGAACTGATCGACAACGATGGTGGTAAGAGAGGCAATGCCAAGAGAACTCATCGACGGCAGCATCTTCAATGAAGGTAGACGCCTTGAAGATGATGAAGACAGTAGCACGGATCTCTTTGCCAGTAGTTGCAACCTCAGGATGGCGATGTAGATGTCTCGAAGTTCTTAACGTTGCCATGGTAGCAGCAACCAGGGTTCATGCTTGGAGGGAAGTCTTGCGGGTAAGATGTTTGATATGAGTCTCTTGGATTGGAGGTGAATACCGCAAAGGGGGAGGGGTGCGTGAGTTGTTGATGAAGATGACCCTCCGTGTATCCTTGCTAAGTGCGTGAGTTGTAACTATCCTTCTTGTTGCTTGCTGGCGTGAGTCTATAGGAAACGAGATGTACTCAGATGATTTGGCAAGATCATGCGGCTATGGAGTTTAGGTTTCGTTTGTTGAGGCTTGCCTTGCGTGCAGATTGTAAACTAGGGTTTTAGCCAACCCATATTCTTCGTTTTGGCCGCACACTTTACTTTGGGGTGATGCTTGGTTTAAATAGAGATATACTAGGGTTTTCTTTGGCTTTAGGCGGTGGCATGGCGAGAGTAATCCCTTTGGTGCGTGAGGTATGGGGAGATGGTATGAGATTCCTAGAATCTAGGAGATTGGGATTTTGAGAGATCCACTTTGGATTTGATTAGGATTTGGGTAGAAGCAAATATCCCTAGTTGATTTGATCCAATCCCTCTTGAACTCAAGTTGGCCTCCATCTCTTACCAAATTGGACCAAGTCTACATTGCTTTGCGTATAGCTTTTTGACCAAGTCCTTTTGTTATATGAATAAAAATTCCTCCAACATTTGACCAAGTCATCACTTTGAAGAATTACGTCCTTGCCATCTCTGAAACACACTTAGCACACTCGTTAAATAGCAATACACGTTTGTCATCATCAAACTAGAGATCCGAGATCGTTGCTTCCAACAGCGTCAAGATCTCATCGTCCAAATTTATCACATTGGGCAACTAGATACTGGCGACAATATATCCCGCAGATAGCCACTTCATTGCAAACGAGACTCTTATCTATCTTATGATGGCAGAAAATCGACAACGACGTTAATAAACATAACGAAGAGGGTCGCCCAATGAACTCGCAGAAGTTGAAGGGGGAAGCATGCAGATCATGCCGATAATATATCCCGTAAAGCCCCATTTCATTGCAAACATCTACGAAGACACTCATATGTATCAGTTTGTAAGAGTAAAGGCAAATGTATCAGTTTGGATCTGTATTAGTATGTACACCAATATATTTGAATGGTTCATTTTTGAATATGTCATTAGAATGAATATGTATATTACCATATGAATGTGTTGTTTGCTTCATTTTGAATATGTATTAGTTTGGTTCTGTATTAGTATGTACATGAAAATATTTGAATGGTTCTTTTTGAATATGTCCTAAGATTGAATATGTATCAGAATTAATCTAAAATTTTGCATGTAGGCATGTTTCTGAATCAGATTAAGTATGATGCAAATTGTAATGAGAATGTTTGACTGTTGTTTGAACAAAATTGATAGCCTCTAATAAATATGCTCAAAGCACACAACCGGCAAAATTAATCCCATGGGGCGCGTTGAGCGCCTCAAATTTTTCTCAACGCGTACAACGGGCATAATTTTGCTAGGCGGAGCATTTAACAATTGTTTATAAACTACTATAAATGGTCAACACGAATACTCCGGTCATTGCTATGGCATAGAAAATTTTTTTAAGGCATAAAAAATTGCTAAATGCGTAGTACTTGCTTCATTGGCAGTTTTGCGCGGTGAGGAAATTTGTATTCCCATAAGAAAATGTCACCGAGCACACCGGACATAACCAGTTGTACACGTTGAGCAAATTTTTTTCGTGGCTAACAATTTATCTCAACGCGTACCACAACGGTCAGTCATTATTGCGTAGAATATCTTTCTAGTATCAATCTGATGTATATTCACGAGAACTCTTTTGTATATTCACGATCACTGCTCTGTAAACTCCCGAGGTCTCTTATGTAGACTCACGGTCCAAATATATATACATTGTGCGCTATGAGCAATTTAGTTAAACCATAAAATATTTTCTCACCGCGAACAAATGCCTTAATTTTGCCTGTTGTGCTCATTAAGATATTTTATTAGAGACTAATAATTTTGATCAACGTGCACCACAACGGTGAAATATTCTTGGGAACAACATCTGTTTAGTATCAATCAGCTGTAGATACACGAGCTTTGATATGAATTTGGAAATTTGGCCCGGTGAAAAATTTGGACCATTGTGTGCTTTGAGCAATAGGCCTATTTGATAATAATATTGACCGATGTGTTAACAAGACTTTGATATGAAGCATGAAATTTTTATATACTATATGTAACAATTTTGTAATATATTGGATGAAATATACTACTTGCATCTGTCCTGGATATATCAGTATAAATGTGCTGAAACTGGCTCTCTTTAAACCTGTATCTATGAAAACTGAGTTATATTATATTTTAGTTCAAAATAATGCCATTGTGGCTTTGAATTCATAGGTCTACGGGTCCAAATTGAAACTTAATACCCAACGTTTTAATTATAGGCGTATGAGGATGATGCCTATCATTCAAGAAATTTATATATTGTTGTCGATCTCATATCTTATAATTTCTCTGTTCCTGTAGATCCTGCCACTTATCAAGAAATCATTCGAGAAAATGTTTCCATTTAACAAAAATATCTCCTTTTGCACCGAAACAAAAAGGAGAAACAAAAAAGGGTTCGCTCCACTTATGATGGAGGAGCTCGCGAAGAGGCGTCCCCAGTCGCTTCGTCTTCTCCCGAACCAGTAGGGTGCCCAGGGACAACCAGAGGACAGGTAAGAATTCTTTGGACCCGCTCCTCGAACGCTAGGAAGCCATCCCAAAAGGACCTCGCAATCTTCGGAGCTAAAATGTTCTCGTACGCCCGGAATCCCTCCCGTAGAGACTCTGCGATCCTTTGAGCCAGGACATCCCCATAACCACTCTGGACCTCGTCTACGAGTCGAGCGGGGTCCACTTTCTGCAAGGCACCTCAAAGAGCAGCTTTCTCCTTACTATGCACCTCCCGGGCGAGGGACAATGCATCCTCAACATCCTTGGCCGAGCGACCGCCCGAGCCCCCATCAAACTTCCCTCCTCCGAGGTGAGCTCTGAAACTCTCCGTTGGAACTGGTGGGCCTCTATGTGGGCCTCCTTGGCTGATTGCTTGGCCGCCTCAGCCCTGAGGCGCCCCTACGCCAAGGCCGCCTCAAGCCCATCTACCTGATCTGAGCGGCGATGCGCCTATACAGCAAGCGTTGACACCCGCAAGACAGAAGGGGTGAATGTCATTCACAACAAAACAGAAGTAGAAGAAGAAAGGGACCAACTGCTGGATCTGCCATACCAGAGTCTGTGCAATTCTCCTGGAACGAACCACCTCTAAGAAGGAGCGGTCCCTCGAAAGGACAACACTCTGCGCCAGCTGGACGGCCACGTCACGGTCGATGAAAACCGACCCCCTAGCGAGGACATCTGGACCGACTCCAAGCATGGAGAAGGCTCCGCCCGCACTGACCGGGGTACGCTCTTCTTGATGGGTAGGAGAGAACTCCACCAAAAGCTGGGGGTTCGCCCCAAAGGCAACCGGTGGATCGCGCCCCGCCAGGGGACCACTCTCACTCTTCTTCTACTTCCCCTCGGGCCCTTCAGACCCTGAGTAAGAGTGTCCCTTCCTCTCCACTGATTCTCGATCGATAAACGGGAACCCAGCTCGATGGCTGCCACGTCCTCCTCTCCGAGGACGAGACCGACATGAGCATCAATCGGATCTGCCACGAAGGGAGAAGGGTCAGCCGTGACCAAAGGCGGAGGGGGAGGAACGCCCACCTGCCTTGACACCCCAATCGGTGGGTCGGCCACAAGACTCTCCTCCCCCAAAGTGCGACCCGGCCCTTGTCCAGATGAACTTCCCCGACCACCCGAAGGTCCTCGACGTCGATGGTTGAGTTGCTGAATGTCTTGACTGAACTCCAGACCCGCCATCTCTGCAAAAAAGATGAAAATCAGGGTAACAAGCAATGGGGAAAGAAGAATTTAAAAGGTCATGGCTTTATACGAAAGGTAACTTCGAATCTAAGCCGTTAGAGGCAGATGCGTGGCAACGTCTCACATAAGACGGCATTTCGAATCATGCTCCCTAAGGGCGGGAGAATTCCAACTTCGTGCAACTGGCCTTAATTCAATGCGATTTCCTTGACTGACGTGCCCATCAAATCCACACGAATCACATTCCTCGAACCGAACCGTCAAAATAAGAACGGACCGAGCGATGGGGGGCAGTTGATATAACACACCCAAAATGGGCTAAGATGGAACGGGTCAATTCCATGATCCAACCCTATGGGCATTGTCGGAATTAGGTCCCAACCTAAAGTGTACCATAAAACCCAAATTTTTAATTATGATCGTATTAGGAAGATGCCTATCATTCGAGAAATCTTTCTGCTGATGCCGATCTCATATCTTATAATTTCTATGTTGATGCAGATCCTGCCACTTGTCAAGAAATCTAATGTGCTTAACGATTAGGAAGAAGTAGCATAAGAGCTGAAGAGAATGAAGAGAATGATCTTCTGTATATGTTCGCAATGAGTAATTGTGTGTAATTGTATACAGTTTTGCTCTGAGTGAACAACGGAATATTAAATAACCCGGTTGTTCGCGATGATCAAAACTTGGTAATTGTAGAAATTTTTGCTCAAAGCGCACAACTTTCATTTCTGTTGCCATTTGTGCACGCTGAGCAATTCTGTGTGGTTATTAGTTAGTGTCCAGGTGTAAATGCAAGCTGATATAAATAAAAGTATCACTTCTACAGAGTAAAGAAATGAAATTGCATAGTGATACATGTGTTTTACTATAGCATAAATGCAACCAACAGTACATTAAACCCCTGGTTTTCGGGGAAGCATGGATAAATCATTAACCCTAAACTAGTATCGACAAAGAATCTTATAAACCATAAGAAGCGACTAAACCTTAGGTCTGTACCTTTTCGATCTTTTGTGTGGGTTACGGATCGCAATCACGCTCTGAATAAAATAAAGACAGTGTTAACAATTACTAAAGGCGCACAACAGCTTATAAATTTGCCCATTGCACGCTCTGAGTAATTATTTGTTTATGTAGACAGTTTTTCTCAACGTGCACAAATGGTTATAATTTGACCCATATTCGAACTGAGTAATATTTCATACCGCGCACAACGGGTCATATTTTAACAAATCACCTAATTGTATATATTTTTGCTCAGTTCATACATTGGTCACTCCATACCTGTGATTAAACCAGTCTCTCCATTTAATCCGGGAGTCAACAGATGAGGTCTTGGGAATATACAGAAGATTCCTCGTAAATCTAAAGCAGATTGATATTAGACAGATGTTGTTCCCAATAATGATCGACTGATGTGGTGAGCGATGAGCAAAATTGTTGGCCTCAATCAAAATTTCAAAACACGCACAACGGTCGCACCTTTTGTCCTTTGTGCCTGTCGAGTAATGTATATTATGTTCAACAATTTTTACTAAGAAATTTCAATGTTGGAATTTGATTCAAGTTAGCATCATTGTATATATCACCTATTACAATTTTGTAATGTGCTGCAATTATATTAAGTTAACTGACATTGTATTAAGATCTGAATTCCAACATACTACCACATTTATACACTCCAATGTACATAATACAAAAAATAGAAACTACTTCTAAACATTTTGCAACTTCACATTTTGAAACTTGTTTGAAATTCAATCACGGGTCTTTCATATGGATACGTGGATTCCTAATACAAGAAACGGTTCAAAGTCATTTTGAACCGCTCAAGCAAAATGGCATTCATCAACAGCTACATCCACGCGCACCATCGTCACTTGCCACTAGTATCTTGGCTTTTTGTCCCCGGTATGCATTGAAGAATAATTAGTGATGAAAAGAAAAAATTCATTATTAGGTAAATATATTATATAATCAGATAGACCAGTTAATATCAAAAAGAATATTGCAACATCACATTTTGGCATGGGTATGAAATTTACTCATAGGTTCCTTCTTCTGAGCATGAGAGAAATGTGTCTGCACAGTTTATGAGCATCTTGAGAAAAGTGAGAAGTGTAGCAAGGGACTTCAGATGCCAGTTTGAGCACTTCCGGATGGAAACTGGAACTACTGGCAATGTAATGGACCATTCGAGAACATTTGAAGGAGTAAAGGACATCTTCGAGGCCGTATATATGTGATGTCTCTAATTTATGCATCACGTTAATTGCAGGAATTGATTGATTGAATTCTACTTGAGGTGAGAACAAAACTGGATAACTTTAAAATTGATTGATTGATTTCCCAACTACTGCCAAATGACAGTGTTTAAATACAAAAGTCTAAACAACTTTTCCAAATCCGACTGACTTCAACAACTAGTGGCAACTAATTACCAACAATAATTCAAATAACAGAATTAAAAAGACTAGCTAACAACTTGACCTATTCTTATTGAAAGCATGCATAAGTCACTTGCACACTTGAGCATTACTTTCTTTAATTAATGAACTTGGGATCTTCTTGGCTTATCATGCCACTACTCACTAGTATCTTGGCCATATGTCACCTGTAGGCTGTATGCGTTGAAGAAGAATCAATGATGGACACATACAAAACATAATTAAGTAAATATATTGTATTATAATGAATATTGCAACATCACATTGTGGCACTGGTATGAAATTAAATAATGGGGCACATGTATGAAATTCTACAGAGCATAGAGTGCAAGGTGTCTGAACAATTTTTGAGCAGACAGGGGAAGGTGTCTGCACAGTTTGGGAGAAGATCCCAAAATCGAACCAAGTAACTGGCAATGTAATAAAGCAGTCGAGTACAACGAGTGCTTCTGAAGGAGCAAAGAACATCTTCGAGTCCATATATATGTGATGTATTCAATTTCTGTATCACGTCACTTGCCGGAAGTATATTGGCCATCTTTGTGTGTTGTAGAGGAAGCATTCATGAACAACAACAAAATAGCAAGTTGAAGAAAAAATATTGTATAAGCAGAATCAGATAGAATCAGATAATGGGACTATCATCACAAAGTGTAGTGGTTGATGAGATCTTGTGGTTAGGAAAGACATTTTTATAGACTACTTGGACAGTCCCATGGATGAGGATGAGCCTACAAAACAATTACTGTGAGGCTGCAGAAGAGAACCCGTGTGTCAACGACGGAGTGCTCGTGTATATACAGAAATTAGAATAGTGCTTGTGAATCTACAGCAGATTGATACCAGCCAGTTGATGAACCCAAGAATGGTTGACCTTTATGGTGCGAGTTGGGAAAAATTGTTATTAGCCGCTAAAAAATTTCTCAAAGCGGAGAACATGCAAAAATATATTTGGTTGGAAAACTCCTTATAAATAATATTGTAGGGAAAAATGCATCTGACCCTATTTTACCTCGGCCCGAGGGCTCGTTTAATTCGTTTGCATGCAGTAGTCACCCTCACACATTTGAAATTAATGCAGTAGAGTAGGTTCACTAGCATTTAATGGATTAAACCAATTGTGTTTGCCCAACGTGCACAACGGTCCAAATATATGCCCGTTGTGCGCGTTGAGCAATTTTGGGTGGTAGGTAATTAGCGTCCAGGTGTAAATGTAAGCTGCGAACTTTTGCCAGTTGTTCGCGTTGAGTTATTGTTGGCAATTGTAGACAGTTTTAATCAGCATCCACAACGTTCACTTATGTGGCCAGTTGTGCGTGCTGAGTAATTATGGTTACTTTAAGTTAGCATCAAGAAATTTTGTAATGTGATGCAATATTATCGAATTTAATGACATTGTATTATGGTATGTATTCCATAAAACTATAACATATATGGATTTAAATGTACATAACACAACAAAGTAGATACCACATCTAAACATTTTGCAACATCACATTTTGGAACTAGTATGAAGTTCATGCAAAGGACAATCCTATGGATACATCGATTCCCACCATGAAAAAATGTCAAGCACGATTCCATGTATGAGCAGCTCCATCAAATCCATTAGCGTCACTTGTTGCAAGTATCTTGGCCATCTGTCATCTGTGTTGGCCTATATGCGTTGAAGAAGAATCAGTGATTAACACAAAAAATAGCATAAATAAGTAAAAATAGTGTATAATTAGACTTAGATAGATTAAGATAGAACATTTGTTATCATCAAGCAGTTATGTATGTAATGAAGCTAAACAGACATACGAAGGGTCAAAGAATATCTGTAAGATGTGATGGATGAGAATGAAGCTTGTGTGGCTGCAAGAACATCTTCAAGCAGAGATATTTGCAATGAAGATGAATAGAACATATGACGAAGAAACGAACATCTTCACGTCTATATAAATGTGATGTATTCAATCTCTGCATCACGTCACTTGCCGTTAGTATATTGGCCATCTTTGTGTTTTGTAGACGAAGCATTCATGAACAACAACAAAAATACATGGTTGAAGAAAAAACATTGTATAAGAAGAATCAGAGAGAATCAGATAATGTAACTATCATCACATAGGGTAGTGGTTGATGAAGTCTTGTGGGTATGGAAGCCATTTACAGACGAGTTGTACTAACTATGGATGAGGATGCGACCATAGTAGAGTAAATGTAAGGCTACAGAAGAGAACTCGTGAGTCTACATCAGAGTGCTCGTGTATATACAGAATAGTGCTTGTGAATCTATAGCAGATGGATACCAGCCAGATGTTGTTCCCAAGAATGTTTGACTGCAGTGGTGTGCGATGAGAAAAATTGCTCAAATGTATACCTTTTTACTCAACACGCACAACAGGCAAAAACACATCTGGTTGGGATTAGCAAAGAGCAAAATCTATATTACAAAATAGTAATATATCTCAAACGTATACCTTTTTACTCACCGTGCACAGTGGGTCATATTGTAACAAATCAAAGAATTGTAAATATTGTTTCTTAGTGCTCACAAAGGTCACTACTTTTGCTCGTAGGGCAGGCTGATTAACTTTGAGTAATGGAATACAGATTTGCACATACGACAAGTTCTTATGTCGTGAACCTTTTCTCCAAAAACACTCAGCTATGAGCAGCTCCATTAGCACGCATCATCGTCACTTGCTGCATGTATCTTGGCCATCTGTCCCCTGTATTCGTTGAAGAAGAGGCAGTGATGAACACAAAAAAACCATAATAGAAACGAATATATTTTATAATTAGAAGCAGAAATAATTAGATAGAGTAGATCATAAAGAATATTACAACTTCACATTTTGGCACTGGTACGAAATTCAATAATGGCACTTGTATGAAATTCTTCAGAGCATATAGAGAAAAGAGGCTTCATAGTTTCCGAGCAGCAAGGGTAAGGTGAGTGCACAGTTTGAGAGATGATTCCTTGGTGGCACCTTCAGTATACTGGCAAAGTTATGAAGCATTCCAGTACATCGGGTGCTTCTTCTGAAGGAGCAA